>OZ012738.1:553243755-554443755 GCA_963859935.3 Lathyrus sativus | reverse complement strand
TTAATCCTTCAACAAGTAAAACATTAGATACGAAAGGGAGGTTACCATTACCAATAGTTCCAGAGCCAATGCTTTTGCCCTTCTGGTTCCCTCCAAACTTCACATCACCTCCAGATATAAGTTCCAGGTTTTGGAACATAGACTTTCTTCCCGTCATGTGTCGTGAGCAGCCAAAGTCCAGGTACCATGACTGGTTTCTTAACTTTGCTGCTAAGGACATCTACAACAAATATTATTTTATCTTTAGGTACCCATATTTTCTTGGGTCCTCTGGGGTTAGTTGGTTTGAAGTTCTGTCTGAACTTCTTACCCTTAAAAGCATCTTTGTTCTGATGAAGTTTTGGTTTAACAAAAGCTTTAGTGTTCTGATCTGTACGTGTGTGATTTATGTCATTTAGATGACCATATTTAAAGTGGGTGTACAAAGGAGAATACTTGATGATCAGCTTATCAGCAGGTTTTGGATTTAAATCCTTCCTAGAGGGTGATTCATATCCAATTCCTTTTCTGTTGTTTCTGCTTATGCCATAGATCATGGAAGCCATTTTGCTTCTATCTAGGCCTCTGGATAGAAACCTCTGAAAACTATAATCATACTCTTCTAAAATGTTTAGAGCATGACATAGTATCTGAGTCAAACTTTTGTTAAGCATTTTCTAAATTAGTTTTTAATTGAAGATTATTTGCTTTTAGCTCACTAACTTTTGATCTCAGCTGATCAGTCTCAGATGCAAGATAGCTCTGAAGCTTCTTGTATTTGAGCTTAATCTTGCTATAGTTTTCAAGTATTTCAGATAAACTTTCAGTAAGTTCAGCTCTGGTAAGTTCAGAAAATACCTCTTCTGAATCTAATTCTAATCCAGATTCAGATATTTCTTCGTGGTCCTCCACGTCAGCCATCAGTGCCATATTAGCACATTCATCCTCTGACTCTGATGAAGATTCAGAAGCATCTGAATCATCCCACATGGCCTTCAGAACTTTCTTCTTCTTTTCAAACTTCTTTCTGGGTTTCTCCTTCAGAAGTTTAGGACATTCATTTTTATAGTGGCCTGGCTCCTTGCACTCATAGCACACTACTTCTTTCTTGCCAGATTTCTTGTGTCCAGAAGATTTGCCACGTTGATCAGATCTCTTGAAGTTTCTGAACTTCTTTTGTTTATGCTTCCAGAGTTGATTTATCCTTCTGGACAACAAAGACAGTTCATCTTCTTCTGAGGAAGATTCTTCAGAGCTTTCTTCAATTACCTGCAAAGCTTTAGCAGACTTGTTAGATTTTAGCGCAACAGACTTACCTTTCTTCTGAGGCTCGTCTTCTTCCAGCTCAATCTCGTGACTCCTTAAGGAACTGATAAGTTCCTCGAGAGTGATCTTATTCAGATCCTTTGCAAGCTTCAGCGCTGTCCCCATGGGTCTCCACCTTGTTGGTAAGCTTCTGATTATCTTCTTGACGTGATCAGAAGTGGAGTAACCTTTGTCCAGAACCTTCAGACCAGCAGTTAGAATCTGAAATCTTGAGAATATAGCTTCCACAGATTCAGATTCCTCCATCTTGAAGGCTTCGTATTTCTGAATAAACGCTAAGCCCTTTGTCTCCTTCACTTGGGAGTTTCCTCATGCGTCATCTTTAATGACTCAAACATGTCAAATGTTGTTTCTCTATTTGTAATTTTCTCATACTCAGTATGAGATATAACATTTAACAGAATGGTTCTAGCCTTGTGATGATTTCTAAAATCCTTTTTCTGTTGGTCAGTCATTGACATTCTATCAATCTTTTTGCCTTCATCATTTGTAGGATGAGTATAACCATCAATGACCAAATCCCATAAATTAGCATCATAGACTAGAAAGAAACTTTCTATTCTATCTTTCCAATAGTCAAATTTCTCTCCATCAAACATGGGAGGTTTGGTGTTGATTCTATCTCTATCATTATATTTGTTGTAGTTTGAAGTAGAAGTTTCAACCATGATAAATCAAGAATAAAAAATCAAGAGTTTTTCCCAACTGAATCTTTCTCTGTCACGGTTAAGTGATAGCACTACAGAACCGAAGCTCTGATGCCAACTGAAGGTAGGAAAAACACTTAAAAGGGGGGGGGGGGGGGTTGAATAAGGGTTTCAAAAATAATTAAGATGATAGAAAAATAACAAGGTATTTTTTATCCTGGTTCGTTTAAACTCAAACTACTCCAGTCCACCCTACCAAGGTGATTTTCCTTTCTCAACAAGGACTTAATCCACTAAACCAAACTGATTACAATGTTAACCACTAAGACAAACAGTCTTAGTCTTCTCAAGTAATCTTACCATACTTGTTCTCTTAAGGAAATTTACAACAAGTAAAAATACAATGTCTGTTTAAGAGTTGCTTCTAAAAAGCTATATCACAAATGTGATTTTATACAAATGAAGAACGAATTAAATCTTAGAATGAAGTTGAAAGATGTTTGAATATTGTTCTTTGCTTGTTCAGTAATTCGTCAACTTTGAAATGATGTAGAAGTCTTGTTTAAATAACACTTTCATTTCTTAAAGGGCGTGCAGCTGAGCATTCTGGCCTTTTTGACTTTTCTTTCCCATAAGAGGAATGTTTGGACAAATCCTTTTTGTCTGAATTCTCGTGTCATGCACGAATGAGGAAAAATCCGTTTGGATAAGGACAAGGAATATGCCAACGAATCTTTATTTGAACAACATCTTTTTCAATCAACTTTGGAACAGTCTCACATCAGATCCTCTGATGATGTCCCTTGTTATTCAGATCAGAGTTACTCGATCAGAGTTATGCAGCAAAGTGCTTTAGCGTGAATATCTTTATTAGAGCAGACTTGATTCATCAGAGCCTCTGTAGGTTGCAGCGTTAGTTCTCTCAGAGTCTTCTGAATTGCTGAATCTTTACTCTGCACTCAGAGTCTTCTGTAGCCTTGCATCAGAGTCTTCTGCAGCAGCGCTTCTATGCTCAGAGCTTTGCATAAAGTAACATTCAGAGTAATTTTTTCTTCTAGATGAATGTAAATTTTGATATCTGAAACAAAAATACTTGAACAAAATTAGAGTATATAAATTCTCTATACAAAATTTCATTAATGTTATCATCAAAACAATGAGATATATTAAACATCAATCTGTGTTCTAACACCCTTTTTAGTTAAACTCTCTAGTCAAAATCACTTTTCAATTAAGTTAAGAGTCTAATTTCATAAAAATGAGTTTACTACTTTAACGCGACAAACGCCTTCCATATGTGACAAATGGAAAGTATAATTTAGAGAGTGAAACTCAGTTCTGAGTACGCGAAAGCGACAATATCTGTTAAATTAATTATTTTCTAAATAGGAAATATTTCCATGTAAGTTATCTTAGTAGAGACAATCAGAGCATTGTCGATTGATGTGAATTACATTTCAGCATTATTATTCATCTCTTTTTATTAAAGTCGTTTATTTCGTTCGTCCTCCTTTTAACTATTTCATTAGCCTCAGCCAAACACTGTAACAACTAGAGCAATAGGTTTTCTTGACGATTGGTATCTTTGGGATTGAAATCGTTTAAAACTACTCGATAGGATGTGCATTTGCAGTTAGATTCACATCCGATTAAGTTTTTCTTTTTTCTTTCTTTTAACAAGATCATTCACTTATTTGCATCAATTTACTTACTTAGTGGTATTTGGATGACGGGCTTAATGTGATTAAGTCTGAATGAAAAGAGATGAAAATGAAATGAGTAAGTTTGGCATGAGCATAATAATATGATGCGAATTAGTAAGTATAGAAGGAGACTTACGACCATAAAGATGTGAAATGTGTTATTGTGATATCTTTAGTTTTCGAGTTAGTTCCTATCAATGTAATTGTGTCTGAAGTGAAGTCCATCACCTATAACAGTTACTATAAGAACCATTATTTTTCTCTGCTTACGCATCTCTTGCTTGAGGACAAGCAAGAGTTCAAGTCTGGGGGAGTTTGATGACATGAGATTTCACTGTTTATTTGACTTGATTAGTGTATGTTTTTGAGTTGTTTTAATTTGTATTTGTGTTGTTATGTTGGTATTTTACATGTTTTCATGTATTTAGTTATTTGAAAGCCTTGTGCGAAGGAAAGAAGCAAAGATGAACGAAATATGGAAGAAATGAGGTTGGTTCATGCTGATGGCGACCACCATGGCATTCACCATGAGGTGGCCATGAGTGCGCACTAAAGTCAAAAGACCAAGTCAAGCTCAGTCTGCAAGCATGGCGCTCACCATAAGGGATGTGGTAGTCGTCACACGTTATGGAGGTCAAACGGTCACAAATGGGTTTCTCTTGGTCCCCAAGTGTCAATTTCCTCTCTTAAAAATTCACTCATGAAATTCAGCAACCGACATCACGACCTTAGGGTTTCTGGTTCCATATAAATAGGCTTCTTAGTTTACTAGGAGGGGGTCCAAGTTTTATGCACATTTAGGTCATACTTTGTCCAATTATAAGTATAACCCTTGAATCGAGTTTGTATCAAGTTTGGATTATCCATGTATCAGTTTATTTATGTCAAGTTTACTTCAGCATTTATTGTATCTGATTCAAGACTTAATCTGGAGCAAGTTTTATTTCATTACTTTATTTACTTTAGTTGCCTTTATTTAATTTCCCGTTATTTTCTATCTTCGTTTAAACCATACCTTTTAATTACGTTTTGCCATATTTTATCCCGTTATCGAATTAATCGCATTTATTTACGTTATCATGTCAAGATAATTTTATTAGTGTTGAGATGTGAGGACTCTGATTAAACGTATCCTTATTGTTCTTATAGAATTACCTTTGGGGATGTTTTGGTTTTTAAACGATTTTACTAAGCCTTATTTTAATCTGCCTCTATGAAAGTGGGACAGTGAAAACACCGAGTAAAATTGAAAGTCGTCTGGTACAAACGATTTAAATTGTTAAGTTCTTAGTTAATAAATTTCGTGAAAGCCTTTTATTAATTAATCATAAAAGTTTAAGGTTTCTAGCAAGTTGTTTTTAAAACTATTTACGAACGCGCGCGTGTATAACTTTAGGATTTTATACTTAAGCGAAAGCCTAACCACCCTTTTTAAATTAAACTTTCTAATCAAAAATCACTTTTCTATTTAGTAAAAAGTTTAATTTCTTAAAAGTAGGCTTACTACTTTAACGTTTTAGGCGCCTACCATGAGTGATGATGGAAGGTATAAATTAGAGAGTAAGTTTGGTTCAGTATGTGTAAAACCAACGGTTCTCGTTAAATTGATCCTTTTAGAAATTGAGAATATTGCCCCATTGGAAATCCCTTTTTAGAAATAGTAAGAGTACAATTAATTAACAGATCACCACATATCCACACTATTTGCCCAATTTTATTTAGTTCTTATATTAGCGCAAATTTTATTATTATCGCACTCAACTTCCTTACTGTTTGCCTTAAATAAACATTGTAGCAATCTGTAGCAATAGATTTTTGACTATTGCTCTTTGTGGGATCAATATCTTTTAAAACTACACGATAGATTGTGCACTTGCAGTTAGATTCACACTCAATCATTCCTTGATGAAATAGTGGTATTGTATATAGGAATTAACTATTGACTCTCATTGTTTTTTTTTGAGAAAACCATAATTTCTTCATCAAAGTCTTAAGTCATTAATCTTCTTCTCTCAAATCATTGACCTCCTTCTCTCAGATCATTGATCTCCTCCTTTGAGATCATCGATCTTCTTATCGTACATCGTCGATCTTCCTCTCCTGAAACAGTAATCTCTATCTCGAACAAATTAGATAACAAAATCATAAAGTCATGGTGACATCAGATATTATCAGATCCATTGCTCAATGTCACACCGCATACGCTAAGACTAACAAAGTTTTGCCTCTACCTCAAGTAGAAAATGATACAATTTTTATGCGCAAGAAGTTTTTGCTTCTCTAAGAATTGACTGACAGAAGTCCAAGCTTTTTGCTTCTTCCAACCTATGTAATAACTTTATCAATGCCAACATTCATAACAAAATTCACCATAATTGTTTATACTTGGACAATATATGCTTTTGATTATTCAACAATTATCGACTAACCTAAGCATGCAAGGAGCTGATGCCCTATTAGAAAATGTATATAACTTGGTACAGTAGCACAAATCTCAAGGCTTGGCTGACAGGATACTTTGAGTTGAAAACAACTTGTAATGTGCTCCTCTGAGAGTCAACACTACATGCAAGGTGGCTTTGTGCATTGACCATGGATTCATACCAAAGTCAGTTATAGTGGATGCAACCTCACTGCCGCGACGCAAAAAATACTCTAGCGTATCAAATGCTTGATGATACAATAGAGTCGTCACTGAAATTTATTTATTCCAAAGGGAAAAGGAAAATATCGATAAAACCAAAGAGAAAGAGAAACTGTTAAGGGGGTCTTAGAACATTGTTCTTACATAACCAAAAGCAAATAACAAACTAAACCATAATGAAAATGCATGAGGACTCCAAGCAAGACTTAAAAGACACAACACACTAAAACCCAAAAACCAAGACACACAACACTACACTAAAACACTTCAATGCCTCCCACATCCTCTTGGCATTAGCCTTGGTCTTTCTTCCAAGGATGTAGCCTCAAAAATCTCATGGTAAAAGCGACTGTAATGAGTAATGTCCGTCTCCTGAGCCACAATCATATGATTGATCCTTTCCATAACAGCATCCTAATTCTAATTCACATAATTATGTACGGACAAGAGACTTTATGTAATATACGCAACAAAAGTCTAAAGTTATAATCATTAGTGGTTGTATTTTCTCACATTCAACGAAACTCCTCCATTTGTGTAGTTTCAAATGTTTCTCGCCATTTACACTCCTTTCCATACCTTTCATCTTACTTCATTTACATATTCTGAAGCGTTGTTATTATTGAGGAAGCATCATCAGAACTACCACAACAATCAACAGGATCATCAAAATTATAAACTTTCCTTCCATGCTTACCTAAGCAAAGATAGTATGCCCGATGCTTGACATCCCAAAAATAATTCATGTTTGTAAGAGTACATTGAGAAAATTCTTGAAATGAGCCATGAGACTTGTAAATGAGATTCGATATGCCAATGTTGAAATAGTTCAGAATCTTGGCAACCATAGAAGGATAACAAAAAGATGCCTTTGTTGCATGTCTTGACAGAGAACATATGAGACACGAAGTAGCAAGGCCAATTAATTTTGACCTTGTGCAGTAGAATGTACACCAAATGAGTTTTAAGAGAATCAATTCTTGAGAAGTCGTCATTCTTTGGGAATAGGATGTGAGACATAATCCACAATAAAACTCTAGGCACCATCTT
This sequence comes from Lathyrus sativus, assembly GCA_963859935.3. Classification (NCBI taxonomy): domain Eukaryota; kingdom Viridiplantae; phylum Streptophyta; class Magnoliopsida; order Fabales; family Fabaceae; genus Lathyrus; species Lathyrus sativus. The sequence continues at coordinate 554,436,406 of OZ012738.1, read as the reverse complement.
TAATTTCTCAATGGAAAGGGGATCGTAACAATCCGTAGAACGAGGAACTTTGAGTATATCATTCAAATGAACATTCCAATTAAAATCCACATGCGTGTAGGTATCGGTTACCAACTTGTCAACTTCTTCCTCAAGATCAAGATCAAGAATAGTAATACCAGACAAAGTATTCCATAACTCATTAATATATTAATAAACTTTGTTACCTATTGAAAACTTGAAGCGAGAGATGTATCATCCAAGGCCGAAGAGGGCAGAGAGTGGTTACATGTAACACCTGAGGGTGAGGGAGTGGTTGTCGGTGCACGAGGCATGACAATGAAACACTCCTAGCAACTTCTAGGGAAAAACCAAATTCACATCAAAATGATAGGGATCTGAGGTTGTGCATGTATGAGACCGAATGGTTGAAGGAAGTCTTATAAGGATTAATTGATACTACCTATACCAATAAGATGCATCTTCTTTTCGGTAATCCATTCTATAAGAACTCCACAGTTAAGCGTGCTTAATTTGGAGCAATTTCAGGATGGGTGGCCTTCTGGGAAGTTTCTCGGAAAATGTGTGAGAAAGGACAAATCATGCAGAAAAGACTCGTGTTAGTTTGTGGGGGTCAGTCGGTAATCTTGAAAGCATTCAGAGATGTTATACAAACGGTATCAGAGCCAGACCTCTCCCAGTATGATATGGTTCGGGGGCGAACCAAGCGGAAGCTGGTGGGCATGTAACACCTAAGGCCGAAGAGGGTGCAGAGTGGTTACATGTAATTCTCGAGGGTGAGGAAGTGGTTATTGGTGCACGAGGCATGACAATGAGATACTCCTAGCAACTTCTAGGGAAAAACCGAATTTATATTGGAATAAGAAGGGATCATGGGGTTGTGCAGGTATGAACTGCATGGTTGAAGGAAGACTTATAAGAATAAATTGATAATTCCTATACCAATAATATGCATCTTTTTTTCGGTAGCTCGTTCTATAAGAGCTCCACAACTAAGTGTGCTTAACTTATAGCAATTTTGGGATGGGTGACCTTCTGAGAAGTTTTTTAGAAAGTGTGTGAGTAAGGACAAAAGTATGCTGAAAAGGCCTGTGTTGGTTTGTGGGGTCAGTCGTCAGGTAATCTTGAAATCAGTTCAGGGCGTTACAAGAGCCATCCATTTCATGTAGTCCTGAGTAAAATACACGAATAAGATCCTCATTGTAATCTTGAACAAGTTGTAGGAAATAGTCAATCTTTTGATGCTTAACTCGCGCCACGACATCAAGTAGATATAGGCCTCCAACCGTATATGGCTTCCATATGTATTGCTTGACAACAAGACAAGACTTATGCTTTATCTCAAAATCTCTATCATACTTCTTTGAGACTAAAGTCAATGGATTCTCATAAGCAAATGTAGAAGTAGTAGCTTTGCTTTTCCCTTTAGCACTACTCTTGGACTTAAAAGCCATGGAAATGTTGAAAAGAGGTATGCACACCAAGTATTTGAATAATTGGTAGAATGAGAAACAAGTGATTATGAGTGAATTTTGAATACTATTCCACTCAAACAACACAGACAATCACAACAGTACATTAAAAAGAGAAGCTTGACACCAAACAAGTGAGAATTTTAAAGATTTGATGACCTTTGGTGAAATTAGGTTTTGAAAGGTAAAAGAAAAGAATTTGATGGAAATGAGAATGATTTGAGAGAAATTTAATAGAAAGTGATGTGAAATATATGGATTTTGAAGGAAGTGATGAAGATTTTACTGATTCTAAGTTGAAAGATGAAATTCAAGAGAGTTGGAAGGATAGTGCATGCAAGAAAGAAGAGAGAATGAAAGAAAGTGTCTGAATTCTGCACTTATGAGTTGACCTTTGTAACAACCCACTCTACCCCGTACGCGTATTATAGGAATATTAAAGAAAATACATCAGAGTTTTCAAAACACGTAGGATGTCACATAGACATTTTTCTCATTTAATGAAGTATTAAGTCACTTCATGCTTTCCACAATATTTCAACAAGGTCATTCAATAAAACAACAAAATAAAATCAATGTTTAAACATAATCCCTACAACCGGTGGTTATACATCATTAATCCAACAGATAAAAGATACGTAATAATTAATCAAGAAAATAAGCAAAATATAACGTAACCCCGTCATCCCATGTTATGTATCAGAGCGACTCATAGAACCCGATCAAATAGCAACACACTCCAAGCACTACTCAGGTACCTGGTCATCTGCACTCCCCAAGGAGCACATACACAACAAACAAAAAAGGGGTGAGAACTACATTCAATAAATAAGCTGTGAAATACACATGCTAAGGAGTATTTACACACCACACATACAATCACACCCATGCAACGCACATATGCGTGCCATCCTAATCACTCGACATTAATAGCCCATAATCAAATATGATATGTAATGTAACTCACTGACTCGACACAATGCATAGGGTACCAACACAAATACATATGGTTCACCCTAGAACTCGATTCCTGTCAGAATCCGGATAAGTCGTGTACGTTTCTCTGAACTACAACTTATCTCCACAACGACTTCCACATGAAGTCCGGATGAACTAGACACCCATCATGGATTCCCACCTAGTCATCTCCATAAGACACATGACATGAAATGCATGACAACCTTATTATGCAAATGTAATAATAATTTCAAGTATAATTCACGATCATCAATGATCCACACGAGTCATCCGCTCACCGTAATCCTCTCGGGAATTACCATCATCACACCAGATCGTCCATACTAGACGGTCTTGGCCCACACATATCAATCACACCCCTAAGGGAAAAAACGTAATTTTCCATATTCTCTCTAATTAAATTCATTACTAATCTTCCTTAGGTTCATTTTAGTCATATTAATCCTATCGATTAAACGAAAATGCGTTCCAAGCGAAATCTGGACAGAAATCACAAAAATTGGGGAAAATTCACCCCAGGCTGCCCATACGCGTAATGCATGTTGTCATACGCATATTGAACCTCCCTTACGCGTATGACCATAGGCTGTCACCTCCCAAAATCCCTCAAAGACCCTCTCTTAGCGTATGGCTACCCCCATACGTGTACCATACGCGTATTACCATATGGTTGTGCTGGCACTAAGGACAAGGCATGTATGATACATGTACGGTCGTTGGGTATGTCCCCCATACGCGTAATGACACCCCCATTACGCGTATGACCAGCAGATCTGTCAAAAAAGCCCATATTTCATCTCCTTCACGAATTTCCATTCAATCACCCAATTCATCCTGGAACTCAGTTTTTATGCCATTTAATCCTCTATATCTTCACTATACTTCATCTACCCTTTATTCTTCCAAGATTTCTCGCATCTAAATTCGATTTCATTAACCCCTAACCCTTATTTTCCAGATTTGTTACCCATCAGGATTTTATTTCAGCATCAATGAATTTCCTCATGATTTTCATATCAATCCCATATTCATACACATAATTATCATATAATAATCATTCAACAATAACAGTAATTTTAGGGAATTCATTATATTACGAAATTCAGATCAAGGAAACCAAAAACAAATATAAATCCTATGAGAGAAAGGACCTCTCACTATCCTCTCATGTTAATTCACCCATATTGAAATTCATTCTCCCCCCTTACCTTGGATTTGATCTCTTTCTTAACAATAATGGAGAAAATTAGTTCTTTTTGCCCTAGCTCTCCTTTCTCTGCCTTTTCATTTTTCACGTACACTAACTGTCTACTCCACTAACTCTCCCTAAACCTTCTTAATCAGATTTTTAGTTCATTTAATTTAATTAATAATAATAATAATACTAATAATAACAATAATAACCATAATCCTATTAATATTATTATTAATAATAATTGAAATAATAATATTAATAATGATATTGCTCCTAATCTTGTTATTAAAGTATCCCTTATTCTAGGCCTACTTTACCCCAACTAAGATCCGCTCCCACTCTCGCTCCTAACCTCATACCCTTAATTAAGGATATCACAACAAATACACTACAACAAAGTATAAAATTACTAAATAATTTAAATGGGGTGTTGCAACTCTCCCCCACTTAAAATATTTTTGTCCTCGAAAATGTACCTGATGAGAACAATTTCGGATACGACTCTCGCATCTTCCTCTCCAATTCCCAGGTCACACTTCCTCCAACACTCCCCTCCAAGCTATTCTCACCAACAGGATATCTTTCCCTCTTAGTTGTTTCATCTTGCGGTCTTCGATTCTCAATGGCATCGCCTCCACCGTAAGGTTATCTCAAACTTGCACTTCATCTCTCTGAAGCACATGAGATGGATCAGCAACATACTTCCGAAGTTGTGATACATGAAACACGTCATGCAAATTCGAAAGTTCGGGTGGCAACGCCACTTTATATGAAACTGCTCCAACCCTCTACAGAATCTGATATGGTCCAATGAACTTAAGATCCAATTTCTTTGATTTCAGTGCACGACCAACATCGGTCACCGGGTTGACTCTAAGAAATACATGGTCATCCTCGCTGAATTCCAAGTCTTTCCTCCTATTATCATGGTAGCTTTTCTGCCTACTCCAGGACGTCTTCATTTTCTCTCTAATTATCTGGATTATCTACATGGTCTATTGTACAATCTCGAGTCTGAGTACCGTACTCTCGCCCGACTCTGTCGCTACTGCGAAAATCGGCGCCGGCTGAACAGAAGAGTCGCCACCGTGCGTTATTTATCCCACGGGAGGGAAAGGAAACGCTCAGAGTAAACCTCGCACAACACGGGAAAGGTATGGTCGTCGCAACCAAAACCTGGATTCGGGAGTCGGTTACGCAAGGGGAAGGTATTAGCACCCCTCACGTCCGTCGTACTCGACGGGATCCACGCTTGTTTTCGGGTATGGATTGTTATTTCTATCTAATCTAAGGGTTAAGGGTAAAAAAGAAAATAAAATGAAAATAAAATGACTCGGCAAAGTATCACACTTTATGCCTACGTATTCCCGTCTGGAACGAGAAATCAGAGTCAACGTAGTTCGCCTACCTACGGGAAAGGAGGGGAAGGTTGCTCGCTAGGATATCGCATCCTATGCCTACGTACTTCCACACTGCACGGAAGATCAGAGCAAACGTAGTTCGGGCCACGGAAGACACCGGTTTGTCTTGATTGATTTTATTCCTTCTGAAAAAGGTTTTTCTGATTAGCAGTCCAAGCGGACAAAAATGATGTCTTGATGAGTCCACGTTCTTTTACGAAAGAAGTGTCTTTTATTGTGTTTAAAATCTTTATGGTGTTTTTCTGTTTGTTTTGAGGAAGAAGAGACAGAACTTTAACCTACGGTTGCGAAGGGAAACAAACTAACCTAATGTTATCATGCATGGGTTAAGACCTAGTGTCTATCATGCTCCTCTCTTGCACAGAGAGAAACAGAGATCTTAAGGGAATAGACGGAAACAGAAATAATATCAGATATATACAGTAATACGGTAAAATGCATGGACGCAACAAGACAAGCGAGGCAAGGGAGTCCCACTCAACCTCGAACCTAGAAAACAATAGGCAAAAGTGAACAGGCTTCACTTTCAACCCAATAGGGTAAACAGCAAACAATACAGTCAGGAAAACCAATCAATACATCAGGAATGAAATACAGCAATAATAAACAGCTACAACAGCTCTGCATCAATATCCATCTTCAAGTCATCTCCATACAGCTACAAACTTCAGCAAGCTTCAATCTCCATCTCCACAGCTTTTCAGCAAGGTCTTGATCATTAGTCTTCCATCTACAATGGCTTTTCTTCAAGTCTCAGGCTCCAGGAGGAATATCAGTCAACAAGATGAAGTGAATGAATGTTAGACAGTTAATTACCTACCAAGGGTGGTTCATCAACTGTTAACATTAGACATAAAGTTTCCTCTCAAAAGTTCTATCTTTCAAATACCTTCACTGATCCTTCCTTGGAAGGAGGTGGATATTTGAAAGAGACTTTGAATCATAGAGAAAGGATGGATGCAGACAAGGCATTCCATGTTTGAGAAACAAGCTTTCTAATCTAAAGCTCTGCCTAGCCCCTAAACCCTGATCTCCTCAACAGCTGCTAGCAGGAATCTCCTCATCCACTCTGGAAGTTGGCCTTCAGTCTCTGGATCTCCAATGGCTTCATCATCACAAGTCTTCAGCTCTCCCAATCCCCAGACAATCCCAATACCCACACAGACAAACAATAATCCCCAGAGGGCACACCACACCAATCAATCCAATATAGACAGTAATATACTAATAGCAGTAGGGGAATTCTAGTGATTTCTAAGGGGATCTATCCTATACCCATAACCCCTATAGTCCATACCCCAAAAATCAAATGAAAATTTCCTAAAAGAATTAAACTATCTCACCTAAGTTGATTTAAAACCCTAATTTTGTTCATGTTATTTTCACCTAAACTAATCACCTAACATTAAGTCCTAAAAATATGAATTAAATTGCATATACAAGCTAACAATGTCTATTAACCAACCTAAAAAGAATGGGCAAAAAATGTTAAAGCAACTATTAGAACCAAAATTAACAAATCATGTATGAAATGAAACACCTAAAATATGCATTTATTTGGAAAATATAGGAAAAATATCAAATAAAAAATAAAATGCAATTTTTATTTTTTATAATTTTCTAGACATCTTGAAGAAATTAATGCAAAAAGAATCAATTGAAAATATGCATTTTTCTATTTTTTATGATTTTTTAAAGATGCAAAAATATTAAAGGAAATAAAAATGACAAAATAGAAAATTAAATGGGAGGGGTGAGAATAGCAGGGCGCTCCAGTTACTTTTCCAGGTGGGCCAGCAGTTGGGAGGTGTGCATAGCAACGGGCACTAGGCCCAGTTGCACTCAGAATTTAAACAAAAAATTAAAAAACGTAAACGGTGCAGATAGTAAAGAAACCAGTTATAATTCATTGGGCCTGGCAATTGGGGGTGTCAAAAGCAAGGAAAGTCTGAGCCCACTCTGAGGGAATTAGTGAAACGCAGCGTTCTGCTTCATAATCTCTCCCTCCAAATTCGTTTTAAACACGGGCCGTTGGATCAAAGTCTGAGTCAAGGTCAAATGGCTAATCGTGTGGTCAGAAGGTTGTCTTCAACCTTAGAAACCCTAGGGTTTCTGAAAGTTCCTCGCCATGCACACACCTTATACTCCTCTGTTCTCCATCAATTGTCCATGAAATCACATGCTATGAAGAGCAAACTTGGTCCATTTTCTTCCCTCTACACTACCCTATCAATATCTCCTTCTAAAATTCACTGAAGAAATAAACCCGATAGGGGTAACAGATAGAATCCTCCATGAACGCCTGTCATCAACCTTACCAAACCTTGCCAATCTTTACCCTAACATAAACTACATCTTTCACTGATCATTCTAAGCAACTAATCTAAGATTATCTCTCATTACTCTTGATGTTCTAAGCTCCAACAGAATTAGTGCACCATTGATAATCTCCATTAAACCTCTCCAAACTCTGTGGAAATCATCACCTAACCTAACTTAACCAGTCTAAGCTAACAAAACCCTATCATGCTGACTAAACTATGCAAATCGAGCAGAGATACCAACCTAGTTTAAAATGGAGATACAACTATGGAACTCCTTGATCCAATGCTTGCAGGGGCTTGAAACTGATCCACACACTACCACTTTGATTCTGTATGCAAAGATCTTGGCTCAATCTTCTTGTATCATGTGATTCCAATTTCTTGCACCTTGAATGATGAAACTTGTATGGCACTATCCTTGCTCAATTCAGCCAAATTCTTATGAGAATTGTAATCTATGGATGATGGTGATGAAACTCAGATCAAGAAGTGTGAGAATTGATGGAGATTTGAGAGAGTTTGAGATACTTTTGCAAAATGGAGAAAGTGAATGAAACTTGGGGTTTTGAGAGAATGAGATCACCAACCATGGCATGAACCATCTCATATCAATATATACATGAGGTTAGAACCTCCTAGAAACTTGGAGAAGCTTCCCTTGCACAATTTCCCTTGGATTTGGTTTATGTATCTTCCATTACAAGTAACCATGGATAACTCCCAAAATGTGAACTAAGCTCAAAATTCTACTTTAGCCAATGTCTTTAAAATGATCTTTCCATTCAAAATGACCTATAATTTTGCTTCATTTGGCCAAGATATGAAAAATCTCATTTTTAAGTCCATTTTTATTCATTAAATTCAACAATTTTGAAACCTTGTGCTATGAATCTTTCCAATCTCTCATGGTCACTTTTCTAGACTCAAAATGTCATTTGGAACAAGTTTGATGTTGTAAAGTTTTCCATTTGAAGCTTCCTTGTATGAGTTTTGGGCATAGGTTGAAATGACCTGTAATTCTCAAATGACCAAAATACCCTTTTCTTGCCAAGACCATAAGTAGAGTTCCACAAATCATATGAAGGCATACCATACCATTATAGAAATCTAAGACAATGAGGAACAATTCTTATGTTGACCAGAAATTCATTTGAAATCTCCTTGAGGGGTAAAAATAGCTTGGAAGTCAAGTCATTTTCACAGACAAAATTTCAGATACCTCAGATGACCTGTAACTTGCAAGGACCATAACTTGAGTTATATAAATCTCCTTGATGTCTTCCACCACTCAAATTAAAGGTCTTGAGATCCTCTACAAGTTTCATGTTGGCCAAGGATCCATTTGAAGCTTGCATTTTGACTTATCTTTCTTGGAAATTGGACCTAAACTAGGGGATTTTACACAGAAACCCTAATTTAGAAACTCCTCTTCTCCTTGATTTCTCTTGATTTTTTCTTAGCATAACAACATATCCTTATTCTCCATGTCAAATGATGAACCCCACATCTCCTCAATAGCCCTCAATGCCTTTCAAACAATCCTTTGACCTAGGGTTGACCCAGGGTTGACCCAGATGAAACCCTAGTTGACTGTCTTCCTCCACAACCCTTGTGACTACACCAATGACTTGTCTCCTTCTCCAAATGACTTTCTAAGTCCTCCAAGATGTCTAGATGCTCTCCATGCCTTCAATTCACACCTCATACTTTCCTTGATGATCCCCAAGTAAGAGATAAATTCAAGGCTTGATCCACTAACTTCTCCAACTTTCAAATTCTTTTCTGATGACTTGAATGAGATTAAATTTGAATAATAACCTCTTGATAGGCCTCTAGAGATGAGAATAATGATTGGTCCCCTGTTGTATGACTTGCTATGCTTATGCTATGCAGATGATTAGACTATGTACATGACTCTAAATGCAAATGCTAATGATATTGAAACATAAACCAAGTGAATAAGGTTGAGCAAATTTTAGGGTGCAACAGACTCATACCAACATAGAGGTGTCTTACACCTTCTACCATACAATGCTTCAAAAGGTGTCATTCCAATACTAGAATGATAATTGTTGTTGTAAGTAAATTCAATCAATGGTAAATGAGTATCCCAAGCGCCTCTCTACTCGAGTATACAAGCTCTTAATGAATCTTCCAATGACTGAATAGTCCTCTCAGATTGACTATCGGTCTGCGGGTGATAAGCAGAACTCAATTTCAAATTGGAACCTAAAGCTCCTTGCAAGCTTTTCCAAAATCCAAAAGTAAACCTCGGGCCTCTGTCAGATGTAATGTTCAACGGAACCCCGTGTAACTTCACTATCACTCTGATATAAATTTCTGCCAACTTCGTCAAAGGAAAACTGATGTTAATCGATATAAAATGCACCGACTTTGTCAATCTATCCAAAATTACCCAAATTGCGTCGAGACCTCTCGCTGTATTCGGTAATCCAGTCACAAAATCCATTGCAATACTATCTCATTTCCATTCTGGTATTTCCATCGGCTGCATCAAACCGGATGGTTTCTGGTGTTCCACCTTTGACTTTTGACAAGTCAAATAAGCATACACAAACCAAGCTATGTATTTCTTCATACCCGACCACCAAAATAATTTCTTCAGGTCTTGATACATATTTGTAGCTCCTGGATGAATACTCAAGCTACTCCTGTGGCTTTCTTGCAAAATTACCTTTTTCAAATCAGGATTATCTGGCACATAAATTCTATCTCTGAACTTAAACACACTAAAATCATCTACTTTAAAGTCTTCTTCCTTATCTGTTCCGCCTACAGTCATCAAACCAATTTCCAGTTTCTGACCTTCTCTTATTTCACAAAGGAACTCATTATTCACTTTCAGCATCCCCAACATTACACCGAAGTTAACTCACAACCTATACTCAAGTCTCTAAACTGCTCAATCAAATCCAATTCTCTAATCATCAATGTCGACATATGTATCGTCTTCCGACTCAAAGCATCTACCACGGCGTTACCTTTACCGGGATGGTAACCCAAGCTAAAGTCATAGTCTTTCAGAAATTCCAGCCATCTTCGCTGCCTCATATTTAATTCCTTCTGGTCAAACAGATATTTCAAACTCTTATGGTCACTTAACACTTCGAATCTCGACCCGTACAAATAATGCCTCCAAACCTTTAGTACGAAAACCCCTGCAGCTAACTCTAGATCATGAGTAGGATAATTCCTTTCATGAATCCTCAATTATCGTGAAGCATAAGCCACAACCTTGCCATCTTGCATCAAACCACCGCCTAATCCCATTTTAGACGCATCGCAATATACCACAAAAGGATCATTCATATTTGGTAAGGTCAACACTGGTGCGGTAGTCAACCTTTTCTTCAGTTCTCGAAAACTTTCTTCACACAAAATATCCCATACAAATGCCTGGCCTTTTCTAGTCAACTGGGTTAACGGAAGAGCCAAATTAGAAAACCCTTCAATGAGGTTACGATAATAGCTTGCCAAGCCTAAGAAACTTCTAATCTCTGTCACTGACTTCAGAGCCTTCCACTGAAGCACAACACTCACTTTTGATAGATCCACTACTATGCCTCCCCCAGAAATAACATGTTAGAGAAAACTCACTTTGCTCAACCAAAACTCACACTTCGAAAGTTTTGCAAACAATTTATTATCCTTCAGTACTTGCAACGCAACCCTCAAATGCTCTGCATGATCTGCTTCTGACTTGAAGTAAATCAAAATGTCATCAATGAAAACTACTACAAAGTGGTCCAAATAAGCATGGAAGATATGATTCATGTACTCCATGAACACACTCGGTGCATTGGACACACCTAACGGTATCACTGCATATTCATAATGTCCATACCGAGTTCTGAAAGCTATTTTCTGGATATCATCTTCTTTCACACGAATCTGATGATAGCCTAACCTCAAATCAATTTTACTGAACACACGAGCTCCCACGAGTTGATCCATCAGATCGTCGATTCTTGGAAGTGGATACTTGTTCTTGACGGTTACTTTATTCAACTAGCGATAATCGATACACAAGCAAATACTGCCATCTTTCTTCTTTACTAATAAAACTGGCGCTCCCCATGGCGACACACTGGGTCTGATAAACTTTTTGTCAAATGATTCTCCCAACTGAGATTTCAACTCTGCCAATTCTGACGCTGACATTCTGTATGGTGCCATAGATATAGGTCTGGTACTAGGGACAAGATCAGTCGTAAACTCTACTTCCCTCTCTGGAGGTAACTCTGCAACATCCTTTGGGAACACTTCAGGAAATTCTCTCACAACAGGTAATTCCTCAATCGACGACTTACTCTCCATAGATAACGAAGCAAACACTGCAAATACTTTAGCTTTGTTTTCTACCCAGATTCTCAACTACTTAGTAGATATAAGACTAGCCATTTCTTTTTCTTCGGGAGTCAGGAATAACAGCCTCTTCCTATAACAATCAATATAAACATAGTTGCTCTCGAGCCAATTCATCCCTAAAATAACATCCAGCTCGTTGAGTGGTAGACAAATCAAGTCCACTCTAAAATCTTTACCAAAGATCGACACAGGGCAATTCAAACACACTAAAGATGTAGTGATTGATCCAATAGATGGAGTATCAATCATCATCCCTCTATTCAAAGTAGACGGCACAAGCCCCAGTCTCTTCACAAAATCCACAAAAATAAACGAGTGAGTTGCACCCGTATCAATAATAGCAATCAAAGGAGTGTTATGAATGTAACACATACCTTTGACCAAACGATCCTCACTGGTAGGCTGAGCTCCCACCAATGCAAACACCTTCCTACTTGTCTGAGACTTTTTCAGTTTCTGACAGTGGGCGCTGATATGACCCTGCTCACCACAGTTGTAACAGGTTAGTATGTTGGTTCTACAATCCGTGACCATATGACCTGGCTTTCCACACTTAAAACACTTCTTCATCTCATTCTTACATTCATTCGCACAGTGACCTGCACCACCACATCTGAAACACTTGGAAGGATTGAAAGGATTTCCTCCTAAACTTGGTTTCTTCCAACAACATCTTTCTGCTTTCCTTTATCAACCGGAGCATGGTAAGGTGTATTCCCATGCCTCTGTTTGCCTCTTTTGTCACTTAGATTCTTATAGTGAGCGATTCTAGCTCTGTTGTCTTCATCATAGATTCTACACCTGTTCACCAGCTCAGGAAAGTACCTGATCTTCTGATAACCGACACCCAGTTTTATATTGGGTTGTAGTCTATTCTTAAACGGGATGCACTTCAAACTCATAGCTGCATCAGTATTGTAATGAGGACAATACTTTACCAGTTCGTCGAACTTAACCGCATACTCTGACACTGTCATGTTCCCCTGTTTCAACTTAATGAATTCAATCTCTTTCTTTCCACGAACATCTTCCAAAAAATATCGTTCCAGAAACTCTGCCCTGAACACTGTCCAATTAATGGAACCCTCACCAGCTTCCAATCTCTGGCGGGTGTTGTCCCACCATTCCTTAGCCTCACTTTCCAACATATGGGTACCAAACTGTACCTTTTGATCCTCTGAGCATCCCATGACTCTAAAGATCTTCTCAATATCCTTCACCCATTTCTATGCTACATCTGGATCATGCCTGCTTTCGAACTTAGGTGGCTTGTTATTCTGGAACTTTTCCAAATTACAGAACTCTCTGTTTCCAGCACTCCGGTTGATATTCTGACCAATGTTCTCCACTGCCTGTGCAACAACTTGTAACACAGCAGCCATCGCAACATCATTCCTACCAGCCATACTATTTAATATCCATGAAAACACAGATTAGAAGAAACACACGACTATAGACATCCTATAGTCAGACTCTACTACAACACTGGCCAGACGAACTGACCTGCTTTGATACCAATTGTAACACCCCACTCTACCCCGTACGCATATTATAGGAATATTAAAGAAAATACACCAGAGTTTTCAAAACATGTAGGATGTCACATAGACATTTTTCTCATTCAATGAAGTATCAAGTCACTTCATGTTTTCCACAATATTTCAACAAGGTCATTCAATAAAACAGTGGAATAAAATCAATGTTTAAACATAATCCTCATAACTGGTGGTTATACATCATTAATCCAACATATAAAAGATACGTAATAATTAATCAAGAAAATAAGCAAAATATAACATAATCTCGTCATCCCATGTCACGTATCAGAGTGACTCTTAGGACTCGATCAAATAGAAGCACACTCCAAGCACTACTCAGGTACCTAGTCATCTGCATTCCCTAAGGAGCACAAACGCAACAAACAGAAAAAGGGTGAGAACTACATTCAATAAATAAGCGGTGAAATACACATGCTAAGAAGTAGTTACACACCATACATACAATCATACACATGCAAAGCACATATGCGTGCCATCCCAATCACTCGACATTAATAGCCCATAATTAAATACAATATGTAATGTAACTCACTGACTCGACACAATGCATGTGGTACCAACACAAATACATACGGTTCACCCTAGAACCCGATTCCCGTCGGAATCCGGATAAGTCGTGTATGTTCCTCTAAACTACAACTTTTCTCCACAGCAACTTCCACATGAAGTCCGAATGAACTAGGCACCCATCATAGATTCCCACCTAGTCATCTCCACAAGACACATGACATGAAATGTATGACAACCCCATTATGCAAACATAATAAAAATTTCAAGCATAATTCACGATCATCAATGATCCACACGAGCCGTCCGCTCACCGTAATCCTCTCGAGAATTACCATCATCACACCAGATCGTCCATACTAGACAGTCCTGGCCCACACATATCAATCACACCCCTAAGGGCAAAAACGTAATCTTCCATATTCTCTCTAATTAAATTCATTACTAATCTTCCTTAGGTTCATTTTAGTCATATTAATCCTACCGATTAAATGAAAATGCGTTCCAAGCGAAATCTGGACATAAATCACAAAAATTGGGGAAAAGTCACCCCAGGCTGCCCATACGCGTACCAACATGGTCCATACGCGTACCAACATGGTCCATACGCGTAATTCCTGCTGTCATACGCATATTGGACCTCCCTTATGCGTATGACCAAAGGCTGTCACCTCCCAAAATCCCTCAAAGACCCTCCCTACGCGTATGGCTACCCCCATACGCGTATTGCCAAGTCCCATACGCGTACCATACGCATATCACCAGATGGTTGTGCTGACACTAGGGACAGGGCATGTATGATACACGTACGGCCCCTGGGTATGTCCCCCATGTGCGTAATGACACCTCCATTACGCGTATGACCAGCAGATTTGTCAAAAAAACCCATATTTCATCTCCTTCACGAATTTCCATTCAATCATTCAATTCATCCTGGAACTCAGTTTTTATGTCATTTAATCCTCTCCATCTTCGCTATACTTCATCTACCCTTTATTCTTCCAATATTTCTTGCATCTAAATTCAATTTCATTAACCCCTACCCTTATTTTCTAGATCTGTTACCCATCAGGATTTTATTTCAGCATCAATGAATTTCCACACGACTTTCATATCAATCTCAAATTCATACACCAATCATCATATAATAATCATTCAACAATAACAGTAATTTTAGGGAATTCATCATATTACGAAATTCAGATCAAGGAAACCAAAAACATACATAAATCCTATGAGAGAAAGGACCTCTCACTACCCTCTCATGTTAATTCTCCCATATTGAAATCCATTCTCCACCTTACCTTGGATTTGATCTATTTCTTGACAACAATGGAGAAAATTGGTTCTTTTTTCTCTAACTCTCCTTTCTCTGCCTTTTCCTTTTTCACGTACACTAACTGTCTACTCCACTAACTCTCCCTAAACCCTCTGAATCAGATTTTTAATTCATTTAATTTAATTACTAATACTAATAATACTAATAATAACAATAGTAACCATAATCCTATTAATATTATTATTAATAATAATTGAAATAATAATATTAATAATCATAATGCTCCTAATCTTGTTATTAAAGTATCCCTTATTCTAGGTCCACATTACCCCAACTAAGGTCCGCTCTCACTCTCGATCCTAACCTCATACCCTTAATTAAAGACATCACAACAAATATACCACAACAAAGTATAAAATGACTAAATAATTTAAATGGTGTGTTACAACCTCAACACGAATGCGTCAACCTATTAAAGTCATAGGTTGACACATACTGAAGCGAAATGAAAAGAATTTCAAAAAATTAAATCATGTGTCGACCTGTAATAGAATGTGTCAACCTATAATATAGCTTTTATGAAAAAATACCAAAATTTATTATTATAGGTCGACCTATACAAAACTGCGTCGACCTGTAGAATCCCAAACTCTAAGATTTGACTCAATTTGACTTGTGAGGACTTTTAGAGATGCAAATTGACTCATGAATGATTACATGGTGAAAGACTTATGCATATGATAGTATGTTATGGTTTGTTTGCTAGAATCATGCAATCATGAAGATGCAAGCATGAATTGGTTCAAGATATAAATCAAAATATGAAGACATTTTGAATATAGTCACTATAAACATATAAAATGCAACACACAATGTTTGCATTAACATTTTTGGAAGTTAACATATATCGCATACATCATACACATAATAAGTCGCATATCTTATAGAAATAAATAAGTAAAAGCATTACTTACTTACAAAATAAGAAAATAATTGAAACGACATTACCTCACTGTATACGAGATGGAGGATGCACTTGCATTCCACAAGGAACTCTTGAACGGAATTTGGAATGAACACAAAGCATGCCACATAATACAAATGAAACCAAAACGCTCTTACCACTTTTCTTCTTGCACAATTATTTGAAAGTGAAATTAATAATGTATCTAATAAGTACTTTGGCCTGATGGTCATCCTTGTCATTGAACTTTCATTCTTATTCAATCATGATAAGTATATCGTTCCTCTTCATGTTTCATCGTCTTAGGTTGATCACTCATAATTTGATGTACTTGAGTATGTCTTGTTGAAGATGAATCTACATCATTAAATATAACACTTTTCTGACATTTCTTGGATAGAAAACATTAGTAATCATCTCACACTTTTACCAAATAAAAATACAATAAACTTTAACCTTTTTAGCAACACGGTCTGCCTTGCTTGTCACATAGTGAACACAATAAGAACATGTCACTGTATCATGTCTTGAGCTTCCATAAACGAGATCACATACTCTCTTTATAGAGCCAAGACATTTTTACTGCATGATTAACAATTAGTGTTAGGTACTCAATCTTCATTGGGTCCTTAGGGATTAGTAAAACTTTGGTTGCATTTAGGTAACCGTTGAAAGGCACTTTTAGGAACAAAAAGTTTCCTAAATTTGCACTTAGAGATAATGTGACCCTTTTTGCAACAATAATACCAATACAAATCATAAGAAGATAACCTTTTTCTATTTGGTTCCTTTTTAATGTGACTATACCTTCTATGAGGATTATGAGAAAGCAATTCACATTTGGAAGTATCTATAGCAAAAGTAACCTTATGTTGCAAAGCTTTATCCAACTTGGATTTACGTGTCCTTAACTCTTTTTGCCAAATATGACAAGTTTCACAAGTGAACCATGAAGGTTTAGTAACCTCATGTTGATCTTTTAGAATATCTAGCATATATTTCCTTAAAGCTTCCATATTCTTTTCATTTTCCAAAATCCTAGCTTCTAAGTGAGAAATAATTATTTTATTTAAAATTAATCTTTCGAAAGCATCTATAGCCTATCTTTGTAGATTTTAAAAAGATTCTTGAAGTTGAGAAAAATCTAAGTCATGAGAAGCTTGAAGTTTAAAGTGACTTACAACCTTTTTTTCCTTCCTTTGTTTGCCACATAGAAAAGCTTTATCGATTCAACACTTGAGATGGAGCTATCATCGCTTGAAGAATCACTTTCGCTCTCCCAAGAGACATAAGATCTTCTAGACTCCCTAAACCTCTTGTCATGGCCTCTTTCTTTTTCTTTCTTGATTGTAGGACACTTCGGCTTATAATGGCCCGGTTTTCCATAATTGTAGCAAGTACTTATGGAATTACCCTTTTTGTTCTTGTCTTCTTTTGAGGAGTTCGATAACTTTCTTGATTTTCCATGGTTCTTATCGGTATATTTGTCACCATGTTCCCACATGTATTTATTAAACCTCTTTATAAATAGTCTCATATCTTCTTCATTGTAATCATTGTCATCATTAGATTCACAATCCCTTAGCTCATTATGTGAGGACTTTGAGCTAGAAGTCTTTAGAGCTACCGACTTCTTCCTTTATTCTTTTTCTTTGCCTTTCTGCTTATTCATCTTCTTTTCATTCTCTTTTTCATATTTTCCTAAGCAAATGAGTTCTTACTCACGCTTTTCTAATTTACTGAACAAAGTTGTGAGATCAAGCACTTTAAGATCATTTGCCTCCTTGATGGTGGTGACCTTGGGTTGTAATTCCCTACTTAGACATCTAAAAAACTTGTTAGTAGCAATCTAATTGGAAATACGCTTACCTAGCGCATTTAATGGATTTATACGATGTGTGAATCGTTTTTGCATATCTCAAATGGTTTCACCATGATCAATACGAAATAGCTCAAATTCTTGATTTCATGTGTTGATCCTATCTTATTTGACATCATTAGTACCCTAACGGGCAACCTCTAATGTGTCACACATAGCCTTGGAGGTCTCACAGTGAGAAACACGATAATACTCATCAACACCTAAAACGAATGTGAGAATATTTTTCACTTTCCAATCATGTGACCATGCTTTTCAATCATTAACATCCCATTGTGCTTCTTGTTTAGGTAATATAACACCTTCATCATTGGTCATAGTTATTTTATTTGGACCATTTTGAACGACATCCCATATTCCCTTGTCAATGGAGTTGACATGAATACGCATATAAGCTTTCCAACAGCCATAATTTTCGCCGGTGAAAATTGGTGCTCTATTGTACGCTCCCTTAGGTTCGGTATTCATTCTTATAAACACTGAATCTTAAGCACGAAATTAACTAGAGCTCGTGATACCACTTGCTAGACGATAGGCTTCGATCTAGATGGTGAATAAATCACACATTTAAAATTAAACTTTTTGGAAAAAAATGGTTTCAAAAGATTTATGGCACAACGAAAACAACCTGAATCAAACCGTCTAACCGAACCTACTATCAAAAAGCTCAAATGTGCATAAAGTTACACAATTAAATGATAATGAACACAAATTGTTCAACAACGATTAATCACAAACCAATTAAATGTTAATCTACATGTAGAGCTTATTTCCAATGAACAAAAATGAATTAAAAGCAATAGAGACAATTTATCGAACACCTTATAAGCAATCAATAATGTTTGGAAATTTAATTTGTTTTATTGATGTTAAAACCAATCACAAACAAATTGATTATGATTATATCAACAAACGGTAATTTAATATGTAATAAAAAAGGGATTTCTAAACGAATTAATCAAAACAACAATGAACTCGATAATTTGCAATAAAAAAATTAGAGAGAGAGATAGACACTCACACACACACAAATATTTGTTTAAGCAGTTCCCCAATCAGCCTCGCTATGGGTTTGTATACCCTCAATTCGAAATTGAATTGAGATAGTTGCAATTAACTATACTTTGCAAACAATGTATATACAAGAGAGGAACAACTCTAACCCAACAAACCCTATGGTTTGTTGTTGATTCTACCACCTTCGAAACCCTTGATCAAAGTCTGATCAAGTCACCAATAATGCTGCTTCAATCCACCAGTTCTTGTTGCTACCTTGCAAGACCTCTCATCTCAAGGTTTTCGCTCGGTTGGACTAATCCCAAACACACACTTGTTGAAACCAATATTCACGAACACAATCCATCGTCTCATGCTAATCCCTTGCAAGGTACCATGTACCTTGTCCCAAGGCCTTCACTCGATCAAATTCGTATTTGTATGATCTTGTCTAAAACCTTCAAATCCTCAATGATATTGACGGAAAAACCCAACTTTGTTTTCTTATTTGAAACACAAAAAGAACTCAACCCAATATTCTCAGTACACCAACCTAATTGAATGTTAATAACCCTATTCTAGACGGTCAGCCAATCAAAAAATGATTATGTGTAGTTTGATTATGTGTATGCGTAGAAGAAAGGTTGAAGATGATGAGTTTGCTTTGTAATTCTTGTTTTGTTTAGGTTTTATACTAGTACTTTGCTAGAAAATTATGCATGTATGAGTATGTATATGTATGAGAGATATGAAGCAAAAAAAATTCGAGAAAATTTGAGAGGAAAAATAAATTTTTAAGTTTTGAAGTGAATAGGTCGGCCTATGAAAGCAATATGTCAACTTGTAAAGGTCTTAGGTCGGCATATCTGAGGCAACCTGAAGGCAGTGGCTACAACCTTCGTTATTGAGGCATGGGTGTTGACCTGAGTGGTTTATGTGTCGACCTATATTGAAGTAAAAGCTTTTATAGGTCGACCTAAACATGTATGTGTCGGCCTATGCAGTAGTTTTCATACTAAAACTCAATTTTTATGCATGTATCTATCTCAAGTCATTTCCAAACATGTTTATATGCAACATAATGCTAAGATGATCAATACACGTCTAGAATTCGGTTGATACCGTCCAATCCCTAAATTCGCTCTTAGTTTTGACATCATTCAAAACATGACTAAATGGAAGAATGCACTCACATGTAGGGAGGTATCAAAAGCAAGATGGGTCGCGAGCGTGAGAGGCTTTACCAACAAGAAGCACCCCAAAAAATCACCCCAATCCTGAGTAAAAGGTTCAAACCAAGGGTTCACCTGGTGGAAGCTAATGAGTCTCTGATTACAAAGAGGTGTGCCTTGGGTGAAACCAATCAAGGAATAATCCAATGGAAGGTTTTTAAGATTTGTGCTCAATGCACAATTAGAAGACCCCCATGAACACCTTAATCCAGAGTAAAAGGGTTGAACCAAGGGTTGACCCGGTGGAAGCTAATGAGCCTCTGATTATGAATGTGGTCCTAAGAGGTACGCTTTGGGTGAAACAGACCAAGGAATAAGCCAATGGAAGGTTTTAAAGATTTATGATTGATATACAACTAAAATATCCTCATGAATGCCCAGGACCCTGGATGAAGCTAGGAAGGAGAAACTCTCAAATACTCTAGTACAAATACTTTAAAATCAAAAAAGGCAACTACAGTCCTATTTGGGTGAATAAACACTTATAGAGCAGGATCACACAGTCGTCAAAGGAATTGAATATCCTATATTTCGATCCCACTGGAATAATCAACCATTCTAGAGGATCACCAACCACTATTCTAGAAACATCTATGACAATTTTCATGCTAAGAGCAGATGGAGTGCCTCTTACTTTTACATTTACCCAGGCATGCTTCGTTGTGTCTGACTGGTCTCAAAGATCCAAGTAGGCATTCAGTTCAGCGTTGTTAGGCTCACAATTATTAGCCTTAAGGCGAAGCTACATATAATCTTTAGTGTATTCTCTTTGTTGCGGCGCAAAAAATACCCTGACGCAAGGAATGCTCGAAATATATACAAAATAGAGTCACCATCAAACTTTATTTATTCCCAAAAAGGGGAAGGGAAAATATTGATAAAACCCACAAAAAACAAAAAGAAACTGGTTGTCACAACCATATCGAGTTCGGGAGTCCATTATGCAAGGGGGTGGTATTAGCACCCCTCACATCCATCGTACGCGATGAGACCCATTTAGTTAGTTTTTGTGTAAGAGTGTTAGCGTGATATCATTTTTGATCTTTTACTTATCGAGTGAGAAAATAGAATAAAAGAAAGGAAAGACCTAGGGTTTTAATCATTATTATTCTGCTCACCAGGATATCTGAATCTTGTGCCTACGTATTCTCATGGTGAAATAAGAAATCAGAGCTTCATAGTTCTACTTACTAAGAAATATTGGGTTGGTTGCTTTTAAGGAGTAATCCTTTAGACACGTCGAGTGTTTTAAACCTTTACTTATTTCTCACTCTTGGAGACAAAAGTCTTTGTTTCTTTCACATCAATATTGATAAAGCATACTCATTTCTAAAAAGGTTTAAGTTGCTTTACAGGAAGTGAGTAAACATTTGAGCAGTTGTGTGCATCAAGCGCGTGTTTACTCGGGATTCACATGAGTATGCTTCCATTATCCCTTTATTCTAAATGGGTCATTGATTTAAAAGACTAAACAATCATTTGGAATTCAGTATGCTCTGAATGCTCGACTATTAAAGGGTCTAAAGAGATGTGTATCTCTTGGTCTTGTCTTTTAATTTTATTACAAAAGGTTTGCATCAACAATTTGATGTTGGATCAAGTGTTGTAAATTGATGATGAAAATAGTTTGGATCTGGCGGGGTTGAGTTTAAGAATGTTATGGTTGTTATGTGGTTAGTGTTTATGATGATGAAGGTGTTGTTGCTTTTTTGTGTTATGAAGAGTGATGAAGTTTTTGGTTTATGTTATAACATGGTGAAGAAGACTGTGAAATTGGTATGTGAGTGGTTTGAACATAAGGATGAATATGGTTATATGTGGAATTGTTTTATGGAGTAAGTTGGAGAAAGTGGAGGTTGTAGAGTTGTGAAAAGATGATAGGTTGTGAGAGTATGGGAAAGTTTATGAGATATTTGTTGAAGATTTTTATAAGATATTTTATTGTGGATGATGATGAAAAAAGAGAGATTTTTGTTGTTGTGTCTGAAGAGTGATGTAGTATATTGTGTCTTTTGGTGAAAGAAGAAGGAAGAGAGAAAAAGAGAGACAAGTGAGAAAAGAAAGAAGGAAAAAAATACTCCCTCTGTCATGTAATCTTCCGCCCTCCCTTGCATTTGTTCCTTTGCTCATTTCACAATTTTTTATCCAACCACACCATGAATGCCACGTGCGTGCCATTATGTGGTCTTTTTTTCTCAATTTTATCAGCCACATAAAAAAAATAGTGTACACAAATTCTACTCTAATTGGCTAAAGTTTTAAAAATAACTTCTTAGTGAGTAATAAAAGCATAAAAAAATTATCAAAAAACAAATTTAAACTAATAATAAATTATTCTAAATAATTGAAATTAGATCAAAGAAAAAGCATAGAAAATTCTAATTAATTAGTACGAACATTTTGGTAAAAAAAAAACAAAAATAATTGGATAAAAAATGAGAAAAAAATTGGACGCAAAAATGCTCGAAAAAATAAACTGAGCACATTAAAATAATCAGCGCAAAATAAACTTCTCAGAAACAAATAACTTTTGAAATAAATTTTGATCGGTTAAAAGGCTCAGGCTGACAAAATGCGACAAAAAATAGTAGTCCAAAAATAAAACGAGCACACTAGGTTAAACTATGCAAACCATAAATTAAGAATATTGATGTATGCATGCTCGATTTCGAAAAATAATTGCCTGCTAATTCGACGTACAGTTGAGAAACGGTTCGACCGGTCTATTTGTAGATTCGAAAAAATATTATGGCTGATATTTTAAGTGTTATACAAAATAAAATGCATGTTGTGATAAGATAAAAATGCAAATGACTCGTAAATGCATTGAATTACTAAGTGAATAGTTATAAATAAACAATCATATGCAAATAAATCACCCTTGGACCATTTACTTCTGATTCTCCATTACAATTAAACCTCACAAAGGTTCAGATGATGATAATACTCTTGATTGTCACCCTCTGGACCTCTGAAACAAGATGCAGCAAAATGAACGATGCCTTGAGATTGAGAAATCAAGCCTTTTGACTTCTGAATCAACAAAAATGGCTGAATGAATGTCATCAAGACCAGATGAAATGCCAAAACTATTGACTTTTCATCTAAACCCCGACGGATGCTTTTGAATGAAAGAATGTATGAGAAAAATGTAAGTGAACTGGCTACGTTGATGCATTAAAAACTTAGGGTAACATTTAAAGTATGATAATTGTCCGTGTTTAAACATCTTTAACTGGAGGTTATTAAGAACTCTTGTCTTCAAATCAACATGGTAAAAGATAGTTTAAATACCAAATATACCAAAATTTTCTTTTTTATGCAATAAAATGATATGCTTTATTGCTTCCAGACATGTCTTCGAGATATGTCTTTAAACTTGTCCCGTACATTTATTGCTTTCCTAAATGTTTTGGATGTGCCTTCAAAGACCTTATCGTCATTTCATACTCTTATAGATGTTCTCATTTTGTTCTTTGTCCCAGAGTTTATTCGACGTTTTTCCGAGTATCTCTGGTGTGTTTTAGAGTTCATTTGATGTTCTTCCTAATGCCTTTGAAATTGGCTCTTTGTCACCGAGGTTATTCAATGTTTTTCCGAGTATCTCTGGTGTTTGTTTCTCCTTGTATATTTTCCGATGATTCCTGAAGATCCCACTCGATCTCTTCGTTTAAAGGAATGACCCGGAAACTCCAGCACTTGTCATTTACCTGATCCTACCGCCGTGTGGATCCTGTGTCACCATTTCATCCTAAAGTGACAACTGGTCGTGCTTGCACCGGTTGATCCATAACTTTAGAATTCCCCAGTGAAGTCACCATTTTCTATTGCAGTGAGAATAGGATATCAAATTATTAATTAATTTGAATCGCAAATCTTTGATTCACAACTGATCTTTGATTTATCCGAAGGAAAAGGTCAAAAGAAGGAAAACCTAATTTTGCATCGTAAACAATGCGGGGAGAGATCTATGTAAGGGGTTGGTTAAGCTTAGGGAAGGTATTAGCACCTTAAACTTCTATAGTACTCTACAGGAACCATTTGTTTACATTTACTATTTTTGCTTTAATTATTTGCTTGAGGGTATATACTGAGCTAAGGGTTAAGAGTGACTGAAAGACCTAAGGGTTAGTCCTAAGTTTACTCAGCAAGATTCGCATCTTGTGCCTACGTATCCTGGGTAGGGAATGGAATCAGAGTAATCGTAGTTCCCCTTGAAAGGGAGGTTAGAAACTTCTTGACTGTGGTCAAGGTTTCAAAGGGGAGTAAGCGTTCTTAAGGAAGCGCTTACGTGGAGTGCAGCGACTCTTATTTATACGTTGTAATTGAATTGAATTAAAAAGGGTAAACTAGGTATTCCACGGCGAGAAACCTAATATGGAGTGCGGCGACTCCTTGATCTAATGCTAGGGTAAAGGGTAAACTCGTCCGCGGCGGGACACCTAGGCGAATTAGGGTTTTGAAACATTCAAAGGTTAAGGCTATTGACTCGGCGGTCAAACTGTTAGACCTAATCCTTCGGAAGGGTTTAACGGTAGAATAAAGAAAATGAATAATTGATTACATGGTAGAATTGAAATATAGAAAAGCCTAAGAATAATAATAGACAAAAGCGACGATTGCCTCGCGTAAATTGCAGCCCAAAAATGCAAGAATAATAACGGAATAAATGCGACGATTGCCTCACATAAATTACAGCCATGAAAAATAAAATACGGAAAGAACATGAAGTTAGTAACTGTACAAATAAGAGATATGAAAGTCAGATGATAATTAGCAGGAATGTTAAGGAATTTTAGAATTTCTAGGTGAAATCGGAAATTAAAATATCAGAAATTTGAGTTAGGAAATGTTTTTTTTATAAAAGAGGTTTACACTTAATTGAAAGTTAAACTCAACTTTAATGTTTTTAGAAACTGTTAGTCATTCTTTTAAAACTTTAATATTAACTTTATTTGAAAATATGAATTTTAAGTTTTAAGAAAAATACTTTAAATTTTTAAAAAGATTTTGATTTAAAAATGAGTTTTAATTTCCAACGTTAAAAAGGATTTTAATTTTAAAACTGATCACATTTTTAATTATATTTTTAATCACCTTGCTTTCTTACTAAAATAGTTTCACTTTAATTGCAATTAATACAAGCTAAAAAATATAAATAAAGGAATAAAATAAATAAATAAAAAAGAAAATTGGAGTACTAAAAAAAGGGGGGGGGACGCGTTCTGCTTGCAGCCTCTAGGTTTTCATTTTCATCTTCTTCTTCCTTAAACGGTCGGCGCCGTCCTCCCCCACGGATGCCCTTTTTCGAAGCTTTTTCACTCTTCTTTCTTTGCATGGCTGGGTTTCATTTTCCTCTTTCTCTTCTATTCCACCTGAGAAAAAAAACCAAAACTCCATTAACGATGAAATTGCTCACCTCTATTAGGGGTTTGAAGCGGTTGAAATCGGTGGTTTGCGATGTCGGGTGAACGATGATGAAGCCCATAGTGCTTCTGAGTTCACGGTGGATGACGATGATGGTGGTGGGTGATTCCTCCTTCTGAGTTTGATTATGGGTTTTCTTTGTTGAACTCCGATGATGAAGCTAGGTGCTTCTGCGGCTTCGTTTTTCCTGTTCTGAGGGAGTAATCCGATGAAGTTTCTGCCGCTGATGATGTTGTAAGAAACCGAGGCAATGGCGGTTGAACGGTGGATCCACGGTTTGTTCTTTTTTTCTTCGTCTACACTGATGGTGATGATCTGGTGGATCTCGTACCTTTTTTTTCTAAACTCGCCGCCTCCTATTGTTCTTATATGTGATTTTCTGGGCATGGGCTTTTACGATTTTCTGCTGAATTTATTGTTGATAATTTTGCAAACTTGACGGCTTCTTCGCTGATTTTTCTCAAGAAATATTGATGATTGGGTTGCGATTCTTATGACTTCTTCTTTGGGATTTGTTGCAATTTTTCAGAATGTTGTTGCCGTTAAGTTGCGATAAAGTGGTGGCATATTTTTGAGATGACTTCAGAGGATTTTTCGGAAATCTGTTGCTTGCATGTGGGTTGTTTGATTTGTGGGTCTTGGAAAATTTCTGGGAAATGTTAAGGCCCTGTTTGGGAAAAACCATTTTTTAGAAGAAAGCACTTTTTTAGAAAAGTGCTTTTTCCAAAACCATTTTCCCAAAATCACTTT
This sequence comes from Lathyrus sativus, assembly GCA_963859935.3. NCBI lineage: Eukaryota > Viridiplantae > Streptophyta > Magnoliopsida > Fabales > Fabaceae > Lathyrus > Lathyrus sativus. Next base: position 554,410,034 of record OZ012738.1, on the reverse strand, counting down.
TTAAAATCACTTTCTCTCTCGGGCTGGAACTTAGAACAGATGTTGCCTGATTTATCGAGGTCGGAAACTAAGTCGGGAGCTGGCTTCGACTTCATCGTTACCCTCTCGACACACCCGATGATGAGAATTTTCTGAGGGTTTCGGAGTCCGAAAAACATTTTCCTAACCTTTAATCGTTTCTGCTCTGTTGTCGATTCATTTTGCAGGTTCGGAAGAAAAGTCGGAACTCGAAGAAATCAGAAGCGAAGAACATTTAGGACAAACTAAACAGTTTTTTTAAAGGATTTTTAGGAAAAGAAAATGTAATTCAAAATTGTAAATTTATTTATTTTTATTTTTTTGATATTGTAAAGAAATAAATTTATTTTTAGATATTATAATAAAATTATTCATTTTTTGGATATTGTAATGAAACAAAATTATTATTTTTATTTTTTCTTTTGATATAAAAATGAAATAAAACATAATAAAATTATACTTCATTATTAAGATATGGTAATCACAATAATAAAATAAAATTCTATTTTTTTATTAATTCAAAATTCAATCCAATTCATCCGATAAAATCTCGTATCCGATAAAATTTCCGAATAATTCTTTCGGTAACTTGAATGAATAATCTCATCTGAATAAATCCAACTTGTTCGATTAAATCCAAATGGCTAAACTTTGAGCTCAAACAAATCATCTGGGGAATTAATTTGTGGCCGAGAATAAAGTCAGTGAATATGTCATTGAACAGATAAGTAGAGAATCCATTTTCCTGCAAAACCAACAGACTGAACAAAACCGGTTAGCGGTTAGTTAAAAATGGCATGCAGGATGAGATGACGTGCAAAATGAACCTAATAATCTCGGGCAAAATTTGGGGTATTACACTTTATGGTTATGAATGAATGCAACTTTATTGGGATGGATTTGTTACATAGTATCTTATTCATATATTCTTCAAACGTTCTTCGTTGAAGGTGGACTCTCCTGGGGAAGAAATGATCATATTCAGCTGCTCTTGGCTGACAATAGACTCTTCTAGGGATTGAGATGTTCAACTACTTACGCTGCTCAGATCTAACACAAAGAGATCTCCACCCTTTGCTAAAGATTAGTACTTTGATCTAACACAAAGAGATCTTCGTACTATTGAAAAATAGATGTCAGACCTAACACAAAAAGATCTAAACAACTCTATTGAAATCTTAAAGCTTCGATCTAACACACGGAGATCTTCACACTATTGAAAATAATACTAAGATCCAACACAAAGAGATCTTGGCACTGCTGGAAATGATACTAAGATCTAACACATAAAGAGACCTCGGTGTTGCTGAAAAGAAAATCTCATTTAACACAAAGAGATTATCACCTTAAAAATGATTATCTGATCTAATACAAAGAGATTAACGCACTACTAAGAAGATACTTTGGTCTAACACAAAGAGGTCGCTGATTCATTGATAAGAAACATCGATTAACACACATAGGTCTTCGTTCTTGTTGAAAACGATGATAAGATCTAACACAAAAAGATCTTAGTACTGCTGGTAAGAAGCTCAGATCTAACACAAATAGATCATTTCCTTTGAACCAATATGCTTTGATCTAATACAAATAGATCTCCACTTCTGATAAGTTGAAAGTTTCAATCTAACACATAGAGATCTTTAGTAATGTTGAGTATGATGCCCTGATCTAACATAAAGAGATCTTCATACTCAAAAGAGACTTTGATCTAACGCAAAGAAATCCTTGCCCTGGCTGAAAGTTGATTTCCAATCTAACACAAAGAGATCATCACAAATGGATAAGAACACTAAGATCTAATACAAATAGATCATCATAAATGGATAAGGACACTAAGATCTAACATAAAGAGATCTTGCTCTAAAAATGGTGCTTTGATCTAACATAAAGAGATCATTCCACTGCTGAAGTGACTCTGATCTAACACAAAGAGATCATCACATGCTGAAAAGGACGATAATATCTAACATAAAGAGATCTTTTCCTGAAAGTGATGTTCTGATCTAATACAAAGAGATCATTGCACTGTTGAGAAGAGACTTCGATCCAACACAAAGAGATCGTCACTTTGAAAAGAGACTTTGATCTAACAAAAAGATATCGTCTTCCTTGAACAAAGTTGCTTGGATCTAACACAAAGAGGTCCTCACACTTCTGAAAAAGTTTGATGCTAAGATCTACCACAAAGAGATCTTCACATGCTAGGGATGAATGCTCGGATCTAACGCAAAAATGTCCTCGCATTTTTTAGAAGTTAAAAGTTCTGATATGTCACAAAGATATCTCCACATTGCTATAAATGAAAAAACTAAGATCTAACACAAAGAGATCTTCACATTGCTGAAAAAATCTGATCTAACACGCATAGATCGACACCTTCTGAAAATGATGCAAATATCTAACACAAAGAGATATTCACACTGTTGATGTTTGAATGTTCCAATCCAACAGAAAGAGATATTCACATGTTGAAATGATGCCAAGATATAACACAAAGAAATCTTCACATTTCTAAAAGTTTATTTCCGAACCTAACACAAAAATATATTCACATGCTGGAAATTTTAAATTTTCTGATCCAACACAAAGAGATTGTTACATTGACAAAAATGAAAACTCATATCTAACACAAAGAGATCTTTGTACAACTGATGTTGAATTATATTGATTGTCATCTTCCCCGAGGCTGCTACTTAGATCAAATATAAAGATTCTCTAGGGAATAAGAAGATCCCAGAGATTTGCTATGAAATGAAAGGTTAATACTAATCAAACGGTTTAGCATTTACTTTCAAACATAAAACTAAATGGTCCAATCCAGTTGCTTCTTCAGAGAATAGATCAGTAAGGACCACTGACTTTTTTGGGAATTGACTGAAGTAATCTGCTCGAGGAATACAAAAGACTATCGGGGTATGAACACACAAGAGACTTGTTGGAGATATACTGAGGATTATTCATTAAAGCTTGTTTGTTGGGGAACTTTTGTCCGTTAGACTCTATGGGGAGATTGTTGACTTAAGTTATCCTTGTGAAGAGACTTGCTGAGGATACCTTTTTAAAAAAACCTGCTGATATGAAACTCGCCTGGTGAGTTCATGAAGTTTGTTGGAGAAAATTCCAGAGGAAACTCTGTGGGGAGATATCTACTGGGGGAACCAAGCAGAAATTCCATTGACACAAGAGTTCAATTGAGGAACATAAATAACTTTGTTGGGGAAAAAACTATCCTTGAGAATCAACACTAATACTAATTTTTGAAAAACTTGCAACTTGTACTGAAGAAAAGAATGATTTTACTCTTGAGAACAACTCTTGAGTTTTGATTTTGTTTAGGATTACACTGAATTTCATTGAGAGGTTGCTGAATTTGGACTGAGGTTTATGCATGTATGATCTATGCATGATATGCAAGGAGAAAATGAATGCATGAATATACTAGTTTATGCATTTTGTGGGTATCAAACTCTGATCCCCGACGCCCTTGTGTTGCACCCCAAAATTTGCCTAACCTTTCTCTTTATCTAGCTTGTGTTTCATTGCATTCATTCTAGCATTAGCATATGCATTGTGTCGCTACTCGAAAAATGTATCGTGCAACGACAGAAAGGCGAAAAAGATAGACATAAGAGTCGCCACCAAACTTTATTTATCCCATGAGGGGAAAGGAAAATATCGAGAAAACCTTAAGAAAGAATGGATAAGATGGTCTCACAACCATGAACAGGTTCGGAAGCTGATTATGTGAAGGGAAGGTATTAACACCCCTCACATACATCGTACTCGATGAGAACCATTTGTTTGTCGATATGTGAATTTATTTGCTTAAATATCATGCTATAAAGAGTGTGTTCCATTGGTAGTGAGGAAAGGGTTAAAAACAGGGAAATGCGATTAGGAGGAAAGAGAGAACAGGGAAGAAAAGAGAAAGAACAGACTCGGTAGGACTTCGCGGTCCTAGGCCTACATATTCTCAATAGGTATGAGAAAGTCAGAGTCGACGTAGTTCAGGGCTATAGATATAGGGGGGATGTGCTCGGCAAGGATTGTGGCCCTTGTGCCTACGTATCTTTACTTGAAATAAGTAAAGAATCAGAGCAGCCGTAGTTCGGCCTACAGTTTGTTAATGTTTTTATGGATGATGATATCGTACACATTCTAGTCATTTAGGTGTTTTGCCGCTCGCATGTGAGGAGACTTATGCGTTACCTGTTTGCGGTAGAACGGACGTAACATATCCTTTTTGAAATGATTAGGTTTTCGCCATGCGGGGCAAGATGTCACATTTGATTTGTGAGATTGTTTTTTAGGGGCGAGATAAGTCCTCGGATAGTGACCCCTTGCGGGTAGTACCCAATTCTTTATCTCAAAGTTTTTTGTTATGAAATGGTGTGGCGAACGTAGCGTCTTCGTATTGAAAGACGAGTATCAAGACCACCCCCACTACAGTGAGCATCCCAACACTCGGAGAGGAAGAAGACTACACTTAATCCTCTCTCTTTAATTCAATGCAAAGAGAACTTTGTTCTCTTATTAAAGATGTTTTTGGTTTTGAATGGTAAGTGCTTTTGCGACTGTAAACCCTACGGTAAATATCAGCACTCGGGATAAGAGAAGGCCTACGCCTAACCACTCCACGACCATTCAAGTTTTTGTTAGGAAAAGAGTCTGAAAATGCACTCGGTACAAGACCGAGGTTTTATGTAGGAAAGGTTTCGGAAAGGAGTTGTGAAAGGAGAGGTGGTGGAAGAAATCGTGTCTTCGTATTGAAAGACGAGTGTCTAAACCACCCACACTATAGTGAGCATCTCGACACTTGGAAAGGATGAAGTCTACACTTAATCCTTTCTCTTTAGTCCAATACAAAGAGAAGTTGATTCTTATTGAAAGGGATTTTGAAAATGCACTCGGCGCGGGGCCGAGGTGTTTAGGAGGAAAGGTTTAAAATGGAAAGAATTGGAAAAAAGACGTCTTCGTATTGAAAGACGAGTATCAAGACCACCCCCACTACAATGAGCATCTCGACACTCGAAGAGGAAGGAGACTACACTCAATCCTCTTTTTTAGTTCAGTACGAAGGGAAGTTTAATTCTTATTGAAAGGGATTGAAAGCGTGCAAGCATCTTCGCATTGAAAGACGAGTGTCAAAACCACCCACACTACAGTGAGCATCTCGACACTCGGAGAGGAAGAAATCTACACCCAATCCTCTCTTTTTAATTCAATACAAAGATAATTGATTTATGATTGAAGATGTTTTTGAAAATGCACTCGGCGCGGGGCCAAGGTTTTTAGGAGGGAAGGTTTGGAAATGAAAGTGTCTTTGCATTGAAAGACGAGTGTGTAAACCACCCACACTACAGTGAGCATCTCGACACTCGGAGAGGAAGAGATCTACACCCAATCCTCTCTTTTTAATTCAATACAAAGATGAATTATTGCTTAATTGAATATTTTTTAAAAAAATGGGCTAGAAAAGCCCAAATAACAAAAGGAAATTAAATGAGGAATAAAATAAAAGAGATTAAAATGGATTAAAAAATAAAGATGTGATTTTTGGGGTTTTATGGATTTCAAAACTATCTTTTAAATAAATAATAAAAAAAGAAAAAGAACTAAAATTAAATACAAAGAAATAAAAATAAAGTAAAATAAGGTATTAAAAAAAAAGGGGCTCTACCAAGGGTAGAACCCATGACCTCATGGCTCATGAGTCAAAATCTTGCCATCTCAACCACTCATACAGATGTGTTTAAAAGGAAAAAAGGATGCTCAAAATATTAAAAACAAATAAAATCAAGAAAATAAACAAAAACGCCCCCGCTGGGGGTTGAACTCAGGACAAGGGCAATGCAAGGCAAGTTACTAACCACTGGGGTGGCAATGCATCCATTGTATAATGCCACCCCAATAAAAGATAAACCAAAGGGCGTGTTTAGGCTGGGCAAAACCAAAGGGGAAGCTCAAGGCAAGTTGTGTCAAAACGATTTGATTCAAACTCTATCAAAACTCCACCAATTTTCATGAAATAAAAGTCAAAACCACTTGAAATTCCATAAGGATTACAAAGGTGCTGTCCAAAATTTCAAATAATGCACACATGATAAGATTTGATTGAACATGCAAGTATGAGCTTTAAAATTCATTATGGACTATTAAGATCAAAACAGGTTAGCTTATGTACCAGTGAGGATTTGTTCACATTTTAAATACATCACTCATGAATTAGATCCACAGAAAGAACTCATATTTGTCATAAATCATAAAAGACTTGTTAAAGGCAAGTTGGTGACATGGTTTAAAAATGAGCTTGGCATATGGACAATGTGCAATCAAATGATTCAAAAAAACAAAGTAATGTTCATTGAACTAGACTGCAATTGATTATGAACTCCGCACATACATTACACTATTTAGAAAATGGTCGCTTGATGATGTTGGAGGTTAACAAACCTTAAAGTAGCACGCTGACAGAATTAATACACCAACAAATTCACAATAATTTGACAGTTAGCATGAACCTATGCAGACTGTTCTCAGACCAAAAATTTAACTTGTATGCAATGAGCCCAAACCATATGAATTTGAAAAGCCAAAGGAAGTTCCAAGGTCCTAAAATCCTTGACAGTTCTATGCACACTCCAACAACAGTCATTTATGCAATAAACACACATATGCTGGACAGATCAAACTTCAAACTTAACCAAAGACAAATGTCAAACATAGCAATGCACCTAACCTACACCTCTCTTGCTGACAGCTCAAAACAGTTTGGTGGTTTCAAAACCATTTTCAAAGTTTGAATGCAAAACTGACATGTTTGTAAGTTCAAAAGCATAACAATGTTCAACTAGTCTAAATTAAATCCAATGATAGTCTTAATTCACACAAGTAAGAAAAAGCATGAAGAGCATAACTGTCAGCCATATGAGTTATCAAACTCATACCAACAACTTTTGACAGAAAAACAAATTTCTAAACATGAACATGATAATGTTTTAACAGGTTTGACATAAATCACAGTTCAAACAACAACCAACAACCAACATACCAAACCACATACATAAGTTAATACTAAAAGACATGGTCTGTTCACAATAAAACCTCAAGACAGTCCAGGTCATCAAAGGTACAAACAAGATAATGTTGATCTTCAGCCCATCATATGTATTTTCTTAGCATTGGACACAACCAACAGTCAATCAACAATCTTACTCTAAAGGCTTCCATCCACTCAAGGCAAGCACAAGATAATTGGACAAGCAAAACTTGAAACAGATTTAAACAGAAAAGAGCAGATTCAACATTCAAAGGCAAAGGCACATACAAGGCCTCTTCAAAACAGTAGGCACATACAAGACATGGACATATGCATTAAGTTGGCACAACAAAACATGAGATTTCAATTCACCAATCCAGCAAGGTACCAATTAGGATTAAAACATAATGCATCATTACATTACAAGGCCAATTTAAACAGATGCACATTTAAGTAAAGGTTCATGATGCAATGTAGGTCAAAAATGATTAATGACCTTATGTCTCAAGACTTCAATAGCTAATACCGAGACAACAACCAAAACTCATAAATCTAACTACCTAAACTAGATAGCAATTATGACATGAACCTAACCTATATGAACTCAACAAAACAAAGCCAATCATGTACGGAAAGTTTGATGGCAATAGTCAAACCAACAAGTCTCAAGACAGTAACAGTTTGGCTGTCATAAAGCCAACATCAAATAAAGTTCATTTCAAGCATGCAAACAAAACTAACTTTCAGCACAGAATCAGTCTCAACAGTCTACATGATAATGCCAAGTACCATTTCATTATAGGTCTTATATGAAAAACAAAGACTCATGACAGCAGGCCAAGTATCCTGCTACAACAACATACATTAAGGGTTCTAAACACCAATGCCCTTACCAACAGAAACAACACATACACATGTCAATCTGTACTGCAGCCTACAAAACTTGTGTGCCCAAAAAAATAACAGTTTTACAACCAAGCATCTACAATCAGTAAAATCACACTTAAACAACAACAACAGTAGATTGACATAACAGTGCCAACATCAAATATCAATCCACTATATGGCCTCAAATGACATTTATCACTTCATAATAGCAAGCACAAACAAATCTTAGCATAAAAACAAACTCATCATAATCTAATGATTCAAGACATTTTAACTCATGCATATCAAGGAGAGAGTTTGAAGTCACATACCTCTTAAAGCCAAAGTTGATTTTTTGAGGACAGTTCTGGCAAGTGAGGTCCCAACTAGTTTTTCAATGACTTGGACAATTAGTATAACACAAATGTGAGGTGTTCAAAGTGTCAAAGTGTTCAAAACTGGTATAGGCAGTGTGTGTTGCTGTTTTATGCAGAAAAGTCAATATCCATGGTGTGAGAGGTTGAGTTTTTGAGTTAAGGTATTTTTGGGTGGTTTAATGGTTGGAACACCTCCTAAACATCATTTTGAAGTTGTATGGATGGTTTTTATGGTGACTGAATGGTTGGAAATGAGGTTGATATCAAACTTGATCAAGGCAATTTTTTTGTGTATTAGAGGGTTTGAGGTGATTTCAAGGAAATGAGATGCTTCTCGTTTTCTCAATGCCACAATGGCCAGCCCCCTTTCTTGGACTGATATTTCATCTTAAATATGGAATCCAATCAGGTTTGAAATAGTTTCTACATGGTAAGGTTTGAATGGCCAGATTTTCATCTCCATGGTTATTTTTGAATTAATGGTGGATGATGGATTTGGACCTCAGCAAGCTTGCTCATGGACTTGTCTTTGTCTCTGTGAAATGACCAACATAGTGTAGCTGCAAGGAATCAGAGCATTGGGCAACTACTTTGTCTTTTACTCATTTTGGCTAAGACTCAAAAATGGGGCAAAATGGTACAAGCTTATGTTGGTTCAATTTGGGAAAAGTTTGGTAGCTCCCAATGCTGTATCCCATGCGCATGGTTTGGAGGATGGCATCAATATTGCAGGCTAAAATACATAAACATGCTAATTGTTCATATTTTATGCCTTGTGAAAATGTTCAAGTCAGTCACTTTGGACCATGATATCTTGGGGTACACAATTCCATTTGCCTAGATCTTGTGCTGAAAATGAAAGAGGGCATGGAGTAGAACACATTTCATGTTAGGGTCATCTTGATTTGAGGATTGGAAGACCATGAAAAATGATGTTGAAAATCATGTCATGAAAGCTGTCCAGAAATAACTTAGAAAAATTCTAAGTTATGGATTTGGTTTATTTTTCCTCAACTTTGCACATCCATAACTTGAGCTTCACAAATCATATTGAGGACTTCTTGGACTCTTTGGAAAGCTTGTAACATTCTCTACAACTCTCATTTGGGACAAAGTTCCATTGGACATCAAGAAAGTGATGGAAATTGGCTTGCAAAGTGAGTCCAAAAATCTGTCCAATCTTGGCAATGTTGAAATCATTGAAAACCTCAACTTTGATTGATCATAACTTGAGCTCTAAGCATCATATGTTTATGAATTGGTACTCAAAATAAAGTTTGAAATACAAAGAACAACTTTGATGTTTGATCCAAGTTCATTTGAAACCTTGATCATGAAGAAAAATGGCTTTGAATATGGCTGTTCCAAACATAAAACTTTCCATAAATAGAAAGTTCTAAAACCCTAATGTCCTTAAAATGGAAACTTTCAACAATTTTTGATTTTTCATGATTCTCTTGACTTTTCTTGATCAAATTCCATCCATTGGTCATATTGAACTCAAGGATCATGATCCTGACCTCAAAAAGTCAGGAGTTGACTTTTTCACTGCACAATTGACTTTTCCCCAAATCTCCTGATTTTCAATTGACTGATCAATTGAAGCTCTTCTGATTAAAACTGATGGTAAATCTCCCATCCCCACACACCTTAGGACATGTGGAAGACCATGGAACTTGATCGCGACTTTCCGAGTCTAATCGAATTAACTGCAAGTGAATAGTCTATCGCGTAGTAATAAAGATATCGATCCCACAGGGACTCGTAATCAATCTAGTATATTCGGACGTTACTATGTTTAGCTAGGTTGTTAATGGTTTAAGGGGAAATATGCAAAAGTAAAGGCTAAACTAAAGAAATGCTAAAATATTTCTTAGAATAATGATGCGGGTAATCGGTATGCAATGACATAGTGCTCCGAGGATTCGATAAGTTACCGGCGCGACTTAATAATTTCAAAATGGTTTTCAGAAGAAAATAACAGTTTAAAGACTTTTGTCTCACGATGGTTGTTGACGTTAGTCGCAACTCTAAGGCGGAACGTATGTTTTCGCCATCCCGTTCGGGGTTAAAATTGATTTTTGGAAACCATTAAGTTCTAATCTCTTTTAAAATGCTTTCACCATGTTTAAAATAGATGCTCAGTTTTTACTATCTGGTCCTAGCCTCATCTTTCGCATGTCGGTTCATACCTTAGTGAATCTCCCACTGTCGTGGCGAGATTGCTTTAAATAAATTCTCGCTGTCGCGATGAAGTTTAGTTTAACAAATTTGATTTAAAAACTAGAGCCAGAAACAAGTTTGAAAAAGGAAATTTACACCGGTTATTATCGAACCTCGTTCTACTAGTTCATTACATACCGATCGATGCGGTTTTAGCTAGACATGAAGTTTAAAGCATGCATAATTAAATCAAAAGAGCAGAACTCGTAAACATACATATTAAAGCAAAAAATAATTAATTGATAATAATAACGGAACCTGTAAATAATTATGGTTCGACACTTGGATAATCCTCCACAATGTCGGCAGGATTACTCTTGTGATGATTAATTATATGAAAAAGTAAAGAACATAAATTACAACGAAATTCTGGAAAGGAAACAAAGGAAAAGAAGCAAAGCAGAAAAGAAACGAAAACAAGAAAATATCTCTGGTAGTTAATCCGGCAGCACTTCGTGGTCTTCAATGCGGCTCCCTTATTTCAGTCCCAAGGCTCTCTTTTTATAGTGAATGAATTGTACGTGAACTGCCTTTTGGAAGTGCCATTGAGGGCCAGAAAATCCAAGGAGTCGTGCATTTGTTTTGGGCTTCTGTTGCACGTTCTGGTAAGTGGACGTTATGCAGAAATTGTGGGTGTGACGATCGTCAGTAAGCCATGACGCTCATGAAGGTCATGACGGTCGTGACAATCATGACGGTCGTCACGCTTGTGACGTTCGTAAGGGGCCTGTGACGACCGTCATATCAGCAAAGTTTATTTCTGCTGCTTTCCTCGTTCTTTTTCTTCTGTTATATGTCTTTTAGAGCTTGTTTTCCTTATCTTGCTTCATTTGAGTATTGACTTCATAAACCTGCAAAACACTTAACAAACAATGCGAGTGTGGTACGAAATCAGGGTGAAATCGACCGTTAATAGCATGAAATTATGGCATTTTAATATATAAGTTTTCGCGTTATCAAACTCCCCTAAACTTGAATCTTTGCTTGTCCTCAAGCAAAAAGCCTAAGAGCTGAGAAGATGCAGCCACACGATGCGTTCTTTTGTGTTTTCAAAATCGCTTCAGAGGCGCTGAGTCGAGAATTTGGAGATGATTCATAACAACACGCATACGAACTTGACACTAAGCGGAAATGCTCTCGAAGGCCTCCTCCTTATACGAGCCGGTTCCAATCATGCTGATGTAGCTCGGCATTAAGTTCATCGTACTAAGTTCTACCCAGTTTCGTTCCAGCGCAATCACATTAAGCCCTTTACCTCTTTTCGCGTACGTAGTAGAATAGCCTGTTAGTGACTTCAGTCTTTTCTTTCTACGGGTTCTGGTGCACGAGGGCGGTACCCTATGACATGTTCACTTTGTAAGTTGTGGGGAATCAAACCGTGATTCGCCCTACCGAGTCCATAACCAGAGACCTACAGACCAACTGACAAGGAACTTCTTTTTCTTTTATGAGCTCACTTTTTCTTTTCTTTTTGCCATTCCGAAACGTCAGAAGTAGATAAACACTGCATGGCTACGGAGCAATTCTTTTCTTTACGATCTTACCGATCACTTATTTGCATCGGCTTTCCATGTGGTACGCGCTTAAGGCGGTGCTGACTGCTTTTATAAACTACTAAGGGCTTTGCTTGGTGCTCGAACCTGAGGCTTCGGTACAGTAGGTAGTGGAACTGACTCGCGTAAACCGGAGGTCTAAGGTGTCAAATAGGTATGGATATAGTTAGTAGTCGTTCTCGAGTTTCCTTAACTTGGCCTTAATCTTGGCGCACCGGATGTTTGCATCGAAAAAGTTTTCGTATAGCTCGAGTAAAACAGATTAAGCTGGGGAAGTTCTTTTAACAGAAAAGAATATAAAAATATGCGCTTTATTGAATTGAAATAGAACTGAATTGAAATTACTGAATTGAAATTACTTTGAAAGGGAAATGGAGTACATAATAAAGTGCCGCTCCCACACCATCTCAAGCAGTGTCCTCACTATTTTGAAGTGATAGTGGAAGGTGTACAACAATGAAAACAAGAAAAATGCAGAAAAATAAAAAGAAGAACACTACTCTCGGTCGCGCCCTCTTCCTCGATGTCGTCCTCCTCTGGTCGTGGGGCGTAGAACGCCGATGTGAAAAATGGAGTCGTGTAATTCGTCCACACGGACGTTTAAAGCGGCCATTTCATCTACTACATTGCTGAGGCGTTCCCCTTGGGCAACCAACAAATCGATCACCTGCTGATGTTGTTCTTGCTGACGTCGTTCAAGTAGGACGGCGGTTTGGTTCTGTTGCCAGATGGCGTGAAGGACATCTTCGATGGTAGATTCGGTTTGAGGATGGGGGTGACGACGGGAAGAAGGACCTGTAGGAGGTGGTTGCTAAGGAGCTTCAGCCTGAGCAGCGCGGTCTAGTTCATCCTGTACCTTATCAACGGGCATCTGATCATTCTGTTGAGGTGCTGCAGCATTAGCTTCGGGTGCCGCTGGGTCAAAAAGCCAATTGGCTCTGTTCTGAGGGTGAGCACGGTCACGGCAAGGAAGGATGATGCTGCCGATGGTGCGGTTACGAACCACCGAATGATAACGTCTGTCGGCTCGTACCTTGATGAGGTGACAAGAACGGTAGTAGTCGATATCCAGGAAAACAGGAGGTAAGGACAGAAGGGCCTGGAGGCGATCGCCGAGGTCGAGTGATAAGGCAATGGAAGTGACGATGCCTCCGAAGTAAAAAGGCTTGGAGCCTCGACCATAGATAGCTTGGATGTGAGCCAACAAAAATGGGGCGGCGTTGATGGGTTCCGGCGCAAAGACGCACTGCAGAAAAAACAGTTCCTTAGAGTTTACCTTATGGTTACTATCTCTGGAAAAGATAGTGTTACTGAGCACCCTGTGAAAGTAGCGAATAACGGGATGGTGAATGAATGTAGCATTAAGGCTGTCCCAGCTATCGGCGGTAGTGCCGGTGAGTTGGTTCCAAAGTGCAAATGCTTCCAGAAAGAATTGTTCCGAGGGAACACGATAGTGAGCATCAGCACTATGGTGGAATTGAAGCATCTGAGCCAGCTGATTCTGGTTTAGCTGATATTCCCGGCCGAATAATCTGAAGCATGCAACACCGGTGAGTTGATTGGTTTCGCCGGGGGGTGTCATGTATGTGAACGAACTTAGGAACTCCAGAGTTAACTGTTCGTAGGTAGGCTGCGGTGTTGTGCAGAGGAACCACAACCCAACATTCTGTAGCATCCATGGGACGCCTTCCCGAATGCCCAATTCCGTTATGCAGGCGACATCGACATATCGAGTGGGTTGGATGGAGCGCTGATAAAATTGAACGTAATTTGTTCGCTGCTGATCTCCTTTTTCGCCGTCTCTGAAGGTGATGTTGGACATGTCTGGAAGTTCTCCTTGGCGTGCCATTTCTTCTGATGATTTTGCGAAACAGAGAGAGTGTTTTGGGAGAGAGGTTCTTTATGTGGAATGGAATGAGAAGAGAACCGTGACTTTATAATGTGAAATTTGGGAATGAATGGTTGGATTGGATGAGAATAAGGTTGAATGGAATGAATGAGAGAGTTGAGGATTTATGGGGGTATGTGGAACGTGAAAGAGTGAGGGGTTAAGAATTTGGAGAGAAAAAGAATGCCCAACGGTCGTATTCTGCTATTTAGCAGAATACGTAATCTCGTGACGATCGTGAGGGGCGTCACAATCGTGAGGCTCGTGACGAGCGTAACGAGGCCGTGACGGTCGTCATGGCAGCAAATTCTACAGATGCAGAATTTGTGCTGTTTGGTTCGTACAAGCATTATGTAATAGCATCAAGTCTCATTTCAGACCAGTATATCAACCAAACAATAAATTGAAAATAAAGAATTCATGATTAAACTAAAATTGCAACGAAATTCATTAATTTAAGATTGAAGTACAAGAATTGAAATATGGTTCAAATTGTAAAACGTAAAACTGTAAATTGTTCAGAAATGCAGTAAAAATTAAAACTAAAACTAAAGTTAATCAGTCCTTCTGTTTCTTCAAGTTGTCGAGCTATTTAGTAAGGCAGTCGAACTGTTCACACACTACGTCCATGAAGGTCGTGACTTCCATATGCAATGTTGTTAGCTCCTCCTTGACTGTGGTAATTTCCAACTTGACATCGTCCACTGTTTTCAAAATGGTATTCGGCTTGTCTGTTTGTTGGTCAGGGATGGGGTCAGGGAAATTATGGTAATTTGGAGGAGTCTCAGGGTCAGTCTCAGCTTCCGACACATAGTCTTCATAGTACATAAAATCTTTAGCTTCTGAAATATGGTCACTATCGTACATGTAAGCCTGAGGTGTGGAATGAGGTGAAGCAGGACCCATAGGTTCATCCAATTCGTACAACCAGTTGTTTCGGTTGTGGACACTCGTCCTCTCATGGTTAGGTAGTGTAAACAGGTGGACAGGTCGACCAACAATGAGGTACTCATAAGTGTCAGGGCCTAAGTTACCTATAATACGGTGGTTAAAGCAGAATGGTATATCCATAGGTCTGATTTGGCCAGAGACTTTGATTCTGTTCAGCTGGTACCTAAGTCCGATTGCATGGGCAATCATAGTGACGAGGCCTCCTATAGTGATAGGTGCATTTTGTTCCTGGTTAATCCTTTTAAAGGTTCTCATCAGGAATGGTACGAAATTTACTAGGCGACCTTGTGACGCACAGTACAGGATAAACAATTCTTCCTTTGAGACAGCGGTAATGTTTTCCTCCTTCCCAAAAAGGGTATGTGCTAATATCCTATGGAAGTAGCAGAGTGCATGATTATATATCTCGTTAGAGTCCACGTCATTTAGCTCAGGGTGATAGTTACCTATGATATTACCCCAAAAGAAATCTAACTCGATATCCATATCTTCTTCTTGAGTGTCAGTATACGAGAAAGGTCCGCTAGGGAAGCCTGAAAGATCAGCTAACGACTTACGGTTATATTCGAACTTAGTTCCAAACAGTCTAAAACATATCAGCTCCTCGGTGGATCCATAGCCGTATTCGAGTCTGTAGCCTAGGGAGCTAAGGAATTCGAACGTGAGTTCGCGAAAGGTAACACAACGGGTTTTTAGAGTAGTTCGCTCCTAGTCTAGTTGGTTAAACAGGTAGAGGATGCTATCATGAATGCCTAACCGATCCATAGTGGATCCATCATAGTAATGTGTCAAAGCGATGCCTCTCTGAGTCAAAGCCTCAAATCGGGGCTTGCTGAGCTGGTCCTCTAAAAACAGTAACCGTGTAGTCGATGTTAGCCATTCTCGCTAGTTAGTCAGACAAAAAGGAGATAAGTAGGAAGGCTTTAAAATCCTGTAAATAGTTGAAAACACATTTTACTCAAATTAGATTTTAGAAACAGAAGGTGATAAAAATAAAGAAAATAAAAGTAGTAATCAAATGTAAAACATATTGTAAATAATTTCAAATGGAAAAACGAGGGAAAATGGGTTGCCTCCCATTCAACGCTGTTTTTAACGTCGAAAGCCTGACGATAGCTTGGTGGCAAGCTATTTGAGATGTTGAGCAGGAAGCTCTTGCAGTTTCAGTCTACTTCACGTGGTTACTGTCGTCATTTCGATTGTAATGCTTCAGACGTTATCCGTTGACTATGAACGGTGTATTTACTTTATCGCAAATTTCGACAACTCCACTGTGAAGGATTCTAGTTATCTCGAATGGACCTGACCATCTTGACTTTAGTTTTCCTGGGAAGAGTTTCATTCTTGAGTTGAATATGAGTACGGCGTCTCCCACACTGAATTGTTTATGGACTAAACGCTTATCGTGCCACTTTTTGGTTCTTTCTTTGTATATGCGGGCATTCTCATATGCGTCTAATCTAAGTTCTCCCAATTCATGCAGATTCAAGACCCGTTTCTCGCCTGCTTTAGTGTAGTTGAGGTTTAACGTCTTAATAGCCCAAAAGGCTTTGTGCTCAAGTTCCACTGGCAGGTGACATGATTTCCCATAGACCAATTTGAACGGTGTAGTTCCTTTCAGCGTTTTGTTCGCGGTCCTATAGGCCCATAAAGCGTCGTTTAGCTTCGATGACCAATCTTTCCTGGAGGTGGCGACTGTCTTTTCCAAGATCTATTTTATTTCTCTGTTAGAGACCTCCACTTGGCCGCTGGTCTGCGGGTGATATGGTGTTGCGACACAGTGTTTTACTCCATATTTCGATAGCATTTTGTCAAAGATTCTCGTTATGAAGTGTGAACCACCATCACTGATGACAAGTTTGGGCACACCGAATCTGGGAAAGATGGTGTTCTTAAAGAGTTTGAGAACTACTCGCATGTTATTAGTTGGAGCGGCAACGGCCTCAATCCATTTCGATACGTAGTCGACAGCGACGAGTATGTACTTGTTACCAAAAGAAGATGGGAACTGACCCATGAAGTCGATTCCCCATACGTCAAAGACTTCCACTTCCAAGATACCTTTTTGGGGCATCTCGTCGCGCCTTGAGATATTTCCAGTGCGTTGACACCGGTCGCATCTTAATATTGCTGCGTGGACATCTTTCCAAATACTGGGCCAGAATAGGCCAGATTGCAGGATTTTCGCGCATGTCTTTGAAGTACTGACATGTCCTCCATAAGGAGCGGAGTGACACTGAGAAATGACGTCTTCAGTTTCTTCCTCTGGGACGCATCGACGATATATATTGTCGGCTCCTCTCTTGAAAAGCAGAGGTTCGTCCCAATAGTAATGCTTTAAGTCGTGGAAGAATTTCTTCTTTTGCTGATAGCTGAAATCCGGTGGGAGCATGCCTGCGGCTAAGTAGTTTACAATATCAGCACACCAAGGCAGGGTGACTTGTACGTAGACGACTTCCACGACTTTTTCTAGTTCAGGTTCTTCCGAGGTTAATGGTGGCATATCACTTTCCAATCTGGCTATCAGGCGTTCGTAAGGGAAATCATCGTTGATAGGCACTGATTCCGGCTTAATGCCTTCTATTCGGGATAGGTGATCGGCTACTACATTCTCGATTCCTTTTTTATCTTTTATTTCTAAATCAAACTCTTGTAGTAATAGGATCCATCGCAACAATCTTGGCTTGACATCCTTTTTGCTTATCAGGTACCTAATGGCACAATGGTCTGTGTAGATGATGATTTTCGCTCCTACCAAGTAAGAACGAAATTTGTCAAGGGCAAACACAATTGCTAGAAGTTCCTTATCAGTTGTGGCGTAGTTCATTTGGGCAAGATCTAAAGTTCTACTGGCATAGTAGATTGCGTGAAGCTTCTTGTCTTTCCTTTGTCCTAGAACTGCACTTACAGCATACTCACTCGCATCGCACATAATTTCGAATGGTAGTTGCCAATCTGGTGGTTGCATGATTGATGCGGTAATGAGTGTTGTTTTTAGAGTTTCGAATGCTTCCAAGCAGTCCTTGTCGAAAACGAACTCAACATATTTCATCAACAGACCTGTCAGAGGTTTTGTGATTTTCGAGAAATCCTTTATGAATCGTCGATAGAATCCGGCGTGTCCTAAAAAGTTTCGT
Organism: Lathyrus sativus; assembly: GCA_963859935.3. NCBI lineage: Eukaryota > Viridiplantae > Streptophyta > Magnoliopsida > Fabales > Fabaceae > Lathyrus > Lathyrus sativus. The sequence goes on along the minus strand of OZ012738.1, from coordinate 554,391,978 downwards.
ATTTCTTGTATGGTTTTCGGAGGTTGAAGATCCTTTATAATTTCTATTTTAGCTTTGTCAACCTCAATCCCTTTTTCAGATATGACGTGTCCTAAAATTATGCCTTGTCGGACCATGAAATGGCATTTCTCCCAATTGAGAACAAGGTTCACTTTTGCGCATCTTTCGAGTACCATTTCTAAGTTCGACAAACAGCCTTCAAAACTTTGTCTGCATACAGAGAAGTCATCCATGAACACTTCCATGATGTCGTCTATGAAATCCGTGAAGATTGCCATCATGCATCTTTAGAAGGTTGCTGGAGCATTGCAGAGTCCGAACGGCATTGGCGATAAGCAAAAGTGCTATAAGGACACGCGAATGTAGTCTTTTCTTGGTCATCGGGGTGAAAAGGAATTTGGAAGAATCCCGAATAACCATCTAGATAGCAGAAGTACGAATATTTCGCTAGTCTCTCCAACATCTGGTCTATGAAAGGTAAAGGGAAATGATCTTTTCGAGTTGCCTTATTCAGTTTTCTGTAATCGATACTCATCCTGCTTCCGGTTACAACTCTTTGGGTTATCGATTCACCTTTTGCGTTCTTTACTACAGTGACGCCTCCTTTCTTTGGTACGACGTGCACTGGGCTAACCCATTGGCTGTCGGAGATCGGATATATGATTCCTGCGTCAAGTAACTTCTTCACTTCGTCTTTGACTACAGTGCTTAGGATAGGATGTATCCTTCTCTGATGTTCTCTTGAAGTTTTGCAGTCTTCCTCTAGCACGATTCGATGCATACAGATGGAAGGGCTTATACCTTTGAGATCGCTTATATTATAGCCTAACGCGGTTGGGTATTTCCTTAGGACTTCTAATAATTTCTTAGTTTCTAACTGTCCTAAATTGACGTTGACTATTACTGGTCTTTTGAATTCTGTATCTAAGAATTCGTATCTGAGGGTCTTAGGTAGTTCTTTAAGTTCTAAAGCTGGGTTTTTCGGACCTGGCATGTGATTAGGTGTTAGTGCTAGGATCTCGCTTAGACTATCATCTTTGTATGGCGCACGCCAATTGTCGTCTTCATGAATATCAGGGATTTGGATCTTCACGATTTCAGAATATTTAGTTTTTTCCTTTTCCAGTTTTCGTAGGCATTCGTCAATGACATCTACTAGATAGCATGTATCATCTATGGCCGGTGCTTTTAAGAACTTAGTGAGGATGAATTCTATCTTTTCTTCTCCTACTTCGAATGTTAGCCTACCTTTCTTCACGTCTATAATAGCTCCGGCTGTTGCTAGGAAGGGTCTTCCTAAGATAATTGGGGTAATAGAGTCCTCCTTAATATCCATGATTATGAAGTCGGTTGGAATGTAGAATTGCCCTATGCGTACTGAAATGTTTTCCAGTACACCAACGAGATATTTGACTGATCGGTCAGCCAATTGCACGGACATTTTAGTTGGTCTTTGTTCTCCCATATTCAGCTTTTTACATATAGATAGGGGCATAACACTTATACTGGCTCCTAGATCGCATAAAGCTTTGTCTATGACGCAAGGTATGGAGAAGCGACCTGGGTCTTTTAGTTTAGGAGGCATTTTATTTTGAATGATTGCGCTACACTCGGCAGTAAGTGTAACTGTTTCGTTATCCTCGATTTTTCTTTTGTTAGACAGGATTTCTTTAAGAAATTTAGCGTATGACGGAATTTGAGTTATAACTTCTGTGAAAGGAATGGTGATATTCAGTTGTTTCAGAAGTTCTACGAATTTCTTAAATTATCCTGAAGTTTTGGAATTTATGAATCTTTGAGGATAAGGAATCGGTGGCTTATATGGCGATGGAGGCACATATGAGTTTTCATCTTTGGCGGCCTCTTGCTTGTTATCTTCCTTCTTTTCGGTTTCAGACTCCTTTTCTGCTGGTTTATTAGTTTTCTGATGCATGGCTGAATTTTCACTCTTAGGATCGGTTGGTCCGTCCAGTTCTTTTCCACTTCTTAATATGACAGCGTTTGCATGACCTTTCGGATTAGGTTCTAGCTAACCAGGAAATGTACCGGCTGGTGCGGCTGCAGAAGCTTGCTGTTGAGCCACTTGTGATATCTGCGTTTCAAGCATTTTGTGATGGATGGCTAAAGCGTCTACTTTGCTGGTCAGCTGTTTAATCTGCTCGCTAGTGTGTATATTTTGATTCAGGAATTCTTTGTTCGTTTAAGCTTGAGTAGCTATGAATTTTTCCATCATCAATTCAAGATTTGATTTCCTAGGGGCAGTCGGGGCAGCTACGGCTGGTTTCTGATATCCTAGCGGAGCAGCAGGTGCTTGCAAGGCATTATCGCTTTTGTAGGAAAAGTTTGGGTGATTCCTCCATCCTGGGTTGTAGGTATTCGCGTAAGGGTTACCTTGAGCGTAGTTTACTTGGTCTGGTGGAATTCCTGCCAATAATGGGCACTCGGGCGCATTGTGAGTGACGATTCCACATAACTCGCAATTTGGAGTTACAACAGCTATGGTTGTAGGTGGTGTTACAGTTAAACTGTCGATTTTCTGCGTTAAAGCATCCACCTTAGCGTTGAACTTTTCAAGACTGCTGATCTCGTACATCCCACCTTTTGCTGCGGGTTTCTCTGATGGAGTTCTTTCACCTCCCCATTGGCAATGGTTCTGAGACATGTTTTCGATAAGTTGATAGGCTTCATCCTATGGCTTATCCATAAGTGCACCGCCCGCGGCGGCGTCTACTGTTAACCTGGTATTATACAGAAGCCCATTGTAGAAAGTATGAATTTTCACCCAGTCTTCTAAACCGTGGTGAGGACATGCTCTCATCATATCTTTGAATCTTTCCCATGCTTCGTAGAGAGATTCAACATCTTTCTGTCGAAATCCGTTGATTTGAGCTCTAAGCATAGCAGGTTTGCTTGGCGGAAAGTATCTCACTAAGAAAACGTTCTTCAACTATTCCCACGTCGTAACGGAGTTGGATGGCATGGATTGTAACCAAGCCCAAGCTCTATCTCTAAGAGAGAAAGGAAAAAGACGAAGTCTTATTGCATCTGGAGTTACTCCATTTGCCTTCACTGTGTCTGCGTATTGTACAAACTTCGTTAAGTGTTCATTCGGATCCTCAGTTGCATTTCCTGAGAATTGATGTTGTTGTGCAGCTGACAATAATGATGGTTTTAGTTCGAAATCGTTCCGATTGATAGTGGGGGAAACAATGCTACTATGAGGCTTTAGCTGAGATGGGGTAGCGTAGTCCTTCAGAGGTTTGTTCTGAGGTCCTTCAGCCATTTTCGATTCTTCAACAGGTTCAGGAGTATGAGCTAGAAGATCAGGAATATTGTGTTTTCGTTGATATTCAATGATGCGCCTTCTTAAGTGTAAGAAGCACTCTAGTTCGGCAATTGGAGGTTGTAAGATATCGCTTTGTGAGCGAGTACTTGGCATACAATCGACGAACGAGTAAAGGGAAAGGAAATAGTTAACCTAGTCTATACTGCGTAACAAAGGGTTACATTATTGACTAAACGGGTCCCCGGCAACGGCGCCAAAAACTTGATTGCGAATTTCCGAGTCTGATCAAATTAACTGCAAGTGTACAGTCTATCGCGTAGTAATAAAGATATCGATCCCACAGGGACTCGTAATCAATCTAGTATATTCGGACGTTACTATGTTTAGCTAGGTTGTTAATGGTTTAAGGGGAAATATGCAAAAGTAAAGGATAAACTAAAGAAATGCTAAAAGGTTTCTTAGAATAATGATGCGGGTAATCGGTATGCAATGACATAGTGCTCCGAGGATTCGACAAGTTACCGGCACGACTTAATAATTTCAAAATGGTTTTCAGAAGAAAATAACAGTTTAAAGACTTTTGTCTCACGATGGTTGTTGACGTTAGTCGCAACTCTAAGGAGGAACGTATGCTTTCGCTATCCCGTTCGGGGTTAAAATTGATTTTTGGAAACCATTGAGTTCTAATCTCTTTTAAAATACTTTCGCTATGTTTAAAATAGATGCTCAGTTTTTACTATCTGGTCCTAGCCTCAGCTTTCGCATGTCGGCTCATACCTTAGTGAATCTCCCACTGTCGTGGCGAGATTGCTTTAAATAAATTCTCGCTGTCGCGACGAAGTTTAGTTTAACAAATTTGATTTAAAAACTAGAGCCAGAAACAAGTTTGAAAAAGGAAATTTACACCGGTTATTATCGAACCTCGTTCTACTAGTTCATTACATACCGATCGATGCGTTTTTAGCTAGACATGAAGTTTAAAGCATTCATAATTACATCAAAAGAGCAGAACTCGTAAACATACATATTAAAGCAAAAAATAATTAATTGATAATAATAACGGAACCTGTAAATAATTATGGTTCGGCACTTGGATAATCCTCCACAATGTCGGCAGGATTACTCTTGTGATGATTAATTGTACGAAAAAGTAAAGAACATAAATTACAACGAAACTCTGGAAAGGAAACAAAGGAAAAGAAGCAAAGAAGAAAAGAAACGAAAACAAGAAAATATCTCTGGTAGTTAATCCGGCAGCACTTCGTGGTCTTCAATGCGGCTCCCTTATTTCAGTCCCAAGGCTCTCTTTTTATAGTGAATGAATTATACGTGAACTGCCTTTTGGAAGTGCCATTGAGGGTCAGAAAATCCAAGGAGTCGTGCATTTGTTTTGGGCTTCTGTTGCACGTTCTGGTAAGTGGATGTTATGCAGAAATTATAGGTGTGACGGTCGTCAGGGAGCCATGACGCTCGTGAAGGTCATGACGGTCGTGACAGTCATGACGGTCGTCACGCTTGTGACGGTCGTAAGGGGCCTGTGACGACCGTCATATCAGCAAAGTTTATTTCTGCTGCTTTTCTCGTTCTTTTTCTTCTGCTATATGTCTTTTAGAGCTTGTTTTCCTTATCTTTCTTCATTTGAGTATTGACTTCATAAACCTGTAAAACACTTAACAAACAATGCGAATATGGTACGAAATCGGGGTGAAATCGACCGTTAATAGCATGAATTTATGGCATTTTAATATATAAGTTTTCGCGTTATCAATAATTCTTTCCCTTAAAAACAAATTTATCCTGATTAAATTTGAAACCCTAATTTCACCCTTTTTGCTTGGGCATTGTGTAGATGAACTGGGTGTTTATTCCAACTCTACCATGACCTCTGAGGTGCTCAACAAAGTTCTTCCTCGTGCTCACACCAATGATAAACCTCATGAACCTCGTGACAACCACCTGATGGTTCTTTGATAACTTTATGATAATAACAACCACTTGATGGCTTGTACAAATGCCTTTGCTTGAGCCTGAAACTAACAAAAACCCTCCTCTTGGATGGCACACACACAAGCCAGAGATTAAAAAAAAGTGGGCAAATTTAGGGTATGACACATTGCACAGTCATTTGTGTAGGGGATCAAGAAATGTGCCTATCAAAAAGAGGCTACCAAAATTTCTAAGGCCAATCAAGAAGCTATAGTCAAGCTATCATCCTCAATAAGCCTTCATGAAGAAGTCAAAGCTCCTTGGGAAAAGGGATGGACACAAGTGTGCATACCTCATATCTTGGGGGTCAATGAAGATTAGCTGATGATTTTGAATCCATGGATGTGGGTGTAAAGCATTAAGAAAGCTTATGGGATGCCTCGAGGATCATTATGGAGCTTGTTCAAGTCATTATATCAAGTGCAAGAAGCCACAGTCAAAGGTGGTACAACTAGGGTTTTCATCTGGTCAACCCTAAGTCAATTGTGCAGTTGAAGGAGATGAAGACTCAATTCCAAGCAACTATTGTCGCTACTCGAAAAATGCATCGTGCAACGATGGGGAGGCGAGAAAGATAGACAGAAGAGTCGCCACCGAACTTTATTTATCCCATGAGGGGAAAGGAAAATATCGAGAAAACCTTAAGAAAAATATGGATAAGATGGTCTCGCAACCATGAACGGGTTCGGAAGCCGATTATGTGAGGGGAAGGTATTAGCACCCCTCGCATCCATCGTACTCGATGGGAACCATTTGCTTGTCGATGTGTGATTATATCTGCTTAAATATTATGCTATAAAAGTGTTTTCTAAAGGGTAAAGAAAGAGGGTTTAAAAACTAAGAAAGGAGGCATAACGGGGAAGAAAAGAGAAAGAACAGACTCGGTAGGACTTCGCAGTCCTATGCCTACGTATTCTCAATAGATGTGGAAAAGTTAGAGTCGACGTAGTTTGGGGAACTACAAATATGGGGGGAATGTGCTCGACAAGGATTGTGGCCCTTGTGCCTACGTATCTTTACTTAAAAGAAGTAAAGAATCAGAGCAGCCGTAGTTCGACTTACGGTTTGTTAAAGTTTTTATGGATAATGCTATCGTGCGCATTCTAGCAGTTTAGGTGTTTTTGCTGCTCGCATGTGAGGAGACTTATGCGTTACCTGTTTGCGGTAGAACGAACGTAACATATCCTTTTTGAAAGATTGATTAGTTTTCGCCATGCGAGGCAAGAAGTCACGTTTGATTGGTTGAATTGTTTTTAGGGGGCGAGACAAGTCCCCGAATAGTAACCCCTACGGGTAGTACCCAATTCTTTATCTCAAAGTTTTTGTTTATGAAAGGTGTGGCGAACGTAGCGTCTTCGTATTGAAAGACGAGTGTCGAGACCACACACGCTACAATGAGTATCCTGACACTCGAAGAGGAAGAAGTCTACACTTAATCCTCTCTCTTTAATTCAATGCAAAGAGAACTTCGTTCTCTTATTAAAAATACTTTTGGTTTTGAATGGTAAGTGCTTTGTGAAAGAGAACCCTACGGCAAACGTCAGCACTCGGGATAGGAGAAGGCCTATGCCTAACCACTCCACGACCATTCAAGTTTTTGTTAAAAAAAGATTCAAAAATGCGCTTGGTACGGGACTGAGGTTTTATGTAATAAAGGTGCGGAGAGAAGTTGTGGGAAGGAGAGGTAGTGGATGAGGGCGCGTCTTCGTATTGAAAGACGAGTATCGAGACCACCCACACTACAGTGAGCATCCTAACACTCGGAGAGGGAGAAGTCTAAACTTAATTATTGAAAGGGGTTTGTAAAAATGCACTCAGCATGGGACCGAGGTTTTTAGGAGAGTGAGGTTAAAAACATGCAAGCGTCTTCACATTGAAAGATGAGCGTTAAGACTACTCACACTACAGTGAGCATCTTGACACTCAGAGAGGAAAAGGTCTACACCCAATCCCCTCTGTTAATTCAATACGAAGATGATTTGATTTTACGAAAGTATTTTAAAATGGGATAAAAAATCCAAAATGAAGGAGAAATAAGATGAAAATGTAAAATAATAAATAAATAAATAAATAAAGGATGGGAAATAAAGAAATAAAATAATGGAAAATAAAATGGTTCACTAAAAATATAAAGATGTGATTTTTGGGGTTTTATGGTAGTCAAAATTATCTCTTAAATAAATGACATAAAATAAATATAAAGAAATGAATTAAAAGTTAAATATAGAGAAATAAAGTCAAAATAAAACAAGGTATTAAAAAATGCCCCCAGCAGGGGTCCAACCAAGGACACAGGCAATGCAAGGTGAGAGCCTTACCCACTAGGGTGGCGATACATCCATTGTATAATGCCACCCCAATAATACATGTACCAAGACACGCATTTGGCTGGGCAAGAATGAGGCAAACCAAGGCACAAAATACGAAAAGGCGTTTTGATCACAACTACCTCAATTTTCCACCAAAATTAACAAAATTTTAGTCTATCTTGCTTGATTTTTCATGAGGAACACAATGGTGTTGTCCATTTTCTCAAATTATGCTCACAACTCAAAATTCGAATGAAGATGCACATGAGGGTTTTAAAATGCAATTTGAGTTCAACAAACCAAAACAGATGCACTTAGAGCAAGAGACTGGTATGAGCAAAATCCAAATATGCAAAAGGATGAATCTCAATAGAAGATTTGGTTTAAAACACATTAGAACAAGAAATGGCATGTGAGTTGCAAAAGGATGAAAATTATGCTAATTATGAACTTTACAATTCAACAACATCAATACTTCTTATGACAGCAAGCAAGTCATTAAGAGCCACAAACCAAACTCCATACACACCAACTGTAATCAATTGAGAACAGATTTGATGACATCTAAGGATTAAAACCAACTAGTTAACTTGGCATCTCAAACAATGCCTATTGATGAATTCCTACTACAATCTAGAAGCAACTCATGAAGAGAAGAATTTTTCAATGTAAAGTGTGATTAAGGAGTTTTTATTAAAAGTCAGAAGCAACAATCAAACTTCAATGTAATGTGGACACAAATATATCAAGACAAACACTTGGTACAAAACCAAACAAAAGCTGGACATGTTGTCCTAAGACCAAGACTCAGTGATAGTTCTTAGTGGTTCACAATTATCAAACTTTAAACACTAAAGCAGTTGCCAACATGTCAAGCAACCTCAAACTAAACATAGCATGAGCAACAGATCCAATAGTAACAGGGAAAATAATGCAGAGCTAAACTTCAGATGCATCCCCACATCTATGTAAAATCAAATCAACAAAGGTAAGTGACTACCACATTAGCATAAAAAAATGGACAGCCAACCAAACACAGATGAATTGTTCAGAACAGAGACAAGCATTAAACTTGCTACTATAAATTTCCTAAACGATATCACTAATACAAACAGGTTTTGGCAATAAAAATAGGTTTTGGCAGCAGTTAGCAACATTAGTAGTGGGCCAAATATTATTCACCAATTCATTGATATTTGGAACTAGGTTTGCCATGAGTTCAACTAGACACATATGTTTAACTAATTTTGGTTCATAATGCAAACAGGCCATGAATTTCCACACATGGATTGCAACAGCTCAAGAATGGAGTTTGAAAGAACAAGGGTTTTAACATCATTTTTGAAACAGGATGCATACATCAAGTCAAAGCAAAGTACCCTTGATATCTCAACTCAGTTTAAATGAATTTCAATCAACACTCCTACACAAACACACACACAAGTCAAACTGATCTAGAAGCAGCCATTATGACATGGATAAGATCAATACCAACAGCTGAGATTGGTTTAAACTGGCAGACCTCAGCATCAACAAATTTAATCAAACAGATTTCAAAAACCAAAGTTATGAAGATGGACAGTATTTTACACAAACCTGGATCTGCCAATAATGTATAGCCAAGACTGAAGCAAACATGCTTTGACATAATTAACAACTTTTTTCCAATAACACAAATCAAAACAACTTGTTTAAAACAGAACAAAACAAAGTTTGGCAGTGATGAACATAAGCCTGTCAAGGCACTGACCAAAGATACCAATAAATCATGGCAGATCTTGAAGCACATACATGATATGCTCAAACAGTTGAGGGTGGCACCATAAACTTGATGATGAAGGCAACACAAAATACATGATTCCTAAAACAATTGACAAAATGCATGATGGACATGCTCACAACTAAAGCCTCTTAATACAAGAAAAGAATAGGTCAGCCATCAAGTAAGACAAGGCTCAGACCTCAAAGGCTGTCCACAATGCATTTTCCAAATAGCAGTTACTCAAGCAAAACATAAAGACAGATTCTGGCAGGAGTTGTGTTTGTGGTGTTTCAGCCATATATTAATGATGAATTCCATACATCATGTTTTTACAAGGGCAGAGCTCTTAACAGCAGGTTATGGCAAAAATGAAAGCAATAATCAAGCAAGAAAGTTCTATTTGAAAACAGAAGCATCAATATGGTTTTGGTTATGAAATTGTCAAGCCTAAGTGAACATGCCAAGACTGTTAGTTCTCAAACAGAATATTAACACAAGCATCAAAGTCAAAAGCCTATGATGTTAAGAAGAAAATCAATGTTAGACCCTAATACCAGCAACTCAACCATTCAGACTTTAATAGCCAAAGTTCACAAAGATAAGCAACACTCTTAAAACAAACATTAACCAAGCAATAAATGTGTTACTAAGGCAGAGGCAACATACTTTGGATATAATCATGCTAACAAGTCCTTCAAACATAATTAAACTAACAGTCATCCTCTTCCAAAACTTAAACAACCAAAGTGACATATAGCAAAATCTGGCTCAAGACTGCAGTTTTTCAATGACAGTCACAGCCAAGACAAGAATGACGTCCTCATGACATCAGATCAAGGCAAACACAAAAGGTGGACAGACTTAGCATTATGCTTAAAAAATCAAACAAAAACAAACAGCCCCCAAACCTTAGTAACAATAGGCCCTTATAAAATCATAACTCCAATCAACATGAATCAAATAAGAGTGTTCAACATCAACCAGCAGATGGTCTAACTTACCTCACATGACAGTTGCTAAAACACAAGCAGGTTTTAGTTATGGAAAAACAAATTTCAGACAGCAAATGATCATAAGCTCAATGTGATGAAACAAGTTCAAGACATCAATCCTCAACTTACCATCTGTTTCAACATCCTACATCAACACTTTTCACAAAAGCCACAACATACACACATTGCCATAATGAAACATTAATTTAGCAAACAAACACCTAGTATAAAGACCATATTCTGACAGCAACAATCATGATTTAACAAACTCAGATTTCAAAGTAGTTTTTTGTTAACACAATTGTGAGTTCAAAACAGGCCAATGCTCAAATCATCCAATCAACTACCCCAAAAATTCAGTCATATGTTGGCTTACAAGCACATGACAGTATGCACTTCACGGCACCAATGCAATCTTCTTGATATAACAAGGCCAAATCAACAGTCATAACACAAAGCTCTAATGACAGCAAAAACTCATGGTATTGGCTTCATACATTTGACAACATACTTAATGACTCTAACATGACAATGTACAAACCAAACTCAACCACAAAACAACATATGACAAGGCATACTAGTGAACAAGCTTAAAACCACATACCTCTTGTAGTCCAGCTGCAAGATTCAAGAACTCCTTTCCCCTTGAGCAAGCTTGTGAATTCCTTCTTTTTGAAGAAAAGTGCAATTTTGAGGACAGTTTGTGAAAATGGATTTCCAGATGGTGTTTGAGATTATGGACAGCTATAACATCATTAACATGAGGTGTTTAAAGTGCCAAAATGATGAAAATGGATTTAGGTAGTGATTTGGTCCATAATATGCATAAAAGTCAAACTTAAGTGGTATGAAAGTTGACTTTTTGATCCAAAGGTTTTTTTAGGAAACCAATGGTGGGAACAGCTTCAGAAGGTCATTTTAAGGGTGTGTATATGGTTTTTGAAGTGTTGTAATGTTTGGAGAAGGTTCTGGTGTGAAAGATGCAAAATGGTAAAAATGGTGGTTTTGTGAGTTTTCTTCAACTTCAAGGAAAATGAGTAAGAATGAGAGCCATGTGTTTCTGGTTTTGGGATAGATCTGGTGTGTGGAATAGAGTGGGATACAACCTCTATTTATAGGCTAAGGGAAGCATTGGGGCAAATTTGAAGTTTTGACCTTGGAGGGAGATTTTTTTAGTGAAAATCTCATGAAATCCAAGTGTGATCATGATTCAGCAGGCTTTGCTTGCTTGCAAGGGGCTTAGTACTCAAAATCTATCTAGTAAAGAGATGTGGGAAGTTACGTTTGAGTGAGCCAAGTCAGCCCCTCCATGCTGCAGCCACCAATACTCTCTCTCCTAGTGTAACTTTTTTGCATTTTTCTCATTAAATTAATATGTCTTGTCAAGAGCTTGATGATTTGCTTGGATTCTCTTCTGAATTTGTTCATTTCACCTCCTAATACATCATATCAGAGGTTATTCAATGGTTAGAGGTGAAGTGTATAGTTGGAAATCAAGTTCATGTTGGATTATGACAAGTTGACAAACTAGTGCACAGGCCCAACTTTCACCACTCATAACTCTCTGCTCATAAGGGCTATGGAGGAGTTCTATAACTTTTTGGAAAGCCCTCATGGAGATCTATAACTTTCATGTTTTCATGAGTTTCAGATTCTCAAAGTAACTTGGCCAAATGATCTCTCAAAGTTGTTGAAAAACAAGCCTAAAAGTGAAATTTTTCTAAGTTATTTTCCCTTCTTGTAATGAATTTGATCATAACTCCAAATCTATGTATTTTCTGATCATGGACCACTTTGGGACTTTTGTAGGAATTGTCAATAGCTTTTCAATGAGCTTTGAACCAACTCAATTGGATGTGTGGTTAAGGAGTTATGGTCTTGCCCCTTTCAAAACCCTAACTCCCGACTTTTGCGATTACTCCTCAACCCTTGATCCAATGGTCATGAAATTTTATGGGAAGGTGTAATATGACATAAGGAACATTTTTTATTCATAACTTGAGGTCAAATTCCTTATGGTTGAAGAGTTGACTTTTTGGTCAACCGAACGATTGATCGATGAATACCGAATCGACTGTTGATGTTCCGGGACTTTCGAGGCCTTGAATCTTCTTGAATGGACTTCACTAAGCCATATAAACCTTATGGACCAGAATTGCATCATTGGAACACCTTTCAAAACAAAAGTCAAACTTCAGTTGACTTTTCCCGATCGAAAATCCTAATCAGGGATCCTGAACGGCACTGTCTTTAATCTTTAGGTGACAACCTCCAATTGTATTAATACTTGACACAATGTAGTATCCTTGACCTTGTTTCGTGGAGGATTAAATCAAGACATTGACTGATCAAACCATTGACACCTCGACTTTTGACTGTGCGAAACCCTAATTTCCCCTTTTTGCTTGGGCATTGTGCAGATGAACTGGGTGATCACTCCAACTCTACCATGACTTCTGAGATACCCAACAGGAGTTTTTCCTCATGCTCCTTATGAACTCCCTCTGATGATTCTTTGATAACTTTGTAATAACAACACCCACCTGATGGCTCGTACCAATGCCTGTGAGCAAATTTAGGGTATGACAACTATGATCATGGAATATCATGTTAAGACATGTCATATATCATTTCAAGATCAATTCATCAATATTCAAGAGTGTGAGGAGTTACTAAGCTAGGGTTTCTAAGCTTGGCAGTGTAAAATCCCCTATTTTAGTGCCTAACTTCAAGACCACATAACTCAAGATACAAGTTTTATCTCATCTTGACCCCAACATGAGACTTGTAGAGCATGTTCTTAGATTTCTTTTGAGTACTAGAAGTTCTTGATTGGATTTGTAGAACTCAAGTTATGAGGCAGACAAGTTACAGGTCATCAGATGAATGTGATTTTGGTATTTGAAAGTCAACCAAATTCCAAGACATTTTTGAGCTAGAAGGATGTCTCTCCTATCCTTGACCCAAACATGAATGTTGTTCCTTATGATCTTAGCTTTCCAAAGAGTCCTAGAAGTCCTCATTTGGATTTGTAGAACTCAAGATATGAAACTATTGACATGGCTTGGATTGAAGATTTGATGAAGAAACTTTCATGAAAAGAACATTAAAGGCCATTAAAAGTCAAAAATTCAAATAAATTCAAAGTGGACCAATTTCATCCAAATTTGTGCATATTTTGAGTGAATTTTGCATTTTAAACACAATGGCATTTATGGATTTGCAAATTGAGCCCTAAAACCATATCATTTCATATGTTACTTCATCTTGAAGTAACATAGCCAATCCATATCATTGATCCAATTCCAAGGGCCAAACCTCCACCATTGGATTCATTACATCACCAGCAACAAGAGTGAGCCAAGCTTGAAGCTGTTCAAGCTCTGTTTTGTGAGAATGACAAAGCTCCAAAGTGAGAAGATTGGATTTTCCATTGGACCTCATGGGCCACATTGGGCCTCAAATCCACTCCATATCACTTCTATATAACATGTTGATCATGATCAGATGAGGATTGATGGAGTTTGGTGGCAGTTAGAGAAAATTCAGTTGCAACAAACTCAAGGAAAAGTTGAAAATCGAATTCCACATTTCCTCCATTTTAAAGCCAAATTGAAGATCCAAGGAGCTCTATCAAGGTTCATACAAGCTTTCTGGATCAAATTGAGCAAGAATCAGCATCCATTCACTCCTCTGCGCAAGCTTCAAACCAAGTTTCTATCTTTCAAACTTGCTCATAATTCTTAATGAATTAGCATCCAATTTACATGTGGTTAGGATCCTTGAGATCTGTAGATGAGTTCTGTATAGGTTTTGTGCTTGATTGCCACGATTCTTGAAACACCGTAGAAAATGTTAGGATTCGGTTTAGCTTAATCCTAGGGTAAAAATGAATTTGTAACGTGAATTGATGATCTATGAAGCAAGGCGAGTAGAAAGGTGTGTTTGATTTTCAGTTTTGATGACTTTTTTGAACTGGCACTGTTGCATATGGCCGAAGAAGATGACCGGAGACTTCTTCGACCGCCTTCTGAACTTCTCCCTCCCATTTGTAGTTTGAATCCCCAATTTAAACCATGGCCTTTGGATCTGATTAAAATGTCGGACCTTGACTGCATCATGTGGTCCTAATTTAGTCTTATTTTTACACTGATTGTAACTTGATTACGTGGCGCCATGTGGTACTTAGGATCGTTTGACTGGTACGCAGGGTGTGTGGTCGTGATCTCATTTGAGGCCATTTTAATGAAACGTGGCATTTCATCAACGCCCTCACAGCCTTTGGATTGTTATACCTTGACCTAATCTGATGGCCAAGATTGGTTGGCGTTTTGACTTAGACTTTGACTGCACGCGTGTCATGATGTGAGACCTTGGATTACTTGACTTGTATGCTGATCTAATGGCCAGATTTATTTGTTTTATTATTTCATTTTTCTTTCTTATTTCCTTTATATTCTTTTTCATATTTCATTTTTTAATTCATAAAAAATGGTAAATAACTCAATAAATCTTGAAAAAATTCATGTAGGTAATTTGGCATGTCTTTTAATTTTTCATATTTTTTAATTGCAATTTTAATTCTTTTTTCAGTTAATTGTGCCTTTTTCCATTTTATATGCATTTAATAAATAGAAAAATACATGTTTACTTCTAGGATTTTATTTCCTTATCAAAGCATATAATAAATTTCTAATTTTTGGTATGATGATTCTAGGCACCTTAAGTGATCTTTAGGTATTTTTCTCCTAATTTTTAGGGGTTGTTTAGTTAGGGTTTGAAGTAGGTCTTTAGCAACCTTCCCCTTGCGTAACCGACTCCCGAACCCAGAGATTTGGTTGCGATGACCGATCTTATCCCTTTTCTCTAGGTTTTTTCCTAATTGTTTCATTTCCCTCCTTTGGGATAAATAACAATAGGTGGCGACTCTTCTGTCTTTGCCGACACCTTTTTTCGCAGTAGCGACAGCTGGCGACTCTGCTCGGGACTCTAACGGTTCCCTATGCGAGTCAATCCTAGCGCTTGTTTGTTTATCTCTTTAGGTTTTATACATACCTGTTGTACTTTAGCTTTACTTTCCCGCATTTTATTTTCAGCATTATATTATATTATTATTGTGCTATTGTGGGAGGGGATTGATTCTGATGAGTGAAAAGCCAGACCCAGGCTTGAGTGCATACATAGCATTAGAGTGGAGATTAGTGGGGACCTGTTTGCTTAGCAAACACCAGTTCCCAAGAAATTCACGCTCAAACGAGGTTCTCTTTGATGATTTCTTTTCTGGTCCTTAGGATTGGAATTGATTTTGGATCTGAGGATTGTCGACTCTGGGGACCGATCATTTGTGACTCAGCTAAGTGAGGCCTCTTCAGGGGGTGATGATGTCAAACCAGAAATGGTGAACGTATCATAATTTCTTGAAAGTCTGTGACACTGAGGAACATATAGGATGTCGTACCTTTATCAGTGGATTAGGTCCATGCCTGTGAGTGGGGCTGGGGTTATGCAGGAAACCTTTACCTTCAGACTACCCGGTTTTCTATATAGTTTGAATCTGATTTATTGGTATCAGTTGGTTCCTATCAGAGCAGTGCTATATTCTTGTTGAAGCAGAATCTTGGTCCTTCTCACTCAACAGCACAACAATCTTGATCTCCTGCTTGCATCCTTAGCATTTGCATCCCTGCATTTTCATTTTGCATTTCATTAATGTGTGTCTATGTTGCAGGTGCATATTTCTCCCCCGATTCTAGTGGTCATTCCTTATTGTTGATATGGAGACTTTGAAGAGGACAATAGCATACAGATTTCCCACTCCAGACATTAGTCCCATACTGAAGTTGATTGCCCTGGCTGATGGTTCAGTAACAGAAGACTTTAGGAAATCATATGGGAGGTTGTTGAGATATGTTTGCAAGCCTTCCGCACACGAGATCAGTGGCTTGTATACCCTGCTACAGTTCTATGATGCTCCTTTGAGATGCTTTGTGTTTCCAGATTATGTTCTAGCACCTACTCTAGAAGAATACTCAGAGCTGCTAGGCATTCCCATCAAGGATCAAATGCCTTATCATCATGTTGACACTAAGCCTAATATGGTTGATCTTGCTGCTGTGTTACAGTTGGATGCGTCTAAATTGAACGGGAGATTGACTCAGAAGAATGGGATGTATGGTTTTCCTCTATCATTCCTAGTGGAGAAAGCTCAGAAGTTTGCCAAGGAGGGTTGTTGGATCGTGTTCAACGTCATCTCATCTCTTTGCATATATGGTACTATACTATTTCCTAACTTTCCAGACTTCGTGGATGTAGACGCTTTCCACATTCTCGCCTCAGGGAATCCAGTACCCACTCTTCTTGGAGATGTTTACCATTCTGTCCATTATAAGAAAGAAAACCGGAGAGGGAAGATTGTGCCATGTTGTGTTCCCTTGCTATACAAATGGTTTGCCAACCACATGCCTAAAGCAGGTCCTTTTGTCTCTTCTGTGGGCACTTTAGATTGGTTTGAGCATCTAATGGGTTTAGCTGCAGAGAATATCACTTGGTTCGACAGGGATATGTTGGGTACATAACTCGTCTACAGTTGTAGTGGTTTTCCCAATGTTCCTCTGATCGGGAGAAAAGGGTGTATCAATTACAACCCGTCGTTGTTAATCAGGCAGTTCGGTTATGCATTGAAGGAGGCTCCCAAAGAAGACGAGATACAGGAATCTCTTTATCTCACTGGGCTGTTGGATGGTGATGCATTGGTTAAGCTTGAGCATTCTTGGAAAAATCTTCATAGGAAAGGTAAAGCAATGTTGGGGAAGAGCAATAACAAAGCATTTGAGCCATACTTGGTTTGGATTCGTGAGCGAGCCACAAAGCTTCTAACGCCTTATCCTGCTGCTAGACCATTATATCCTCCTGTGATTGAGAAACCCACTACGGTTGACATTCAGAAATACAACCAGGTGCTGCAAGAAAAGGAAGAGTTGAGGAAAGCCAACGAAGAGCTAGAGAAAGAAATTGCTCAACTCCGAAGCGAGAAGAGTGAAGATGTGTACTCCTACAAGAATCAGACCGAGTTGATAAACCATCTGGGTGCCAACTTAACCAAACAGACCGATGCTCGAGAGCGTCTGGGATTAGATTTGAAAGCTGTTAATAGTGTCCTTGCCACCAAGAATCAAGACTTGGACATGGCATATCTGAAGATCTCTAAATTCAAGGCATTGTGGAACACTACTTTGATGAATCATAAAGAACGAGAAGAGAAGCTAAAGAAGCAAATTGCCAAACTGAAGATTAAGCTTGAGGTCAAGAATGAGAAGATTGAATATGAAATATCTCTCAGGCGTGCCAGCAAGTGCAAATTGAAGGAAGCTATGGCAAACCTGAAGGATTGCAGATTAAGAGTTGATTCCAAGAAACGCAAGTTGGAAGATTGCTTCGGAGAAGAAGTCTAGGAAGACTTTGTTAAGGATATCCAGAGCACCACCAGAAAGAGAGAGCTACTAATTCGAGGGTTTCTCACCAGGCCTGATCACCCCGAAACAAAAGAACTATTAGAGGATTTTCGTGCCTGTTGCCGCGCCTGACTTCTGTTGTACTCTTTTGTATCTTCTTTGCATTTGTTGTATGTTGACCACCACCAGGTCTGTTGGTTGGGGTCACTCTTTCGTTTCACTTGTACTCGGTTACATTTGTACTCTGCCTTCGTGGGCTTTTCATACATATACGAGGTGTTATCTCTATGTTCAAACGCTAGACTTTATTTGTCTTGGAACTAGAATCGAGGGGGAATTTTCCCTAAGGCACAGACACATGTTTGCATTTGCATATCATTTTGCATAGCAGGTACCTTGGACTTATTTCTCTAACCCTTGTGTTTTCTAACCCGTTGTGTTTTCAGGATTGATTGCAGACCAATTCACCGTTACTCCACCCAAGCTAATCAACTCAGAGCTATGGAGCAAGTTCAAGCGGAAATGCAAGAACTCGGGGAGAGGATGTCCCAGTTCATGGACATCATGCAGGTGGTTGCCAGTGGACAAGAGCAACTCAGAACCCTCGTGCAACCCTTGATTTCACGCGTTGACACCAATGGGGTTTTGCACGGAGGCGAGACTACCAACCCTCCTCATGTGGAGACTCCCCGGTCTGACAATTCTGGACCAACTGTGGTCATTCCCAACGCCGGAGGCAATGGGAACGCTGGAATAGGTGCTGGCAATGCTGAAGCTGGTAATGGCAACATCGGAGCTGCTAACGGTAACATCGGTGCTAGTGGTAACCATGCTGGAGTTAATGCTGGTAACACAGGAAATGGAAACTTCCATGGACCCAAAGCTGTGGGAATCGTTCATGGAAATGTTCCTCCACTCTGGAACGTAGATCGTCAGGAGGACTTATACTCAATGAGAGGAGCTGAGGCTGAGCTACCTTCTGAGAACAGCCGGAGATTCAAAATGCTCGAGGATAAGATGAAGAACCTTGAGAATCTGAATTCCATGGAGCTTGATATGGCCAACTTGGGGCTGATCCTCGACCTCAAAGTAACACCAAAGTTCAAGGTCCCCGACTTTGATAAATACAAGGGTACCACCTGCCCTCGTGCCCACTTGAGATCTTATTACAGGAAGATGTTGGTGTACTCCGACAATGAGAAGTTGTTAATGCACTTCTTTCAGGATAGTCTATCTGGGCCTTCACTCGAATGTTACATGGGTTTGGAACCCGTGAGTGTACGTAGCTGGAAGGATTTGGCAGAAGCGTTCGTTAAACATTACCAGTATAATAGTGACCTGGCTCCCAACCGGGTCTAGCTGCAAAACCTATCACAGAAGAATGGGGAATGCTTCAAAGAATACGCCCAGTGATGGCGCGAACTGGCGGCCAGAGTTCAACCATCTATGGTCGAACGTGAACTGGTAGATATGTTTGTGGCTACCCTGCCGAGTGTTTATTACGAAAAGCTAATCAGCAGCATGTCAGGAAGTTTCTCTGACTTAATCATCACTAGCGAGCGAGTTGAGAACGGGATTAAGCTGGGAAAGATCTATGCCGAAGAGAATTCCTCAGCTGGAGGAAAGAAAGTGTTTGGAGGAAAGAAGAGAGAGGGTGAAGCCAACTCTGTATCTGGTTCCCAAGGGAACAAAAAACCACCACAGAACCGTCAGCAACAAAGGGTCACAAGTATAACTATCCCTGCAGCTCCACAGCAGCAGCAACCTCAACAACAACAACAATCACAGCAGAACCAATAAGGGTATCGGAGGTACCAAAACAAAGGGCCACTAGCAAATCGCCACATTGACACTCCACTCATGCCTTACTCTCAGCTGTTGCAGGCATTACTTCAACTACAGCTCATTCAGAAAAGAACCATGGCTCTCTTGACAGGGCCACCTCCACTTGGGTACGACGCGAATGCGCGATGTGAGTTTCATTCGGGGGCACCGGGTCACTCAATTGAAAATTGTAAGGAATTCAAGCACAAGGTGCAAGACATGGTTGACAATAAGACGATAAACTTCTCCAATGACGTGTCGAATGTCATTCAGAACCCTATGCCTAACCACGGGGGTGCAGGGGTTAGTGCAATCATTGAAGATGAGG
Source organism: Lathyrus sativus (assembly GCA_963859935.3). Lineage (NCBI taxonomy): Eukaryota > Viridiplantae > Streptophyta > Magnoliopsida > Fabales > Fabaceae > Lathyrus > Lathyrus sativus. The sequence continues at coordinate 554,372,040 of OZ012738.1, read as the reverse complement.
ATTTGAACTTGGTGAAGAATGTCGATGATCTGAAAACGCCACTGAGTTTCGTCAAAGTTAAGTTGTTAAAGAAGGGTGTATTCCCGGGCTGCGGGGAGTTTTGTATTGAATGTGCGAGACATATGGATGGTTGTGATCAGCTGAAGGTAGGTATTCAGGGTTTGATCGACGAAGGGGTACTACAATTCGATTGGAAGGTTAAAAACAAATCCGGAGAGGTGAGAGTTGAACAGAAGAGTGAGATTGCTACAATCACTATTCCGTATAAGACCGTCACCATTTCTGCTCCAAGGCCACCCACGATTACTATAACAAAGGCTGGTCCTATACCATTCGAAAGTACCAAGGATGTCCCCTAGAACTATGGAGAAAAGATTTACTGCAACGGAAAGAAACTGGACTTGAAAGGCCTACCCATGGAATCTGTGGATAATATGGTTGGATCAGGAGGTATTACTCGCAGTGGAAGAGTATTCTCGCCACCTAAAGTTGTTGTTGACAAAACAGATAAGGGTAAGGGTAGATCTGCCATATAGGAGACCTCTCGAGAGGTAGAAAAATACTTGTTAGTGAAAGACACTGAGGAATTCATGCGATTGATTAAGAAGAGCGACTACAAGATAGTCGACCACTTGCAGCAAACGCCTTCAAAGATTTCCATACTGAATTTATTGTTGTGCTCGGAGGCGCATCGTAATGCACTTTTAAAAATTCTGAACGCCACATATGTGCCTCAGGAAATCTCTATTAACCAGCTTGAGGGGGTGGTTGCACATGTGAACGCCGGTAATGGATTGGGATTTACTGACCTGGAGTTGACACCCAAAGGCAGGAACCATAACAACACCTTGCATATCTCGATAGAATGTCGAGGAACGATCATGTCCCACATGCTTGTAGACACAGGATCATCTCTGAATGTTCTCCCTAAGAAAGCATTGATGAAGCTTGATACTAGGGGACTGATTTGTACTCCTAGTGATCTAGAAGTGAGAGCTTTCGACGGGACGCGTCGATCAGTGTTCGGTGAAGTAACATTGGCCATCCACATGGGGGCCTGAAGTGTCCGACGCAGTAATTTATATTATGGATATCCAACCCGCCTACAGCTGCTTGCTAGGCCGACCCTGGATCTATTCAGCGGGAGCTGTAACCTCTACGCTACATCAGAAGCTGAAATACGTTGTGGGTGGCAGCACCGTCACGGTCTGCGGGGAAGAACTGGATAGGAACCGTCCTAGAGGTGGATCCCACCTTTCGCTTTTTCCCGAAATTAGCTGAGGCCATCTGCATTCATAACATCAGAGAAACAACAGCATAGTAAACGTTAGTAAGCAGCATAGAATAGACAAAACAGAGTCTGCTACGTTCGCTACAGCTTCGCTTAGCGAGATGCCAGCGAATGCTCGCTACGAGCTCACCTAGCGAACTGCTAGCGAATCGCTGCGAAATTTTCAGGACAGCTACTGCTGGCATCAGAAACCACAAACGGACATTGCACAAATCTAAACACCAGAAACCAAACGTGTACTATGCTAAGGTTTGTTCTAAAACCACATGAAACTCAATATATCTCAAACCCTAACATGCACAAAATAACCTTAATCCCTCAATTCAAAAAAATAAAAACAGAGAAAGTAAAGAGATGAGGAACAAGTCAAACCTGGTGCAGTAGTATAGATGATCTGAAGCACAATTAGGGTTTCAAGATTAGGAACAAATGTTAGCTTAGAATAGAATATGTGAGAGTGAAAGTGAGAGTGAAAGTGAGCAAGGGATGGGGGAACAAAATAGAAGCAACTAACAAACTTTTGGGCCCAATAAGTGGCCCACCACTTAAACAGAATTGCCAGGTTCGCGAGGTTCGCCTAGCGAGAAGCTAGCAAACGCTCGCTGAGTGCTCGCCTAGCGATTAGCTAGCGAACGCTCGCTGCGTGCTCGCCTAGCGAGAAGCTAGCGAGCATGACAGAATTTTGAAAAAATAAAGCACAGCAGGCAGATCCCAATTCAAGCATAAATCAAAATCAGTCCCCACATAACACATTAGAAAACATAACATATATAAAAAAAAACTTACAATGTTGAGGTGCCTCTCAACTAGCGCTTGTTTAACGTTGGATAAGCTCGACGGTCCATGATGTTCAAGCTGGAACATCAAGGAGAATTGCACAGCTTCCTCGGTGCACATGCTCGCCGAGGTAAATCTTTAGGCGCTGACCATTCACAGTCCAGTTGTCTTTCCCATCCATGTCCTCAATTACCACAGCTCCGAAAGATTTCACTTCTTTGACGCGGAACGGACCAGACCACTTGGATTTTAATTTTCCAGGGAATAACCTCAATCTGGAGTTAAACAAAAGCACAAGCTGCCCCGGCGAAAATTCTTTCTTGCAGAGCTTTCTGTCGTGGTACTCCTTCACTTTTTCCTTGTACAACCAACTTGAGTGGTATGCGGCATTGCGCATTTCTTCCAACTCAAGAAGTTGCACTTTTCTCTTGTCACCAGCTAACTCTTGATCAAAGTTTAAAAATTTTAAAGCCCACAAGGCCTTGTGCTCCATCTCAACCGGTAAATGGCAAGTTTTACCAAAAACCAATTGGAATGGAGTTAGCCCAATCGGAGCTTTATAGGCCGTGCGATATGCCCATAAAGCTTCGTCTAACTTTTGAGACCAATCCTTCCTCGAGCTAGACACAGTTTTTTCCAAAATCCTTTTGATCTCTCTATTCGAGACCTCGACTTGGCCATTCGCCTGTGGGTGGTACGGAGTGGTCACTTTATGCGTTACACCATAATGTTGCAAAACTTTTTCAAGTGGCGCATTGCAAAAGTGTGAACCTCCGTCACTAATCAACACTCGAGGGGTTCCAAAACGGGAAAAAATATTTCTTTTTAAAAAGCTTATTACCGTTTTAGCATCCGCTCTTGGTGAGGCAATCGCCTCAACCCACTTTGACACATAGTCAACCGCTACCAACAAATACTCATTTCCAAAAGACGGTGGAAATGGTCCGACAAAGTCAATGCCCCAACAATCAAATAATTCTACCTCTTGAATATTTTGAAGAGGCATTTTGTCTCTCTTTCCTATTCCACCACTCCTTTGACAACTGTCACAATTTTGCGCATGGGCATTTGCGTCTTTAAAAATAGAAGGCCAATAAAATCCCGATTGAAGGACTTTATTCGCCGTTCTAGCCCCATTGAAATGACCACCATAAGGTGAGTTGTGACAGTGCCATAAAATACTTTGGGCCTCATCGCCCGTAACACATCTTCTCAATAAATTATCACTGCCCAGCTTAAATAAATAAGGATCGTCCCACACATAGTATTTGGCATCCGAAATGAATTTCCTCTTTTGATTAAGAGTTAGGTCGTGCGGCACAAAACCGCTCGCCTTGTGGTTTGCAAAATCCGCAAACCACAGCCTCACTTGCACTTTAAAAAGCTTTTCATCAGGAAACTCTTCTCGGATGTCTTTTTCTAAGGTGGTCACCTCATCATTGACAAGGCGAGATAAATGATCTGCTACCACATTTTCGGATCCTTTTTTGTCTTTAATCTCAACATCGAATTCTTGCAACAAAAGGATCCACTGGATAAGCCTTTGCTTAGAATCCGGCTTGGTTAGCAAATATTTAATCGCCGCATGGTCGGTGTAGACAATAACTTTTGAGCCAATGAGATATGAACGAAATTTCTCAGGTGCATACACTATTGCGAGCAATTCTTTTTCAGTAGTGGCATAATTAACTTGTGCCTCATTAAGGACTTTGCTCGCATAGTGTATGGTATAAAAAAAAATTTCTTTTCGTTGGCCAAGCACCGCTCCAATTGCATAGTCACTCGCATCACACATTAGCTCAAAATTCAAATTCCAATTTGGAGCGACTATGACAGGAGCGGTGACCAACTTCTCTTTCAATGTCTCAAAAGCTTTTAAACAATCATCAGTTAGGAGAAATACCTGATCTTTGGCAAGCAAATGACTCAAAGGTCTAGCCACCTTTGAGAAGTCTTTGATGAATCGTCGGTAGAAACCGGCATGCCCAAGAAAACTTCTGATTCCCTTTAAGTTCGCCGGAGGAGGCAACTTCTCTATCACCTCAACTTTAGCACGATCCACTTCGAGTCCTTTTGACGAGACCTTGTGGCCGAGAACAATCCCCTCCGTCACCATAAAATGGCATTTCTCCCAATTCAACACCAAGTTCGTTTTCACACACCTTTCAAGTACCGTTGTCAAATTTTCCAAACATAAACCAAAAGATCCCCCAAACACCGAAAAGTCATCCATAAAAACCTCCATTGTTTTCTCTATAAGGTCGGCAAAAATGGCTTGCATACACCTTTGGAAAGTTGCCGGCGCATTACATAACCCAAAGGGCATTTTACGGTAAGCGAAGATTCCAAATGGACATGTAAAAGCCGTCTTTTCGTGATCGGCCGGGTCAACCGCAATTTGGTTGTACCCGGAATACCCGTCAAGAAAACAATAAAATTCTTGTCCCGAGAGTCTTTCAAGCATTTGATCCATGAACGGAAGTGGGAAATGGTCCTTCCGAGTTGCGGTATTTAACCGCCTATAGTCTATGCACATCCTCCACCCCGTTGCTACCTTAGTAGGAATCAACTCATTGTTCTCATTGCGAATAACGGTAATGCCCCCCTTCTTAGGAACCACATGCACCGGACTTACCCAAGGGCTATCCGAGATAGGATAGATCATTCCCGCATCCAAAAGTTTTACAACTTCTTTTCTCACAACCTCTTTCATTGTTGGATTCAAACAGCTTTGTGGTTGAGCTACCGACTTGAAATCCTCCTCCATTAAGATCTTGTGCATACAATAAGAAGGACTAATTCCTTTTAGGTCGGAAAGAGTCCATCCCATTGCTTCTTGATTTTTCTTCAACACATCAATTAAAAGAGATTCTTCATTTTCTGACAAGAGGTTGCTAATGATAACCGGCTTCTCCTCGGCTTCATCCAAAAATGCATATTTCAAATTGTTGGGTAAATCTTTTAATTCAATGCTTGGCTTTTCTTCATTGACCTCTTTTTTTAAGACCTCTTCCTCTACTTCCCACGGTTCCAAATCCTTAAGACTATCAAGCTCTCTCAAGCATTCATCTAGAGCTTCCTCTTCTTCAAGAGTGAAAACTTCAAAGGAGTTATTAAGGGCTAGCTCCATGGGGGTTATGTCGTTAACATGCTTTGCAACTTCAAAGGAAGCTTCCTCAATTACGTCAACTCGGAAACTATCATGCTTGTCCTTTGAATGTTTCATTGCTTCAAAAAGGTCAAAAGTGACCTCTTCGTTTTGAACTCTTACCTTCATCAAACCGTCATCCACATCAATCATCATTCGAGCGGTTTTCATGAAAGGCCTTCCAAGAATCAAAGGCGCATCATCATCTTCCTCCATATCAATTACAATAAAATCCACCGGGAAGAAAAACTTGTCCACTTTAACCAACACGTCTTGAGCTACTCCATGAGGATGAGTAGTAGACTTATCGGCTAATTGTAACGTCATTCAGATGGATTTGATCTCAATGTTGCCAAGCTTTTTCACGATAGACAACGGGATAATATTTATTCTTGACCCCAAATCAATCAATCCTTTTCCAACATAAACGTCACCAATGGTAACCGGCAATGTCACTCTCCCCGGATCAACTTCTTTTCTTGGTAGAGTACGTTGGATGATAGCGCTACAACTTGCGTCGAGTACTATTGTTTCCGGTTCCGTGTACCTCCGCTTCTTTGTAAGTATGTCCTTCATGAATTTGGCATACTTCGGCATTTGTTCCAAAGCTTCGGCGAACGGAATATTGATTTGTAATTGTTTTAAAATGTCCATGAACCGTGCGTAATGCCGTTCATTTTCTCTCCTAGATGGGGCGTGCGGGTAAGGCAAATTTTGAACCGGAGTGGTGCTCACCATCTCCTTGCTTCTAGATGCTCTTGGGTTCCTTTCTCTTTTCTTTGGTACTTCATCCACTTTTTCTTTATCATTTTCATTATTTTCAACTTCACCATTTTTTTCATTTTCAACTCCAACCACTATGTCTTTTTCAACTTCACCATGTTTTTCTTTATTTTCTACTTCCTCCTCACTCCATTCACCAACTTCACCATCAAGTTTATCGTCAATTTTTTTCTCTACCTCTTTTTTTTCACTCTCGTCAATCAACTCCCTCCCACTTCTCGTCCTTATAGCCTTACAATGCTCCTTCGGATTTGTTTGCGTATTTGCCGAGAAAGATGGTCCGGCTTGTTGTTCCGCTAATTGCTTTGCGAGTTGACCAACTTGAGTCTCTAGATTTTTTATAGCCGCATCATTACTTTTTTGGTTTGCCATAGACATTTGCATGAATTGCGTCAATGTATCTTCTAGCTTAGAAGTCGCAACCGGCGGTTGTTGAGGTACATACGGATTTTGACGGTTAGAGTTTCCTCCCCCATAACCTTGGTTATTGTGGTAGTTACCTCTAGGTTGGTATCCTTGATAGTGTTGTTGTTGCTGTTGTTGAGGATGATGGTATGGTTGTTGTTGTGGTTGCCTTTGTTGGTAATCTCTCTGGTTAGCCATGTAGTTCACTTCTTCGAATCCGGGAGGCGGACAAAATTCAGTATCATGTTCGCCTTTACAAAGCTCACAACAAGCTATTTGTTTAGCTTTTGACGGTTCTTTTAGCTTCTTGATTTGTTGAGTTAAAAGTTCCACTTGTTGTGAGATGAGCTTGTTTTGCGCAAGTATAGCATCATTTGTTCCTAACTCAAGCACACCCGGCTTTCTTTGAGCTACCCCTCGGTTGTGGTTCCCTTGGTGATCATTAAGTGCCATTTTATCAATGATCGCAGTTGCATCTTCGGCGCTTTTTGACATTAAAGAACCTCCCGCCGTTGCATCCAATAGGGTCTTATGAACCAAAAGGAGTCCATTTCGGAAAATATGAATTTGAGTTAGCTCATTGAAACCATGTCCCTTGCATTTTCTCAACATAGATTTGTAACGCTCCCACGCTTCATTCAGTGATTCACTAGCTCCTTGCGAAAATACTGCAATTGCAGTTTTAGCCTCCATGAACCGGTTATGTGGAAAGAACCGTTCAAGAAACTTTTCTTCTAAGAGATTCCAATCGGTCATGATTGTTGTCGATTGGTCAAGATACCACTCCTTCGCTTTCCCAATTAAGGAATGAGGGAATAATCTCCTAAACAATGACTCTTCGTCAGCTTCGGTAGCTCCAGTTGCGCCCGCAATCTCATAAAATTTTGTAAGATGAGTAAACGGATCCTCATGGTCTAATCCTGTGAAAGGATTTTGATAGACAAGAGCTAGGATTCCCGTTTTCATTTCCGCTTGTCTTCCATTTTGGAGATTACGTGCAAACTGAGCTGTATGTCTAAGACTGTTTGTGCATGGAGTAGAAACTGGTGGAGGGGGTGGTGGTTCTGCCATGATTGGTGTGGAATGTGGTAGTGATGTGGTAGTCGAAGAACTTTCTCCTTGATTTTGTCTTTGCCTGGCTTGTTGCCTCCTGCGTCTTGCTCTACTGTTCAGTCTCCTTGCGGTTCTTTCGATCTCAGGATCAAAAAGAATTTGGTCCTCAGGAATCTGTCCTCGCATAAACAAGGGCCGCACACTAACCAAACAAATTACAAGCACAAGTAAAAATTTCAAAACTAAAAATTCGGCAACTGTTGCGATGCTAGCAATATCAATTTATATTCCCCGGCAACGGCGCCATTTTGTTAGAACAGTGGTTAAGTGTTGGGTTTATATTATCGTCTTCATAGGGAATATCAGATTTTGCTGCCGTTCAACAATTGTTAAATTTATAGTTTAGTGGTTTCCAAGGGTTTGTGTTTAAGGTAACAAGTATTTTGCATGAAAGGAATAAATGCGATAAAAGTTAGGTTTTAACGGTTTGAATAAAGATTGTCAAAGTTAGGTTTTGGTAATCACTTTGCATGTATACTTCCGATCAACATTTAATAAACTCTTTCAAATGATCAATGTATTCACAATATCCTCTCAATATGATTATCTCTAACTCATATTGTGAAGTTTATCATTTTAATCCATTGTTGATCTCTCACACAATCTATCAAAATGACAACTTTAAAGTTCAACATTTTAAGTGAACAAAATCATCCAAGACTATTTCTAGCTCAAGAAAAGAGATGGGTGAAAACCTAGGTCAAGAGTTGATAAATATTTCTCAATCATTAACCAACACAAAAGATTATGAATAAAACAAAGTTTTCACCATACATTAATCATTCAAGAGTTTACAAATGAAGATCATCCATACAAATACAAAGTTCAATGATTACCTACATCCATCTTTGACAACAAGATGAACTTAGCTACACATTCTCATGGTAGCTTGCAAAAGAAGTTTTAAAGTCGGTTGATGAACATCCAAGTCGAATGATCCAACTTTGATGATGATCCACCTTGTTGTTGTTTGATTATGTTAAGAGATGAAGGAAAATAAGCCAAAATAGGTTTTTAGGTCATAAAACCCTTTCTTGCAGCAAAACAAATGTAAAAGTGAAAAAGAAGATCCTCTCCAAAAAGTGGCCCAAGCTACTTATAGTAAGTGACAAATCTGGGCACACTCGCTACTTACTCGCTAGGCGAGCTGCTGGCGAACGCTCGCTACAGCCTCGCCTAGCGAACCTGCCAGCGAGGTCTGCAAGATCCATTTTGTTATGCTTCGCTAGGTGCTCGCTGCAGCGAATGAGCCAGCGAAGGGAGCCTGGGACATTCTGTTTTTCTTCGCTAGGTGCTCGCTGGGAGATCGCCTAGCGAGCCTCTTTGCCACTTGCTCGCTGACCAAGATTGATGTTGAAAACCATTCTGCCCAAGTCTGGAGTTGTTCGCTACGTGCTCGCTAGGCGAGGCTGTAGCGAACACTCGCTACTCACTCGCCAAGTTCTCGCTGAGCGAACCAACTTTTGTTATGCTCTTTGCTTGATTCCTTTGCCAACTTTCTTGTGCCTTCAATAATGCTCTTTCACACTTAAATCCTGCACAATAACACACAAATCAAAAGGACCAAAAGCATTTGACACAATGATGCACATTAACAAAAGCAAAGCTTAATAAATATGTTTTCGGCATAAAAAGAAGTGAAAGATGTCCATATTTGATAGCTCCAATAAGCACAATTGGGCATCTAACACATACCAGTACAGATGATTAGCAAATATCTAGAATTCAGGTTAATGTAACCTTTTTGAGTATGCTTTCAAAAGATACCTTGTTTCAGTTAGGTCTTTTAAGGATTGTAATATGGTATAGTTCACGGTTTTTGAACAAAAGGATATAGGCTCAAAGTCTTGATTTTAACCCACCCCTTTTTCTTGATGATCTCCAGTTCCTACGTTAAGCTAATTTGACACATGCATTCAAACTTCTAGAGATATTTGAAGGCGCGGTCATGATGGCTTGAGAACCAATGAAAGTCATTCATTTGTGGTGGCAGTCACCTATCTTTGTTTGGTAATCGCAAAATTTGATTTTGTCATGAGTTTTAGTGACCATTTGGTTTTTGAGTATGATGGTCACCTATTTCATTTTTGTTTATTTTTTCTTTTCTTTAACTTTTACCTGGATTGTTCCTTTTGAACTCTCACTCCACCAGGATACCCTAATTTTTTCCTAAGACAGGTTTTCAATTTAGCGGTTTTTTTTTTTTCTTTTTCTACTACTTTTTTTAAGATCATGACTGCCATGTCATTGGTTATTGAGGAACAACCATTATACCTTTGGATTTTTCAAGGCTATTTCAACACTTCTTGATGTGTGTGAAGAAAAACACGTGGATACACCTCTTAGGTGTTCATAATAATTCTCTTGAGATTCAAATTCATAGCCAAATTAATTGAAAATACCTGCCCAAATTCAGATTAAGGGTTTTTTCATAAAGAAAAACCAACTTCCAGGATCTAAGGGGTTGACGAGGGATTATCTTCCTTATATCTATGGTGTTTGGGAGTTGAAACAATGCCTTACATCATCAACAAAGTTTTATTTAAAAGCATATTTGTCAGTAATTTTGGGTATGTTGTTTTCATACTCTTCCTTCCAATCTTTGCTAAAATAACATTTTTGATAAAGGTAAGGAAATACGAGAGACAAAGATATATACATCTTTTTTTGTGTGATAGAAATGGGAAAACGAGTGAACATGAAAAGATGGATGCAAAATAGTGCATGCCTATTTCATTACTATTACCATTAATATTAACAATATTTACAGGAAAATAAACACTTAGAAAACAAGCAAAACTACAAAATGCATATGATAAAGTGGCCTAATGTTCCATTGAAGATGACTTATCCTTTTTGATCCATTGGCTTTGTTCCCTAAAGTTTTCACGCTTATCCAGGCGGTGGATTATTCATCATATTTGAAACGTCCAAAAATAACAATATATTCTGATCAATTAACTCTTGTACCTTGTACTTGAATGTCACTAATGGATTAAGATTCTTAGGGAACACCAGAGATCTTTGAATCAATTGAGGAAGCAATTCAGTGTAGGCCATCAGAATTGGATTAAACAGAGGTGGCTTTCAGGGACCTGTCTGATTGTAATTTTGGTTTTGACGTTGTTTGTATTGTTGAGGTGCTAGTTCTTGATACTACTGAGGAACCTGTGGCTGATACAGTTGAGGAGCTCATGGATGATATGACACTTGAGGAGCTCGTGGATGATATGACACTTAAGTTATAACCGAAGCCCGAACAACCAGTGGATAAGGCATAGTAGGATATTATGCAACATTTATATACAGGTACAAAAAGTAAGGCATTGGGATGGGTGCCATCTGTTGTAATTTTCCTCTTTGAGAGGATATAGAACTTGCCTCTCCCTCATTATTTTTATACTCGTTGAAAGGTTTCCCCATTCCAACCTGGCTATTGAAGGCTCCCTAATTCTTTCCACTTTTCAAACCTTTTTCCACTCTTTCAGCAATAACCACCATGTTAGAGAAACATGCATACACACTACTGATTAGCCTTTCATAATATTGGCCCTGAAAAGTACCCATGAATGTATCAATCAATTCACGGTCCACTAGTGGTGGATGCACTTTTGCAGTCAGTTCTCTCCAACGTTGCACATATTCCTTAAAGGATTCACTTCCTTTCTGGGACATATTTTGGAGTTGAGTAAGATTTAGAGCCATGTCAGTGTTGTATTTGTACTATTTTGTGAACACATCAGCCAGCTCAGGCCAGGTAATTACGTTGTTGCACTCCAATTGCATGTACCATTCAAGAGATGTGTTGGTTAAGCTATCCTGAAAATAATAAATCATGAGATTGTCATCTCTGGCATATGCAACCATTTTTCCATAATACATATTAAAATGGATATTTGGATAGTTGAGACTGTTAGACGATGGCTCGAATCTAGAAGGGGGGTTGAATAGATCCCAATTAAAATTTCAGTCGACGCTTACCAATTTAAAATTGGTTTTAAAAATGTTTTTAAGTGCGGAAGCGGCCTTGGAAAAACACGTCTAAAACGAACCGTTATTGGAAGATCGGATATGCGTAAAGCTAACGGATATGATAATAAAAGAAGAGTAGATTCAATACACTAGTCACAATAATCAATTTGTTTCACCACTTATTTGTAGTGCTAGTTCCAATTCTCAACACAGCCCACCAAAATATAGCAAATATACTAAGTGAGTTTTGGTTCAGGCAATTTATCGAACACTTGGTGTGCAAAACACTCCAAGTGGATTTTGACTTAAGTAAGTAACTTTAAAATCCTTGTACAATTGTTTATTGTTCACAAGTTTAAACAGTACCAGTTACTTACTAAATTCAATGCTTGAATCAATAAAATTGCTTAAATTAAAATCACTTGATTTTTAAGCTGAAAATGAAAATGCTGAAAAATAAAGAAGACAAAGATTTGTTGAGGCAGTTCCCTCGCCGTCCTCGCTTCGGGGTACGTCTGCCCTCAATTCTAAAAATAGAATTGAGATGATTTATAATAGATATCACATGAAAAATTGTAGTAGTTTATACAAGAGTTTATAAGCAATAATACAAACAATCCCTATAGATGTTGATGTTGCTATCACTTCTTGCTCCTTGATTCGAGTTGAATCAAGACCTCCGATCATTGTGAATTGACCTCCGATTCCAGTCCCTTTGTTGAATACCTTTCAGTTCTTCAAACCCTCGGCCCGACTGATCTTAGATACCAACGAATCGAACCCGGAACTCCCTTCAACACTTCAGAGCCCCAACTACTAGATTGATGAAATCTTCCGTTTCTCAATCACCTTCGCACCGCTGAATGTTGATGGAGAATATCCGTACCAAAAATCCCCAAATTCGTAGAATCTTGGATGGCAAAACCTTTAAGGTTTTATTCAAGAAAAACCTGCCACAATTCTCCACCCGAACCGGATTTTCACTCAACGGATTCGAACCTTATCACCTTGAACGAGACGCAAAGCACTCCAAAAATGGTTGTGTGTAGTTGCAGTGTTGTGTGTTGTTTGAGGATGAAGATGAAGAGAAATGTAGGCACCTATTTCACTTTTCTTGTTTTCACAATATACTCAAAATGTAATTGTTAGTATGTTAAAATGAAAAACCTTCTATTTATAGTAATAAGCTAAATAACTAACACAACAGGATTTTAAACAGTGAAAAATACTTAACAACGCGCGAACGGTCGACCATAGCAAGTCTATGCGTCGACGCATGACCTGCAGAAATTAGCAATATCAAAAACTCAACAGTATACGTCGACCATAGATCGACGCGCACTGACCCGTGGAAATTATGAAGACTTCATGCGCCGACTGATGGTCGACTGATGGCTTCCTTGCGCTGTCCCGTGGGAATGTGAACTGGGTTGTGTGCTGACTGGTGGCCGACTCACAACTTCCATGCGCTGACCCGTGGAAAAGTTAACTAGGTTGTACGCTGATGTGTGGTCGACTCATAGCTTCAAAAACCTGCAAAAATGATCAATTGTTGTTTTGTGCGTTTTGTCACGACTGAATATTTATCTCGTGTTTTGCCAATGATAATATGATGAATTAAAGAGATATAGGAAGGATATGATATGTTAAGTATTGCAATAGTCTTCTGGATGAAGTCGACAGCTCCTATTGATCTGAGGTTGTACTTTGTCATCATCGAAACTTGAGAACATATGTTGTGTGACAGCTTGCCCTCACATACTCCCCCTTTTTGATGATGACAACCTGCGCGAGGCTAGTGAGATCAACATTGTAATATTATTACATAGCAGCATAAACTCCCCCTTTCTTTTGTAATCTTGCACTTTTATGTGGAAGAGCTGTTGTGATCTACTTGGATTTTCTCCCCCTTTGACAACATCAAAAAGAGATGGAGACGGTAAAGATTGACAGAATAACAATTAACAAAATACTCAGCAGGTGATAACTAAAAATTTACCAATATTCACACAAAATATTGAAAATGAAAGAGTAAAGCAATTAATAGATAAAGAATTGAAAGCATACAAATGGGTTTAATATTCCAACAACCATAAAAAAACGAATACATCATAGACAATGAAAATATGCAATTATGCAGCTAATATCCCCGGCCCCAGTCCCTCCCCCTGTACGCAACATCCGGATTACGGTAAGGATCAGAGAAGTCGACAAATGCTTCCACAGACATATTGAGGTGATTGAGGTTGTGAGTTATTTCCATGTCCTGCCTCTCATTTAATGCAGCGAGAGCTTCAAAACAAGCATCCATCCTAGTGGAAAAGGAATTTAACCGTTCATTTTGAGTATGTATCTCAGCTCGGATTTGTTCCATTCGCGTATCTTGACTTCTCATAAAGTTCTGTTGGTCCAACTGCATGGACTGCAGCATGTTGAGAATTTCAGAGTTGTTTGACTGTGGAGGAGATGGTGAAGATTAAGGAGGTTGATGTTCTTGGGGATAGCCATGGTATGGATCATAATATTTGCCTAGAGTGGTCCAGCCTGTGTACTGCCACTCGCCCCATCCTTGATTTGTGTATCCTTCTTCTTGTTCGTCAGGTGGAGCTATGTGATGAAGTCAATCAGTATTGGTGAACTCATGTTGGTCTGGCTGGTGGTAATTGCCATGCGTCTCATAAGCTGGTTCTTGTACCTGTTCTGCTTCATTTTCATCTTCATCTACCTGTTTGTCTTGTTCTTCATCCTCCCGTTCAGAACTTGCATCAGAGCCGTCAACAACCCGAGGAATATTTACTCTGCGAACAAACCTGTATGATCGTCGTTCATCACACTAAAAGTAGCCCATCATGGCAAAAGTTTTCGTGCTGAATTCTTTGTCGGAAGATATGGAAACACATGGAAATGATGGATACACGACGTTAGCCATGGTGAGAACCTCTGAAATAAAAGAACCATAAGCGATAGCAGTTCCTCTGCTTGAATCTCTCAAAGCAAAAATTCTGCTTGCGATATAATAAGGCCAGTTGATTTTAATCCTATTTTTCAAAATGTATATAAGATGCACCTCCGCCTGTTCAACTCGGGACAAACCACCTTTCTTCGGCCGATGAATGCGAGCCATAATCCACTGAAGGATGCGCTCCCCTGTTTGGAGTTTACCAGTCGTATCAGTTCTGGGAAAAGCATCATTGTTTACAATATTATCCGAATAAGGCCTTTTGAGCATATCATTCAAGGCACTCTTAAATTCATATCCAGGCACGGTACGAGAGTCGGTTACCTCATGAGGAGGTTGTTCATCAGCAGCCATAGTTAAATCAAAATATTTACTCCAAACTTCAGAATTCAAGTTTACCTGTGTATTGTCAATGGAGGTGTGGAAATCCTGACATTGAAACTTGTCATGCAGGAAAGTGTAGAACACACGGACTAAGTCTTCACTGTATTTGGTGTTGCATTCCAGAAAGTTGACAAAACCTTGATACTCCAGCAGAGGCATGATTTGAGTGAGATGCATGCATTCCGCTGTTGCTTTGTAGAATGCATGTTGCGGAACAAATTCTCTCTTGCCAATATCTTTGTTGAAGTTGTCAACAGCAGGTGGTGGAACCAAGGATACAGCAGTAATGGGTAGAGAAGCAGATGTTGAATCCCTTGATCTTTTGCCAGTATTTCTGCGGAATAGTGAGGCCATGGATGATGATTTTGGAGATTTGGTAGAGGTAGACAGCAATGATTTTTGAAAGGATTGTTGAAGATGATTTTGGAGATTTGGTAGAGGTAGATGAAGGTGAGATAATACTTAGAAGGGGGGGGGGGGTTGAATAAGTATGAAAGTTAAAACTTAGAAATAAAAACTCAAGTATTTTTATCCTGGTTCGTTGAACTCAACTACTCCAGTCCACCCTTCCTAGAGTGATTTCCCTTTCTCAATCAAGGACTTAATCCACTATTAAATCAACTGATTACAATAGTTAACACTTAGAACAACTGTTCAAAGTCTTCTCAAGAACTATTGATCCTAACTGGATCTTCTTAAGGATTACAATCAAATGTAAAATCAATACAAGTGTTTAAGATTGCTTCTATAAAGCTTTATCACAACTGTGGTTTTTCACTTAACTATTTAGAACAAAGAAATTAATTCTTAGAATGAATATGAATAGTATGAGAGCTTGAATGTTGATTTCTTTTTCAATAATAACGTCAACTGAAGAAATTGGTGAAGTCTTGCTTTTATAGGCAGCTGATCCAAGGTGAGCTTCACGTTGAGAAGAGTGTCCAAAAGGTCTGATCCTTTTTGTCTTCACATCAACTGACCTTTCCTAGAAGAAGAAAGCACAGAAAAATCCTTTTTGTTTGTGTTCTTGTGTCTAGCATAAATAAGGAAAGAGACGTTTTGTTCACTCCAACGGATATAAACTTTGAATATTTCTTCTTCAGTTTTCAGCAAATTCATCAGAGTCTAATTGGGTCAGAGTCTTCTGATGATGATCAGAGTTTTGCTGAATCAGAATCTTGTGCAGCAGGTGTGCTTTCAGCGTGTTTAAGATTAGAGCATATTTGAGACAGATCTTCAGTACTGGCAGCTTTAGTACTTTTAGAATCTTCTGTAGAAACTATGCTTTGAAAAACTCTTCATACAGAATTCTTCTTTGCTTCAGATGCTTCTGACTTGCTTCAGATTCTTTTGGAGCTTCTGCTTCAGATCCTTCTGGAGCTTCTGCTTCAGAATCTTCTGGAGGCTACGCTCAGAATCTTCTGTTGAAAGCAATCAGAATCTTCTGATGGATGCATCTGGCGCTTCAGAGTCTAGCTAATTCCTTGTGTTCAATTCTGATTTGCTTCTGGAGTGTTAATTTCTTTACTATCTGCAGTAAAAACTCTCAAGCAAATTTTAGAGTATATAATTCTTCAATACAAAATTTCATAATAGTTATCATCAAAACATAGAGATATTATTAAGAACCAATCTGTGTTCTAACAGTAGACAGCAATGATTTTTGAAAGGATTGTTGAAGATGATTTTGGAGGAGATGAGGATTAACCCTTTTTATTGAAGGAGATTTAGGGTTTTGGGAAGGAGAAGGAAACAAGGGGACACTAGGAATGACTAGATGCAACTTACTAAAAATGCAATTCCAAAGCACAATTAATGTAAACTGCACATTTAAAGTAGAGTGTAGGAAGATGGAACGTTTTTCAAACAAAAAATCTGAGTTTTTATGCGAGCCGTCGACCATACTCCTGCATGCGTCGATGCATAATGTGTGATTTTTGACAAATATAAAAGTGTACAGCATGCGTCGACCTCTGCCCTATTTTGGTCGACTCATAGTGAGCAAAAATGCAGATTTTCATTTTATGTCATTTATAATGCCACATTTGATGCCTACTTATAATGCCACAACATAATTTGCATCCAAAACACATAATACTCGTAGCAAATGTCATGTATATATATACCATGTTAGTCAAACGATATACTAATTGAATCATGAATATTTAGAGAGAGAGAGAAAGAATATGGAACAACATCACCTCTATTCCGGAAACACTTGATAACAATATACTTGTGCTTGCAACAAAACTTAACTTGTTAGAAGTACAAGAATGTAGTTGTAAATGAAGTAAGACGAAACAAGCAATTATTATACCCGATCCGAAATGTCGAGAATGCCAAGTTCTCGACGGATATGAAAGAAAGGTTTAGTGGCTAGCGGCTTTGTGAAAATGTCCGCTAGTTGATGTTTGGTGTCAACCTGTTCAAACACAACGTCACCTTTCTCTACATGATCCCTCAGAAAATGGTGTTGAATTTCAATATGTTTGGTGCGAGAATGTAACACAGGATTTTTGGTGAGGTTAATAGCACTTGTATTGTCACAGAAAATGGGAACACGTTCTAGTTTTAGGTTGAAATCCAATAGTTGCTGCTTAAGCCATAGGACTTGAGTGCAACAACTACTGGCGGCTACGTATTCCGCTTCGGCGGTTGACAAGGCAACAGAAACTTGTTTCTTGCTGTGCCAACTGACCAAGGAGTTTGAAAATAAGTGACAAGTACCGCTGATGCTTTTCCTATCCAATTTGCAACCGGCAAAATCGGAATCGGAGAAACCTACCAATGAGCAATCATTACCTTTGGAATACCATAGTCCATACTTCGGAGTACCAGATAGGTATCGAAGTATACGTTTTACGGATTTTAGATGAGATTCCTTGGGACATGATTGGTATCTTGCGCACATACACACGCTAAACATAATGTCAGGACGAGAAGCAGTAAGATAGAGAAGATAGCCAATCATACCTCTATACCTTTTTACCTCTACGTCCTTACCGCTTTCATCTTTACTCAGGTTTACACATGTTGGCATTGGAGTGTCAATGGCCTTCGAGTTTGCCATGTCAAATCTCTTGAGAAGTTCCAAACAGTATTTTGTCTGGCTCACGAATGTTCCTTCTTTAAGTTGCTTAATTTGCAATCCGAGAAAGTATGTGATTTCACCCATCATACTCATCTCGAATTCACCCTGCATAAGGTCAGAAAACTCTCTCACGAGATTCATGTTAGTAGATCCAAATATAATATCGTCAACATAAATTTGTACAAGAATCAAGTGCTTTTCTTGACGTTTAATGAAGAGAGTAGTGTCAACCTTTCCTCTTGAGTAACCTTGATCAAGTAAAAATTTACTTAGTCGCCCATACCAAGCTCTAGGAGCTTGTTTGAGACCATATAAAGCCCTTTTTAGTTTGTAGACATGATCAGGATACTCATGAGACTCAAAACCAGGAGGCTGCACAACATAGACTTCTTCATTTATATATCCGTTAAGGAATGCACTCTTAACGTCCATTTGAAATAACTTAAAATCCTTCGCACAAGCGAAGGCAAGCAAAAGGCGTATAGCCTCGAGTCGGGCAACCGGCGCATAAGTTTCTTCATAGTCGATGCCTTCCTCTTGGTTATACCCCTGCGCGACTAAACACGTCTTGTTACGAGTTATTACTCCGTTTTCGTCCAACTTATTTCTAAACACCCATCGGGTGCCAACTACTCGATGTCCTTGCGGAGGAGGGACAAGGTCTCATACCTCATTTCTCGTGAACTGATTAAGTTCATCTTGCATTGACAAAAACCAGTTTTCGTCGAGTAAGGCCTCTTTAGAGTTTTTAGGTTCCATTTGTGAAACGAAAGCGAAGTGATAACAAAAATTACTTATCTTAGATCGGGTAGTAACACCCTTTGATATGTCTCCGAGAATGTTGTCTATTGGATGATCTTTAAAAGACTTCCAAGCTTGAGGGAGAGCGTCACTTCTAGATGGATGATCTACCTCAGTTTCTTCATGTTGGACATCTTTTTCCTCTTCAATTTTTGCTTTGTCGGACTGATCAATTTCCGGCTCGGCATCTTTGAGTATGTCTTCAGTAGATGTACCTGCACCATGAAACACACTACCTTTTCCGACATTTCTCGGATGAGATTCATCAAATGTTATATGTACCGATTCTTCGACAATAAGTAATCTTTTATTGTAAATCCTATATGCTTTACTCGACTGAGAGTATCCAAGGAAAATACCTTCGTCAGCCTTAGAGTCGAATTTACCCAAATTTTCCTTTCCATTATTTAAGACAAAACACTTGCAACCGAAAACATGTAGGTGAGACACGTTTGGCTTGCGCCATTTTAAAAGCTCGTAGGGTGTTTTGTTTAGAATGGGGCGGATGAGCACCCTATTCAAAACATAACACGCCGTACTTATGGCGTCGGCCCAAAAATATTTTGGTAGTCCACTTTCATTGATCATTGTCCTTCCCAATTCTTCTAAAATGCGATTTTTACGCTCCACCACCCCATTTTATTGAGGAGTTCGTGGAACGGAGAAGTTATGATCAATACCGTAGTTACCACAATATTCTTCAAATAAATGGTTTTCAAATTCACCTCCATGGTCGCTTCTACTTGACACAATGTTTGTACTTAATTTATTTTGGGAAAGTTTGGCAAATTTTTCAAAGGCGGCGAATGTATCACTCTTGCTAGCCAAAAAGATAGTCCAACAAAATCTAGAATAATCGTCCACTATTACAAAATCGTAATAGTTTCTGCCTAGGCTCTTGATTCTAGAAGGCCCAAATAGATCCATATGGAGAAGCTCGAGAGGTCTTGTGGTAGAAACAATATTTTTAGATTTAAAAGATATTCTTGTTTGCTTTCCCATTTGGCAAGCATCACAAAGGTGATCCTTGGTAAATTTTATTTTGGGAAGACCTAGGACTAGATCTTTTGAGACTAATTTATTCAGCAAGTCAAAGTTAACATGTGTTAAGTGCCTATGCCATAACCATGAATCTTCACTCATTGTTATGACGCATTTGTCACTTGTTAACGATACTTCATTTAAGTCAAGCATATAGACGTTGTTCACTCTTAGGCCATTAAACATATTCTTCTTGTCATTATCATGCATAATTTTGCAATACTCTTTTGAAAATGATACATTGTATCCTTTGTCGCATAATTGGCTAATGCTAAGAAGATTATGTTTAAGACCCTCGACAAGCAACACATCGGAAATCATAGTGGAAGAGGGGTTACCTACACTACCTTTACCAAGTATTGCTCCACGATTGTTATCACCATATGTTACATACCCTTTCTTCTTAGCCACGAAGTTTATGAATAGGGATATGTCTCCGAACATGTGTCTTGAACATCCACTGTCGAGAACCCATCTTCTCTCAGTGGTCTCGACACATTGTACCTATGAAAACATAATTAGCAATAGGAGGTACCTAATGGCATATTGGGTCCTAATATGTTAGTGACAGAGTGGTTTCATTTGGGCAACCATTGATAGATGCCTTTAGGAACCAAAAATCTCCTAAATCGGCACTTAGCAATGGCATGGCTTTTCTTACAACAATATAAGCATGCAAAGTCAACTTTAGGATTGCTCTTACTCTCTTGATCCCTAATTAAATATGTATATTTTTGATATGGGTTCACCATACTTTTTCTAAAATATGCTCTATCAATAGCAAATGTAATTTTAGGCTCAAGAGCCTTGTTTAATTTGGCCTTTAGGTTTCTAACTTCACCTTGCCAAATATAACAAGTAGCACATCCAAAGTCGAAAGCATTTCTATGGTCCTCACAATCCGATTTATTACTTTCCACCATGAAAGCCTTAAGTTCCTCAAGTTTCCTTTCGGACTCTTTAATTTTGTGCTCTAAGTAAGTAAAAATTCTTTTATTAGAGGAAAGTCTCTCAAAGGCTTTTGTTGCTTCATTGTGTAAAGTATTAAATGCGGCTTGTAATTCGAAATGCGACATATTTGAGGAATTTTCATATTTAGAGTGGCGTACCTGCTTTTTCTTATTTTTTTGATGTGCGGAAAGACATAGGTTCACAGACTCTTCTTCATCACTTGAGCTTTCATCAGAGGAGGAGGAGTCGTTATCGCTTTCCCAAGCTATATACACTCTTCTCGGCTTTGACAACTTCTTGTGTGATTTAATAGATTCCTTTTCTTTGCCCTTTTTGTTTAAAGGACAATCTGGCTTGTAGTGATCGGGCTTTCCGCATTTATAGCACGATCCTCTGGTTTTAATTCCTTTGGTGTCGTTATTTCGAGAGTTCCTTGATTGCTTTCTGAAGTTGACAAGGTTCTTTTTTTAGTGTTGAATGTCGTTCTTTCTCACATGCCGATTATAGCATTTTACGAACAACCCCATATCCTCACCCTTGTCCTCTTCTTCATCGTCATTGGATGAATAATCACTGTGCTCCTTGGATTGAGACTTCGAGGAGGAAGTCTTGAGAGCAATTGATTTCTTCTCAACATTCTTTGTTTTATCCTTCTTTTCTTTCTTTTCATGTTGGTCAAGGCTTAAGAGCACTTGTTCATGCTCTTGTAGCTTTCCAAATAACGTTGTTAGGTCCAAAATAGTAAGATTATTTGCTTCTTTTATGGCAGTCACCTTGGGCTGCCATTCCCTGTTCAAACATCTTAAAATTTTATTAGTAGCAACGTCGTTGGCCACCGGCCTACCAAGTGAATGTAACCTATTGATGAGATGAGTAAACCTTTTCTGCATGTCCGTAATGGTTTCCCCTTGCTCCATGTAGAAAAGGTCAAACTCTTGTGTTAGTGTATTGATTCTAGCTAACTTCATATCGTTTGTCCCCTCATGAGCGATTTGAAGTGAATCTCATATGTCTTTCGCCGTAGGGCAATGAGACACACGGTAGTACTCATAAACTCCTAATGAGGATATTAAGATGTTTTTAGCTTTCCAATCATAGTTGTATTTATTTTCATCATCATCGATCCATTGTGCTTCGGGCTTAGGCACAACCATATTATCCACATTGGTCATAGTAATTTCTATTTGACCATTGAGGATAACGTTCCATATTTTTCTATCTATGGAGTTTATGTGCACCCGCATACAATCCTTCCAATAGTCGTAATTTTCACCGTTAAAAACGGGAGCTCTATTATAAGCCTTTTTTAGGTTCGTTTGCCATTTTCTATCAAAGTTATACTTGAAGCACGGAGTGAACCGGTGCTCCTGATACCACTTGTTAGACGATGGCTCGGATATAGAAGGGGGGTTAAATAGATCCCAATTAAAATTTGAGTCGGCGCTTACCAATTTAAAATTGGTTTTAAAAATGTTTTTAAGTGCGGAAGCGGCCTTGGAAAAACACGTCTAAAACGAACTGTTATTGGAAGATCGGATATGCGTAAAGCTAACGGATATGATAATAAAAGAAGAGTAGATTCAATACACTAGTCACACTAATCAATTTGTTTCACCACTTATTTGTAGTGCTAGTTCCAATGCTCAACACAACCCACCAAAATATAGCAAGTATACTAAGTGAGTTTTGGTTCAGGCAATTTATCGAACACTTGGTGTGCAAAACACTCCAAGTGGATTTTGACTTAAGTAAGTAACTT
This sequence comes from Lathyrus sativus, assembly GCA_963859935.3. Lineage (NCBI taxonomy): Eukaryota > Viridiplantae > Streptophyta > Magnoliopsida > Fabales > Fabaceae > Lathyrus > Lathyrus sativus. The sequence continues at coordinate 554,349,565 of OZ012738.1, read as the reverse complement.
TAAAATCCTTGTACAATTGTTTATTGTTCACAAGTTTAAACAGTACCAGTTACTTATTAAATTCAATGCTTGAAACAATAAAATTGCTTAAACTAAAATCACTTAATTTTTAAGCTGAAAATGAAAATGCTGAAAAATAAAGAAGACAAAGATTTGTTGAGGCAGTTCCCCCACCGTCCTCGCTTCGGGGTACGTCTGCCCTCAATTCTAAAAATAGAATTGAGATGATTTATAATAGATATCACCTGAAAAGTTGTGGTAGTTTATACAAGAGTTGATAAGAAATAATACAAACAATCCCTATAGATGTTGATGTTGCTATCACTTCTTGCTCCTTGATTCGAGTTGAATCAAGACCTCCGATCGTTGTGAATTGACCTCCGATTCCATCCCCTTTGTTGAATACCTTTCAGTTCTTCAAACCCTCGGCCCAGCTGATCTTAGACACCAACGAATCGAACCCGAAACTCCCTTCAACACTTCACAGCCCTAACTACTAGATTGATGAAATCTTCTGTTTCTCAATCACCTTCGCACCGCTGAATGTTGATGGAGAATATCGTACCAAAAACCCCCAAATTTGTAGAATCTTGGAGGGCAAAACCTTCAAGGTTTTATTCAAGAAAAACCTGCCACAATTCTCCACCCAAACCGGATTTTCACTCAACGGATTCGAACCTTATCACCTTGAACGAGACACAAAGCACTCCAAAAATGGTTGTGTGTAGTTGCAGTGTTGTGTGTTGTTTGAGGATGAAGATGAAGAGAAATGTAGGCACCTATTTCACTTTTCTTGTTTTCACAATATACTCAAAATGTAATTGTTAGTATGTTAAAATGAACAACCTTCTATTTATAGTAATAAGCCAAATAACTAACACAACAGGATTTCAAACAGTGAAAAAATACTTAACAACGCGCGAACGGTCGACTATAGCAGGTCTATGCTTCGATGCATGACCTGCAGAAATTAGCAATATCAAAAACTCAACAGTATACGTCGACCATAGGTCGGCGCACGCTGACCCGTGGAAATTATGAAGACTTCATGCGTCGACTGATGGTCGACTCATGGCTTCCTTGCGCTGACCCGTGGAAATGTGAACTGGGTTGTGAGCTGACTGGTGGTCGACTCACAGCTTCCATGCGCTGACCCATGGAAAAGTTAACTAGGTTGTGCGCTGATGTGTGGTCGACTCATAGCTTCAAAAACCTGCAAAAATGATCAATTGTTGTTTCGTGCGTTTTGTCACGACTGAATATTTATCCTGTGTTTTGCCAATGATAATATGATGAATTAAAGAGATATAGGAAGGATATGATATGTTAAGTATTGCAATAGTCTTCTGGATGAAGTTGACAGCTCCTATTGATCCAAGGTTGTACTTTGTCATCATCGAAACTTGAGAAAATATGTTGTGTGACAGCTTGCCCTCACAAAGACCTTTATACTTTTCAAATTTTGGCGCCTTGAATTTAGAAGGCATGACAACATATGGCACTAAACACATATCTAGTGTACTTAAGCTGGTTGAGTTATACCTTTCCAAGACCCTCATCTTCTTTGCTAAGGCACAACATGTTGGATGGCTTCAGAATCTTGAGCAGCGGCAAGATTTCCCCATGGAGTAGCTTCATGATGATTTTGCGTTTCGTATTCATCATGAAGTTCCTCATCAGTACGAGGAACAAGGATCTGATTGACAATAGGCGGTCCTTGTGCATTAAGTCCATTGGTGACCATAAAAGCATGTATAAGATGAGGTACATGAGTTCCCTCAGGCTGAGGAGTGAGCCCAGGCGGAAGACCATAAATCAAAATATTGGGAATAGGACCTGAAGTTTGTAAAGGTGAAAGAGGCCTTTGAACAGGGACATCATTCCTTGTAGTAGTGGTGACACATACCTCTTATTTCTTTCTATCTAGAGTTTGCATTGTCTATAGTATTTGATTGATCACACATTTGAGATAGTCCATCTCTTCCCTCATTGCAACTTGCTATTCTTGAACCTGGTCTGTTACTCTTCTTGTATTGGCTCGGGTGGCGTACTTACATTAAGGAATCAACTTGATTTATCTAGAGACGAGGGGAGATAAAAATGAGTGTTTTGTTTGAGGAAATGAAATGCATGATGCATATTTGATACATATGGATGCGTAATTTTGCTTTTGATATGCAAAAATGAAATGACATACCACATATGGATGCAACGAAATGCAGTGTGTAGGTAACGGTATGGGGTAACACTAGTAACAATAAAATAACCTAATTAGGTGGGCCTCCTATGTGGGGGTAGTTCTAAGTTTTATGTACGCATGAAACCCAATTACCAGGTTTGCTCTAAGAGTTTGGATAAAAGGGTTTCTAGAGTCACGAACCTTAATCAGAATTTCACCATGCAACGGGTGAACCGTTTTATGACGAATTCATGAAAAAAATCTACTATAGGAGGGGTCTTTGCATTGATCATACAAGGTGTGCTCCTTGGGGATCAATACTACATAACCACTAAATATAGAATGGGTTCTAAAAGGTCATTAGAGTCATTGATCTTAATCAGAGTTATGTCATGCAACAAGCTAGCCGCTTTATGACGAGCTCAACAAATAAGATCTACTATAAGTGGGGACTTTGTCTTAGTCATATAAGGTGTGATTTTTGGGTGCTAACACTACATATCCACCTCCTAACTTATGTTCCTTTTTTTTCTTTCAAAAGCTCGAGAAGAGAGCTTCACTTAAGTTATAGTTCCCAATGCCCACACATAAATATATCTACAAATATAAAATGCGATAAAGAAACAATAAAGGAAATAATACATCCAAAAAAGAAGAAAAAAACAAAGCTAACACATAAACAAAAAGCTAACCAAACTAGGGTAGACTCGCTTAGGATGGTTCCCCGGCAAAATCGCCAGTTGTCCCGACGTAAAAAATACATGGGCAGAAGGAACGCTCAAAATATTTACAAAACAGAGTCGTCGTTGAACTTTATTTATTCCCAAAGAGGGAAAGGGAAAATATCAATAAAACCCACCAAAAACAAAAAGAAACTGGTCGTCGCAACCAGATCGAGTTTGGGATTCAGTTATTGTTTGCTGTGAAATTTGGTAAGGAAATACAAGTTTACATTAATACTTAAGGGATCAAACTCGAAAATTTATCGGACATGTTTGTGTGTGCGTTATTCGTGAAAATCAGCATGATTGTTGAACTTAACATAAAATTTTGGACTATGTCTAAAAATGTTTGTGATTTCTTTAAAATAAGAAAAGCAATTAAAGGAAGAGGCAGTTGTAAATAAAATGTGAAGTAAAGTAAAAACTTGAAGTTAAAAGAGACTTGAAAAGTCAAAGAAGCTTAAATTAATGAAAGAAAGACTTTTAAGATAAAATGTTGAAAATGTATTAAATTAGTGGAACGCATACGTACTTTTCCTCACTCGTTTCTCACAGCGCAGGTACTTTGAGTGTAGCAGAAATATGTACAATTTATGGACTTTTTACAAAATGAACCTAAGCATCTATATATACAATACTAAGATAACTGCCTAAGCATGATAAATTACTCTCATTGTGACACATTCTCAAATCATATAGCAGTCCTCCTTGACGTGTCCCACGTTTTCCACGTAACTGGGGATGCTGATATAGTAGTTCCCGCCTTGTTATATCATTTGAATTTCTCAACTTCTTTGTTGGAGCCAAGAACTAAATACCTCCATCGAAGCCTTCGACGTCAACCATGTTAATGTAACATGTGTCTTCGTATTGTCTATTATAGTGAAGTACTCCACATGTAACACCCAAATTAATATTGTTTCCATTGTAGTGATGTACTTCACATGTGGTGACTGATTTGACATTACTTCTATTGTAATAATGCACTCCGACCTTAGCTAACATGGCATATTATTAAATTTCACTAAGTGGCTAACATATCATAGTACTCAACTTTACTAAGACCCCATGCTTCTCACTGTGCCTTTCGACTATGCCACCTTTGACCAACGTCCCCTTACATGATTCCCGACCTCGAGTCATTTTGGTCATGTTTGACCCATTTTATTTTATTTTCCACGTGGCACATTTATGTCTGGTCTCATTGAATACTTGTCATTTATAGTTAAGTCGGAAAAAAATCCAGCGTAACAAATGAGCCCCCAAAAGGCCATGTTTCGATTTGTATCGAACAAAAGAGACATGGCCTTTTTTAACACAATTTTTTCGATGTTTAGTTTTGCTAAAGTCATTGTCATCATTGCTCTTTTTACGGTGCATTGTCACTTTCAAAAGATTCGCTCAGAATCTCATTGTCACTCATCATTCCTACTTCATAGGGAGACATGGGTTTTCACATTTTGCAATAACTACTCCCACTCCTAAGCTTCGTCCAATGAAGGACACTAATATTCCTGTATAAACCGAACTGGTTGATAATCAAACCTAGTGATATGAGCTCTAAGTCTGTTGATCTGATCACTAAGTTGAACAACATTATGATGTCAAAGTTAGATAATGTGTGAACAAGAAGAGAACAAGCGAGTTGATGATTGAGTGGTCATACATGGGGAGGAATCACGTACTTATAAAGTAAGTGGACTTGTCGTACATTGCGTAGTGAGTACGAATTGAATTCAAACCAACCACTAGAGGAGTAATGAAACGGTTACGATTTCCAGAATCATTAACAGGAAATATTTGTAGTGGTACAACGACATAAGCTTGAAAAATTAATGAAAAATTAATGAGAATCAGAAGACGATTCTCACATACAACGCCACTATTATGAATTAGAATAGAGAATAGATGTAGTGTTTAATATGATAATCGCGATAAGACTTCTCATGCGATGGTTATGATTCTCTAGTGATCAAAAGGACTGTCGGCAAAATATTAACACTCTAACGCTCAAATTAGTATTTGAGAGAAATTAAACTATAACAAGTAAGAGGCAAAGAATACTTGAGTGTGACTCGAGGTCATACTTATATAATAAAGACAATGTCTCTTATTTGTTTAACGTAGAGTGCAGGCAACCATTAAATATAGATCAATGGTTGAGATGGAAGAGAGACGATACTCTTGAGTGGTGCCTAACAATGAAAGTTCATTTATACGTCAGTGATTGACATACTTTTACTAAATTAAGCAAGATTGAGTCGTCATAATAGATTTTTGAACAATCTAATATATATATATATATATATATATATATATATATATATATATATATATATATATATATATATATATATATATATATATATATATATATATATATATATATATATATATATATATATATATATATATATATATATATATATATATATATATATATATATATATATATATATATATATATATATATATATATATATATACACACACACACACACTTATAAGTGTTAAAATTAGAAACCCAAATCATACATAATCAACCGATATAAACACTCCACTTTTCAGATTAATTTTAAGAGGAGAATATTTATCGAGACTCATATAAGTCAAACACTATTTGTGTTTTATTCAAGGGCATTTAGATAAAATTATAAGAGATCTCTTTTAACTTAATCAAAAATCTTAGATTTAAATTTAACATTGAACACATAATAATATTAAATTGTTTTGAAGAATTTTGCTGCTCATTGTGATCTTCCTCATTAATCTCTATAGTCATCCAAAAAACAACACTATGTTTTATTGACCAAAGCTATTTTTTCTTCTTTTGTTAGGTCAATAAATGGTCGTGATTAATTTAAAAGAAAGGGGAAATTTATAAATAGTAGGGAGACGGAGCGCACCCTTTTATTGACCAAAACAGTTTTAACAAATTTGTAATATGCACTTTGTTAGAAGCTTATTGAAGTATTTATAGTGCAAGAATCTCTCAAGATCAAGTATATAAATAAATAAATAAGTTGATTAGAATCAAAACTTGCCACATCTTTAATCCCTTCTATTTTGTTGCTTAAACAAACACTCAATGTACTTACATTAATTCTTATCTTCCAGTATTTCCACTTACATCGATTCCTTTTATTTTCTTTCCTTCACTCTTTTTTAATACTTACCTTGCATCAAATAGAAAAACTCATTAATCTCGATTGAACTTGGGGTTACAGACTGCAATGACAAACACATCAATGATACAGCATATTTTAGTATACCAAATATACCTACGGCAACTACATGACCCTATCCAACTCTCCCAACTTATAACTTCAAAAAATCACAATGGCATTAGCATTGCATCATAAGATCGATAGGATAGATTCACATCCAAATACACGAAAAGTAGAAACATCTAGACCTTCAAATTGATTTTACTGTTGTATGTGACCAAGATTTAGATTTCAACAATTGATTTATGACGCCTAAACACATGCCACTAATAAAAATTGTGAAAGTAATTAGGACAGTTAATCGAATAAATTTATGTAGGTCTCCTTCAAAATTAGTATCAGTTCTACAGTAAAGCTTTTTCTATGTCAACGTCATTTGGTTGAGAGCAACCATTTGAGTAGGGGGATAATCATCTCCTAAACCGGCATACTCATCCTTCATTAACTATTGTTAGCGTGAATGGAAATCCCTTTTAATTCTGCCAATCTTCAAATCCCTTTTAATTCTGCCAATCTTCTAACAAAACTACGGACTTTCAATCTCACAGATCCATGATGCAATAATCATGCGACTGACGGATTATCTTTATCTTCCCACCTCCGACCATGCTCAAATTTATATTATCAAGCTTGATGCAGAAAGCTTTTGCAAATTTAGCTGGTCTTATTCATCACACTCCCAGTCATATTTTTGCTGGTGCCTCGATATCAGACATAACCCTTTCCATGTCTTCCAGATATAGCCATCTTTCCTCTATGTTCTCATTTTTAATCTCCTGCTTATAAAAGAGAAAGAAAAAAATGAATCAATTGTTGAAACAGAGCAAATTCATTTAATAGTAATACAACTACTGTATATTGTTTTAAAGGCTTGTCGTACACAGCCACTTCTTTTTAAGTCACTTCAACGTTGGGTATCTCTCAAGATCATGGCTTTCTACTACGTAATATAATCAATATAGTTGACATCATAGATCTTTTTTGGTCTAACCTATTCTTTCGGATAGTGTAAGTCTGAGATAATTCAATAAAAGGAGAGTGGATAGAATCAACAATGTTGCTGGTAATGATGAAAATGTAAAGACAATATAAATCAAAAGCCCCATCCAAGAACTATGATTACTTTTAGTGATAATATCAATTGCTTTATATCTTGATATCAAGTCACACAGAAGAAGAAACAAACCTCATATTTCTGTAACAGAGATTTCCACATAGATTTACACTGCCCAGGATTTTTGTTGATACCATAAGCCAACAAGTTCTTGGATATTTCTTCCCAGAAGACATTATTTCCCTTCACTAATTGAAATATGTCCTCAAATTCCCTGCGCACACCAATCAACTTCTTAACTTCCTCCTTTTTCCATTTGTTTCTCTTTCTCTTCACAGATTTGGTTTCAGCATCTTCAGGACCATTCTCTGTTTCAGACAAATTACTCACAGCTCTATTTGAGGTAGTGGCATCTTCCTTAGGTAGAAGACCTTCAACGTCATTATCATCATCTGTGCCACAATTAATAGAATAAAGGTGGGAAAAGGGATACAGGATTTAAAAGAAACTACAGCAGAGGAAATATATCAATTAAAATTAACTAATATCTATGCACCAAATATAATAAAGAATAACATGATAAACCATAGACTTGGAGGTCCGTTGCACTTTGACATCACTTTGATAAATAAAGAATATAAACATCTTACACATAAATTACATAATCCAAGACATTCATATTTCAGTCGCTTGTATACAATGTAAACTATCAAACACTGTCTGTAAATCCATTTCATGGTACACTAACTTGTCATGACCAAAGTTTTGATGATTGTGAGAAGAAAAGGAGACAAGATGAGAAAGAATGGGCTGAGAGTAAGAAGTGAAAAATAAAGTAGATTTGATGTATTGTTCAGTATTTGAGAAAGAGGGAAGAAATAAATACAAAATAACCGTGTTTTCGCTCTCATTTTGTTTGGTTGGATAGAAAGTGGGAGAGAAGAAATAGAGTGATAATTTAGGAAACGAGAAAAATATAATAAAACCAGAAAAACTAATATACAATGTTACATTATTTTCTACCTAAATCTAATCAAATTTATTAGTTTAATTTAGTATGTATTATTCATTTTACTTGTTTAAATATAAGTTTGCGTTGGTGGATTCATTGTGTTGCCTTCAATTCACTGCTATAACTTTCAAGAGGGTTGATGAAATGACGGTTTGGCAAAAAACAAAAAAAAACAAGTGCAGGCTATGATGGAGAGCGGGGCAAGTGTGAAGGGCAAACCAAATATCAGTATTCCTTTGCCCTTTCTTCCCAAACAAGTGAAGACTGAAAAAATGGAGTAGGTTCCACATCTAAATCTCTCTTCTTTAATTCTCTGCAAAACCAAACCGGGAGAATGCTCTATTTCTCTTCTACATCTCACTTATTCTTTACTAACATCAGACTCTAGATCAATCACTAATTTGATTTGCATTGGTTAGCCCAAGAAAACAGGTAGTGTGAAAACCATACTTTGCTAGGTTAACATTTGTAGACTTTCAGATGTTCTGCACTATAGAGACCTATATGAACAGAAGGATCTAGGAAATACATGCCAGTGATAAAGAAAACAAGACATCAAGTGGTTATTAGATCTCTTAACACACAATTTATATCATGTCCAAATAAAATGCATGTAAACAACTAAAAGCACATCGCCGGAATTCTAACATACCAATCATCCCCTTCATTTGCATTTTGGTGGATTGATTTTCTCTCTCGTGTCGATGCACCACGTTTCTGAAAGTTGATATCTCACCTACATGAGACTTTCCAGATAACCTGGTGTTTATCTCAGTGGCAAGAACAGCTGCAGGATTTTCTATAGCAACTGCAATAACATCAGGCCTTTTGCCACTATACTTCCTCACCATTTTCCTTAATATCTCAGATACAGTTTTTTCCATGTGAGTCAGTGGGCTGTTAACAGGGCAGCTTGAAAGAGCAGCATGAGCAGCTTTATGGAGTGTGTCCAACAGCTTCCCATTGTCAAGCCATAGGCATCTTGTGGTAATTGTTATCTTTCCTTTTAAGGTGTTTTCAACCGAACTGTCTAAACTGTGAGGGCGACATACTTCCATGCTGAAAAACAATCAAGATTAGCATGTGACTGAACATGTTAAACCAGACCTTGACTAACTACATGAAAATTTTACCTAACGACAACGATGCCGTCTAATGCAATTCTCAATCTTTCATCAATGAACAGTTCGCTTGATGAACCAAATGCTTTGTCACCGTCACTATACTTCAACTGCATGAGAAAAGGGAGGTAGTATCACAGAATTATAAATTATAAATTTCTAAAAAAAAGGCCAGCGGAATACTGAGGACTATAAACCTGCAAATTCTCTTTTCCAAGGGCAATAAATCCATTAGAAAGGACTTTTCTGTTTCTCAAATGTGAAACGCCAAGCATCTCTCCATTCTTAATAACCTGGTGCATAAATCTTATCAGTTGCTTCAACAATATATGATATAACTCATGTAACATTTATTAAAATCCTGTAAGCCACTCGTTTCTCATCTATCATATAAGAACATCCAATAAGGAGACAATCACTCACAGCAGTGTGTTGGATGCCAGTTGATTTTCCAAGTAACTCATGCTCCTTCAAGAACAAGAGTTCTCCATGTATGGGAAGAAAATGTTGTGGCTTCACAATTCTGAGCACTTCCTCCTGCAGGAATATATATATATATAGTTTTCAAATAACATGTCATGGCAAAGACAAAAACCATACAGAGTGATGCATATTAAAAAACAAATATCAGATCAGATATAGCAAACTGAAAAATGCACCAAGACAAAGCAATTAGTTTGGCAAGGCTTGATTATCCACGTTACATTTCATTACCCTGATATTTAGTAAAAGTATAAAACCATGTTCACTTTTCCTTTAGAACTAAGAATATTCTTCAAATTCCTTTTGGTTTCTAACGATTTGATGGTGTTGCATATATATCTAGCTTATATTTAACAGAAAGGGGTGAGAAAATGAAAATAAGAACAAAAAGAAAGAAAATAGGTGATAATACAAAAACTTACCAATTCACCTCGATACCCATGACCAGATGTGTGTAGACATTCCTTCTTCCCCATGACTATTGTTGATCCAATCTCTGATATTCGGTTTAGCATATTCATAACACGAGACTCGTTGCCAGGGATAATCTAACAGTGATATAAACACAAGACAAGTTTACAGCATAAACTGATTTTTAGATAAAATCTTTTGAGAATTATACTTTCCTTTTGCAGAAATATTTTTAGAAATTAATACAATCAGAAGTTCATGCTCAAAAATCAGAAGTTATTACTAGAGTAGTTTGAAATATGAAAGTAAAAAGAGTACACTGTAAGTTCATCCACTGATATCGGTGACTTAGCAACTTAGGAAGGGCAAAAACTTTAAAATAATAGTTATTATACTAGTGTCATATATTTCACGAACACTACAAATACTCCTGTTGAGATATTGATATTTATTATAGTATAATTTGTTGGCATCTTTTGGAATTTTGATAGGATTGCATTACTATTTAGATTATATCTCTCGTGTATATAAATAGTTGTTTTAACCTTTTTAATATAATGAAAAATATTCATATTTAAGTACTCCTAACCTAACTGTCTTTTTTTATTTCACTTATAATTTCTGAACTTCTATACCAACACAAAGGAGAACACCACCATAATTAGAAAACTTAGAGATTTTGTTGTGTCTGCATTGACTCCATGTTAACTTCAGTGTTGTCGATGGCGGAGAGCCAAAATCCCACCATACCAGCCACTTTGCAGCGCCGTTATTGCGGATTATGGCTGAAAAACCTGCAATAGCGGACGATATTTACCATTGCGGCAAGCCCAAAAACCGCCATGTATATCGGCCATGGTGACGCAATTTGATAACACTGGTTAACTTTTAAAATTTTGATTTGTCTATTGATTTGAGATCTGTGTTTTATTATGTTAATCTTTTATGAATTTCACACATGATATCATAGCCATGTTGTATCCTATAATCTTCGAACAATGTCATATTCCCATGCCCCATGCTTTATCCATGATTTCTATAGTACAGCCAAATTGCTTTAATAAATCAAAAGTCAGATACCCAATTTATCATACCTTAGCAGAATACAACAGAGTGTCTTCCTTTGTCAGTTTGAAAGCATGACTACTTCCGTAAGATGCAAGATTTAAGGCAGCACGCGGTTCTGCCTGACACAATAGCAAATATTTATTCATATGCCATAAATTTGTTCCCTGCCTGTAGTAGATGGATATAGATGGCCTTTAGAGGACCTTAACTAACTTACTTGAGAACCCGTAGTCACGATCAGCAAATCCTTAGGCGCATAAGCATCAATATGTTTCACCTATGAAAAATTAGAAATAGCTATGAACAAGACTTACAGTTGCTCTAATAAATAAGAATCAAAACTATTCAAATTTCAAAGAAGACAATTTCCTATCTTGTGCTTTGCTGTGACAATCAACAAGAGTCAAAGCCAGTCATTGTCTAAGGTAAGACTGTATCTACCACGCCCTCTATTTACACACAATCAAATATATGTTGCTGTATTCAGAACAAAAAAGAGGTTGAAAATGATTTTGTATGAAGATTGCAAAATATGCAGTTCAACAAACAATGTTGTATCCTGAGGTCTTTAACAATCTCTAGGATATTAATCAAACAGGTACATATTTAAATCTCAAACTGTATTATATCTAATATTGTATTTTTAAATTCATAATGACTTACAATATACATTATCATGTTTTATATACTAATGTATTGAAGTTGTTCTTTAGTGTTTTTGCAGTTCAATTTGAAGCATGAAAGCAAGTATGACTTGCAGACAATTTACAATATTTTTTGGCAATCTATATGTTGTAATCACATCAAACTTACACTTGCAACAAAAACGTGAGATGTATAACATCTGTGCTATTTGTTTCACTTATGTGGAATTATGGCTACATCATTCTAATGTTTTTCTAGATATTGTTAACTTGTCGAGTAACCCACATTTTGTTTACAACAGATATTGTTGGTTTTTATGAATATGGTTGCTGATTTTTTGTAAATACTTAATTCAGAGGCCACAGTTTTTATTTTAATTTTACCTTGGTTGCACTGCAGTCCTTTTAAATTTTTAACAATTAGTATTCATATGCACACAAAAATTGATGGTGTAAGTTTACACAAACTTAACCTTAAAACTCTGTCTCCCCGTGTGTTGCACACTGATACTCAAAATTTGTTATTTACATGTGAGCTGAAGTAGGTCAAGTCATGGAGATAGCTTATGCTATTTATAGGGTGTTGTAACTAACTGAGTTAGTTACAACTATGCTAACTCAGCAGAGTTTGTTCTAACTACCTTCTAGACAGTTCTAACCATACTAATATGTTTCCTAATTATAAGCAAAGCAATAACCGATATTAAGACTTCTAATCTATTAAGTTTTCTTCAACCTCCCGATCCCATTTTCGAAACTCTAGGTTATTAACATTATCAAAGAAATCAAGTCCAGCCACCAAATTAAGAAACAAAGAAAGCAGGATAACAAAAAATATATACACATGTTTATTACCAAAGTGGATGGATCAATTGGAGACTTTCCATCCTTCCAGGCTGCATCCAAATATGTCCTTAAAGACATGCCAGCAAACACCTGATAGAATAGTCATAAAACTTTAAACACAAGCTTTAATCAATTAAAATATACAAGCTAAGAAATAAAATAAACATACCAACTTTCTGCCAGTCAAATCAGCAGCAGCTTTCACACTTCCAAGACGATTAATATTAGATGAAAACTGGGTTGTTATAACCCTTCCTTTGGCAGCTGAAATATGCCTCAATAATGCATCAGCAACGACAGACTCGCTCATTGTCCTTCCAGGTGATTGTACATTTGTTGAATCACTCATCATCTGTAAAGCAATTCCAAAACACTGTTTGTTTCTATCCTTTGATAAAATTTAAGAAAAAGGTGACATATATTCTACATGTGTTGTGATACCCAGGCATGGAGTGGAAAATGAGAAGGAACCAACAGAGAGTTTTAGTGCATGTTCAAGCTACAACAACCTCAAACCTACATCCACGGGCAAAACAGATATTATTTACTATAACCAATAAAGATTATATGTGTTAGCCATGCAACGATCAAACCCAAAACACTCAACGTGAATTATGTGAACACCTATTGACCTAATCCATCCATTTCCGCCATAATATTCCATGAAAAATTATTGTGAGGTCAGGTACATGTCAGATCTATACCCCAAATTTAAATAAAAGCCACTTATAACATATTTGAATTTCATCAAACAATTGAGAGCATAGCTAACTGATATCATTGAAAAAATAAATCTCCAAGGCTGCACCTCATAAAAGTCAAAATTTTAAAAAGTAGAAAAATGCTACCCTTTTGAGCTCCTATACCAGCACAAGACTAATCATGAAAGCCGTGTTCACTTTGAAAGGGTCTATTTTACTTACCACCCGGAGAAACATCACAACATTTCAAAACACAAGTGACTCACCAATGTGACTCCTTCTTTAGAGAGTTCCTCTAGAGCTTCACGGTCGAAAAATTTCCCATCTAATGGTGTTTCGTCGATCTGTTGAATCAGCATGTTCAGCAACAGGAGATTCGTGGTTGACGGAAGGTACAAAACATAGAGAAACAATTAAAACCCTAACCTTCCAATCCCCAGTATGAAGAATAGTACCATCAGAACAGCGAAGAACTAATCCACAGCAATCCGGAATAGAATGGCTCACTCTGATAGGCTCTATCTCAAATGGCCCAGCTACAAACTTCTCCCTTGTTCTAAATACTTTTAGTCGGGATGGAACAAAAATACCATGATCCTTCAAACGTTTTCTTATAAGCTGTTAAAAATAACAAGGGGTTACCTTCTATGGATTGCAATGAACAAAATAAGCAATGTACAACAATTTTCATTGCAACAAATATTAATACAGTGACACACAATAAAGAATTTAAGAAATAAGTCAACTACAAACAGAACTATATTGTTGATTCGTATGAAAAACAAACTAATTAGAAAGCGGAATTTTACTAATAAAGGTAACAAGACAAGATTTCTTTTTACCTCCATTGTAAACGACGATGCAAAAATTGGTGTTTGAGAATCCAACACTGGGATGACCTGATGAACCAGGTAAAAGTTAAAGTAACTATGAGCATGTATACGGAAATAACCGAATATATATGGTTTTAATAAAAGAATAATAATCAATTAGACTGAATGAAAGAGAAGCAACGGAGTATTTGAAACATTACAGGAATAGTGAAATACTTTTCATCCAAGAACGGCAGTCACACAACCATTACCTTTGATATTTCATATAGCTTGTAAAAGATTGTATTATTAGCCAGTAAATATGTCCACGAGTTCTAGTCCTTAAACATGCTATAATCCAAAAGACACTAATTATAGACCTAATATATTCGATCATAGTTGTATATCCTCTTTGAAGCCCATTGCATTAACTTAAAATTATCATAGTGATGAAAGCACCAAGTATTGCTTCATTTACAAAAATGTTCTTGTTATAGTATGTTTCCATTTCTTATGGAAGAATGCATCAAACAATGGGCATTTTATCCCGTGACAAAATTCTCAAGCAAATCTAATGGAATAAATCAGAGAGAACTAGTTGATAAAAGAATAAATTTCCTTGGAATAGGAAGCATTACCCAAGGCAATGCACCAATATGATCTTCATGACCGTGTGTTATAACTACTGCTTCAATTTTGTGGCTCCATCTTTTAATAAATGTTGTGTCAGGTATTATCTTTTGGACCCCAAGCTCATCATAGCTGAAACAAGTGAACAATGTATAAATAAAAGGTAAGGTAACCATCCTAGAATGCAAATGAAAATCAGAGCAAAAGACAATCATGCCGAAGCAATTTGATAGCACTTAACAGTGCAAATGGGATTTAAAATTTTTAAATCATCTTCATACAGAAAATATCTTGCCATCTTCATAAGTGTAGGATGCAATGCCACTTTGACTAGTATTTAACATTTTAAAATCTTTCATATGAAATTTCCTATGCAGACAGATTGAGATTATTCATTGTGCTAAGCATGAATGATAAGTCATAACCACACAATATATAACGGAGAGGGAATAGAGTTGCAAGCCGTACTCTGGGAACATGACTCCGGCGTCAATAAGGATATAACGATCATAGTTCCCCACAAGCATACAATTCATTCCAATTTCACCCAACCCACCAATAGGAAGAACACGAAGCGGAGGCCCATCTGATCCTTCGTAAAATTGCTCCATCTTGCGTTGTACAGAGTCTTCCATGCTTTTTTTAGGACCCTCTATTCTTCTTGATCCTTTGTGCAGTACTTTGGCTACATCAATTCCTACTCAAAACAAACAGTATAAACTATAATAACACAGCTTCAATATATAAATACACAGCCATTAATAAGATTAAAATCACAAGTGGAATTGAAAAAAATGAAAACATATGCGATTAATCCAATTTCATTCAAATTTCAAAAAATTAAACAAACAAATAAATAAACAATTTGTTTCAAAATTTAAATGATGTAACGATGAAATAGGAGACAGTGTGAATTACTTGGGAGAGCATTGGAGGGAAAAGAGTAACAAGAGGAACGCGTCGTTGTAGGGTGAAGACGATGTCTGCCATAGAAGAGGGAAAGGGAATTACAGGTAACCATTTTTCAGAGAGAAAAACGAAACCCTAACGATTTGCAGTGTTGGGGGAAATGGAATGGAGAGGGTTTTGGTAGGAGCTGTTGCTCGGAGAGTTAAGTTCGAAGCGGGAAATGGGTATTGCGCTTCACTGCTATGTTTCTTTCTTTCTTACGAACGCCACTGTATATGGGTTTAAAATTAAATATACATTTTAGAATTTTATTTTATTTTTAATTCATGTAATGCAATTTGTTTGTTTGTTTTTATGTAAATATATCATTTTTTTTATTGTGTTTTTTATCTTTACAAAATTGTTTTGTATTGAATTGTTTTTTAATTTTTAATATATAGAAATATTTAATTTTAGTTTCTCTAATATAAATATTGAAAACCTAATTTAATTATAAATTAATTTTGTATGGGCTCACAAATCAGCGATTATTAAAAATAAAATAACATATATTTGTATTTACACTTAAAAAACTTTAAATATGAGTTGAAATCAGCTAAGCTAGCAAAGTAGCAAAGATTTTTGGGTTAATTGATAGTCCTCTAACTGAGATTAAAGTAGAAATGCAATCCAAATGTGTTAATCGAAATTTATTTTAAATTTATTGAATTTGTTGTGGTAGTTGTATCACCTCACATTTTATGTAAATGTTCTTTGATTAATATGGATAGTAATGGTATAATTATGGCTTAAATTCATTTTTTTTCTTATTTATACTTTTTTAAATATGTTTGAATATTATAAACAAATAGAGTCAGACGAAGTAAAATAAAGTGGAGCGGATTGAAATAAAAATATAATTTTGTATTTAAATATTTCACGAAGGAATGAAATAATTTTGTTGTTTCACTCAAATTAAATAGTATAAAAATGAAAGAAAATGATGGAATGAAATGGTATGCATTTTATCATATTTTGTTTCATTTTTGTTGCAGCTTAAAAAATTTAAGGGTTGCTTCAAAAATAATGAAGTTGTCATCAAAATTTATTAATATAAAGAAATATTAATAAAAGTCTTAAAGAATAAACAAAATGGCCTTCACAACTAAATTTAGATTTTAGGAGTCGGTAATATGTAGAGATAATATTAACACTCTACGACATTTGTTTTTAAAAAAATGATTATCACTAGTTAGTTTTGCAAAACAATATTGTTAACCTCATTATATTGATTTTCTTATAATCATCAAACAAGAAATATAACATACTTATAAGCAGAGGAAAAAATGATTTTTTTTCATCATTGTGTTCGACAAATTTTGATTTTTTTGCTCATATGTATCTCCCGGTGTGATGGAAAATTTAAAACTACGTAGTTCTTTGGTAAAAAAAAAATTGGTTAGTTGATTTCAAAGCTCAATTTTACTAACAAACATTGCAGAAAGATATATGAGAAATTGTACATAATTGTATGATATGTCAACAAGCTAATACAACTAACACATTACCTACTAGGTTACTGCAACCTCTTCTTATACCATCACAAGTGTGGGAAGATAAAGCCATGGATTTTGTTACAAGGTTGTCATCCTCACATGGCTATATTACTATTATGGTAAAGGTGAACCATTTAACCAAATATGCTCATTTTATGCCTATGAAGTCTGACTACACTAGTAAGTCATTAGCAGAAGCTTTTATGAACAATGTTGTCAAGCTAAATGGTATGCATAGATATATTGTGTTAGATAGAGACAAGGTTTTTACTAGTGCTTTTTTGCAACATCTCTTCAAATTACAAGGGAATGTTTTAGCCATGAGCTCTGCCTACCACCCTCAGTTAGATGGTCAAACTGAGGTGTTTAACAAAGGCTTGGAATTCTTTTCTAGATGTTTCACATTTCATAATCCTAAGTCCTGGTTTAAGTTTTAGCCAAAGTATGTGAGGTTGCTTATTAGTTGAAGTTGCCTGACCATGCTAAAATCCATTTAGTTTTCCACATTTCTCAGTTGAAGCCTTTTAAGGGTGCTCCTCAAGACCCATATATGCCACCTCATCTTACTATGACTGATATTGGACCAATTATCTGGCTAGTGGAGATTTTATAAGCTAGAACCATCATCAAGGGGTCAGAGAAAGTTCACAAAGTCCTTGTTCAATAGGATGAACAACCCAAATTTGAAGCTGCTTGGGAGGATGTAGTTAGCTTGTAGCAGAAGTTTCATATTTTCAAACTTAAGGACAAGGTTGATTTCAAAGGGAAGGGTATTGTGATGAAAATAAATGTGACACAACTTCTTGAAACCAATGAGTCATCAATTACACAGGTTGACCCACATGCAGTGAATGGAACGAAATATTAATTAAGAGTTATTAACAAATTATTCTTATCTAATCAAAATATTAGAGACCGATTTAGTGGCTGCATTATTATTATATTAATTATTTCCATGACAAACTAGGTAACCAATAGATTTTAAATTGGTCGCTGAATAAATAATCAGTCATAATTTTGGTCACTAAAATCGGTCACCTTTTCAGTCGCTAAGTCAATCTTAATTTTAGTCGCTAAGTATCGGTCATTAATTTTTTTCGCAAAAGGTTACTATCTAACACTTTTCCAACTGAAAAATGATACTTTCTTTATCGGTCGCTAAACTATATAGTGAGCAATTTTCAAATTTTTCCAGTCTCTAATTCGGCCACTAAAGGCAAAGTTTCTAGTAGTGTTTCCACATAGGAAACAAAATTTGCACTACTACAAAAATACATTTAACCTCGAACGTAAATGGGATATAAATTTGGTTACATGTGTGAGGTAACGAAGGAAGACATGAAAACTTGACATATTATCCCTTAGTTATTTCAAAACTGAGGGACAAAGTGTTCTTCACATGGGTTCGATCCCTAACATCTGCATTTTTATTATTTACATAATTGAATGGTGCATCCCACATTTCATCTTGTTTATTTAAAAAACCTAGGTAATGGATAACAATTCTTACCTCGGTTAATAATAGTAGTTGGTTAAAATTACAACAACAAAAAAAGAATGATGTGTGGAAGGGGAAGAGGACGAGGGCGACCATTCTATAAGGTGCCCCCGTCATCGAAAATTCTTACAGTGGTCATAGCTAATCAGAGTGATTCAGTTCAGGTTGAACAAGTTGAGGTCACATAGCTTGGTGATTCGTAAGATTGGAGGAGTCAAATTGAAGAAGACACAAATGAGAAAATTCAGAAAACCCTAAATGCAGCCTCAGAGGACCCAATTTATTGTAAGCACAAGAAGAAGAAAGTATGGGTGGATATTATCAATGAAAAATGTAACCCTACTAAGGGTTAAACCATGGAATTCATGGCGCCAAAGGTGGTTAATGGAGAATTAGATATCGAAATCGAAGCGGTAAACATTGAATTTGAGGTCAAGTTTTAGGAATCGGCTCAAATCATGTATGTTATAAGGGACGATTTGAGTATGAATGTGGTTAAACAGTTCATGATGAAGCACTAGAATTTTGTGCAGCTGCTGGATATGTTCTATAACGATGAGGGGTATTTCATATTGAGATTTTGTTAAAGTGGTAAAGCGGCAAGAAAAAGTTTAAGTTTGGAAGAATTTCGGATTTGTCGTCTCCATAGGGATCGATGCAAGGGAAAGAATGTCGTTCGACGGTCTCTATGTTTCTAAGTTTTGTTTGTATGGCTTTAAAGAGTAAAAATCCAAAAGTAAAACATATGAACAAGTAAATAAATTACGGTAAATAGTTCTTCATGAATTGTATTTCATTTTACCCATAAAGTACTAAAAAATCTATCAATTAGTTATACGCAACCTAAACCACTCATTAATATCCTCACGTGTCACCCACAATAGAGGTTATGTTTAACACAAAGGTGAGAGAACAACCGTAATGTCTCATCACTGATGTCTCACGCAACTCAACAACATAAAACATTAAGAACTGATATCCGTTTTGAATATTAGACCTAAATTTATGTCTAAAGTTTGGAATCTAACAGATGTTCATCTTAGATCGAGTTCGAACCGTATATGTCTAGAACAATCCAAACCCATTAAGATAAATATTAAAATCAAAGATAACATCGATGAAGATTTGTAAAAGAGATCTTATACAATGATCAATAAATAAACATACAATCAAGATAAACTTACATACAACACCCCAACAAATAGATGATACAAAGAGAAGAAAGAAGATGAACAAGAATCTCTCAGTTTGTCAACACCGATTGAAGCAAATCCAAATTCGTATCATCAAGATTTACACTCTAATATTATTTCTGGCTTATTTCCATAAAGAGTGTTGGTGATGAAGTTAGGAGCAAAAATCCCCAAAAATATAACCTAAAAATTGCTTTAAAAAGTGACTTTATAAGCAAAAATGACTTCACATTGTCGCTTTGCAGGCTCCAGCTCTCTAGGCGAGCATATGAGACTTGTTTTTTCCTCTATAGTGCTTTTTCCATGCCTCTGGGTCGATTTCAGTTTGCCTACCGACTATGACAGAAAACTTAACTCTTGTTTCGACCATAACTTGAGAACCATAACTACGATTTACGCACGGACAGAAGAGTTGGAAAACTTATTCAATGCTCTATAAGACAATGACTAAATATCATTACTTGAATACCTACTGTTCTGGACTGGGACAAAGGCTGACCCACCGTCGAGCACGATGCAACCCAGCTCCACGTTGAGGAGGGCCCAATGAAGGCCCAATCCTTTAACGCCCACAGGGAGCTCTCACACGTCTCCCCACCGTCTCCACGTGCTCCCATGTGGGGACACATCATCATACAACTACCCACCTCCTGAAGATCACGGGGAAGTTGACCCAAGGCAAAGACCATGAGCTGGTCTTTCCTACGCGATGTAAGCCCTGACAGTTACTCATATTGGGCCTTGCCATCCAACCCAGTGCAAAGTAACTGTTTGCCTAGCGCTGGGGACACATTATAAATATCCTCTTTCACCAGAGGGTCAGGTATCCAATTCTCTACACACTTTCTCTGTACTTTCTCTTTCTACTCTGTCTCTTATTTTGGCATCGGAGTACCTTGAAAGTACAACCCCTCATCTTCTCCACCACTAGAGAATTAAGGAGCTCATGACGTGTTGATGGATGCTGATCCCTTTTTGATCCGGTAAGATTAGTAGTGTCGTCTGTGGGAAACTTGCTTCCCTGTTTTTCCTTCTGAAAGAAATCCAAGAACCAAAGCATACCTCAACCTTCGTTGATCATGGCCAGCCCACGCAATAATGACAACATCCATGAAACCGCCTTCATCCTATTCACCAATGACAATGATCATGATCCCAACGTGACTGTTTACATTGAGGAAGGCGACGCCAGGAACAGGCACACCGCCTCACCCTCTCCCGACGATGCGACCTACAACGTCGTCCGACGCTTTAACAGCCTAGTTGTCTTCCAACCAATTCCTGTGATGCCCAACACCGACCCGACCATGGTGGCTCTGTTTGTAGTAATCAATCAGACAAACCTGATTATTTTCCAACAGAACAAGCAGATTGGAGTGTTAGAGAAAGATCGACAACCACACTCTCCCACGCAGAGACATCGTCGCCCAGTTTCTCGCAGTCCATCCCCACGACGACGAGAAACCAGTCACTCACCTCCCCCGTGGAGGTTGTAACATGATGTGTCTCGGAGTCCCTCTCCATGACAAGTCGGGTGTCGTCCGCGACTAGAACGACCATAACCCGTGGCCACTCAAAAGCGTGACCATTTTCCTCCCTAGAAGGAGATACGTTCCTTACCTCCTAAGAGAAACAGAGCTGACGGGCATGCTGGAAAGCTGAAGAGCCACCCTCCACACCATAGGAACCCCCCCACCGTCGGGCATAACCCAACCCAGCTCCCTATCGGGGAGGGCCCAATCCTCCAACGCCTGTCGCAACTGCGAAAAACCACCGGCGGAAAAACAGAAGAGTCGCCACTTTCATTATTTATCCCAAAGAGAGGGAAAGGAAACGATCGCAAAAACCTAAAGAAAAAGGGAAAGACAAGGTCCTCACAACCATGTCTAGATTCGGGAGTCGGTTACGCAAGGGGAAGGTATTAACACCCTTCACGTTCATCGTACTCGACGGGATCCACGCATTGTTGTCTATCTAAAAGGGTGTGTTGAAACTATCTAGCTAAAGGATTAAGGACAAAAGAAAAAGAAAAAGGAACTGACTCGGCAGAGCATCGCCACTCTGTACCTACGTACTCCCTCATGCAATGGGAAAGTCAAAGTCAACGTAGTTCGCCTAACTACGGCTAAAGAAAGGGGGAAGGTTGCTCGCCGAGACGTCGCGTCTCGTGCCTACGTACTTTCGTCTGGTACGAAAGATCAGAGCAAACGTAGTTCGGGCTAAAAGGACCATAGGTTGGTTCAAAAGTTTTTTAGTCCGAGTAGGGTTAACAAATAGTTCTAGCAGTTGGTGTATGCAGCTCGACCATTGGAGACTTAGGAGTTACCGTTTGTGATGAAACTAAAAGTTAACGACACTCTTGCTTATGAAAAGATTTTCCTGATTAAGAACCCAGAGGGTGGAAGAGAGTTTGAATTATTTTTGTGTTTTTTTAGAGAAAGTGTTTTGAATTTGATTTGCAACTCATGTCGCACTAGAGACTATGACCTAAGAGCGAATGCGTCGTATATCACCCAAAGGGTGTACACTAAACACTCTAGGTCCTTGAGAGGAGGCCCCTCAATTACCATTTCTCAAGTAGCTTAAGGCTCGTAGCGTGCTACACTTGTCATTCTTTATTAAGTGTTTTATGAATGTTTGAAGATGAGAAGAGAAGAAGGAACACTAATGGGAAGCTAGTCAATCCTAAAAGTTATCATACAAAGTGGACTTAAAGTTGAGTTTGAAAAGGGGACTACCTAACATTATCATGCATAGTTAGGACCCTAATGTCTATCATAACCTCAAGAGGTTAGAGGACTTATGGGGAACATGGCAAAGAAAAGCAAAAGAAGAAGAAGAAGAAGAAGAAGAATATGCAAATGAGAATGCAACACATAGAATGATAGTGGGAGGAAAGTAGTGTGGGGCATTAGCCACCACAAGCTCATCTCAACCAAGCATACATATGGAAATGCAAGAAAAGAGAAGAAGAAGGAGAAGAATGCATCAAAAGTAAACAACCAAGTGACAAACACAAAGAAAGGGTCCTCATGGATTCATCACTTTAGGTAAGCTTCAAATTCCTCCTAAGGAGGCACCAAGCTACCTTAAATGACACTCCAAGGTCATTTGACAGAAGGGAGATGAAAAGAATAACTCTCAAAAGCAATACCAAAGCAAATCAAGAAGAGATGCAAGCAATAACATGAAGGAAGCAAGCAAGTATCATTTAGGAGTTCAAGTTGAAAGCACAAAAAGAAAGGCATCAAACAACAAGCAATGAAAAATATTTTGACCTAAAAATGAACATACAGCAAGCTCAACATGTCTAAAATGTGAAACAAGAAGAGTTGAGAGCTTATTGGATTCACAAAGGTCATTTCCAATCCAAACTAGGTCAAGCACTTGGGTGAGCTGTCCTATGAGATGACCTAACTTGTAAGTCACTTCAAAAATAGGAAAAAATCTCAAAAAAATATCAAATAAAATGCACAAAGAATCTACGTAAGTTGGCAACCAGAGGCCAAGAAATCAAGACAAATGTCCCCTCAAAGCACCATCAAAAGAATCAAATCATTTGGATGTACCACTTTGAAATGGGAGAAACAAGTGCGACAAGAAAAGCCCAAAAAGTCAACCCAAAAGTCAACAACCAGGGGCAAAATGGTCCTCTAAAATTGATCAACTCATCATTGAGATGAGGATCAATTTTCAATCATTTGATCAAAAAGGAATGAGAGAAATAAAAGCAAACACAAAACATGTTACAATTTAATTCAATTAAAACAATTCCAATACTTAATTCATTTTTTAATTGAAAATAAAATGGAAAAAATAAAATAAAAATATAAAAAAAAGTAGACATTTAAAAGTTGATGAAAAATATTTTTGGTGAATTTTTGGAGTATTAGAATTATTTTATTTGATTTAAATTCTAAACAGAAAAATAAAATAAAAGCAAAGAAATTAAAATGAAAATAGGGAAAACAGTGTGGCAAATAGCAATGAAATAGAGTTCAAACATGGAAATGGGCCTAGCTGGGGGTGCACTTAGCAAAGAGCGTGCTAGGCCCAATCAGAAAATCAAACAAAATAAAATAAATCTGAGAATCCAATGCATCAAAGTCAATAGGGTATACCATGGACATTCAACATGAAGCGCTTGATCGTTTGGTAATCCAATCAGGTGGTGTACAACGTGACAGCGCATTAATGACAATTTAAAATGAATCATATGGAACAAGTCAATGAAGGACCACAGTGTTTCTTAATCACAACCATTGGGATAAAAAGTATTCACATCAGACGCGTGCCAAGGAGACACGTAAGCGTTTTCTTCCTCAAAACTCACCACCGGCCGGCCTGAACTTCTGGTCGTCTTCCTCATGCGTCCGGCCACCGCGCCTCAACAACAACACACACAGAATTCAATTCTTCACCATTTCGCACGATTTTTATATCAAAATTGAACTAGAGACCACGGGGATCTCGTTTCTGGCCTCAGAACTCACATATCGTGCAATATACATCCAAACCGAAAACAACAAGAATGAACATCAAAAATCAAAGTTCACCAAAACAACTTCAATTTAATCCAGAAATCATCTAGAGCTCACGTAGATCACAGATTAAGTGTCAAACAAGCAAGATCATGCATAAACAAGCCAAACCATATCCAAACATTTTCAAGCATCATCAAACAATCACAACCAATGCTATTTTGTTTTACATTTTAATGATCTACATTGATCCTACGTCACAAGTATGCAAAAATGGCAGTGAATTGTTGCTTATTAAGAGTGTAATGTTGAATTTCAATTACCTAGTGGAGAACTTCCACTAAGCCTTCAAATGGAGCTCAAGCTTGAAGATAAATGCCTAGAATCGTTCACTGAACTTCACTAGAGCTTTCTCAGTTCACAATTTCCCTTGAAATGACCTCAATCTCCAAATTCAAAATTTGAATTTTCAACACTTTTTGAAAACTGAACTTGATGAATTTGCCTCCAATTTGCACTTCTCCGGGTTTGTTCATGGCCAAAACATTATATATGATGGATCTTGATGATAATCAGGCCCAATCTCAACCTCTAACAGTCCATACCAAAATCCAAGGAATTGAATTTTTTCCAAGTTTCATGTACACGGAAATGCACTAATTTTGGCTCCAAAATGGTTGGAAACACTTGTTGGTATCACATGGAGCATTAATGGTCAGGATTAGAGCCTCAATTGATCTCAATGGCTCATGTTGATTGTGTAACTTCATAGTGAAGAAACCTTGAAAATGGCTCATTTAAACACCTCAAATCCAAATTGTAAAATTGCCAAAGTGTTTAAAATGATTTTTGCACTCAGAAAATGCACTCATTTGCACCAAATTGATAAAAAAATGACATAATTCCAATTTTTCCTCTTTAATCCTTTTTCCATGAAAATTCAAATATCCAATCCTCAAACCAAACCATTTTCTTGACTTCTCGATGCTTGACTAGGCAAATAACACCATTTGGAGCAAGTTTGATGTTGGAAAAATCTTCATTTGAAGTGTGCAAGTTGGTGAAATGGACCTATAATTTTATGACCTGTAATCTTACTTTCCCAAAATACCCCTAACTTGTAAACCTCGTAACTTGAGTTCTAAATATCAGATGAAAGACTTCTAGTACATTTTGGAAAGCTAAGATCAAGGCCTACAACTTTCATGTTGGCCAAAAGTTGAGGAGAAACATCCTTTTAGGTCAAAAATGGCTTGGAAGTTGGTTGACTTTTGTTGACCAAAATCATATCCCTCTGATGACCTGTAACTTGTATGGACCATAAAATCCAATCAAGGACTTCTAGTACTCAAATTAAAGCTAAGAACACTCTCTACAAGTTCCATATTGGTCAAAAGTTGAGATGAAACTTGTATCTTGAGATAGGTGGTCTTGAAGTCAAGCACTAAATAGGGGATTTTACCCTGAGAACCCTAATTTAGTAGCTTCTCACACACTTGATCCTTGATGAATTAAACTTGAAATGATATCCAATATATCTTAACACAACATCCCATGACCATAGAGACTTTGAATTGAGCTTTAATCTCCTTCAATTGCACAATTAACTGAGGATTTACCAGATGGAAACCCTAGCTGCAACATCTTCAACTGCAACTCTTCACACTTGGCACAAACACTTGGATAAGCTCCACAATGACCCTCAAGGCACTAACATGGCCCAATCTCATGTGCCAACATTTTATTTTCGGAAAAGGTTTCGTGGATGCAACATTTGTCGAACCAATTGCAACTTCAGCCTCAAGGGTATACAAACCTTGTTTCTTCATGCCTCTCAAGACTTTCTTCGATCCCTTCACGACTCTTAGGATAATTTTATCTCCTTGAAAAACATATCCATTCTTTTCGAATTCACCAAGAGAAATCAAATTTCTCTTTAAATTAGGTACATACTTGACTTCAGTCAATAGCCTTATTTACTCATCATGGGGCATAAATCTCATAGATCCAATACCGACAATTTTGCAAGCTTTGTTGTTTCCCAGCAGCATTGATCCACCATCTTGATCACAAAATTCCTTAAACACATTTTTGTTTGGAGTCATGTGCCAAGTGCAACCTAATTCCATAATCCACTCCTTTCTTGAGTCGCTACTTGAAACCACAAGGACATCAAATGAGTCAAAGCCATCTTGAATAATGGTTGCGTTGCCACTATCCTTACCTCTATGATATTTCAGGCGTTCAGGACACACCTTTCTTGTATGACCCTCCTTCTTACAGTGATAGTATTGAATACTAGATGTCTTGCTACTATAAGACTTTTGGTGACTTTTACCTTTCTTCTTATCGAACTTACCATCCTTTCACAAGAATTTTCCCCTAACAGCCAAACCTTCACCAATCATAAAAGGTTTATGCTTCTTTTGTTTGTTCAAGTCCTTAGAATACAAGGTTAATTGAACTTCTTCAAAGCTCAAGGACTCCCTTCCATACAAAAGGGTTTCTTTGAAGTGAGCATGTGTTCTAGGCAAAGCGCACAACAACAACGGTGCTTGATCTTTATCATCGATCTCCATATCAATATTTTCAAAGTCAAAAATCGGCTTTTTGAACATATCCAACTGCTCAGCCAACACTTTTTCTTCACTCATCTTGAATAAATACAAAGCTTGCTTCACATAGAGTCGATTCACCAGAGATTGGTCATGTACAAACTTTCAAGTTTCAACCATAACCCTGATGTCGCAGTCTCCTTTGATACCTGTCGAAGAACCTTATCACTAAGGCTCAACAATATTGCATTGTGGGTTTTTTCTATCATGGCCGTCTTTTCAGTTTTTGTTAACACAGCATTCATGGCTACCTCTCTCGTCAACGCTTCTAAACAACCCTACTGAACTAATAGGGTTTTCATCTTCAAGCGCCACAGACCAAAGTCGTTCACTCTGGTGAACTTTTCAATCTCATACTTTGTTGAAGGCATCCTCTCCATGCTCACCACACCAATTTGTTATGAAAAACGATCTCTTAAAACAAAGTATAAATGATTTCTTTATGATAAAGAAACACATAAGGGTTAGAGTTAACGAAAAAAATAAGAAGAACAACAAAGATTGGTTATAACTTCTATTCTTAACCTTCTCTTTAAATCAGATTACAAGTACTAAAAAATAACAAATAACCCTCTCACCCTAATTAGGATTTGCCACACTTAAGATGAGAGACTAGTATGCTATTTATAATAAAACCTAACATACTAAACTAATAATCTTTTTAACAATTACCCATTACAAGCTAACTTAAACAATTGGACATAACAAACAAGTCCAATTCGACAACTACATACTAGAACACATTTCGACTATAACATGTAGGTCTTCGACAATAGCATGTGAGCATACTTTGACGGCATGCTAATCCTTTATCGAGAACACTAGAGTTCGATCAAATATTTCACAGTTTGAATACAAGTAATCGTAACATATTTATTCTCTAAAGCTTTCAACGAAATATCTTTATATACTCTATCATACATTCTATCATACACATTCTCAAATTCAATGAAAATTAAGTACAAATGTTGTTTATCTATCTAATAATGTTTCATCATACATTGTAGTAAATAGTTTGCTTTTGTGTTCAATCTTCTAGACATAAAATCAAATTGATTATTAGTAACTTGAGTCTCTTTTCGTAATCTTCACTCAATCATTTTTCCTATAAATTTATTATACAACTCATAAGTTTAATCCATATATAATTTGCACAGTTTTTGAATATCTCACTGTTCTTATACATTAGAATTAAAGTGCCACTTCTCCATTCATATGATATTTACTTTAACCTCGTAATTTTATTCAATAATTTGTTGAGACACTAAATGTCTCTATCTCTAAGGCTTATTCATACTTTAATACGTATGCTATCTGGCCTAACTGCCTCTTGTTACTTATTCTTTTTAATATTTCATTTATCTCATATTTTTTAACCTGACAATAATAGTTATAATTTTGATCCTCTTCTCTAATGTCTTAGCCTATTAGGGTCTGTTAAGATCCCACATCTTTCACTAAATAAATTATAGAAATACTTTTTTGTCTATATTTTATATCCTTTTTCTTGAACTAAAATTTTGTCCTCTTCATCTTTGACACAATTCAATTGATCCAAGTTTTGTGTCTTTCTTTCTCTTTTCTTAGCAAGTCTATTTATAAAATTCTCTCTCTCTCTCTCTCTCTCTCTCTCTCTCTCTCTCTCTCTCTCTCTCTCTCTCTCTCTCTCTCTCTCTCTCTCTCTCTCTCTCTCTCTCTCTCTCTCTCTAGTTCCCAAGAATTGGTAAAATTCATCAAAGCTTTAAGTTCTTTCTTCACTCACCACCTCTTTGTTCTTCCTTTTATATATATATATATTTTTTTTTTTATAATTTTCCCAAGTTTCACTATTTTTGCACCTAGTATTGTCATTAAAACATTCATTTTTTACTCTAACTTTACTATGAACACTTTCGTTCCACCACCATAATTTTTTACCTCTAGATTCAAAACCACTTGATTCTCCCAACATCTCTTTTGATACTTTTTTAATCTCTTGTGTCATCTTATCCCATATATCATTTGCACTTCCTTGTGGCTACTCGAAAACTCCATAAAAGATCTTGTGTTAGAGAATATTTTATTTTTCACTCTTCAAATACCACCACTTGATCTGTGAAACCCTATGTGGCTTATTCACTATTATGGATAACATATTTCATAAAGGTTGTGCAAGACATATAACCACGATTGGTGGTCCGTGGTAAAGTAGTGTCTGGTTGTAAGTTGGCTACTTACAACTATGGTCTATTGGTCGTGGTAATAAGTTGGCATGTGCGCTACATGTAACCACGATTGTAATATACAACTGTAGTGAAATGAATTAAGGCCATGGGTTCAATATCCAACAACACCATTTAGGGGGGTTAATCTGGATAGCGAGCTTAAATATAACCCCGGTTGGAAGAACTAAGCATGGTGAAACGATTTGTTTTTGTAATATAATTTTTTTATGTTACATAATTCCCAAATTTTAATCTATATTTTATTTGAATCATAAATAGATCAGAAACAACAACACAGGTCATTTATGAACCACGCCTATAGTTGACAACCAAAATGGAAAAATATATATATTACATCAAAACCAAAAATTGCATTAAGAACTGAAAATTGTATATCACATAAAAAATAAAATGGTAAAAACAACATACAATTTACATATCATTACATCAAATAATATCTACAACGTGAGAAACATGTCTTGTCTCTGGTGTCATGACTTTAAACACCTATAATTTCGAATGATAATACTTGTTAGAAAATAACCTTAGAAACTATGACATATAATACATTTTGAATAAATAATAAAAAATATATACTTGTTAATTTTTCCATATGCCTTCTTCATGATCATTAAAAATAGAATGCACACATCATCTCTATCAACTTCTTCATATGAAGTAGGCCTTTTTGTTGCGTAAGAAGGAGTCCGAGGAATATCAAAACTTAAATCATGTTTTTTATCATTGTGAGAAATGTGTTTTTGTTGTAGAACAATTGATCATCTTTTTTTAGAATGGTCAGTCACATAAAACACTTATTTTGCTTGGGTAGCCAGTATGAATAGTTCAGTCATATAAGTTGTCTTGCCAAGGTCAACCTGTGTGAATCCTAACTTATAAGCTTAAACATCAATATTATTGTCAACCCATTTGCATTTAAATAAAGACACTTTGAGTATAATATAATCAATCTCCCAAATGTTCTAAATAACCCCAAAGTACTATTGGGTTTGGGCTCCCTTCCTATGTGGAGAAAGACCTAAATATGATAGCTCATTTTTTTCACTTATTTAAGTGGAGAGGATCAATTTAGGATTCAGAGAGATAGAGAAAAAAATAAGGATTCAAAAGAAAGAGAAAATGAGAGAAACTCATTCTCATTTTTTTGTAACCATTCTCACTAAATTGACAATCCCTAATTGTTAACCGTTGGATCAAGCTCAAATTTGGTGGGCAAGTTCATAACGCATATATCTAACCTTTGACCGTTCATATTTTCAATACAACGTCTGACGTGAAAGTTATTTGTTTCGCAATAAAGCTGCAATTTTGGGGAAAATTTTCATCTTTTTTATTTTTATTTGTAAGCTAGTTTGTTTTGTGATTTACGGTTGTTAGCACTGGTTTGTGAATCAATCTAAGACTCTCTTATACCCTTAATTGATTATAGTGGAGTTATTTCTTTGTTCTAGACGACTCGTGGTTTTTACACTCATATTGAGGGGTTTTCCATGTTAAAAATGTCGGTGATCTTTTATGCCTTTATTTGTTCGATTTTCCCTCTTATATTTGTTTTTTGGTCCTCAAGATTCCTATAAGTTTAGGGAAGTTTTACATCAGAGTGGCATCAGAGCTCTTGGTTAAGGGTTATTTTACTTGTTTGAATGATGGAGTTAAATACAAAGATGAAGATGGTATTGTTGAATAATTCTAATTATCATTTATGGAAGGGCAAGATGAAAGACTTACTACTTATGAAGAAATTGCATTTACCGGTTTTTAGTTCTGCAAAGCCGAACTCTGTGTCTAATGAAGAATGAGAGTTTAAACATCAATAGGTATGTGGTTTTATTCGATAATATGTAGAAGATAATGTTTATAACCACATTGCTAATGAGACACATGCACAAACATTGTGGGAGAAGATAAAGTCCTTGTATGCCTCTAAATCACGAAATAATAAATTGTTCTTATTAAATAGCTTCATAAGTTTGAAGTATAAGGAGGGGACTTCTATTTTAGGTCACTTGAGTGAATTTCAAGGCCTCCTTGATCAGATGTCAGGAATGCGTATCAAATTTGACGATGAACTTTTTGGACTATTTATATTGTTATCTTTACTAGAGTCTTGGGAGACATTTCGGGCTTCTATCACAAGTTCTACTCCTATAGGTGTTATTTCTTTGGAAACAGCTAAAGGTGGTATTTTTAATGAGGAGATGAGAAGGATGACAAAAAGTTCTTCATCTCAACCCGATGTACTTGTCACTGAAAATAGGGGGAGAAGTCATAAAAAGGAACCAAAGGGTGGTATAAAGAACAACAGAAGCAAGTCTAAGTCGTGATACAAGAATCTGGAGTGCCATTATTGTCATAAAACAGGACAAGTACAGAAGTATTGCTATAAGTGGAAAATAGATAACAAATGCAAGAAGAGTACGTCTAAACAAAGAGACTATAAAGATCATGATGATGGTCGTGTTACTACTGCTACTAGTAATGATCTTGTTATTCTTCGTGATCACGAGTCTGTTAATCTTGTATCGGATGAGAGCATGCAGATAGTTGATAGTGGTGCTACATTGCATGTTACACCAAGGAAGGATTTCTTCACATTTTAAACTTCTAGTAATTTTGAAGTGTTGAAGATGGGTAATGATGGTGTATCTAAGGTAATTGGTGTTGGTGATGTTTGCTTGAAAAGCAACATGGGAATGCAATTGTTGCTTAGAGGTGTCAAACATGCTCCATATGTCCGCTTTAATTTGATCTATGTGAGTATGCTAGATGATTGTGGTTATGATAATCACTTTGGTTCTGGAAAGTGGAAACTCCAAAAATGTAACTTGGTTGTGGCTAGTGTCACACCCCAATTTTGACCGTAATATCCCACCTCTTTTTTGTGCATTTTCTTTTGTTATTTGACTTTAATTTAATATTTATGTTTTTTTCCGACTAACCAGCTCATGTAGGTGCAGTATTTCCCAGTGTAATTCCTAGCAGTTAAGCATTTCAGAACATAACTAACTTGCCCTGATCCTAGAGTTCCCATGGATTTAAAAGGAAAATTCATCTTCATGGTCAAGCTAAGAGGTTCATGCTTATGGCATACTCAAAGAGGAAGGTTATAAGTGTTATGTTTAAAGACCATTCAAAAGGGCCATTTTGAAACCAAGTTGTATTGGAATGCAATATTCGACTTTCAAGATCAAAGTTTCTAATGTGGTTGTCTATGAGAATAGGCTTGGAGCTCAATTGCAAAAGTCAAAGGCATTTAATTTTTAAACCATTTTATTCAAACCAAGAAGGATTCTAGTTCATGTTCAAGTAAAGAAGTCTGCCATAATCCAATAATATCAAGTTTATTCAACTTCAATACGATTCAAAAGTTCAAGAATATAAGGTTATGTCAATGATGTTACATACTTATATACGCATCATACGAGCCTTGCTACTATTAGGAACGAATAAGGGATAATCCTAAAACTAGTATCAACTAAGGTTCATATGTGTTTAAGTTACACAAGAAGTACCGAATGTGAATTTCATTAACCTTTCAAAGGTTTCCACAAAGAAATACAAAGCCCAATTTGCATTAACTTTTCAAAACCCCTTTCAAAGAAGAACAAGATTTACAAAGTTTTCATTATATTAATCCTATGAAGATCTCCAAAACACCCATACGAATTTCAAATGGCCCACTTATATCTCATGAACTCCATATACAATTCCAATCTTAAAACCAAAGCAGTACTGATTTATTACATAACATTGAGAGGTACAATTGATACTGAGTCAAAATTTTAATATTGTTACTACCAATCACAAAGAGAACCATCATTGCCAATGATGTTGGTGCTGTGAGTCCAATCGTGCAGAAAGAGTTACTAAACCAATGCCTAACTGGAGGATTGTTGTCCAAAGTTGGTGAAACCAGAATAGAAATTCTCCAATTCTATAAGCATTCACGACCATATAGTTCATAATCCCACCAATTGGGTGAATTTGTGTGGCTAAATCAGATAACTTGAAAATTATCCCATGGGCAGCTGCAAAGCAAGGGACCAGGAGAAAGGGTGAGAACCTTGAGAAAGCTTAGAATCCTGTTACGAGAAGAATTAGAAAATCAGTTAAAGCGAGAAGCATTACAAGAATCCTGCAACTCCCAAGTCATAAGAATGTCATATGATACAAGGTTTGAAGACCTGTAGGCGCCCTAAAATAGAACCAAAGTCTACAACAACTTTAAGTTTTTATCAGGAATATATATGTCGTGTCCTCACGTTGCTGGTACGGATATTAATAATGGCAACCTCACACCACAACTTGAATGATCAAAGCTCCATTGTTCAATAGAAATATGAGTTACCTTCAAATTGAACACTCAACAACAGTAGCCCTGTCATACAGAGATAATCGATAACGATCACCATGTGTTTCCAAATTAAAGTAACATGAGAATCACAAAACCATCATTAAGAAAATGGGAAATTCAAAACATAAATGACATAAACGTTTGCTCAGTAAGTGTAAAAGCAAATTTTTTTTTGTAAACATTATTCAAAATGAGCTTGATACTTATCTTCCTTGTTTTCCTGAGAATTGTGCCAAGAATTCCATGCCACTTTGCTCACGTATCCCCACCAAGTACAGACCTGGTACGATGTTGAAATCAGTCTCACAGCTCCTTCCTTACAGTAAGAATGATACCTATTGCATCTAGATAAGTTCTCAAACGAAATCTATTTGGATATGATAGTAACAAGAAGGGCACTCCTAAGAGAAACATTAAAGTACCTGAATCATTGGGATTAACTATTGGTATTCTTCTTCAGTTTTGTTGGTGATACGTGTACATACTTTGCTGGGATGACTATGGTCGTGGTTGGTATTTTAGGCCGGTTTAGCGAAACACTCTTGATTTTCTCCCTGCCTCAAGTTCCTCCGTGTTGTCATAAGTAACACACCAAGACGGAAGCAACTCCAAGCCTTTGACCAAAGCTGAAACCATAAGCAAGCCCTATGTTAGTTACCATCAAAATTCTAAGCAAACGCCAGACATACGAGCCGTGTTACAAGAAAAGTGGTAGTAATGGTCCAAAACGGAGGAAATAATGGAAGGAATGGAAGTTCAATACCAGTTCCAGAAGAAATAGATTTTGCGAAAGCCATTATCACACTCGTAGAGACCTTTGGACGTTTGAGCCACGTACTCCGCAAATTAAAGTAAACCGTTGAATTCCCAACATTGATTACCGTTGATTACCAAATTGATGGACCTACAATAAAATCAGGCAGAATGAGTCAGAAAGGGCAAGTTTCAATTCACATTAAAACTAATTTAACCTTTTCCAAAACAGTCCTCAAAACATGCTCCAGACACAATTAAACAGGATACGCTAAAGAAGGAAAACATTCATCACAAAATCAACAGCACTCAGTCAATGTCTCCACTAGCAGTTCTATAAATTGGAAGCAGTGCACACGATTTCAGGGGAGGGGGAAATAGAAAAACACGCAACAATTCATAACAATCAAAAATCCCAGATCAAAACCATGAATTTGTGAAGAGGAAGATAAAAAACTTATCTTTTCACCACCGGTGTCGCCGCCACATACCTCACCGGGAGACCCCATCGTGGACAACAACCTCAGCGCGTCGTCACCACCGCCGACGCCGAATCGCCGTTCTCCATCACCAACAAAGCTTCGAACCATCCCTGACACCCATTCGGTACACTATTAACCCTTGGTTTAAAGTTTCCTTTATTTTTTGATTGCCCTATTCATTTGCAGGTACAACAAGAAGAAGGAAAAGATAGTCAGAAGGAAGAATAGAAAATCAGAAGAAGAAGAGAGTACGACGGAGAAGACACTGAAGTGAGAAAGAAGGAGAGAGGCATGAGCAGAAGCAGTAGACAGGGAGAAGAGGGGAATTTAGGGGCAAGGGTTTTCTCAATTGTTTTTTCAATTTTTATTTTGTATTGTAATCACATATCCGCACACACATACACGTTATTGTGCACCCTCACTCACGCACACACGATCTCCAACGGATCTGATCCAACGATCCACGCGTCGCAACCCACGATAAGCCCTATATACCCGCGCTACACCAAATCTCACGTCCCATTTAACCTCTATTTAATTGTGCATTAACCACTAACCTGTCATTTAATCAATTAACGTTTTAATTAACTAATTAACCAATTTAATTATTTTGTTTTACCCACATTCAATTAAATAATTTAATAATCTCCTTTTTTAAAATTAACTAATAATACCTTTTAAATAAACCTTAACCCTCAATCTAATCAGCTTTTTTAATTAAACAAATTAGTAACTTATTTTAATCAAATTTCAACCTTTTATATTTATCTTATTTCAAACAATCTTCCTTTAACTAATATTTCAATTTTATTCTTTTTTACTTAATTAACTTAATAAACATTTTTTAGGATAATAATAAAATTTGTTTAATATATTTTTTATTAAAATAAATGACATCCCTCTAATAACCACTTTATAAAAAAATAGTAATAATGATAAATAATAATTAATAACGATATTTTTATTAGAATTATTTCCATCAATCCAATTTCACCAAAAAAAATCATTTTTATAATTTAAACCACCCTTTTATAAAACCTTTTAATTAATCCACTTAAATCAATCTTTTTAAGCAACATGATAATCAATCCTTTTTTAATATAATTAGAAATATTTCATAATATAACTTTACCTATTTAATAAGAAATAACGATATAGCTTATTATAATAAAAAACTTATTTTATAATAAAGGAAATAGTAACTTATTAATAGATTATCATCTTATATCTAATAAACCTTTTTATAAACCCTTTTATTTAAATCAAATCTCACCAAAATAATATATTTTCTCATAAGTATAATTCAACGTAAATTAATAATCTCACCACCAGTTAATCAATCGTGCACGCTTGCTCTTATGCTCCGACTTCCGTTCACGCACTCACTTTCACTCACTTAGCGCTTTCATGCGTTTGTGTATGGATTTATTTTACTGTCTTTACTTTCCGCAATTTATCATTACCGCAAATTATTTTATCGCATTGCATAAGCGTCCAAAGGAAGAACCTTCGCATAACTTAAACAATTATGCGTATGCATCTCATTTGCATCATATTCCCCATTGATCCTTGATCCCATTCAAGTTGATCTTCTAAGTTTAGATCCTACCCCATAAGGAGGACCTTTATCTTTACAACTTAGACAAACACATTCAACAACTCAATTCAAACTATTACTCAAACACCTTAGAGAATAAGATGTTAATCATCTTAAGTGGGATAAAACTCCTACCCCATAACAATTCAATCAATATGTAGGGACTTTGCCTTAAGAGAGATAGTGACATACTTGTCGATTAAATTCCGAGTGCTTGATCCCTTCTCTTAAGACGATGCAAAGATTATTTTCCTACAAAGTTGTGGTGGTTAAATCAAGTAATCTCCCTTAAAATGACAACTCATCTTTTCTCCTAAAATTAATCACTCAACTATCTTTACCCCGTAGGAACTTTGACCACAGTCAAAGAACTCTTCAAACCCTTTAGGGGAACTACATATACTCTGATTCCACTCCCGTAAGGATATGTAGGCATAAGATGCGACATCTTATCAAGTATACTTAGAAATAAACCCCTAGGTCTTTTACCCCTTTAGCAGATAACCCTTAGCAATAAACAACATTAAAACAAGAGGTTCCTGTAGAGTATTACAAAAACTTAGGATGCTAGCACCTTCCCTAAGTTTAACCAACCCCCGAAGCTATAACTCTCTAACCCTTGCATTTGCATTGCATCATGGGTATGTCGATCTTTTTCCCTTCCTTTGGATAAATTAAAGTTCGGTTGCAAATGAATTAAGATTCAAGCTCCTCAATAGCTTGGTATCCAAATTTCACCGCGACAGCTAGAGGGGAAAAACTTTCAAAATTATATTGGACAAAAGCTTTGGTTGCTAGGGACAGTGTGAATACTATCGACATGGAAGCATCTTTGTGGCATCAGAGACTTAGTCATATTAGTGAAAAGGGGCTGAATTTTTTGGCCAAAAAGAATCTTCTTTCTAGATTAAAGAATGTAGATTTGGAGAAGTGTTCTCATTCCATGGGTGGTAAACATATTAGAGTATCTTTCAAGAGACATTCTCCCTAAAGGAAGTGAAAGTTGCTTCAATTGGTACGTTATGATGTTTGTGGTCCATTAAAGGTAAAATCATTTAGTGGTGCATTTTATTTTGTTACCTTTATTGATGATTTCTCCAAGAAACTATGGGTTTATGTCTTGAAGACAAAAGACCAAGTTTCGGAAAAGTTCAAAGAATTTCATGCTTTAGTTGAGAGGCAGACATGCAAGAAGCTGAAATGTGTTCGTTCAGACAATGGTGGGGAGTATTGTGGACCATTTAATTCCTATTGCAAATAACATGGTATTGATATGAAAATACTCCTTCTAAAACTCCTCAATTGAATGGTTTAGCAGAGATGATGAATCGAACACTAATTAAGAGAGTAAGGTGTATGCTTTCTGAAGCTAAGTTGCCCAATCATTATTGGGGCGAGACACTTTATACGACAATGCATGTTCTTAATCTCACTCCTACTGTTTCTTTGAACAGTGAAGTTCCAGACAAAATTTGGTTTGGAAAGAATGTCAAGTATGATCATTTGATAGTCTTTGGTTGTGAGGATTTTGTGCATATTCCATAGGATGAAAGATCTAAGTTGGATGCAAAGTCAAAATAATGTATCTTCATTGGCTACGGGCAAGATGAGTTTGGCTACAAGTTGTATGATCTCGTAGGGAAAAAGCTTATTCGAAGCCGCAATGTGGTGTTTATGGAAGACCAAACTATTGAAGACATTGATAAGGTAGAGAAGGCTACACCCAAGAAAGATATCAGTTTTTCTAATGTTGATCCAGTTCGGTTACCTAGTCATAATCTGGATGATATTGGTGGTGATGATCATAACAGTGAGCTATATGATTATGATGATAATAAACAACTTGGAAATGAGGTAAATATTCCAATTAGTGATGGTGAAGGGGATAGAGATTTGTCACAGGGTGATAATCTTGGTGAAACTCCAAAATCATATCAAGTTCAACCTATGAGGTCTAACAGGCATATACATCCTTCTACAAGGTATAATTCTGATGAGTATGTGACCTTGACTGATGAGGGTGAACCCGAGTCTTTTCAAGAGGCCATGAAAATGATGAAAATCAAAAGTGGATGGATGCAATGCATGATGAGATGAAATCATTGCATGATAAATCACACTTATGATTTAGTGAAGCTTCCTAAAGGCAAAAGGGCTTTGGAAAACAGATGGATTTATAGAGTTAAACATGAGAGCAACTTTAAGTTTCCAAGATATGAAGCCAGATTAGTGGTGAAAGGTTTTTGTCAAAGAAAGGGTGTTGATTTTAATGATATTTTCTCACCTGTTGTAAAGATGTCATCAATTAGAACCGCGTTGAGTTTGGCCACTACTCTTGAATTAGAGGTTAAGCAAATGGTTGTGAAAACGGCTTTCCTTCATGGCAATTTAGAGGAAGAGATCTATATGAAACAACCCGACGGTTTTCAAGTTAAAGGTAAAGAAGATCATGTGTGTAGATTGAGAAAGAGTTTATATTGGTTGAAGCAAGCTCCAAGGCAAAGGTACAAGAAGTTTGAGTTTGTTATGTGTGATCAAAGATACCAGAAGACTACTTCAGATCATTGTGTCTTTGTTAGAAATCATCTAACGATGACTTCATAATCTTGTTGCTATATGTTGATGTTATGCTTATTGTAGGGAAAAGTATGTCTAACATTAATATGTTAAAGAAGCAATTGAGAGAGTCATTTGCCATGAAAGACATGGAAGCGACTAAATATATTCTTGGACTTAGAATCATGCATGACAGAAAAGAGAAGAAACTTTGGATGTCACAAGAAAACCATATCGAAAGAGTGCTGCAAAGGTTCAATGTGGAAAGTTCTAAGGCGATAAACACTCCTCTCGCTACTCATTTCAAGTTGAGTTCTAATCAAAGTCCTTCAAGTGAATATGAAGCGTTTGATATGAAATGTGTTCCTTATGCGTCTGTTGTGGGTAGTTTGATGTATGTAATGGTGTGTACAATACTAGATATAGCACATGCTGTTGGTATAGTCAGTTGATTTTTATCAAATCCAGGTAGAGAGCATTGAAATGCTGTAAAATGGATTTTAAGGTATCTTCACAGTACTACTCCTATGAGGCTTTATTTTGGAAGAGATAAGCCTACTCTAGTGGGGTACCCTGACTCTGATATGGCTGGAGACATTGATTCTAGAAAGTCCTCTTCGTGTTACATGATTAAATTTGCAGGGGGAGTTGTTGCTTGGTGATAGGCCCAAAATATACTATTTATTTGAATCGATTTGTGCACGTTATTTAGGATTTTATTTCTGTTTTCTTGTATTATGCCTCTGTTTTGTTTCTTTTTCAGGTTTTTGTATTTTCAAAGCTACTTGAGAAGAAATGAAGAAAAACGAGCTAAAAGACCTACATTATGAGGAATTGTACACATGACTCCCACCATGGCGGGCGCCACAGGGAATGCCACACATAGAATAGAAGACAACTGCTGACAACTGCCACGTCTCCCACTCCTTTCCATCCTAGTTCATGTGGCGGGCGCCGACTTCACATTCTCTTTTCCTTCCCAAAAGGAGTTGAGGGCATTCTTGTCCTTACCTGTACTTTCCTACCACTATAAATAGAGGAGTTCTGTCTCATTTCTAATCATCCACGCTTAGTTACAGAACTCAAGCCATAAATTTCATCTATTTCAAAGTGATAAACTTCTCACATCGAGGGGTTATCACATTGTTTAATCGAGTCTGTAATCGGGTTTGGAGCAGTTGGGTAGAAGTTAATTCTGCCGCTATTTTATTTTTGTCATTTATTTCCAGTTGTACCAAGATTTAAAGCCTCTCATTTAGAGCAGGTTTCTGTTTACTTATCTTTTTTTATTTATTTATCTACTTTTATTTATCGCATTGTTTATTTCTCGCACCGTTTATTTATCGCACCATTTATCATACTTTATTTATTTCCTTGCACTTTATTTACTTGCATTTATTTACCATGTCTTTTTACTTTACCATGTCCGGCTAAATCTTAAAGGCTAGGATGCGAGAATTATGGTTATAATAGTATTCCATACGACTGTCGATAAAATTACTTAAGGGTTATTTTGGATTTTAACACTTATTTTCTATACTTAAAATCTGTTGGGTAAGATCGAAAGCCGTCCAACCTTTAGATAAATTTGGTTAGTTTTAACTGTTCAAAGGAAGCGAACGTGCTTGGCTCAGTTAATTAGGAATCTTTAATGTTTAAGAAAACTAATTTTAAAACTATTTTCGGACGCATTTATGGATTTAAGGTCCGGTTCGCAAGAACCTCTTTTTGTTAGAAATTTCCAGGTCAAAATACTCTTCAACTAAGTAAAGAAACTATATTTCTTAAAAATAGGTTTATTAATCCTAACGCAATACACGCCTTTTTATAAGTGACAATAAGAGGAATCGATTATGGATAAACTCGATTTTGAATACGCGAAAGCGACAGTTCCCGTTAAATTAGTTATTTTCATAAGTAGAAAATATTACCCCATAAGGCATTCTATTTATACACATTTGGAATACTACGTAGCTATGTGAATTGCATCTATGCCTGTTGTTTTATTATTAAATTTATTTCCGTACTTTACTTTTATTTCACACAACTCAACCTTTTATTGACTTGCCTTAGATAAACACTGTAACACTAGCGAACAATTGATTGACGTTTGGTCTTTGTGTGATCGATAATCTTTTATATTACTCTGACGCTATTCGTGCACTTGCAAACTGAGCATCAAGTTTTTGGTGCCATTGTCAGGGACCAAATACGTCAAAATTTCGTACCCTATTGTTACACCATATAGACTAAGGCTATACCCACCGGTCAATGCGAAGAACTTGCAGCATCGGTACTCTTGTAGATCCTTTAGAGGAACTTGAACGTTACACTCGCGCTCGTATCTTATTTTGTAGAATTAAGAAAGCTATGGACGAAGACCGTAACCAAAAACCCCTTAAGGATTTTGCCCAACCATCTAATGACGAACCTAATTCTAGTATTGTGAACCCCAATATTCCCGCTCACAATTTCGAGCTAAAACCTTCCATATTATAATTATTACAACAAAACCAGTTTGCGGGACTCGCTACCGAGAACCCGAACCAACATTTAAAAACCTTTATTCAATTAGCTAACACTTTTAAAACCAATGGTTCTACCCCTGAGGCAATTCGGTTAATATTATTTCCTTTTTCCCTCAGAAACAAAGCCCTTACCTGGTTAGATTCCCTTCCAGCCAATTCTATAACAACTTGGGAAGACCTTAGGAGAGTTTTCCTCACTAGATATTTCCCCCCGAGCAAAATTGTTGTTCTTAGAAACCAGATAACCGGATTTACCCAAAACCAAGGTGAATCACTCTTTGAGGTTTGGGAAAGATATAAAGACCTGTTGAGAATATGTTAACACCATGGCCTAGAATCATGGCTAATCATTCACACCTTCTATAAGATGCTTGAAGGG
Source organism: Lathyrus sativus (assembly GCA_963859935.3). Classification (NCBI taxonomy): domain Eukaryota; kingdom Viridiplantae; phylum Streptophyta; class Magnoliopsida; order Fabales; family Fabaceae; genus Lathyrus; species Lathyrus sativus. The sequence goes on along the minus strand of OZ012738.1, from coordinate 554,307,550 downwards.
GAAATCCGGTTATCCAAAATATGTTACCCAAAATATGTTTACCCAAAATATGTTACCCAATAAGGAACAAATGCGTCGCATATCGCCCCTAAACGGGACGTACACTAAACATTCTAGACAAACGAGAGGAGACCCCTAACTCATCATTTCCCATGTGCTTAAGGCTCGTAGCGTACAACGTCCATCGTATTTATTAAATAAGTTAGAATGTGTTTTGAGATGAGAAGAGAGACGCACAGAAGGTCTAAGGGAACTCGACCCTAATGTTGTCATGCAAAATGGACCTAAAGTTGGGATTGAAAGGGAAATATACCCTAATGTTAGCATGCTTAGATTGAACACCTAATGTCTCTCCTACTCCCATCCTAAGCAGAAGGACTAAGAATCCTAAGGGATCATGGTAATTCAATCACAAATGGAAAGAAATGAAAGATGAAATGCAAACATGAAATGCTACCTTAAATCATCAAAGAAAAGTGGAAGGAAGAAAGTGTTGGACGCAGCCACCACAAGCACATCTCAACCAAGCAATTCTTCAAACTCAAGCAAATGCAAAGATCCTTACTTGAACAACATATACAAGAGTATGCATTCGAGTGGAACAACGCATGTCGAACAATCAAGATTAATTGAACATGAACAACAACACATATCCAAAACAACTCACTCCAAATGCATCATACTGATCCATGGAGATTCAAAGTGAGAAGCAACCAAAACAAGCTTGAAAAACAACAAATATGACATTCTAGTTCAGTGTTAATCGGTTAAAACATATGGTTAACCGATTAACCAGTTAAAAATGTTTGAAAATTTGAAAATTTGCACTGGTTAATCGATTAACCAATTTGCACTGCAACCGGTTAACCGATTAACATTGTACCAGAAGCAGAAAAACAACAGCTCAAAAGCACTTTCAGCAATTAATCCCTTCTCCAATAATTCAGATGATCATATAATCAATTATGCACGAAGTTAACACAAGAAATTAGTGATCTGACAACATGTAAACACATTCAAACATGAAGACCACAAATCATATACATCAAAATCAACAAAATCAATCAAAATTGAAGATCCACATGATGATTATGCAAATAAGGTCAAAAACAGAATCAGATCTAGGATTTCCAACCTACAAAGTGAAGATTTGCTTTGGTAAATGTTGATTCAACTTCAATTGAGCAGATCCAAGCAAGAAATCCAGAAATCCTTCAAGATCCAAGTGATGACTTGTAGTAGAAATGAAGATCCACCAAATTTAAGCCAAAATGATTCAAATAAGCTCTTCTAGATCCACTTCAAAATTCAGATCCACACTAGCACAAAAATTGAATGGAGAATTGTAAATAATAAGGATGAAGGGTGAAGGTTTAGCTCTAGAATTCAATGATTCCAATGGAGAATCAAAGAATTCAAGGTGAGAGCTCTAATGGAGTTTTGGAGATGGAAAAGTTGAGAGCAAAATTCAAAGAGTGAGAGTGAATTCTGAAAATGAAATGAGATTATGAGGATTGATTGTGTGAGGTTTGGAGCAAATCATTTAAATATGCTCTAGGTTAGGAGTAGAATGGTGGCTTGGAGTGTGGTTATGAAAATTGGTTTGGAATTAGGAATGGGAATTTGAATTGATTTTGAAAATTAACCAGAATTCAGAGTGGTTCTAGATCCTTCTTCTGGTGTAAAATCAAATTCACAAGTGATCAAAATGGACCCCAAAGTGGCTGCCTTTGAAAATTCACGTGCAGAGGCAAAATTTGCCTTGGTTAATCGGTTAACCATTTGGGTTAATCGATTAACACCTTTAAAAATCCAAATTTGACCTGATTTTGCTATGATTAACCGGTTAACCATATTGGTTAATCGGTTAACACCTTAAAAATTTGAATTTTGGCGCCTTTTGGAGGGAAAAGTGCACATTTGTCCGTTTTCTTCCGTTCTGAGCTCTGTTAAGCCTTTGAAACTTGCTTTCAAATATCAAAATTGTGAGAATGCCTGAGATAGCTTGAATATTGCCTCCTGAGCTACAAATATCCTTCAAAATAAAATAAAATCGACCGCTCGATCGTCGGGTAAAATAAATATCGAAACCTCTGATGCTCGTCGTTTAGTCTGTTGCACTAAAAAAAGAAAATTGAGCCACAGAAATGCCTAGATCCCATGCCTCCAGAACAAATGATGTGATATGCGAAAAATGAAAAATGCAGGGAAACAAAAGCCATTTAATGCTAAAATGAAAAGGAAAATTTTGGGGTGCTACAGCTGCCCCTATTCAATCGACTTGGACTTGAAGGGGAAAAGCATCAGCTTTCAAACATTCAAGGTAGAAGACGATTGAATACCAAAAGAACCCGGAAATTTGCAACCTACGGGGATGCGACATAGAGAATACCAACCAAAAGTTAGAATGAGACACACTGAGGATAACAATCCAATATGAAACACCAACCAAATGATACCAACCAAGAGCTGGGATAGCAACCAAAGGATACCAACCAAAAGTTGGGATAACAACCAAAGAATACCAACCAAGAGTTGAGATAAAAAACCAAGGGTACAAACCAAGAGTTGGGATAACAACCAAAGGATACCAACCAAGAGTTAGGATAACAACTGAAGGGTACTCACCAAAAGTTGGGATAACAAATACCAGATACCAACCAAGAGTTGAGATAAGCGAACACCGGATACCAACCAAAAGTTGGGATAAAACAAGAATGCCGACCAAAGGTAACCTCCTGGGGACAAAACTCAAATCAAGAACCTGCAGGATGTACAATCAATAGACTTACGACCTGAGGAAAGGACAAACTCCGCTGGGAAAAGAGTAGACTATCTAGACAACTCTGTGGGGACCAAACGTCTATCAAATAACAATCAAATGAAACCATCCAAAAGATGGGATGACCAGTAAATAAGTACCAACCAAGAGTTGAGATAAAGGTCAACGACTTTACGAGCTGAAGATGACGCCACTGGGGAAAGAGTAGACTAACCAGACCACTCTGCACATCTACCAAGAGATAATAATCAAAGTATACCTTCCAAAAGATGGGATAATGGTTACTCTCTAGGGATAAAAAAAACCAAACACTACCGACCAAGAGTTGGAATCACCATAACACTGGCTGAAGGTGAACTAGCGGGGCTACTTCGCTGGGGAATACACTGACCAAAAGTCAGTATGCAACAAAAGGTAATGAACGCAAGCTACCAACCAAGAGTTGGGATTACCGCAATACCGAACAAAGTTGAATCCAAACTGTCAACCAAAAGTTGAAAATACCCGATGAAACACAACGACCACAAGCTACCAACCAAAAGTTGGAATCACTTCCACAAAATCTCACCAACCAAAAGTTGGAATCAGACAAAGCTACCAACCAAAAGTTGGAATGATGACTCCGTCGGGGAATAGAGGATGACTACCAACCAAAAGTCGGGATAAATATACCACCACCAAAGGATTACCAACCAAGAGTTGGAATAACAAAATCCCGGAAAGGAAGGCTACCAACCAAAAGTTGGAATAACATCCAACAGGCGACAGACTACCAACCAAAAGTTGGGATAGCGTCCAACAAGCGACAGACTACCAACCAAAAGTTGGGATAACGTCCAACAAGCGACAGACTACCAACCAAAAGTTGGGATAACGACTGCAGGGGATAACATTCAACCAAAAGTTGGGGCACAAGCTACTAACCAAAAGTTAGGATAGCCAGAAAAGATTATCATCGACCAAAAGTTGAAACACAAGCTACTAACCAAAAGTTAGGATCGCTGGAGGCGCTTAACAAAGCTAACTCCACCATAGAAGACTACCAACCAAAAGTTGGGATGATCATCCAAGATTACCAACCAAAAGTTGGAATAAAAGTCTACTAACCAAAAGTTAGGATCGTAGGAAACGCTAAACGAGAGCGAACTGACCACAACAAAGGTTACCAACCAAAAGTGGGAATATCTGACTTTGTTGAAGAAAACGAGGATTACTAACCAAAATTTGTAATAATATCCAAACGCCAATAAGTCACCAACCAAAAGTTGGAATGAAGCAAAGATTACCAACCAAAAGTTGGAATAAGGACTTTGCGAAGGGGGACTAGAGATTACCAACCAAGAGTTAGGATAACACCTCCTAGAATTACCAACTAAAAGTTGGAATACCAAACACAATAATTCGTACTACGCTGGGGAGTACCAACCAAAAGTTGGGATAACACACCCAGAATAAGCAGGCAACAGAATCAACCGACCACTCTGCCGAGGAACAGAAGTTCAACAACCACTCTGTTGGGGAAAAGAAACGTCCGAACAACAGGCTCGACCAGGGAATAAAACGTTCACAAGCAACTCACTTGGGGAAAACGAAGACGTTTAACCAAACGACTCAACTGAGGAGAAAAGAAAGACGTTTAACCAAACGACTATCCTGAGAAGAATCTAATAAAAAGGAATAACCCAAAGATCCATACCAACGGGGATAACACACAAATCTTCTGAATCAAACAACCTCTGGCACCAAACCTGGCTTACGCCTCAGATGCATATGTTTGAAAATGGCGTAATGCTCCATAAGAAATGGAAATGCTACGCATTTAGGAGGATGCTATGTAAAAATGCAAGTGCAAAGGAACCACTCCAGCAAAATAAATGTTGGAGAGACCAACTCCGCCGAGGATGAAATTAAACTCTGTTGAGGGAAACATCCTTGATGGCTCCACATAATAAACTCTTCCAGGGAACAAAAGGCTCGGCCGGGGAAACGTCTTGGATAGCCTTCCAGAAAAAATCCACCCTGCTGGGGAAAACACCAAACATTCCACTCAGTGGGGAAACAAAGAAAACGATGACCGCTCCACTCTGCTTGGAAGGGAATCTGCCATTTGGGGACGTACAAGTAACAAATTGCCCTGCTTGGGAATATCAGAGACTTCTACTTAGAACTCCACTCTACTGGGGGAATGATACTGAATTGAAATTCGCCCTGCCACCGAGGGAATATCCTTCAACCTTACTTTGTTGGGAATACGCTGAGAACAAGTCCACCCTGTTGGGGATTAGCCTTTGTAGGGAGACAAAGCTTTGTTCTGCTGGAGATACACTACACACCTCCGCTGGTGACAGTACATGTGAGCCACTGGGAATGATTGTGCCAAGTACAGTTGGGCTTTTGGTTTTCCGTGGAAGGTCAGGTACAACCGATGTTGAGAAATGCTTTGTCTGAATACATGTTTTATGACTTCTTGATATTCCTCTTGAACTTGAAGGTCGACTGAACCTGCTTGAGTAACTCTGCTAAGCTCTAAAAATATGGGGAGGAACAGTTCCTTCGTTTTCAATTTTGCCCCAGCCTGTGGGATCTCTGTAAAAATTCCTCACGAGAAGACTTGAAATTTCTGTACCCTGATGATTTGACATGAACGACTTCAGAACTTTGAACCTTGAAGAGGTGTTGGCTTCTGGATAAGGATATCTTTTGGGGCTCTTAGGGTGGCCTGCCCTAGCCTTGCAACAACCTTTCCCCTGACTGACTGATTTATGGAGCAGTACCCCTGGCTAATCTTTGAGAGGTTTAATGAATCTTGACCTGATTGCCCCAGATTAATTAACTTTAAGATGGCTGACTCCCATGATATGATCATTTGATATAGCTTGTGCCGATTCAACAGAGTATTCAGGTGTTCTGCATTCTATCAAGATCAAACTTTCCACTGCGGAAACTTTCCTGATGTCAAGTGCTTACTCGCAAGTAAAAAAAATTGTTCTGCATAAAAGATATATTAATGCAATGCATATGACAGTTTTGAAATCCAAGTATGTTCACTGGAAAAAGTTGTGACATATTGTGAACGAATCAATTATCATAATGTGAACCTTAGCACCGACATGGTAAGAGGAATCCTTTTAGGAGTTAGTTTCGACGCGATCTTTACCGAAGTGTGCTTTCGAAACAAACCTGCTTCAATTAGGTCTTTTGAAGGTTGTAACTTTGTCAGGTTCACGGTTTGAAAGAAAGGATACAAGGCTCAAACTTCATTTTAACCCACCCATTCTTCTTGATGTTCTCCAATCCTACATTCAACTAATTTGACACAAGCGCTCACCTCTTAAAGGTTGAATAACAGGAGAGATGGTTCAAAAAACCACAAGTTTTTGGAGTGATAGTCACTCGCTTTTCGTCTTTGGTGCCTGGAGTCACACGACTTGTTTTTCTCGAGGATTTTTCTTTTGTAATCCTTTTCGCTTTTCGTTATTTTACTTGTTTTCTCCCTAACTTTTGCCTGGACTGATTCTTTTGAGTTTCTTCTGATTTCAAAGTCCAGCGGGATGCCTTAATTTTTCCCTAAGTCGCTTGTTTTCAAGATTCGACTTAGACGGCTTCTTCTTTTGATTCTTCTCTTTTTTCTTTTTTTGAAACAAGTCGTGTGACACTGGTTGTCTTGATTTCTCCGAAAGGGTTATGACTGTCTCACTCCTGATTGGCGAGGTTTAACCATTGTGGTTTTTTAGGCACGACCTCTAGAGGTGTGATTGATCCTCAAACGGGAACACTCCTTTTGCGATTTGGACGCTCAGTCAAATTAACTGACATCTACCCTGCCCCGGGTTAAGATTGAGGATTTTTTTCGTTTTTCAGAATGAAACTCCTACTAATAGGCTCAAAAGGGTTGATAAGGGATTATCATCCTTATATCTCTGGTGTTTAGGAATTTGAAACAATGCCTGTACATCATCAGCAGGTTTCATTCAAAAGCATACAATCAGAAGCTTGCACGTCTTTCAACTTCGTCATCCTCCCCCGTATTCCACTTAAATAAGCGTTTGACATTAATAAAAACATTGAGTGAACACGAATGGATTTAATCAAAAACCTGCATATTTATTTCATTATCATTATCAATCGAAAACAAACAAGTTTTACAAATTAAATTTGCACTTAAATAGAAAAGAAACTACAAATGCAAAGAAATGACATGATAAAAAAGAATGCCAGCTTCTGGGAACCGGGCTTTCAAATCTTGACTTACTGCTGAATCAGTCACCTTCAGAATTTCTCGTCAAAGTCAATCTGGCACTCTTCCGAACCTCTGTCATCGGTAAACTCTTCCACAACATTAACCGCTGAACCCACATGGCTGGACGAAGGAAGATTGCTGATTTGGATTCCCTAAGGTGTGATTGAGAACCTATTGGAGTCCAGCAGAGTCTAAATCTTGCTTTTAAGCACCTTATAATCCTCGGTTGAATGCCTCTATGCCCTAACATGGTACTCACAACAGGCATTGACATTAAAACCTGGCGGATACGAAGGAATCTCTGAATTAATCTTCTTTGGCACTAACAATCCACCTCCGACCAGATCTGGCAACATCTGACTGTACGACATTGGCAACTGAGTGAAATGCCTCTCTGGCTTCTTTAGTCTTTGTCAGGCGTGCTGACGCGGATGATGATGGTATGACCGTTGACTCTAGAGAGGAAATGATATCTGATACAAAGAACCAAAAGATTGTTGACTCTGAACAGTTGAAACATTTGGAGACTGAGTCTGAAGTATCGGGGACTCCCTTTGTTCAGGTACTTTTATCCTCAGGTTTAGCTTAGGAACAAGCAATAGCTATAGGCATGAAGATTCTGAAATCATATATTGTAAGATACACTCCTAACCTGTCGCAGCTTCAGGGGAAAGAATAGGCACACCCGCCTCTTTTGTAGTAACCGGAATGAGACCGTCTAGTACACTTACGCCGCCGGGCGTGAATTCAACTGCCTTTAAATCAATTAAGTCCTGAACTTTGTGCTTAAAAGCTTTGCAGTTCTCGACATTATGCCCCGGTGCCCCAGAATGGAAATCACAATGGGCACTTGCATCATAGCCTAGTGGTGGCTCACCAGTAAACGGAGCCAGAGTCCGAAGTTCAACCAATCGAAGTTGAAGCAAGAGTTGCAACAACTGAGCATAAGTCATAGGGATCTGGTTGAAGATTATGTCGAGCTGCTTCGGCCTCTAAGCATACCTCATAGTCTTAAGATTGTCTCGGGAAACAAGAGGTAGTTGCTGACGGGGAAATTTTGGAATCTCAGGTTGTGCAAAAGATCTACGAGGCACATCACACTTTGGGAGAGATTCCACAGGCAAGGGTGGAATAACCATTTCTGTTGCAGCTTCAGGAACCTGATCGCCCTCCTTTCTTAGCACATTTCTTATCACTTCTGTGATCAGGCCTATCTGAGTCTTCAGTTGATGAACATCCTCCTTAAGCATCTTCTGATCCAGACACAAGGCTTGCATGTCCACCATGAATTGTCCCCTATGGCTTCAGATTTCTCTCAACTCTACTTAAATCTGTTCCATAGTCATCTTCTACAAGTTAACGTCTGAAATTCTGAAGAAAAAACCAGATCAGGCTAATAAAGCTCAGCCTCAGACACCTGCTATGCAAATGAAATGCAAATGTCATATTCGACTATTTCCAAGGAATCTATCCGCTTTGATTCAAGTTTTGCACAGACGAACCACAAGAAAAATATTTAAGGCTCAACAGTGAGTCTCAAAGTTAAGATCCTTGGAAATACAAGAACATGTATGTCATAATGCAAACATGTTATGGTGATGCGAATGCAAAGACATGGGATCAAGGCTCCCACAAAGCTCTAAATAATTGTTGTGCTGCTTGACTGAGCTGAACCAGAATTCTGCTTCGGCGAGAAAATACCAGAACAAACAGAATACCACGACACTGAGATACAAACCCATAATATCCACAATCAAAAATTCACACTGACGTGAAAACCGGGTTGGTTGAAGGCCAATTTTCCTGCAAAACCCATCCCCTCTCACATGTGGGTTCTAGTCTTGAAAGGTATGACATCATATGTAGGTCATCAGCGTCACAGAATTTCGAGAAACGATGATACGTCCACCATTCTAGTTTGGCATCATAGTCAAACGAAGCGGCCTCACTTAGTTGACTTCCCAATGAACGGTCTCCAGAGTCGTTAGTCTTTCTAAGTCAATACTCCCTCAACTGCACCAGACGCGCAGGATAGAGTATCTCCAAAGAAAAACCTCGTATGGACGTGAATTTCGCACGAGTTATTGCATGGCCAAACGCCACACAAGCTCTCGCTACTCTCCACCCTAATCCTGTATGTATACTCAAGCTTGGGTATTGGGCTTATCTCTCAATGGAACAACCCACCCCACTACACAGCAGCAACATAATATGATTAAAAAATGTAAATGCAATAATATACAACAGATAACATACATAAATAAAAATAACTGCACAAAAGTAAACACCTAAAGACACATAACAGACAAGCACTAGGATTGACTCACTCCAAATGCATCATATTGATCCATGAAAATTCAAAGTGAGAAGCAACCAAAACAAGCTTGAAAAACAGCAAATATGACATTCTGGTTCAGTGTTAATCGGTTAACACATATGGTTAACCGATTAACCAGTTAAAAATGTTTGAAAATTTGAAAATTCGCACTGGTTAATCGATTAACCAGTTTGCACTGCAACTGGTTAACCGGTTAACACTGTACCAGAAGCAGAAAAATAGTAGCTCAAAAGCACTTTCAGCAATTAATCCCTTCCCCAATAATCCAGATGATCATATAATCAATTATACACAAAATTAACACCAGAAATCAGTGATCCGATAACATGCAAACACATTCAAATATGAAGATCACAAATCATATAGATCAAAATCAACAAAATCAATCCAAATTGAAGATCCACATGATGATTATGTAAATAAACTCAAAAGCAGAATCAGATCTAGGATTTCCAACCTACATGTCGCGGTGAAATTTGGATACCAAGCTATTGATCAACTTGAATCTTTAATTCATTTTGCAACCGAACTTTGATTTGTCCAAAGGAAGGGATAAAGATCGAAATTCCCACAATGCAATGCAAATGCAAGGTTTAAAAAGTTTTAGGTTCGGGGGTTGGTTAAACTTAGGGAAGGTACTAGCATCCTAAGTTTCTGTAGTACTCTACAGGAACCTCTTGTTTTTATGTTGTTTATTGCTAAGTTATCCGCTTAAGGGTAATGCTAAGGGTTAAAGGTAAAGAGAAATACCTAAGGGGGTTAGTCCTAAGTATACTCGCCAAGACATCGCATCTTGTGCCTACATATCCTGACGGGAATGGAATCTGAGTATCTGTAGTTCCCCTCAAAAGGGAGGTTAGAGACTTCTCGACTGTGGTCGAGGTCTCAAGGGGAATAAACGCATCTTAAAGACACGCTTACGTGGAGTGTAGAAAACTCCAATATCTACATTGAGTTGTTAAGTTGAATTAGGGTTAGGTTAGGGATTCCGTGGCGGGAAACCCTAAAACGAGTGCGGCGACTCTTTGACCTAAAGCTAGGAGTAAAACTGTAATTTTGCCTGCGGCGAGGCATTTGAGAAAATTAGGGTTTGAACTTTGTAGTTTTGAGGGTTTGAGGACTATCGGCGCGGTGGCCAAACAGTTAGACCTAACCTTCGGAGGTGTGCAACGTGACATAATAACGGTAAAAGTTTGAGGAATTAAACCATACAACAACAGAAATTTAAATGCGGAAAAGTAAACGCGATTATTAGGTTCGCGAGGTTACATGTGAGAAACAGATACAACTATAATGCAGTTTGAATTAAAAGTACAAAAATAAATGGCGACAACATAGTAAGCTGCAAAAATAAACGAACAGTGTTAGTAGACAGAGTTATACAAGTTACCAGACGAGTCGTGAAACGGAAGTGCGAAATTATGAACACTTTTTGTGGTTTTATTTTGTGATATATAAAAAGCTTTCAATTTAAATTAAAATAAGAGTTTTAATATTAGTAAATAAATCTAAATTTAATTTTCAAAAATTGTTTTAACTTAATTATAAAAAAAAAGGAGAGTTTTATTTTTTTTTATCAAAAGTTAATATTAGTATTTAGTTATTATTTTTTAAAAAAGTGTTATTATTTAAAAAATATATTTTCATTACTATTCAAAAAAGGTTTTTAGTTGTTATTTTAAAAGAAGTTTCAATTATTTTTCTGAAAAAAAGTTATATATTTCATTATTTAAAAAAACTAATATTAATTAAAAAAGTTAATGATTATTACAAAATAATTTAAGTTTTAATTACCTTTTTTTTATCAATTAAACAAAATGACCAATTAATAATTAAAATAAGTAATAAAAGCAAAATAAAATAAGAAGGATAGGATGGTTGGGCCGGTCATCACCCCGGATCCAACCCATTGTCACTGATGCATCTTGAAACTCTTAGGGTTTGGGGGAATTCCTTCGAACGGCGCCGGCCCTTTTCCTACTTTCGTTTTCTCTCTTTTTTTTCTTCTGCTTCGTGTGCTCCGATTTCCTCTTTATCTCTTTCGTTCTCTATGATGGAATCCCTGAAATCGAACACAACAACATTAAATGTGGAATTAACATACGTTTTCCACTCACGTTTTCGGTTGCGATGATGGTAGTTTCTTCGAGGCGATGATGTGAGAAGCTAAGCCTCAGGAAGGAGGTTTGCTCGTCGTTGGAATGAACGGCGCCGGTGAACCCTCGTCCCTGGCTATTTTGCGTTTTGGTGAGGAATTTCGATGATCTCTTTGTCGCCGCTCTTGCGCTATCGCTCGCTTCGTCTAGGGTTTTGAGAAGGTGTTGTTGTTCTCTCTTATACTCTCTCTGATTTTTGAATGGGCCTTGGATTTACGTTTTTTCTGATACTTCTATGAAAGATTTGATTTCGTATTTTTCTTCTGATATGATTCGATTGCCATTCACTTATGTGGGATTGATTTGATTTTATTGAACTAACGTTATTTTTGATACGCTTGATTGGGAAACCTTCCATTTTCGGATTTCACACAGTTTTTGATCTCTTTTGGATTTGATTTATTTTTCTTTTGGACTTTGCAAATGTGGATTTGTTGATGACACACGGGATTTGCTTCGATTTGCTTTGTCATAAACGGATTTGTTTCAACTTGTTTTCGGAGATGGTTTCACTTTGATCAACTGGATATTCGTTTCACTTTGGTTAACTGGATATTTGTTTTGTTTCAGTTAGAATTGCTTATGATGAACTGATTTGTCTTTTTTCTGATACTCCTGATGTGATTTCCAGGTGACATATAACTCAGTTCCAGCCCATCGTGATTTACTTGATAGGGGCTGGAAGTTGTTTTGTGACTCTTCTGATGTTCACTCTGCGATGCCCCTCGTTCATTCATCGATTCAGAACGCTCCTTGCAAGCTGATGCTGTTCCAATATTGGTTTGGTTGTGATTGCCATGAGGTTTTGATTGTATCTTTTCTTTGAATTATCCTTTGAGCTGAAAGGTGATCCTGAACTGGGCCATGATGTTGATGAACTGAGCCCTGCATTTGGTACTTGTGACCTTCACTTCGGTTGGGATCACCATGACTGATACATGAACATGATTGTATGACCTTATCCCTCTTTTTCTGGTATGGCCTTGCACATTTGCTCACAGGTGTGATTTGATGATTTCATCTGGTTGTTGATTTTTTTCAGATATTTGATTTGTTTTCTGATATGGTTTCAAACCAGGTTTCAGTTTACTCTTCATGTTTTCTGTTATGAACTTCATTAACTTCTTTTCTCTTTTTCTTTCAGCACTGATGTTGGTGCTTCGGTTGGATCCAAGTTGCCGAAGAAAGGTTATTGGTGATGATGACCTTAGGGTATGAACCATTTGGGATGCCATTGCCATTTGGTTTTGGTTGCGTTGCCTTAGCGATGATGGCCTTCGGGTCTGAGCTGATATTTTGTGCGAATTTGACAATTTGTGTAATTCGGAGTTCGGTAGGGAGTTGGTAACGGCTTCGGCCGTGGCTCTCCCAGCCACTCGAATGTTTACGCCCGATGATGAATAACCTGAGGGCTGCTTTTCTTTCCATCCTCTTTATCATTTACTTTGGCTCGCGTTCGCACTTGCATTCGAATTACTGACCGCTTTCTTTTTGGTTTTGACAGGTTAAGGAATTGATGAAGCCGTTGGCTCTTTTACTGGTGAAAGTGTCCACAACTTTTGGTGTTAAGACAAAAGAGCTTTCGAGACCAAGCGGGATGTTTGTCGAGGCCTTGGTTGTGCCCTCCCGACACCCAGTGATGAGCTTTATTCTGAGGGTGTCGAAAAATATTTCCTAACCTTTTCTGCCCTGTTTTTGCTTTGTTTGCGCAGGTACTCGGAGAAGGCTCGAATGAAGGACATGAAGAAACTAATCGAGAAATGGCATGAAGATTAGATGTTTAGGACTTTTTAGGATGAAACATGTAAATTTAGATCCCTTTGTAACTTGTAAATCAAAAAATATTATGAAATAAATTCCATATATTTTTCTTCATTACTTTTTGGTTCTTTTTTGTAATTCAAATATGTCACAACCGTACAACTCACCAAAATTGCCAATTGAATCTACTTTGATCAAAAAAATCCAATTAAATCCTACTTGAACAGGTACTCCAAATAAGTTCGACCGATTAAACTTTACACGATTTAACTTAAACAAATGGAATTAACCTTCACCACATAAGTTCAACAAATTCAAAGAAACAGTTGAAATCGAGCATTGTTATTTCCCACGTGTCAGTCCATTTAAACCTGATATAACTTTCAATTCTAATTCAATATTTCCTGAATTAAATTGTGCTTTGCGTCTTTGATAAAACCCCTATACCAGCTTGGCCCACAAACCTCGATCAACCATAAATTAAAACTTGAATCAGACTCGAATTTTTTTACTGTTCCTTTTGAAGTTTTAAAATAGCAGAGAGCAGTGGAAACAGAAAAAATGCGCGCTTATGACATAAATTTAGACGAGTGATTTCTTGCACCGATTCAAACCATATCACATTAATATCTCACCATAATCAGCCTCACAGGATTTTAGCAACGGCCCCCTGACACTCAAATCTCGGCCCCCGAATAAATTACCGTATCGATGCCAACATTTACCGTGAATTTCTGCTTATCCCCAAAACAAAGATTTCGGAGAAGGATGTTTTAATTATCCCGAAGAACCCTAGCGCAAGCTCATTTTCAAAAATTGTCGGTAAATAATGCACAAATTACCATTTTGCCCTTTTCATAACCAAAACGCCTCAGATGCACTTCCTGCAAAACAAACAGACTATGTAGCCCGTTAGTGGTTAGTTGATGCAAAAAAAATGAGATGCTATGCGATATGAATCGGCTAAATATAAGGGTAAAAATTTGGGGTATTACTTGAACTATAGTGGTTTCAACAGCAAGGAGGTGGGATCTTAAGATCAAAAATTAGGGTGCAACAGATGCCCCTATTTAAGTTACTTCTATTCGGAGATATGGAGATTGAAATCTTCGTCTCGACGAGATAGGAGGGACTTAAATACAAACATTGTACGGATTTTTAGCCATAAGAAGCCACCGAATGCAAATGATATGCAATGATATGAAATGCAAGACAAAGAGGGTCCTGTGGATTAATGGCGTCACATGGGAGAAAACTAGACACGACATGCGAGAAACAAATGAGTAACAAACCCAACGAAGCGGGACTCCACGGGGACAGGATACGACCATCAATAGGAAATCTCCAAAGTGTAACAGCGGCACATACGCCCAGAATATGGTGTTTTAGCAGCAGGTGAGAAACTAGTAATCGAAGGATAACTTATTATCACCACGGAGCAATCCAGATGACTGTAATATCCAAAGTGAATTCTCTGATCGAATCAATAATTCAGTTTTGTTTTGTTTTGTTGTTTTTTTTTTGTATATCTTTTTCTTTTGGAACTCAACTTGAAATAGTAAAATGTATAACTTCCCCGAGCGTCATGATAAGGGTACCATGAGCTGGTCTCAGTCTCTGCCCGAAATGTCAAGATTTTGTAGGTGGTAGAATCGCTGTAGTTTGTAGATGTAGATGTAAATGTCGTTGTAAATGTTGTTGTAGTTGTAAAACTTCCCCGAGCATCATGGTATGGGAACTACAAATTGGTCTCAGTCTTTGTTGTAGAACTTCCCCGAGCGTCATAGTCTGGATGCTATGAGCTGGTCTCAGTTTCTTGATGTAGAACTTCCCCGAGCATCATGGTATGGGAGCCACGAACTGGTCTCAGTCTCTGATGTAGAACTTCCCTGAGCGTCGTGGTATGGGAGCCACGAACTGGTCTCAGTCTCTGATGTAGAACTTCCCCGAGCATCGTGGTATGGGAGCCACGAATTGGTCTCAGTCTCTGATGTAGAACTTCCCCGAGCGTCGTGGTATGGGAGCTACGAACTGGTCTCAGTCTCTGATGTAGAACTTCCCCGAGCGTTATAGTCTGGATGCTATGAGCTGGTCTCAGTCTCTTCCCAAAATGATGAAAACTCGTGAGAGCATCTTCACAGGGGTCGTAAATTTTTGTAGATTGTAGATGTCATTGTAAACTGTGGATGTTACTGTAGACTGTAGATGTCGTTGTAGATTGTAAATTGTTGTTGTAGAACTGTGTAGGATTTCTTGGCTGTGAGCCATGATGTTTTGTAATTGTCAGTGTGGACTGTAACTGTTGATGTAACTTGTGGAACTTTGTAAATGTACCTTGTAGATGTAAAACTTGTAGTTGTGAATTGTAGATTGCAAAACCTCACCGGGGATCTTCATAAATAAAGAGAGGTGTCTTGTAGTGTCTTCGGCAAACTTCTCTGATGGATTTACGAAGAGATGCCATTTAGACTTGTGCAGCGAACTCACTGGGGGAATACATTCCTGTGGAGTGTCCTTATTGTAGTCGTAAAATATTCTGTGAATAAATAAAGAGAAGTATCTGTAATGTCCTCGACGAACTTCTTTGATGGATTTCTGGAGAGATGTCATTTAACGAGTTTAATAATCTTGATAAATCCACTAGGGATGGATAAACTGTCTTGAGGAGACTGCCATTTGTCATCTTTGATAGAAAACCTGATCGAACAAGTTGCTCAAATAAAGAGGTCTCTTGTAGTCTAGGTATAAATTGTCGGGAAGATCTTGTGATACTGCTGGAGAAAGTATTTTATCTTTGACTATGATCTCCATAAAATTCTTCTTTGGGAGCAAAAGTGCAAAATAAATGCACGCTTAGTCCATGTTCAACAGTCGGAGATATCCGAAAATGTGGTTGTCAGGGACCGAAGTTCAATTCAGGTAATAACTGAGGAGAAGCTGTCGAGCAAGACTCGACCATTGAGGTATGAACTCGAATGGGATTTAACTAAAGCAACCGTGTTCCACGAGGATCGAACTCTATGGGGAAATAGAAATATTGTGTTTTTTCTGCTTAGGGATGACAATTCTACTTGGAAGGAGAAAACACAACCCAGTCCTTGGGGATAAACGCGACCAAAGTGACAGAACAAACAGACATAAAGATGCAAAATGCATATGCCATGCTATCTATTTATATGCTATGCGTATGCTATATGCCGACGTTGACACAACCAGTGGAAAGAGGAAACCAGAGATGAAATAAACATCTCAGAACAAACATTCGACCAATCTTCAAAGATAGGAGCACCGCTGGGGATAGGTGAAGAACTAGATACAGGATCACACTCCTGCTTCAGGACTTCAGAATTCCTCTTGAATATATCGGAGTCGAAACTTCATGGGGATGAAATAAACATCCGCCTTGCTGGGGAAAACTGGGGTTGTAAAAAGTTTACTAAGGAGGGAAATAACGTTCACTTCATTCGGGAAGGTGAAGTTCGAGAAGATTCGCTGAGGATTCTCGAGTCACCCACTGGAAATTTCTTGTATTGATCATCACTGCTTGAAATAGAGATCCATCGGAGGAATCACGACCACTTGAAGTAAGATGCATCGGAGACATGAAGAATGTTATGAAACCAAAGCAGTTTTGTAATAGTCGCCATCTTGGACAATAGGTGTTGTGAGTGG
Source organism: Lathyrus sativus (assembly GCA_963859935.3). Taxonomy (NCBI): domain Eukaryota; kingdom Viridiplantae; phylum Streptophyta; class Magnoliopsida; order Fabales; family Fabaceae; genus Lathyrus; species Lathyrus sativus. Next base: position 554,290,601 of record OZ012738.1, on the reverse strand, counting down.
GTGATGTGCTTCTTCATTTCTCAAATGCCCCAGAGTACATGCTTTATGAGAAAAAGTCATTCCAAAAGGATTTTACCGAGAACATGGAGTTCAATTTCCCCATTATTTTCAAACTCTTGGAGAGATTCGTTGAATCTCGACGTAACAGACCCGGATTGACGGTGTTATGAGTCTCCGAGAAATTTGCTCTTGAGAAATTCGGAACTTACGTTAGCGGGAAACAGAGAAACAACTTGCCCCTGTTCAGCATAATCTTCAAATTTCATCATCGATGTCTATATGTAAACTTTCTAATATATTAGGAAAAATCAACACGCATGAAATGTTAATCCTGAAACTGTTAACGCAACATATATGTTTGTCTTGAAGTTTTCTCCTTTTTTTTTGTTGAAAAAGATATCACAATAACTTGTGACCGAATCACTAGCTAGGATACAAATTTAATTTATAAAGCCAACATCGAATTGAGCATAGCTCATAGGAGTCAGGAAACGTCATCTCATCGAGTATGCTTTCAAAATAAACCCTATTTCAATTAGGTCTTTTAAAGGTTGTATCATGGCTTGGTTCATGGTTTAAGAAACAAATGATAAAGGCTCAAAGTTTATTTGTACCCACCCCTTCTTCGTGATGTTCTCCAGTCCTACATTCAACTAAACTTGATAAGAGCACTCATCTCTCAAGAGGATTTTGATATGGTCAAGAACTCAATCGAGGCTTTGAACATTGCAGTCACTCACCTATTTTCTTTTGGTGTTTGATCACACGACTTTGTTCTTTACTAAGGATATTTCTTTGTGATCCTTTGTTTTTTTCTTTTCGCATTTTTCTTATTCCCTAACTTTTGCCTGGACGGAGTCTTTTGAATTTGACTTTGAAATCCAGCGGGTTGTCTCAATTTCGCCTAGTCTCCTTCATAGGTTTTGACTTGGTGGACTTTCTTTTTTTTCCATTATTTTTTATTTTTGAACAATTTGTGTGACTCTAAGTCATTTTGGCATTTTCGAAAGGATTGTGACTACCCCACTCTTTGGATATTTAAGGGGTATTCGTTTGTGTATTTTGATTTCTAGCCTCCCAGTATGTTAGGGATATATAAAATGGATTCTCGAAGGTTCACTCCTCCTTTTTTGAGAGCCTGATTGCTCGATCAGCTTAACTGAAAAAAAACTACCCTGCCCCAAGTTAAAATTGAGGGTTTTGTGGAAAAGAAAAAAAACTCCTACTTCAAGGCTCAAAGGGGTTAAAGAGGGATTATCTTCCTTATATCTCCAGTGTTTGGGACTTGAAACAATGCCTTACATCATCAGCAGAGTTTCATTTAAAAGCATACAACGAGAGATCTTTGCGTTTTTATTCGTCATCCTCCTCCCAATTCTCTGTCAAATCAAGAGATTGGATAAAGTTGGCATTATAAATTATGAAAAATAATTTTATGAGTGAATACGAATGGATTTCTTCAAGACAAACATGTTTAATGCATTATCATTCAAGAAAACAAGTTCCTACATGCTAATCACGCTTTTATAAAGAAATAGAATACATATAAGCAAACAAGATGAACTGCATGACAACCCTTCTAAAGAATTTTATCAACACAACAGTGTTTCATTCAAGACCGAGCTTTCTCTTCTGAAGGTCACCAATTCGTCATCGGTCATCTCTTGAACTTTACCTTGCATTCTTCAATCTAATGCCCCATTACTCCTTTATGAAACTAACAGCTGGTGTTCGAGTCATTCATCTCAGTATGAACATTCTTGGTATGCACTGTGGAAACGGGGAATCCCTTTTATCAACTTGAACACATAGGTTATCTTGCACAAACTGAGATTGTGTAAGGACACCTACTCGTTGAATGCTGTCATCAGATGGAAGATCATATATAGGATTAGTTATCACCTTAAAGCCAATCATGAGATCCATATCTTTAGTTCTCTTTACTATCTTTCAATGGCTGCTTTGAGTTTGGTTGGATGGTCAAGATGTCAATTGACAGACAAAGACAGAAGACCAGAGGAGCCACATCTGAGATACATGCATGTGCAAATGCTAAATGAAGGATGCTAAAGTGCAGGAATGCAGATGCAGGATGAGTAGGACTTCATGGGATTCCTCTATTTATGAGCATTGCAGTAGAAAGAAACGTTTTATTAAATTGAAACGGATTACAAAAATAAAATCCCAAATAAAGCTAGTAAAGACACTAAAGGAGTTTTGAATTCTGCTGTTTGAGCTGCTCCTCCAACTGAGCCTTCTCACGGGTGAGATTTTCCACAATCATCTTCCAGACAGTACACTGAGAGTCGGAGGAAAATAAATCCTCCAACACCTTCCTTCTCTTGCAGGGGAGTATCTCTTCATCCTTCAACTGCAGCTGCTCCTGAAGCTCAACAATCTGTCTCTGAAGTCCAGCATTCTGTTTCTGAAATTCATTACTCTGTTTCTGAAACTCATTACTCTCGGCGACAGACACTTGATACTTGTCCTTCCACGCATCTGATTCATGTTGTGACTTTCTCAAGGCAACCCCCAACTTCTCGGCGTCATTCATAAAAACATACGCAGGCTCCTCTCTGGGAGGTATAGGATCTTGACGAGAATAAGGCATCTTCAGCTTGATTGCCCTATTCCTGACCCACTGAAGATACGGTTCTAAAGACACACAATTGGGCCGTCCCAAGCTGTTCCTATCTTTCTTATGCAAATGTTTCCAAGCCTCCACAATCTTCTTTCGGAGTTCTCGGTCATCTTCGAAGAAAATGCTCTCAACTTGTATGCTCTTAGGCGGTCCCTTCAACGGATATCCCAATTGTCGACGAGCTAAAATTTGGTTATAATTGATCCCTCCACCAAAGCTGAGCAATGGTATGTTAGCAAAATCTCTACATCCATCAATGATTAGAATCCCATCATACTCACGGCTGTACCAATCAATGTCAGAATGAGTCAAAGCCATAATCCTTTCTGACCAACACCTATCATTAAGATGCCAAAAGGAAACATGCTTGGGCAAGTGTGTAAGGAACCATTTGTATAATAAGGGCATACAACAAGTAATCATTCCTACACCATGAAGGTTTCAGAGATGTATAAAGTGATAGGTATTTCCCAATAGAGTCGGTACTGGATTGTTCTTCATGAAAATCTTGATTGCATTGAGATCGACAAACCCTTCAAAACTTGGAAATAAAAACATCCCATAAACTAGTAGGGCGAAGATTGCCTCGAATGGATCCTTGTTTGTAAAATCATTATAGAACAAGGCCTTCTTGAATAAAAAATCTGTGGTCAAACCAAAAGTTCCATTTTTAACAACCATGTTGTCCTTGACATCAGATACTTTGAGGGAAAGGTCCTTAGCAATGTCTCTTTCTTCGGGGTCCTTCTCCAAGAAGGGAAAAGGAGATTCTTCTAGAATAGGTAAACCTACCAAAAAGGAGTACTCTTCCAAAGTCTGTAACAACTGATAGTCTGGGAAAGTAAAACAGTGGTACATTGGATCATAAAATTGTAACAAAGCAGAAAGGAGATCCTCATTTGCCTTACGTCTCAACAAAGATAGTAACTTCCCATATTTACGCTTGAACTTCTCTTGGTCTTTAATCAAAGTTCCCAACTCCCTTAGGTCATCCAACTTGGGACTCTTAAAAGTATATCGCAAGGTATTTCTTCGGTTAGGATCCATACTGCCCTACAATGTTCATAAACAAAGGTAAATCCCATGAAGTCCAATGTAATATGATGCTATATGAATGCAGCAAACACAAGTAAGCACATAAGGACACACAAAGACAAAGGCCCTAGGTTTGCAACGAGCATGGAGCCAAGGGTATACCCATTCCCAAAGGATGTGGACTAAAGGTTGTTTGTACCTGCAGAACAAGGTTCTAAAGAGGTTCCCAAAGTCATCAGCCCATCTTTCGGATATTATCAATTTCCCAAATAACTCGGGGATTAATAATATTCTCAAGAGAACTTCTTTTGAGTGTAGCATCGCGTAGCACTATTTCGGGACTTACTCCCTCATAGCCTCGCACTACGTCCTAATAAAGGCCAAAGTGGGGTTAAAGGTAACTACGGTCCTTAGTATCATGGACTCCAATTGAGAATAGTAAAAGTTTTCACGACTAAACTCGTTCAACAGAACCATTTTCAAAAGGGTCTCAACTAAGCGGGATTCTCGAGTCAACTTAGTCGGGACTCACTCCCTATAAGCCTCATCGAATATATCACCATCCTATCATAATTTCTCTCAAGTCTGGGTGTAGGACTTTGTCTCACCACTCAAAGATATCAACCCAAAAAGAAATAAAACAAATACAAAAATAAGCAATTAAGAAAATATAATAAACAAGCATAAATAAAACAAGTTAGGGAAACCCACTGAAGAGTCCCCAGTGAAGTCGCCATTTCTGTCGCGGTGAAATTTGGATACCAAGCTATTGATTAACTTGAATCTTTAATTCATTTTGCAACCGAACTTTGATTTGTCCAAAGGAAGGGATAAAGATCGAAATTCCCACAATGCAATGCAAATGCAAGGTTTAAAAAGTTTTAGGTTCGGGGGTTGGTTAAACTTAGGGAAGGTACTAGCATCCTAAGTTTCTGTAGTACTCTACAGGAACTTCTTGTTTTTATGTTGTTTATTGCTAAGTTATCCGCTTAAGGGTAATGCTAAGGGTTAAAGGTAAAGAGAAAGACCTAAGGGGGTTAGTCCTAAGTATACTCGCCAAGACATCGCATCTTGTGCCTACATATCCTGACGGGAATGGAATCAGAGTATCTGTAGTTCCCCTCAAAAGGGAGGTTAGAGACTTCTCGACTGTGGTCGAGGTCTCAAGGGGAATAAACGCATCTTAAAGACACGCTTACGTGGAGTGTAGAAAACTCCAATATCTACATTGAGTTGTTAAGTTGAATTAGGGTTAGGTTAGGGATTCCGTGGCGGGAAACCCTAAAACGAGTGCGGCGACTCTTTGACCTAAAGCTAGGAGTAAAACTGTAATTTTGCCTGCGGCGAGGCATTTGAGAAAATTAGGGTTTGAACTTTGTAGTTTTGAGGGTTTGAGGACTATCGGCGCGGTGGCCAAACAGTTAGACCTAACCTTCGGAGGTGTGCAACGTGACATAATAACGGTAAAAGTTTGAGGAATTAAACCATACAACAACAGAAATTTAAATGCGGAAAAGTAAACACGATTATTAGGTTCGCGAGGTTACATGTGAGAAACAGATACAACTATAATGCAGTTTGAATTAAAAGTACAAAAATAAACGGCGACAACATAGTAAGCTGCAAAAATAAACGAACAGTGTTAGTAGACAGAGTTATACAAGTTACCAGACGAGTCGTGAAACGGAAGTGCGAAATTATGAACACTTTTTGTGGTTTTATTTTGTGATATATAAAAAGCTTTCAATTTAAATTAAAATAAGAGTTTTAATATTAGTAAATAAATCTAAATTTAATTTTCAAAAATTGTTTTAACTTAATTATCAAAAAAAAGGAGAGTTTTATTTTTTTTTATCAAAAGTTAATATTAGTATTTAGTTATTATTTTTTAAAAAAGTGTTATTATTTAAAAAATATATTTTCATTACTATTCAAAAAAGGTTTTTAGTTGTTATTTTAAAAGAAGTTTCAATTATTTTTCTGAAAAAAAGTTATATATTTCATTATTTAAAAAAACTAATATTAATTAAAAAAGTTAATGATTATTACAAAATAATTTAAGTTTTAATTACCTTTTTTTTTATCAATTAAACAAAATGACCAATTAATAATTAAAATAAGTAATAAAAGCAAAATAAAATAAGAAGGATAGGATGGTTGGGCCGGTCATCACCCCGGACCCAACCCATTGTCACTGATGCATCTTGAAACTCTTAGGGTTTGGGGGAATTCCTTCGAACGGCGCCGGCCCTTTTCCTACTTTCGTTTTCTCTCGTTTTTTTCTTCTGCTTCGTGTGCTCCGATTTCCTCTTTATCTCTTTCGTTCTCTATGATGGAATCCTTGAAATCGAACACAACAACATTAAATGTGGAATTAACATACGTTTTCCACTCACGTTTTTGGTTGCGATGATGGTAGTTTCTTCGAGGTGATGATGTGAGAAGCTGAGCCTCAGGAAGGAGGTTTGCTCGTCGTTGGAATGAACGGCGCCGGTGAACCCTCGTCCCTGGGTATTTTGCGTTTTGGTGAGGAATTTCGATGATCTCTTTGTCGCCGCTCTTGCGCTATCGCTCGCTTCGTCTAGGGTTTTGAGAAGGTGTTGTTGTTCTCTCTTATACTCTCTCTGATTTTCGAATGGGCCTTGGATTTACGTTTTTTCTGATACTTCTATGAAAGATTTGATTTCGTATTTTTCTTCTGATATGATTCGATTGCCATTCACTTCTGTGGGATTGATTTGATTTTATTGAACTAACGTTATTTTTGATACGCTTGATTGGGAAACCTTCCATTTTCGGATTTCACACAGTTTTTGATCTCTTTTGGATTTGATTTATTTTTCTTTTGGACTTTGCAGATGTGGATTTGTTGATGACACACGGGATTTGCTTCGATTTTCTTTGTCACAAACGGATTTGTTTCAACTTGTTTTCGGAGATGGTTTCACTTTGATCAACTGGATATCCGTTACACTTTGGTTAACTGGATATTTGTTTTGTTTCAGTTAGAATTGCTTATGATGAACTGATTTGTCTTTTTTCTGATACTCCTAATGTGATTTCCAGGTGACATATAACTCAGTTCCAGCCCATCGTGATTTACTTGATAGGGGTTGGAAGTTGTTTTGTGACTCTTCTGATGTTCACTCCGCGATGCCCCTCGTTCATTCATCGATTCAGAACGCTCCTTGCGAGCTGATGCTGTTCCAATATTGGTTTGGTTGTGATTGCCATGAGTTTTTGATTGTATCTTTTCTTTGAATTATCCTTTGAGCTGAAAGGTGATCGTGAACTGGGCCATGATGTTGATGAACTGAGCCCTGCATTTGGTACTTGTGACCTTCACTTCGGTTGGGATCACCATGACTGATACATGAACATGATTGTATGACCTTATCCCTCTTTTTCTGGTATGGCCTTGCACATTTGCTCACATGTGTGATTTGATGATTTCATCTGGTTGTTGATTTTTTCCAGATATTTGATTTGTTTTCTGATGTGGTTTTAAACCAGGTTTCAGTTTACTCTTCATGTTTTCTGTTATGAACTTCATTAACTTCTTTTCTCTTTTTCTTTCAGCACTGATGCTGGTGCTTCGGTTGGATCCAAGTTGCCGAAGAAAGGTTATTGGTGATGATGACCTTAGGGTCTGAACCATTTGGGATGCCATTTCCATTTGGTTTTGGTTGCGTTGCCTTAGTGATGATGGCCTTCGGGTCTGAGCTGATATTTTGGGCGAATTTGACAATTTGTGTAATTCGGAGTTCGGTAGGGAGTTGGTAACGGCTTCGGCCGTGGCTCTCCCAGCCGCTCGAATGTTTACGCCCGATGATGAATAACCTGAGGGCTGCTTTTCTTTCCATCCTCTTTATCATTTACTTTGGCTCGCATTCGCACTTGCGTTCGAATTACCGACTGCTTTCTTTTTGGTTTTGACAGGTTAAGGAATTGATGAAGTCGTTGGCTCTTTTACTGGTGAAAGTGTCCACAACTTTTGGTGTTAAGACAAAAGAGCTTTCGAGACCAAGCGGGATGTTTGTCGAGGCCTTGGCCGTGCCCTCTCGACACCCGGTGATGAGCTTTATTCTGAGGGTGTCGAAAAATATTTCCTAACCTTTTCTGCCATGTTTTTGCTTTGTTTGCGCAGGTACTCGGAGAAGGCTCGAATGAAGGACATGAAGAAACTAATCGAGAAATGGCATGAAGATTAGATGTTTAGGACTTTTTAGGATGAAACATGTAAATTTAGATCCCTTTGTAACTTGTAAATAAAAAAATATTATGAAATAAATTCCATATATTTTTCTTCATTACTTTTTGGTTCTTTTTTGTAATTCAAATATGTCACAACCGTACAACTCACCAAAATTGCCAATTGAATCTACTTTGATCAAAAAAATCCAATTAAATCCTACTTGAACAGGTAACTCCAAATAAGTTCGACCGATTAAACTTTACACGATTTAACTTAAACAAATGGAATTAACCTTCACCACATAAGTTCAACAAATTCAAAGAAACAGTTGAAATCGAGCATTGTTATTTCCCACGTGTCGGTCCATTTAAACCTGATATAACTTTCAATTCTAATTCAATATTTCCTGAATTAAATTGTGCTTTGCGTCTTTGATAAAACCCCTATACCAGCTTGGCCCACAAACCTCGATCAACCATAAATTAAAACTTGAATCAGACTCGAATTTTTTTACTGTTCCTTTTGAAGTTTTAAAATAGCAGAGAGCAGTGGAAACAGAAAAAATGCGCGCTTATGACATAAATTTAGACGAGTGATTTCTTGCACCGATTCAAACCATCTCAAATTAATATCTCACCATAACCAGCCTCACAGGATTTTAGCAACGGCCCCCCTGACACTCAAATCTCGGCCCCCGAATAAATTACCGTATCGATGCCAACATTTACCGTGAATTTCTGCTTATCCCCAAAACAAAGATTTCGGAGAAGGATGTTTTAATTATCCCGAAGAACCCTAGCGCAAGCTCATTTTCAAAAATTGTCGGTAAACAATGCACAAATTACCATTTTACCCTTTTCATAACCAAAACGCCTCAGATGCACTTCCTACAAAACAAACAGACTATGTAGCCCATTAGTGGTTAGTTGATGCAAAAAAAATGAGATGCTATGCGATATGAATCGGCTAAATATAAGGGTAAAAGTTTGGGGTATTACTTGAACTATAGTGGTTTCAACAGCAAGGAGGTGAGATCTTAAGGTCAAAAATTAGGGTGCAACACTACAAAGCGGAGATTTGCTTTGGTAAATGTTGATTCAACTTCAATTGAGCAGATCCAAGCAAGAAATCTGGAAATCCTTCAAGATCCAAGTGATGACTTGTAGTAGAAATGAAGATTCACCAAATTTAAGCCAAAATGATTCAAATAAGCTCTTCTAGATCCACTTCAAAATTCAGATCCACGCTAGCACAAAAATTGAATGGAGAATTGTAAATAATAAGGATGAAGGATGAAGGTTTAGCTCTAGAATTCAATGATTCCAATGGAGAATCAAATAATTCAAGGTGAGAGCTCTAATGGAGTTTTGGAGATGGAAAAGTTGAGAGCAAAATTCAAAGAGTGAGAATGAATTCTGAAAATGAAATGAGATTATGAGGATTGATTGTGTGAGGTTTGGAGCAAATCATTTAAATATGCTATAGATTAGGAGTAGAATGATGGCTTGGAGTGTGGTTATGGAAATTGGTTTGGGATTAGGAATGGGAATTTGAATTGATTTTGAAAATTAACCAGAATTCAGAGTGGTTTTAGATCCTTCTTCTGGTGTAAAATCAAATTCACAAGTGATCAAAATGGACCCCAAAGTGGCTGCCTTTGAAAATTCACGTGCAGAGGCAAAATTTGCCTTGGTTAATCGGTTAACCATTTGGGTTAATCGATTAACACCTTTAAAAATCCAAATTTGACCTGATTTTGCTATGGTTAACCGGTTAACCATATTGGTTAATCGGTTAACACCTTAAAATTTTGAATTTTGGCGCCTTTTGGAGGGAAAAGTGCACATTTGTCCGTTTTCTTCCGTTTTGAGCTCTGTTAAGCCTTTGAAACTTGCTTTCGAATATCAAAACTATGAGAATGCCTGAGATAGCTTGAATGTTGCCTCCTGAGCTACAAATATCCTGCAAAATAAAATAAAATCAACCGCTCGATCGCCGGGCAAGATAAATGTCGAAGCCTCTGATGCTTGTCGTTTAGTCTCTTGCACTAAAAAAAGAAAACTGAGCCACATAAATGCCTAGATCCCATGCCTCCAGAACAAATGTTGTGATATTTAAAAAAATGAAAAATGCAGGGAAACAAAAGCCAGTCAATGCTAAAACGAAAGGGCAAATTTTGGGGTGCTACAGTTATTCATGTGGGAGGCACCATCACACATATAGCCACTGCATTAGGACTCACCAGCCAGTTACTGCATCTGACTCCATATTATGGATACACCCTGTTGGACATTGACTTCAGTTTGGACAGAGGGCTGATGAGGAGATCATCTTTTCAGCCTGATTCTTTCAGGCTTCTAATTGACTACCAGACTGTCCACTATTTTACATTTCCTGGCCCAGTTGTGACCAGTGTACACGATCCTTCAAATTGGAGTTACGCATTGGAAGGCTATGGAGAGACGATCGATGAGCCACGTACACAACCCTCAGTGGAATACCATCCTTCACCACCATCTCCAAGGATAACAATATATTCTAATAATCATGCATTGCAAAGGACCGACTTGCATACCCAGATAACAGCATTGCGCATAGAGATAGTTCGACTCCAGCAGACAGTAGCCGATCTCACCTTACAGGTTCAAATATCAGACATGACTCACGCAACAGAAGTAGACACCCTGTATCAGGAGATCTCAGATTTACACAGAGAGTTGCACTAACTCCGTCATCCTGATCAGTCTGACGAGCAGCCAGCTTCTTGATGACACTATTTCATTGCTTTTTATTATTTGCTTTGTTTCCATTTTCATTTACAGATTTATTGCATTAGTTTACGTTTTCATTTCATGACATTAGCCTTACCGTTTATATATATATGTTTGTGATGATTGTCATTTCTTGTAATTTATTTTAATTCTAATTTTTTATGTCGAAATAAGGAAAAAGAAAAAAATATATATACAGAAAAAAATTAGTGTCCCAGGACAGGTGATCTCTACTGCAACACACCCCCAAAAATCAAGAAGAAGTACCAAGGCCCAAACAAAGCACACAAATCCGGCCCAACCACCTTTACAAAGGATGGCGCCCGCCATGGGGTTTGGACTATATGCGGGGCAGAAGTTACAAAACCACCATTTTTGCATCCAAAACCTCTAAAACTCCATTCTGGCTACACGAAAATCTCCCCCAAAGCACCAAAAGTTCCTAACTTCATCTTCCACTCACCAACCCATTAACCATTCCAACTTCCATTTTAACTTTCCCTCACCAAAATCCATCAAAAACCCATTTTTACAAAACTCCAAAAAATACTCATTGTTCACTCATCTTCCATCTCAAGAGTTCATCCATGGAGCACGAAGGTTACATCTTGTGTTAAGGGAAACCCAGAGAAAGACAACGAATTTTTTTCGACAAACTGCAAAGTCGAGACATCGCCTCTACACGATACGTGCATGATAAATGTCTGTATTCTTTGGGTATTTACCATAACGTTTATCACTTGTTAGACACTCTAGGACTGCATAAAATATTTGCCAAACGTGATCCTACTTTTGAGAGGCTGACCAGGAAATTCTTTAGTTCCCTGATTTATGTTGTCAGACCCAACACTGCTAGTACCGTCGGTACCGTGGGTACCGTACAGTTCCGAATGTTTAATGTGGAATACGCCTTTAGTACCAACGAACTTGCAGAGAGGCTAGGACTGCCTTTTGGTGCGGGTGTTATTTGTGAAGCACCTCTAAATTCTGAATGGTCTGTGGGAGCATTTTCCTTTTGGCACAGGTTATCAAATACATCTTTCGAAGGAATACTTGCCTCCAGGATCCATAACCCGACCATCCACGTGTTTCGCTACATGTTAGCCTGTACTGTCTTTGGCCGAGAGAATCTTAATAAGGTAAATGTAAAAGAGTTACTATTTTTGTAGGGGTGCCTTACAAATAGGAGATTTAATGTGGTTCCATTTATGATTTCCCACATGAATGCCTCAATCAAGGGAACTGGGACCAATGCCTTCAGAGGACTTATTACGTCCATTGCAAAGGCTCTAAACCTAGATAATGAGATAGCCACTCTAGCACCTCTTCCTCCTCGTACAATTAATTTGAAATTTTTAAAAGATATGAAATTGTGCAAGGTCAGGAAGGACAGGGGCTTCGAGCTTATGATCCATGGGAGGGCTATCCCATCTATCGTTTTGCCCAGCACTAGATGCACAGATGTGACTATCGAGAGGAATTGGACCTATGATTTAGATGCACCACCATTTACAGGTCCAGTACCTTCGAATATTCTTATTGGTGAAGGCAATGATACTGATGACGAGTATGAACGACGAGAGCAATCTCCCGATCATCCTATGCCGCTTCACCATGTACCACAAACACACACTGCACCGTCTTCCTCTTACCATTCTGTAGGTACCGCTCCCGGCTTTTTTATATATGAGCATATGTGGCGAGACCAATTAGCCAGAGAGGAGAGATGCAATAACTTGCTCACCACCATTCAACAACAATTAACCAAGAATATGAGATTCATGCAAGAGTCTCAGCAGTAGATGAGTCAGTCCATGCAACGCATAATGCAATCTCAAGCTGCTCTGACCACCCAATTCGACGTGTTTGATGCTTCTCAGACCGATCATCGTCGCAGCAGATCCCGCCGCCCTAGGTACTCACCGCACGTTGGCGATAGCACTGGCAACATGCCTTAGGCCCTTCAGGTACCTCATCCCTTGCTTATTTTGAAACATTGGGGACAATGTCCAATTTAAGTGTGGGAGGAGACTTTATTTATTTTCTCGCTTTGTCTCTTCTTATTTTTCTTTTCGTTTTTAGAACATACTTGTGCTTAACGAGTCATACCGCAGTATACCCTATTCTCTCATTACTTTGCCCCACCAAAAATTTTATTGACAAATAGTGTACCATTCTGAATTTTTTTGGGCTTTGAGGCAAGTTCGAGTTAGTATGCGGATGATTTGGAAAATTTTCTTTGAAACATCGATATCATTATAACATCTTAGGTTTCGCAAAGCGTTATCTAAGTGAAGGATCGATGAAAATAAATGAATGATCGGTATGCTAAAAATAAAATAATTGCAACTCGGGTATAGGTAACTCTCACAATGTCATTTAACCCAAAAAGTTGTAATTTCGAAAAAGAAAAAAATGATAAAGACAAAACAAAACAAAAATATCTTCTCATTGTCAGCTGGTTCAGAGGTATCTGGTACTGAACTCGGTAGGGTAGATTACGATCTGATCTCCCACAACTACAAATGGGACAATAAAGAGGGTTATACCAATTTATGTACCAGAGCCCCGTGCTTATGATCAGCAACACTAATCGATCACTTCACCATGATTTTGTACGGATAACGGGCTTAATGTGATTGCACCAGAATGAAAAGGACCCAAAGGGAGATTTGAAAGTAGGCCTAGGTACAGTAGGGTAGTATGGACTGATTTTGTGTAAGAACGAAGCTTATGTCCGTGTTTACGGAGAAATGTCATTTCGATACCTGTGGTTCACTGAGTTACCACCTATCGCTTCATCTCAACTTGAACTTATAAGACCTTTTTGCCCAGATCATTTATGGATATCACCCTGCTTTTTGTGATGATGTTTTGCTTGAGGACAAGCAAAGGTTTTAGTGTGGGAGAATTTGATAGGCCCAAAATATACTTTTATTTAACTCGATTTGCGCATGTTATTTAGGATTTTATTTTTGTTTTCTTGTATTATGCCTCTGTTTTGTTTCTTTTTTAGGTTTTTTTATTTTTAAAGCTACTCGAGAAGAAATGAAGAAAAACGAGCTAAAAGACCTACATTCTGAGGAATTATACACATGGCTTCCACCATGGCGGGCGCCATAGGGGATGCCACACATTGGATAGAAGACAACTGCTGACAACTGCCACGTCTCCCACTCATTTCCATCCTAGTTCATGTGGCGGGCGCCGCCTTCACATTCTCGTTTCCCTTCCAAAAGGAGTTGGGAGGCATTCTTGTCCTTGCATGTACTTTCCTACCACTATAAATAGAGGAGTTCTGTCTCATTTCTAATCATCCAAGCTTAGTTACAGAACTCAAGCCATAAATTTCATCTATTGCAAAGTGATAAACTTCTCACTTCGAGGGGTTATCACACTGTTTAATCGAGTCTGTAATCGGGTTTAGAGCACTTGTGTAGAAGTTAATCCTGCCGCCATTTTATTTCTATCATTTATTTCCAGTTGTACCAAGATTTAAAGCCTCTCGTTTAGAGCAGGTTTCTGTTTATTTATCGTCTTTTTTTATTTATCCGCTTTTTTTTATCGCGCTGTTTATTTCTCGCACCGTTTATTTATCGCACCCTTTATCGCACTTTATTTATTTCCTCGCACTTTATTTACCATATCTTTTTACTTTACCGTGTCAGGCTAAATCTTAAAGGCTAGGATGCAAGAATTATAGTTATAATAGTATTCCATACGGCTGTCGATAAAATTACTTAAGGGTTATTTTGGCTTTTAACACTTATTTTTTGTACTTAAAATTTGTTGGGTAAGATCGAAAGCCGTCCAACCTTTAGATAAATTTGGTTAGTTTTAACTGTTCAAAGGAAGCGAAAGCGCTTGGCTCAGTTAATTAGGAATCTTTAATGTTTAAGAAAATCGATTTTAAAATTGTTTTCGGATGCGTTTATGGATTTAAGGTCCGGTTCGCAAGAACCTCTTTTTGTTAGAAACTCCAGGTCAAAATACTTTTCAACTAAGTAAAGAAACTATATTTCTTAAAAATAGGTTTATTAATCTTAACGTAATACACGCCTTTTTATAAGTGATAATAAGAGGGATCGATTAGGGATAAACTCGGTTCTGAATACGCAAAAGCGATAGTTCCCGTTAAATTAGTTCTTTTCATAAGTAGAAAACATTACCCCATAAGGCATTCTATTTATACACATTTGGAATACTATGTAGCTATGTGAATTGCACATATGCCTGTTGTTTTATTATTGAATTTATTTCCGCACTTTACTTTTATTTTGCACAACTCAACCTTTTATTGACTTGCCTTAGATAAACACCGTAACACTAGCGAATAATTGATTGACGTTTGGTCTCTGTGGGATCGATAATCTTATATATTACTCTGACGCTATTCATGCACTTGCGAACTGAGCATCACTTGGCAGGCCAGATTGCAAAAGTGTGTAGCACTATCTACTACAGAGGCTGAGTTTATTGCAATTACTAAAGCATGCAAAGAGTTACTATGGTTGGAGAAATTTTTGCAGGAGCTTGGTTTTGTTCAAGACAAATATGCGTTATTAGTTGATAGTCAAAGCGCTATTCATCTTGGTAAGAATCCAAATTTTCATAATAGGTCCAAACACATTGGTGTGAGATATCATTGGATACATGATGTTTTGGATGCTAAGGTTTTGGAATTAGCTAAAGTTCATACATATGATAATGGTTCTGATATGATGACTAAAGCATTACCAAGAGGGAAATTTGAAGCTTGTTGTGATATTGCCGGTTTGTCGATTTCCTCCACATAGTTGTGAGGGGGAGATTTATTGGGTTTGAGCTCCCTTCCTATGTGGAGAAAAACCCAGATATGATTAGCCCATTTGTCTCACTTATTTAAGTGGAGAAGATCAATTTAAGGTTGAGAGAGATAGAGAAAAAATAAGGATTCAAATGAAAGAAAATAGGAGAGAAACTCATTCCCATTTTTCTGCAGCCAGTCTCACTAAATCGACGATCTCCGATTGTTAACTGTTGGATCGAGCTCAAATTTGTTGGGCAGGTTCGTAACTCATATATCTAAATTTTGACCGTTCAGGTTTTCAATACAACTTCTAAGGTGAAAGTTATTTGCTTTGCACTGAAGCTGCAATTTTGGGGAAAATTTTCAGCTTTTTGATTCTTATTTGTAAGCTAGTTTGTTTTGTGATTTGCGGTTGTTAGCACTGGTTTGTGAATCACTTTAAGACTCTCTTATACCCTTAATTTATTATAGTAGAGTTATTTCTCTGGTTTGGACGACTCGTGGTTTTTACTCCCATATTGAGGGGTTTTCCACGTTAAAAAACATCAGTGTTCTTTTGTGCCTTTATTTGTTTGATTTTCCGTCTTATATTTGTTTTTTAGTCCTCAAGATTCCTACAAGTTTGGGGAAGTTTTATATCCGCTGCATATTTGTATATTATTATGTCTTAATTTTCTATCAAGTACGTCATATATGCCAATATAGAATTCTTAACCCCACTATTTTGCATTGTACTACGGTCAAATGTTGATTTTGTATAAAAGGAAAAATTAGTAATGTCGTATGCAATCCGAGTTATTACATTAAATTTTGACAAGAATGACATCCATTTAATTGTCTCGCATACAACACAAGGACAATAAAAGAGTCAATTATTGTTGGGAAGGTCTTGTTTCGCATATTCAAGAAATTCAAGAGCTACTTTCTAATACACAAGACCTAATCTATTAGCTTTCATCCAACTACAATTCATAATAAATTTTGAAATTTATATCAAAAGCTTGTAGAATTATTTAACAGTACAACAACACAATAAGTTATAAAATAATCTTCATCTTCATATCACTCAATTAGAACAATATATAACATTTCCAATGACATAAAAACAATCTCAATATCACTTAATTATAACAACACATATATGAATGACACATTAATGTTACACACAACATACTAATATGGTTATTTGCTGCACACACACACGCGCGCCCGCGCACGCGCATGCGCGCACACACACACACACACATAACAACACTCTCACATATATGATATATCCAATCTACATTCACACAACATACTAGATGTTTATACAACATTAAATAGAAATATGGTTTTGTTATCAAATTTTATTCATAACAATATAACTTTAACAACACCAAAACCTAAAAATCAACATGAATGGTGATAAAGGTGATGAAATCGAGAATGTACTGTAAATTGAATAAGAGGTTGTTGTTGGAGAGTCTGGGAGAGTCGGGAGCACCAACGAGACTAATGCTCTAGGACCACAAGGGAGTGAGGCGCCACATCTCAACTCAAAATCTTAAGGTGTTAGGTAAACGAGTCTTTTCTCTTATAAATCCAACATTTCACTCATTCATAGGCAATGTGAGACTTTAACCACTCACACTTGCATCCAACATTCTCACACATAAGCGTGAGTCCCCTACATCCTATATCAGGATCTAACATCGGATCCAACTCTCAATCCCCCCTAAGTCGAACCACGACTCTGATACCACTGTCGAAAAGTCCTGGAAAGTCGAGAGCACCAATGTGACTAATGCTCCAGGACCACAAGAGAATGAGATGCCACATCTCAACCCAAAATCTTAAGGTGTTTGGTAAATGTGTCCTCTCTCTTATAAATTCAACATTCTACCCATTCAAAGGAAACATGAGACTTTAACCATTCACATTTGCACCCAACAGTTGTGACCAAGAAATACCATTCATGTGCGCTCGCTTTCATCTTGTAAGAACTAGAAGTTTGGATGTTCCAAGAAATGAATGAGAGGTAAGAAGATGAAGTTTGGAAGTCTGTTTTGCTACCTCTTTCGTCTGTTCTTTGTCAGAGCACTTATGTTCTTAAAAAAATAAACTAAATCTGATACGCTTTAATTTTAATGAAAAACATTTCACCATCGTTGAAAAATTAACTGTAATGAAACATATTAACTTTAGGTGACATATAACCATAGTTGAGAAATATACTCGTTGGGAAATTACTTTTAATTATTATATAAATATATAAATTAATGGACACATCATCTGTTGTATAGAAAAAAAGGAAAAATGTTGGAGCTGGGATTTGAAACCTGTACACCTTAATATATCACCACAATTGATATTATTGACCGTAGTGTT
Organism: Lathyrus sativus; assembly: GCA_963859935.3. Classification (NCBI taxonomy): domain Eukaryota; kingdom Viridiplantae; phylum Streptophyta; class Magnoliopsida; order Fabales; family Fabaceae; genus Lathyrus; species Lathyrus sativus. The sequence goes on along the minus strand of OZ012738.1, from coordinate 554,272,803 downwards.
ATGTCCGTAAAAAAACATAGGCGTCTAAATAAGAGCTATTACTTCGATTGATTGATTAACCGAGGTCATAACATATTACGATAAGTATATTTTGTAGTAGTGATTCTCTCTCCTCATCTCTTGACTCTTACATCCATAAACATTAATCTATGTTGGATAGTTATGCTATCTCCCAATATAACTTTATAGTCCGAGCAAATATTACTAGATGATTTTCTAATGCGAAAGAAATCTATTTGAGAACATGCAACCACAATCTTAAAGATGATAACATGATTTCCTAAAGTATGTATTTGCTATAGTAAGATAAAAAAATAACAGACAAACAATCTAAGATGAATTTACTCTCTGTATTTATCTCCTTGAGACCATACATCCATGCATTCCCTCAAAACTTTTTGATACACTCCATACATATCAATTAAGATCCCTTCATAGAAAAATATTTTCTCCATAACATATATCCTAAAATAAGCCTTATAATTTTTCCTTAATACTTACCTTTAAGGTGTTCGGCTAATCCAAGGGTTATGAACCGATCTTTCACCCTTTTTACATCAACACTATCCTTTTTCCAATCATTATCTATAATAATTCTCATCTTATTTCTCAATCTAACTTTGCTTTATTGGTGTGACAAAGTCTAAATCACGAATTGTCTATTTTTTCCCCCTTTTAACCTTTTACACTTAACATTTTGTAGGCACGTAAAATTGATTTTCCTCCTAACCACAATGCACACTATTTCCATTGATTTTCTTGTAAGTGTACCTTGGGTTCTGTTATAGCCCCCAAGGTTTTTTTTGTATCTTTTTTTATTTCAATTTCATTAATATGTTGTATTAGGGTGCTTCTTAGGTGGTGTTTTGGAGTATCAACCTAGTTTGGATGCCTTAGGTATTAACTTTGTATCCTTTTGCTTTTATAAAAAATATATATTGTTCCAAAATAAATCATACTCTCACAAATTAACTTTTTCGCCTTTACTCATTCATAAAAACATAAACATGCCTTCTTATTTTTAACTGCATTCACGTGACGAAGCAACGACTCATGCTCATTTGACACAACACTCAAGTCAAACAACACATTGCTTTTAGGACAAATACCTATAATCACATTGTAATGTAACATATTTGATCCATATCATATAGATTTCAAAAAATTTATGTTATTTGTCGACGACCTAACACAAACCTTTCATTTTAATATAATAATTTTATAATTAAGGCCTGATCATCTTCATCACCCTTCCTGTTGAATTTCTGTTCATGTACCAAAAATGAACTTTGAAGCGCATCAATCCCGAATGTGTCAATATCTTTTGGTTCTTCTATAGAGTAGATAATATACTTGAATCTCTCTGTTAGGGTACGAAGAATCTTCTTAACCACCTTCACATCATCCATTATTTCACCACAATTCCTCATAGCATTACCACATGACTCTTCCAAAATAGTCATTCACTGACTCACTATCTTTCATTTTCAACACTTCAAAATCTCTTCTAAGAGTCTACTTCCGTGCTCTCTTGACTCTTGAACGTCTTGATATTTGTTCTTCATGAAATCCCGCAATTCCTTGGCAGTACTCTTCTTGGTGATAGTCTTCAAAATAGTCTTTTTGATTGAACTCTTTGCTTTGAAGTCCTTCAACCTTAGATCCTCCAATGCCTTTGTTTGAACAACAGTAAATGTATCTCTCTGCACCAGCTTAGTGAACCCATTAGTGACAACTCTCCAAAATTCTTTAGATATGAGCAAGTTCTCCATCAACAAACTATAATGATAGTAATCACCATCGAACTTAAGTATGCATACATGTGCAAAATGACTATTCTCAATCATATGATGAAAATCCTCTCAATCACTTTTTTTTTATAAAAATTTTAGTTTGTTCCTTGTTTTTAATACCACAATATGAAATATCTTGAACAAACCGTCAACTTTCATTGAATTTTAAAACATAATAAATTGTCACATGGTAAATAAACATCCCACGATTTTATGCTGATTCTAACTGACCACTAACCCGCTCCTAAACGTGCTGCAAGCACACATAAACAGACATTGACTAATTCAAATTTTAAAAGAAATAAATTTTTTTTAAAATTAATTAATAAACTAATGCATAATAACTTGTATATGAAAATATTATAACACTGCTAATCCTACGGTAAGAAAGAAGAAAAGATTGAGAAGGAAGAGAAGACAAAAGACGATGACGATGATGTGCGTTTTTCACTCTTTGATTAGAATTTTCTAATTTCTCGATTTTGTTTATAGAATTTATTTTTATTTTTTCATGAGTTATTGATTTAACTATAATTTAATTTAATGCCGAGATCTCAATACCATTTTAGTTTCTTAAAAGAAACTATTAATTTATTAATTAAAAAGTAATTTTTATTGGAATCTCTTTAATTTGTAACCATAAAAGAAAAAAGAACCCTTTATTTCGTGACCAATTTGGTCATTTCGTCAAAGTTTCAACTTTTGAAACCCTTGTTATATTCGACCAAAGCAGCAGCATTATTTAGTTCAAGAGTTGTTCCTGTTCACTTCAACAACAATGGCTCAGTTGAAAGCATTTCCTTCACATCCATGCGCTACTGCCACTCCTTCCCTACATGCAACAGGTTCTCCTTCTCTCAGTTTCATTCTCTTTCATTAATGCTATGTTAGTCATTATGTCTCTCAATCATGATAACAGTTTCAAAACCCCATCTTTTAAACCCTGTTAACAATTTATGACGATCCTTTATTGATAAAATTTCCTTGATTTGCAAATATTATTTGCAGAGCACATTCTGTTTAATAGGTTCTGGAAGGCAAACCCATGTTCATATAAACAGGTGATCTTTAAAACTTCAAACTTTAATCCTTTGAATTTACAAACATATGTTTTTTTTTTATTAAATTTTTTTTATTTCATATTTAGAGACCCTTCTTGTTTTTTCTGTGTTGATCTTATTTTGGACTTTTTTAATATGTGTAGTTGAAGCCAAAAGCTAATGTTGGTGCCGGAAGACTTCAAGGTGAGATTATTTTGTATCAAGATCTATAGGAAATTGTTATGTGGTTGACATTGTCTTTATATGCTTGATTTATAAACAATGGTGAATCTATGATTTCAAATTGTGGTGGCGGGTCTGGTTTTCTGAGAAGGTGGAATTAGTCATTTGCACGTAGATATTTACTTTGCTGTGTGTCTCTGATTTGTAGTATTTATCGGTTGGAATTAATTGACTCGGTTTGTTTTCACTTGGATTTTGAAAATGATAATTTTCTTAACAAAATTATGTCTTATTATCAGCATTAAACAATTGATTTTCTGGAGCCGTAATTTGGGGCTTCTTAGGTCATGCATGGTTTACTTTGAAAGTGAATGAATTCTGTTGAGGCACTGTGTGTTTGCGTGTTCATTATGTTGATTAGATGCTGTTTGGTATTTAAGTTTAATGTTTGTAATGCTATTGAGGTTTTTGTAATGTGCAGTTGTAAAAGCAGTATCGAGCAATGATTCTGCTGTGGAAGTTTCTCAAGCCAAGAAGGGTAGCGGGCTGCGTGGAAAATTGAACAAGGTTGTACTGGCTTACAGTGGTGGCTTAGACACATCGGTTATTGTCCCATGGTTGAGGTATGGATGTTTCCTTGTTCTTTTACTACTAGGTTTCTGTCACAAATTCAAGATTCTCTCCCTTGCATATTCTGAATGACAAGAACCAAGTAATTTAGAGACGCGGTTTAGTATTTGAGCAGAATGGGTAAATGAAGATCAGAAACCATTTTTACGTTATCTATTGGTGTATAATTTTGTTCTTGTTATATTTCTTATTTAGTGATTTCTTGTTATATTTCTTATTTAGTGATCTTGATGTTGCAGGGAGAATTATGGTTGTGATGTTGTTTGCTTCACTGCTGATGTTGGCCAAGTACGCTGATTCATGTTTTGTAATCAAGATTATTGTTGTCAAAGTTGTTTATTGGATGAGGTGTTTTAAGATAGTAAACATCTGACTAGGAGAGTTTGTCGGTTAACAAAATTATTTTCACAGGGTATAAAAGAGTTGGACGGTTTAGAAGCCAAAGCCAAAGCCAGCGGAGCTTCTCAATTAGTTGTAAAGGACTTGCAAGAGGAATTTGTTAAAGATTATGTATTTCCTTGCCTGCGTGCCGGTGCCATTTATGAGAGAAAGTATTTGCTTGGGACCTCAATGGCCCGTCCTGTGATTGCAAAGGTACTTTTGCTTGAAGTTATATTAAATATGTTGCACCCGCACTTCATATTAAAGGCGTGTTTGGTGTTTGACACGAATCAGTGTCGGACTTTGCATTCTTCAAATAATTGTTTTTGTTGTGTTTGTGTACGTGTCATTGCTTATTGATTGATGTGTGTTGACTGATAGGCCATGGTGGATGTTGCCAAAGAAGTTGGAGCTGATGCTGTCGCCCACGGGTGTACAGGGAAAGGAAATGATCAGGCATGTCTTACTATTATAACTACAGTACCATGTCATGCAAATTATAATAATCTCACATTTTTTAATAAACATTTAGGTACGATTTGAGCTCACTTTCTTTGCGCTGAACCCCAAGCTAAACATTGTGGCTCCATGGAGGGAGTGGGATATTACAGGGAGAGAAGATGCTATTGAGTATGCTAAAAAACATAACGTTCCTGTTCCAGTGACCAAGAAATCCATATATAGCAGGGATAGGAATCTATGGCATCTTAGCCATGAGGTATGCATTGTGTTTATCCTCAATCTAGCTCTAGTTATGCATTGTGGTGAACCATATTTTTAGAAGTATTTCAAGAAAACCTATCATTTTTTACCGGTCTCTAGAGAGCATATGAATCATTAAAGGGAATTCATTGCATCATTTCTATGCTGCATTGTCAGATCCCAAAACTATATTTCGGGAGTAACATGTTACTGTTTCTCTAACGTATGCGATATGTGTCTTGAAGGGTGATATTTTGGAAGACACGGCTAATGAGCCCCAAAAGGATATGTACATGATTTCTGTAGACCCAGAGGATGCTCCAGATCAACCCGAGTAAGCTTTCTTGTAGTTTTACTAATTCAATCTATATAAAGCTTCAAGTTTCTGTTATGTTATGCCTTCTAGAAAGAATGCACCTGCAATTATTTTTGGAAGTTGAACCTTACATTTTCGAAATCATGCATTGTCTTGCAGGTATTTGGAAATTGGCATAGAGTCGGGACTTCCTGTTTCACTCAATGGGAAGACGCTTTCACCAGCAACTTTACTCACTGAGCTCAATGAGATAGGTGGAAGGCACGGAATTGGTCGTATCGACATGGTTGAGAATCGGCTTGTAGGCATGAAGAGCCGCGGAGTTTATGAAACTCCTGGCGGAACTATCCTTTTTGCTGCAGCACGGGAGTTGGAGTTTTTGACACTTGACCGAGAAACAATACAGCTCAAAGATACGTTAGCCCTTAAATATGCAGAGTTGGTGTATGCTGGAAGATGGTTTGATCCACTCCGTGAGTCCATGGACGCCTTTATGCAGAAGATTACAGAGACCACAACAGGTTCTGTGACTTTGAAATTGTACAAAGGGTCTGTTACTGTAACAGGTAGGAAGAGTCCCTTCAGCCTTTATAGGCAAGATATCTCATCATTCGAGGGTAGTGACATCTATGATCAAGCTGATGCTGCTGGTTTTATCCGGCTTTACGGGCTTCCAATGAGAGTCAGAGCAATGCTTGAGCAGGGCATTTAGTTTAAGTGTTGATCTCATTTCAAAACATGTATTTGATTGCAATAAGACGACATGCTTTGATTCGCTAGAAGACAGTTGTATTTTCTCTGTTATTTCAGTTTTGGTTATTTAGAAATTGGATTGTAATGATAGAGCAGTTTCAATTGTTTGTGGATCGATCACGTAATGTTGAAATGTTTTCACTTAATTAAATGTTGTAACATTCAATAAATATTGTTTAGCATTATATACTGTTCCAAATCTCCTAACTCCGTGAAATTTACAATTCTACAATATCGTCAAAGACAAACAAATTTAATCGAAGGTGGTATTTTGTCCTTCAGTCGCCAAGCACGCATTCTGTTTTCTTCGCAATTCCAAGTTCTGAAGTGCTCCTCCTCCATGTGCCTCACTTTTGGTTTAGTTGGTAATCTTGTATCAATAGTTATTTTCATGAGTTCAACTGCATTCTCAAGAATGTGCATAACTAATTCAACTTGACATGATGCACCACAAAATCCAACCAATTCCAACTCCTTAATACTGTATTGACATTCCTTTGGAAATTTGTGTTCTGTTCTAAAAGTAGGTTCTGTATTTAGCATCTGCAACATGTATAGAAATCAGTTTCAAATTCACAACTATCCTAGCTTTTGGGCATAAGTAATGCTTGATGCAAGCACAGAGTATGATGCTAGAACTTTTCAGAGAAATTATTGAATGCTTGACAGAAAAAAAAAGCTAGAAGCTCAAGGATAAATTCACCTTGATTGTGAACCTACATAGTGAAGGTGATGCATTCAATAAAACAACACAAGCACTAAGTATTATGCCATCATCACCACAAGCCACCAACTCCAAATCCTTGAGATTATTCAACTTGGGAAGTTGACTTAACCAATAAATCTGAAAATTGGAAAATAAAAAAATATCTCAGGCACAACACTGACACATCGACACCGATAATAATTTGAAAAAATAAATAAATTGAATGTAATTACAAGTGTTGGTATCGCATTGATACAAACACGGACACTGGACACTGACACCGATAATAATTTGAAAAAATAAATAAATTGAATGTAATTACAAGTGTTGGTATCGCATTGATACAAACACGGACACTGACACGTTTTTTTCCATAAGTGTCTGAATATCACTCTTGATAATACGCAAACAAGCATGAGAAAAGAAGGGCATGCAGGAAATTTACCACTTGAGGTGAGTTTTGTGTAATATCCAATTTAAGCACTTTTATTTGCAACATAAAGCTTTCTCTAACAAACTCCACAAAGGATCCTCCAAAAGATGCTTCCACAAGGCTTGAAACACTCTTGAATTCTGTCTCCAAATTAGTCCCATAGTATTTGAATGACACTAATTTCTCAGCAAATATTTCAACTTTTGTCAATTCCAAACATCTTACCAACTCTAAACATTTCAACTTCAATGATGAACCTGAACCTAAAACCTTCATAGTTTTCGGAACTTCTGAATCAACCAAACTCAATGTTTCAAGTAACAGACAATTACACAGAAAATACTCCAGTGTCTCTTCGGTCACAGTAATCGATTTCATACGCAAAACACACAAAGAATCAAATCTTTCCACCTTAAATAGTTCCAACGGAAGAACATAATCAGTTGCACGACCGAAATACAGTTCAAGCTTTCGAACCTTTTTACGAACTGCAAACTGAATCCAGTTATCAATATCAGAAACATTTTTCACAGGAAACCAAAGCTTCAATCCTTGTAGAGACGAACTTTTAAGGGAAGCTAACAATTCATTGATCCAATTTGTATATGTTTGTCTTTCAGCATCATACATGATTTCCATTGCCATCTGTAAACTTCTTCCTGTAATTTTCTTCATATCTTTCTTCATGTCTTTCATAATCGGCGAACCGGAAAATTCTAATGTTCCTGTAAAATAAGTCCATAGATTTCTCCATTTTCTTGAGAGGATGCTTGTTCTAACAGCTTCTTGGATTGGTAGTTTTGATAAAATGTTTATAGGGATTCCTTCTGGTAATTGGTTTATGACATCTTCTTCATTGTTGGATTTTGCTCTCTTTTGTTTATCATCTGTTCTAGTTTCATCTTCCATGATCCTAAATTTTATCAAAATTTATGAACATCAAGATAGCGAAGAAAACAAGAAATGAATATTTAGTTACCTCTTTTTGTGATTTGTGAATGATGATATTGTTAAGATTGTGATTGGTTTTTCATGTGAAGATTGTGATTGTGATCTATAAAGAAGAACTTTGTATTTTGTCAAGATCCGGACTATGCTTCCTTGGTGATAACGTCAAATTCAAGTTACTTTGTTTTTACTATTTTCTTTTTGAAAGGGGTCCATTTAATATACTTGGTTTTGTTTGGTTGCTTAGGAATTTAGTGAAATAATCCAAAATAAATTGTTAACATATAGTATCATTAAAGTTTAATCACAATTAATATGGAAGAAATCAAGTTGTTGACAAACAAACTATCATAATCTTAAATTAATGTAATTCTAATTTTAACATATTATACATTATTTATTCAAATCAGGGTCTTCATAGAATTGAATATTAGAACTTGAAACTACAAAATTAGTGAATAATAGAGAAATTAAAGTGTGGAAAGGAAAAGAGAAAAAATTGAGAGAAAGAGATAGTTTGAGGGTGAGATATTAATTTCATTAGCTATTGATTAGGATGCCTCCAAGGTATTTATATAAGTATTACATAGTGATTGAAACTTAAATAACATAAACCAAATAACATAAAACTGAAAAACTCGTGCCTATAACCGGTTACATAAAACCTGTAACTGGTTCCAGTTGCTATAAAAATTAAATCTTTTTCAATAGTATCCAATTACATGATTACGTTAACCGGTTAGACATGTTAATGTGTAATCTAAATTAAAGTAGTTAGTTGCATTTCATTTAAGTGTAATTTGTATTTAGAGTTTGAATTTGAATTTCATTTAAGATACTCTGTTAGTATATAAACCCTGTCTTGTTCAGTTGTAATAGAATTAAGTAATGTAATCAATTTATGTTTTAAAGTTAGTTACAACTCTCTCTCTCTCTCTCTCTCTCTCTCTCTCTCTCTCTCATCTTTTTCATCTTCATCCTTGGAAAACAACAATTGGTATCTAGAGCCCCAGTTCTGATTCACATTGAAAACACGAGTGTACGTGAGACGCGTGTGATTGATTTCGGTTCTGAAATTCACAGTGAATTGAAGTTCGAAATTGAAACAGTGAATTGAAGTTCGAAATTGAAACAGAATCACATTTTTTAATTATGAGGGATTGGGAAACACGAGTGCTAATGAGATTTGAGTGAATTTGCACAAGATCGAAGATGAACGATGTAAATAGTAGCTTGAACATAAAGTTTCCAGTCTTTGATGGAAAGAATTGAAATCGACAGATGATTCAGATGCGTGTATTGTTTGACGCTCAAGATGTTCTTGATCTCGTCAATGACGGTTATGCACAGGTTGCAACTAAAGCACAAAGAACATCCATAGATAAATGAGGACGAAGAATTAGAAGGCATTACTCTATATCCATTAGTGTGTGGATGCAAATGTGTTTAAAAAGATCACTGATTCAATAACGAGGAAAGCTGTGTGGGACACACTGGTACGATGCTACGACGGTGATGCATTAGTGAAGGAGGTGAAACTTCAGTTTCTACGTAAGCAGTATGAGAATCTCAACATGAAAAACATTGAGAAGGTACCTGATTACATCTCCAGAGTGATTCTGATCACAAATGAGATGAAATCTTTTGGAGAGACTCTCTCTGAATAAGTAATCATTGAAAAGGTACTTAGATTACTTACTCCTCAATTTAATTACATTGTTGTAGAAATTGAACACTCTAAGGACCCGAGCACCATGAGAATTGAAGAGCTGCATAATAGTCTAGAGGCACAAGAGTAGCGCCTGACTGAGAGAACCTCTGAAAGAGAGGTGAAGCAGACTCTAAAAGCATCTTCTGGTAAGAAGAATCAGAAGTAGTCTTGGTCAGAGGCCAAAAAGAGACATGGTGGTGGTTATCAAAATTCAGAAGCCTCAAACTCAGATGAGAAGAAACATCATAAGGGAAAAGAGAAGTTTAAAAAGAAGAGGGTTCAATGCTGTTGTTGTAAGAAGTTTGGTTACTTTGCTGCTGATTGTTGGTCAAACAAGAAAAGGAAATCAGAAGAAGTAAACATAGCCAGAGGAGAGTCTGATGATAAGCCTGTGCTATTGATGACTTCTAAATCTAATGATGGATATTTAGTAGACTGGTGGTACATGGACACCGACTGCTTAAATCACCTAACTGAAAACAAACAATGGCTGATTAGTTTTGGATCTGGAAAAAGGACAAAGATTAGATGTGTTGATGATAAGTATTTGAATGTTGAAAAAATGAGAAATTTCAAGGTCAGAGTGAAGAATGACAAGACTGTTCTGATCAAGGATATTTGATATGTTCCTGGTATGAAGAGCAATCTGATAAGTGTAGGCCAGCTAATTGAGAAAGGTTCCTCAGTTAATATGAAGGAAAATCTCTTGAAGTTGTAAGATTCCAATCAGAAGCTAATTATGCAGTCAGAACAGGGAAGCAACAAAACATTCAAGATGAATGTGGAAACAACTGAAACTAAATGCCTTAATGCAGAAGGTACTGAAAGTGACAGTGAGTTGTGGCACCAGAGATTGGGGCATCTGAACTTTAAAAGCTTAGGGAATTTGAGTTCTAAGAAGCCAATACATGGAATTCCTAAGATTGTGAAGTCTGAGAGGTCATGTGAGATATGCATGAAAGAAAAGCAACCTATATTACCATTTGCATCAAAAGTATCCCCAAGAGAAAAACATGCTTTAGGAGTAGTACATTATAATGTATATGGACCATTGAAGTACCTTCACTTGAAGGAAACAAGTACTTTGTGTCATTTATGGACGAGTTCACAAGAGTAACATGGGTAGCACTCATCAAGTTTAAGCATGAGGTGTCTGCTGATTTTTAGAATTTTAAGGTGAAGGCTGAAAAAAAGAGTGGTCAGAAGCTGAAAATTCTCAAAACTGATGATGGTAGTGAGTATAACTCATCAGAGTTCAGAAGGTTTTATGAAGAGAATAGAGTTGAACATGAGATGAATGCTCCATACACTTCTCAACACAAGGTCTTGCTGAAAGAAGAAACATAACTTTGTTTTATATGACAAGAAGCATGCTAAAGGAGAAGAAGTTTCCTCACACTTTGTGGGGATAAGCTATTGCCTATGCAACATATGTGCTCAAAAGATGTCTAACCAAGAAGTTGAAGGGAGTAGTTCATATTTAGAAGTGGACTAGAGACAAGTAAAGTGTAAGCCATCTGAATATGTTTGGTTCTGTTTGTTATAAACATGTCCCATATGCTAAGAGAATGAAGTTGAGTGACAGAAGAAGAATCATGTTGCTTGTATGGTACCACAGTAAAAATGCTTATAAGCTATACTATCATGTAAATATTAAATTTGAATTCAACAGAGATGTTATTGTGAAGGAAAAAGAAGCATGATATTGGAACAAGTATCAATCCAACTCTGGTGCAGTGTTAACACCTGAATTAACTTTTGAATATGTTTCAGACTTTGAAGAAGAATATGCCTATGAAGGAGATTCTAAGTCTAAAGATAATTCAGAGTCTGAAGGTGACTTTGATGTTGAAGAAGAGTCTGAAGGAGAATTTGAATCTTAAGGTGAATCTGACTATGATCCATATTTTGATGATGATCCAAACTTTGGCGGTAATCATGCCTTTGAAGGTAGTCCAACATCTGATACAGTTCCAGCATCTGAAGAAGATTTTGATCAAGTTCATAGACCATAGGTTCGAACCAGAATAAGTACCTGATAGTCGGCGTTGTTTATTTCACGAACTGGATAAAGGCGAAGATCCTCACCAAAATCACGACACACAATATACTCCGTTTCTATAAGAGAAACATACTTGCCCGATTTGGCATACCACAAGTGCTCATCACCGACAACGGGACGCAGTTCACCGATAAAAATTTCCAAGAATTTGTCACCAAACTGGGCACCAGACATCATTTCACATCTGTCGAGCACCCACAATCAAACTGGCAGGCCAAAGCCGCGAACAAAGTGATCTTACAAGGGCTAAAAAGAAGCTTAGGCGAAGCCAAAAAGAAATGGGTCAAGGAGCTACACAGCGTTTGGCCTTACAGAACGACACCATTCTCTACCACTGTAGAATCCATTCTGATTAACCTACGAGACTGAGGAAGTAATCCCAGTGGAGATTAGAGAACCTTTTAGGCGAACCAAATTCCCTCTCGACGAGGAGATGAACGATGAGGCACTAAGAGAGGAGCTAGACCTTGTCGAAGAGATTCGATCGGGGGAAGCCTTCCGTGAAGCCTCGTTAAAACAAAAGATAACCTTACGACATGACGCCAAAGTCATAAAATGAGAATTTGAAATCGGAAGCCCAGTCTTGCGAAGAAATCACAAAGATTCTCGCAAGGGAAAACTCTCAGCAAATTGGAAAGGCCCTTATCGTGTCCGAGCAAAAATGGAGAATGAAGCCTACTACCTTGAAAAATTGCACGGGGAAGAACTTGCTCGACCATGGAACACCGAGAAACTAAAACAATATTACAGTTAGGCCAAACAGTCGGCATACCCCAGTCAACGAAGATGAGGTACTCCTAACCATGGAGGCGTGCTTGGGTACAAACACATCGTCCCAGACTTAAACGAAAAGGAAAGTTTCCACTCTTTGACGAGCAGATCCTTGGCACGACAGGGAAAAACCAATTGAGCTCCTCTGTCATCACACCATTAAGATAGAACGCCCATCTCACAATGGGAGGTTCACGTCGCGGAGCTAAGATCCCGACCGAGATCTTTCCACCACTATTAGTACGGAGCTCAACTCCGGTCACTCGACGATTTTCCTAAACTGTCGAGCAATAATGCTGTCGAGAAAGATCCCCAAATACTTAGCAAAAGTAACTTTCAAACAAACACCTTGTTACAAGTAGCTCAAATCAACGAGTATCTAAAACGCCTAACCCAGGAAAATAAATACTTGGTAAAAACAACATACAAGCAAGCAAAGGCATACATGAGCATATTAGAAAAGTGAAGTATGATTAATATAACGACCATGAAGGCCGATGATGTCATAATATTACAACAAAAAGGGCAACACCCACTATCCAAATTTTACAAATCACGACGCGCAGGCCAGAATAGATACAAACATAATAGACAAGTTAAATATTGTGCCCCTCCTCGTTGTTGAGCTCTTCGTCTTCCTCGTCGTCGTCAGCTCAGCACGGTTCTGCAAGGCCTTTAAGTCATCATCCTCGTCCTCGGAAGGGGCCGCGGTAGCTTCTAAAGCAAAAATCTTGTCCTCAAAGCTCTTTTTCTCGACAGCATGCTCGAGCCTCAGAGTGGTCATGTTCGTATTTAACTTGGACAATTACTCTTTCTTTTTGTGCAGCTCGGTAACAATCTTGGTCTGGATCCGATACTTCTCCTTATAGTCATCAAAAACGGTCTCCATCCTAATCTCCTCCGCTTCGAGCTTCACATTCGCTGCCCGCTGCTTCTCCAGCTCGTCACCAGAGTAGGTCTCCTCGTCATTAAGGACTAGGGCCACCTCTAGGACCCTCATAAAAGCGAACATATCCTGAGCCAATGCTTTTCTTCTGCTTGCCGCGTCGGGGCCCAGGATGGCCGAAGACTCTGCCCGAGGCACGACCGAAGAATCCCCCCTCAAAGAACCCCCTATTGGAATATCAAAGAGGCAGTACGAACTTATCCCAAACAACCTCCTCCGTAAGATCTATATCCATGACATCATCCACATGCTGCCGTTTCTTGGTCGGGGTGTTCTGTTGGGGGGAAGATTGGTCGCCCCCTGGGAAGAAGAAGAACCGAGGTCGAAGTCAACCTTGGAATGGCTTATGATCTGAACAATCCTATTTTTGGAGCCTCTCTTTCCGCCATTTGAAGTATTCCCTTTGGCTATCGCCATCTTGATCACGCGATCCTGAAGGTTTTCCATTTTATCTGCAATAAATCATGGGCACAAGTTAATATACCAAGAAAGAACGTGCATGCAAACAAATTGAAAGGAAAAACTGCTACCTAAAATCAATCTAGCATCCTTGGGGCTATTATACTCGAGGAGCTCCTTAACATTAATGTATCAAGCTTCATAAATGGGTTGGCCATACTCGTCGAGGACAACCTCCCCGTTCTTAGTCTGCCACCGACCAGGAGCAAAGCTGTCAACGAACTTCACAAGTTTGTCGAAGCCAAGTTGGTCCTCGGGGTTCAAATCTTTAGGATTAGTGATGTAATAATCTGTGCTCTCCTCAAAATGGGTGTTACTCCATTGAAGGGCGGACTTCGAGACTAGCCTCATGACCTCGTCCCCATCCTCGTTGAGACTCATACTTATGTCTTCCTCGGTTACAACCATACGCTCGAACATAGAGTCGATGCCTGCTTGCGACACGGGCTTGACCGTATAATACCTATCCTTAAAGGTACGAACGAAGTCTGTGAAGATTTTGAATAACTTCTTCGGCTGCTTGAGGGACACCCAGTTGTGCTTCCCATGCGATGTTTGTAATTGAAGGTGGAAGCACCGAAAGAATAAAGGAATGGTGGCACCAATCTCGAGATACTGGCACAAGATTTTGAAGGCCCAAATAAATACGATCGAGTTTGGATGCAACTGAGAGGGTGCTAGCTCCAACCGATAAAAAATTCCCACTTGGAGGTCGCTGAACGACAACCGAAGCCCCGAATCTTTGAAGGCGTACTCGTACATGGCAAAAACGTTCTCTGAGAAACGCAAGCATATCTATTCCTCCCGATCAGTCTTCTAAACTTCCTATTTCTCTAGAGCCCCTAGAAACCCCGTGCCTTCCTCGATGAGTGTAAATGTGCTCTTTGGAAAATCAGTGAAATGCGAGGCTATCCCTTGGGGTTCCGACACGACCCAAGTCAAGTCAGGATCGTTGATGATGTCGACTAGGTGGAGACCCTCGACGCTACAAGCCATAGAAACCTGAAATGCAGAGGACAACAATGAATTCAACAATCAAATCAAATCCACCCTTCCCCTACAAATCAAGTGAAAGGGAGAGGATAGGCACGAGGACGCTGCCCTAGACCAAAGCCCTTATTCAACAACGAGCAAAAAGGTCACAATGATCTCCTTCTGGGCGGAGGTCTCAGTCAACTTATCAATGAAATCATGAGGAAAATCCTCCTCGATGCGAAGCCTCATCAAAAAATACACAAATCTTCATTGGAAAATTCATGAACTTCACGAGGAAGAGCCTCCTCGACACGAAGCTTCACCAGAAAACTCATGAGCTTCGCGAGGAAGAGCCTCATCGACATGGAGCTTCGTCAGAAAACTCATAAGCTCCACAAGCACATGTCCTATTTACCGCCTTAACGATGGCTCCGTAGCGGTTTTCAGAAGAGATATCACACAAATGCTAACTTTCGTACTCAAAACCATACTTATAACATACAAATCTACCAACAGTCGGTGTTTGGAAATGGCCAAACAACCACCAAACACCAACACCCGCCGAAACCCAACATAAAGAAAAGGCAAATCTACGTTCGAGATCTAATCTACATTCTAAAACCAGCATGCAAGCTAGGAGAAGGAGGAAACTTACTTGATTTTAAGATTAGATGAAGGTTGCTGACGGTGGCGGCAACGGTGATAGATAGCAGAGACAATGCTCTGAAGCTCGAAAGAAAGTAGAGGGAAGAATGAAGCAAAATGTGCAAATGTCCCTCCACTCTTTCCCATTTATAAGCCAACTCTGCGACATAGGTTAACGTGTCGCCGCCTAGCTCATAAGTACCCATACTCATAGGCCATCATTATGCATTTAATGGCTCTAAGGCGTGGCTCGGGGAGACAAAGCATTTGTCTCTTCAAGTCCCATCAACCCTCCGAACTCTAATATGTCGAGCAACTTTTTTCGGACACAAGCGGCGAACTTTTGCATTTATTCGCGGGCATGGCATCGACAAAAAATTTGAAGCAAATTTATGAGCAGCTTGACAACTTGCGAGCAGAGTCAAACACTCAATGCAAGTGCAGGTTAAGCTCTCGACCATAGTCCCTGCACGGCATATCTTTCTCGACCACAATCCCTGCGTGAGGCATCTTCCTCGAAAGTGAAATTCAACGAGTTATGAGCAAAGCATCATCCCTATGGGTGCGAACTCTCGAACAACTTCCACAGTAGCGCAAACTCACAATCATGAGCACAAATAAAGGCTCTCCTCGCGCAGAGTCCCTTGCTCCTCCTCGACGCACAAACTGACTCTAAGTCATTGACCTCGTGCTTGGGGGCAATAACGTATGGGACTCTTGTTCTGAAATGGGCTTGTGGCTGACCCAACGTCGAGCACAAACCAACCCAGTTCTACGGTGAGGACAGTCCAGGGTGTTGGCCCAAACCGTTAGGGCACATAGAGAGCACATTGTTCACGTGCCCCTCACCCAAGGACACGTCACAAACTTGACCCGCACACCTTGCAAAACTATTATGCTTTTCGTAACGGGCAAGTCTGTCCACTATCCAGGAAGTGCAGGGCCGTTATCCCAAGACGATGAGCACAAACTGCTCGTCCCTACTTTCACGTGGAAGTCTTGACAGTCATCCATTGTGGGCCTGGATATTCAGCCGACAACAAAGACTATATTGGTCAAGCATTGGGAGCTCACTATAAAAACTCTCCTCTGCAGGAGGGTCATGTATTCTATTCTTTACCCTTTCTTACTCACCTCTTTACTCGAACTGACTTAAGCATTGGAGTGCCTACATGTATACCCCCTCTGCATCGACCGTTAAAGACCGCAAACATGTTGCTGGCCACTCACATATTCTGATCGATTGTTCGGATAAAAAATAATTGTAGTATGTGAAGAATAAAATGAGAAACAAAATAGGTCAATCCAAATTTCTCTAACCCCTTTCTAAATAAGTATAGA
Organism: Lathyrus sativus; assembly: GCA_963859935.3. Classification (NCBI taxonomy): domain Eukaryota; kingdom Viridiplantae; phylum Streptophyta; class Magnoliopsida; order Fabales; family Fabaceae; genus Lathyrus; species Lathyrus sativus. Next base: position 554,256,008 of record OZ012738.1, on the reverse strand, counting down.
AGGATATATTAAATTGTAGTTGTTTTATTCAGATTTCAATTGAATCTTGAATATCTTAAACAAAAGGACGGCGAAATTTTTCTCTCCTCCAACAAGAGTTTTGAGGGATATTTTTAAATAATTTTTTTTAAAGAAGACCAAAGGATCATTTCGTGATAAAAAGAATCTAAGGGTTTAAATTATTGAAGGAATCTAAAAGTTTAATAAGAGTAGAAGAATTTTAAAAATACCAATCTTTTATAATTTAAGAACTGGAGTTTAATATTTTTACAAGCTGCAATTTGAAAGTTGTAGGAATTTAGAGAAATTAGTAGTTGGTAAAATTCAGTCACTCTTGTAATAAACATAGTAACTAGTACTTGTTGTGCATAACATTAATTGGAAGGGAGTTCAATGCAAATATCATTGGCACTAATGAAGATTGCTAGCATTGACAATGTCATCAACCAGTATATATTTGGTTTTATTTCTCTTTCTTTTTAACATTTAATTTTAATTGATTTAATAATTGTTGAACAATGTTAAATGTTTTGAAATTAGGTTTTAAATAATCTTTTATAATTTCACTAAACAATTTTTTAGAAAAATGATTTGTTTTTAACTTTACGGATATTATATCAAATATTAAGCAAAACTCTTATTTGCTTCAATAATATTTTCTTTTAAGAGTTAAATTGTATTGTTGTAAAGTTTTAATTCTTAATATTATGTTATGAAATAAGTTAAATTTAATTTGAAGTTATTGTTGTTAAACTATTTTGGGATTAACCAAATTCACAATTGAATATCTAATTCAAATTGGTGTTTAATATTGTGAAGTTGCAATGATATTTTCTCTAAATTTATTTACACAAAAGTTTTTCTAAACCTTATTTTTACAAGCGTTATCTTTTTATCTATTCACTCACCATTTAGATACTATATTGCTCATATTGATGAGGATTGAGAAGGATGAATGGTGTGATTAAGATGCAACAAAACTTTCGCTTGTTAAAGGTGGCGGCGGTGTTGAAACTCAAGTTTGTGTTTGAATAAATCAGGGTATAGGTATTATGATAGAAAACAAATGTATCTCACAAAATCTTATATATTTAAATTAAAGGGAAGAGAATTATTTTAAAAGAATAATGATGTATAGTCTCTAGTTGATCTCGTGTTAGATCTCTTTGCCTCTTATTTTCTTTTTTCCTTTAGAATAAGGAAGAGGTGGAAATCTTACACTTTTAAATTAAGTGATACCGTGATGTTTAAATAGATTTTTGAATCTTTACTTTTCTATTAGACGTTTATCCTTTATTTTATTTTTTGTTTATTGTTAATCATAATATAATTCTTTTTTAGATGGATGTAAAACAATGAACTTTTAAATGATTTAACAAATAATTACATGTTAAAAAACTTTTAAATTTTGAGGATGCAAAATATCAAAAACATATATACAAACAAGAATTAAACACTATTAAAAATAATTATGGGTGTATCCTAATTAGTGAAGCTGAGAGTAGGTTAGCTATGGTGCCACAGAAAATTCACGATGAATGTTATTTAGTTGAGAGAAGAAAAAACTAATGTTTCATTTAATAGTATAACAGTTTGTGTGAGTGAGGGTTTTAAAACTTCGCCGTCTGTGGGAATCGAACCCACGACCACGTGGTTAAAAGCCACGCGCTCTACCAGCTGAGCTAAGACGGCTGCTTGCTTAAATTTCTATATATTTTATACGGATAATTTTAAAGAAACACAATGAAATAATGAGAAGCTTACCTGTGACAATTTGTCTAAAAATGTACTTTTTTTAGTTATTTATACTAATTTATTTATAAATTCAACTATAAATAAAATTTGATGGTTTAAATTTATGAAATTGATATTATTTAAATATATTAATGTAAATTTGTGATAATTTATTTTTAAATTTATGTATAAAAAGTTTGAGATGAGAATAATGAATATACTCTTTTTTTTTTTTTAGAGTTTAAATGAACTAATGCTCGGATCCTGGTTACATTAACCGAATAAAGTATATAAAATATTATTCAACAAGTTTGTCCAATATTCTCTCTAAACACCTCATTTGTGTTACATTTAATCCAATGAGGTTATGGGCAGAAATTTTCAATTGATTTGCCATGGTGCATAAGAGTTACCAATGGATATTAAAATGTTTCAGGATAGGAAATTTATGTATCAATGAATACATATGTCTTTTTGAGTGAGGTAGTTGCGTTATGAATTATTTTTTTCTTTAAGTTTCCTACCAATATATATGAACGTCATTAAATTTGAGTTGATTTTTTGTGTGCCAGATTTTATAAATAATTAGAGAAGTGTTATCTAAGAAAATTTCAAAGAGGAAGTTTGACAAAAAAAACCAACTAGAATTTTCGTGGACATAAAGTTGGCTCAAGAGGCTCTTTCTACTAGAAATTTTTATGGTTAGAAGAGTTTTCTTGAAGAAATATATTTGTCTACCACTTTTACATTTATGTACATAAATTTCCTTTTTACTTAAGTCATCTTTACTTTTACTTTCTTTTGTTTACTATTTCAAGCCATTCATTTCGACCTAGTCGAAATAAGATTTTAGCATTCATTTTTCATTTTACTGAGAAAATCTATTTTTGATATGAACAATCCGACAACATTGAAATGCACACTTCCCATTCTAAAAAACTTAACACAAACTTACCATAGGATTTACTAGTTTGTTCCTTCAAGTAATAAGCATAAAATTAAGTGATTGTTTATCAAAAATACCGGTGAACAAATTGGCACGTCCAGTGGGACCTGTTTGTGTAAAGTTTTTTAGTTTATTCCTTTAAAGAGTGTTTTTATTTTTATTTGTTCTGTTGTGGTTTTTATTGCATTCATTAATGTTGTTTAAATATGGATTTATATGCGTCTGAGGAGTGGTAAAACTTTAGTCGAAATGGTTCGTCCTAAAAATATGTCACTTCCCCAAAACAATGCTCCGGATAATGAACAACATGACTCATCGACAGTTGGAATGAAAAAAAATATTAATCACATAGGGATTAGTGAACCTATCCTCAACCTAGTAGCGAGTGCAACATCGACGCCAGAGGTAGTGGTTTCTTTTCTTGTGACAATAAGTCTTTTGACCACTCCCAGGCCGACACACGCTCCTTTTGTGGACCCTAGTCCTTCTTACATGCTTGGTTTCACAATGCCACTGATGTCGAGGAATTTTCCCTATGGATTACAATACTAACTGATGAACTTGTTTCGAACCTGTTGGGACATATGTTAATATGATGTTTCATGAATTATCTTAGTTATATTTCTATTTAATTTCTTCTTTTACTTAGAGCGCATTATTTGAGATACTCTATTAATGTGATTATGAACATATAGAGAATACTGACCTTTAGCCTATGCGTCTGATCTAGGACAATTATCGTACTTACGCCGGTTGAATAGGGATATGAGACCTCTAGTAGTGGCCTTAGAGTAACATATTGTATCATCGTCTGATTTCACTTATGCTAGTTGAATAGGGATATGAGACCTCTAGTAGGAATCAATGAGCTATACACCAAGAGATTGGGTATAGAGGTCTTGTTAACTCGCCGTGGAAATATAATGACCATTGGTTTATGTAATACATTAGACATAATAGAGGAGAAATAGGGGATTCTAGGCAAAACCTGAACACTTTCTCTAAATTTTCAAAACACTTCTTTTATTTTCAACTGCAAACTTGACCCCCCAAATTGTTACTTTTTATACTTGCACAACTATTACTTTTTATACTTGCACAACTATTACTTTTTTAAAATAGCAATTCCTGTGGATTCGATACTCATTTTACTACCGTGACACTATCAGTACACTTGCCGAGAAGTCATCACGGAGTAATGGCAGTATTACAATACTCTATTTCAAACTTCTTCAATATCTCAAGCGCATACCTTCTTTGGTGCCTGAATAGTCCTTTTTTTGACTTGTGAACTAAATGCCAAGGATGTATGTCATGAGGCCAATATTGGTCATCTCAAATTCTTCCATAAGTTCACTCTTGAACTTAGAAATACACTTTCTGTTGCTATCCGTGATCAAGAAATCGTCTATATATAGACAAAGGATAATCACTCATTCATTTGTATTCGTCTTCATATACAGCCATGCTCGGATACACATTTCTCGAAGCCAACCTCCTTTAGGAAACTATTAATTCTCTTTTTCTAAGCTCTTGGAGCTTGATTCAAACCATATAATGCTTTCTTCAACTTGTAGAACTTTAGCCCTTGGTTTCTCACAACAAAACCAGAGGACTGTTCTGCATACAACTCTTCTTCACGCGGTCTGTTTACAAATACAGATTTGACGTCCATTTGGTAGATGAGCCAATTGTTGTTATTCACAATATAAAAAATTAGCCTACTAGTTTCAATCATAGCAACCAGTGCGAATACCTCTTCAAAGTATATGCCTTCTCTTTGCAAAATATATTTGCAACTAATCAATCCTTATGCTTGATTATTTTACCCTTGATATTTTCCTTCACTTTGAACACCCATCTAACACCAATTGGATTCTTTCTGTCTGGTAGATCAACCAACTCCCATGTAATGTTCTTCTCAATAAATTCCAGCTCCTCCTTCATAACACGAATCCATTTTTGATCACTTAAAGCCTTTGTTTTAACGTGCAACCTCTTATTTTCCATGTGAATCTTGTAACCCTTCTCAAACAATTAGTTAATACTTAGAAGGTTACATTTAATTTCTCGAATGTACAATACATCTTTGATCAAGAAATAACCATCATCCTTTCTCATGATCAAAATATCACAGATCCCATCGACCGCTAGAGTGATATCATCCGCGAACTTCACTTTGTTCTTCATTGGAGACAAGATTCATATTACACATTAGGTGTTTGTGTATCATAACCAGACTCTTCATGCCAAATGTTAGATCTTGGAATCACAAGATTAGTGAATATTGGAGAAATTAGGGTGTGGAGAGGGAAAGAGAAAAAAAATTGTGTGTGTGTGTGTGTGTGTGTGTGTGTGTGTGTGTGTGTGTGAGAGAGAGAGAGAGAGAGAGAGAGAGAGAGAGAGAGAGAGAGAGATAGAGAGAGAGAATATTAATTTCATAGGATGCCTCGAAGACATTTGTACAAGTATTACATAGTGATTCATACTCAAATAACATAAGATAAATAATAAAAATTGAAAAAACTCGTGTTTGCAATCGGTTACACAAAACCTGCAACTAATTGCAACTGCTACAAAAATTAAATCATTTTTAGTGAAAACCGATTGCAACATTTCTATTATAAAAAAGCCTTTTAATAAATTGACTTAAATGCACTCTTGATCCCCCTAATTTGATGTTTTTATTTATTTAATTTTTAGTCCCTCCGTTTTAATAACCAGCTTTTTAGCCCCTTAACTTTACATCTCTTGGGATTTTCATGATCCCCCTCTAATTTTACACTGCTGACATCTTCATTTATGATGTGACATTACTTAAGTGAATCCAAGTCATATAATATTTATTTTTTAATTGAAATTAATAATTTTTTCATTTTCATAACAATTTTTATTGAAATTAAGTTTTTAATTGTATTTAAAAGAAATAAGAAGAAGTTGATTGTTCAGTGGTGCAAAAAGGATTCACATGATTTATTAAAATAGGAGGTGTAGTAGTGGTTTCAGTGGTGCAAAAAGGAATTCCGCCTGGGCTTTGGTCCAAGAGGCCCAAAACTCATGACATGCTGGTGTTGGGGTGTAGAAGTGATATAGGGTCATGCCAACTGTGCAAAATTGAATAGAGACTATGAAAATTCCAAGAGATGTAAAATTAGGGAATTTTAAAATGAAACACTAAAAATTTAAAAACATCAAATTAGAGAAACTAAAAATGCTTTTAAACCTAATAGATTTTCACGTGCAATGTGATTTCAGTTGTCGAACTTTCCCTAAAAAAAATATAAACTAAAACGTATTGATTAATACTATAAGCATGTGTGATAACGTAAATCTATTAGTCCTAAATGTGATATTTCTTAAATAAATACAGAAAATAGTAAATTTGTGCATATGTTTAATTGACTTTAAAGTTAGAGCAAGAGCTGCTTTATTTTGAAATAAACTTTAGGTCAACCAATGAAAATAAGGGGGTTCATATTGTGAAATTTACATAATTTTTGCGTGTCCATTTGACCTTGTTTGTTTTCATATTCTTTGATATCAACATCTTATGTTTTCATTATTCAATCAACAAAATGTTTGATTTCAATAGAATAATAGATTATACATGGATCATTCAACCTCATATTTTTCTTTTGAGTTTTAAAATTTTGGAAGTTTTTCAAATTGGTGAGAAGTTCACCTCTCCCTTGATAATGATACTCTTGATCCTTTTTTCCCTACCAGAAAAATTTGTCTAAATTCTTCGGTCAACACAACCAGTTTGCCTCAATAAATTTTTTTCTAGTGAGATCAAAAAAGTAAAAATATAATTTATTTATCATTGGAGTTTCATCTCTTATAAATAAACAAAAACTTTGATTGTTCCAATTAAATTTGCTCACATGCTTCATTGTGTAATGTTGCAAGTTGACACTTCCTTGATAATCAAATATATATATAATATATATATATATATATATATATATATATATATATATATATATATATATATATATATATATATATATATATATATATATATATATATATATATATATATATATATATATATATATATATATATATATATATATATATATATATATATATATATAAGAATATTGAATAAGCTTCCTTTTTCACTACACAAGACCAATAATGCAATCTCTTGGAAGCTACATTAAAGACAAATTTCTCTTATGATCGGAACTGTTAGTGCAAAGGTAGAATAAATGATGAATAGAGAAATATTCTATTAAGAGAATGACGGCTACACACTACTACTAAATTAGAATGATTGCTACCCTATTTATAATCTAACACTAGGGTTACTAGAATAAGATAAAAATACTAAAATACCCTCTAACAAACTTAGGGGCTAAGAAAATAGTACAACTAATAAATATGAATTACTTCTAATACCATCCCTTAATTCATATTCCATCAAAACTTGTAACACCAATTCCATCCCTTAGTCTGAGAAATTGACCAGTCTTGATAGCTTTCGTCAGAACATCTGCCAACTGTTTCTGAGTGCTGCAGTGTACAACTTCTAATACTCCACTCTGAACTTGATGTCTCAGAAAATGATACTTTGTCTCAATATGCTTGCTTCTCCCATGCAACACTGGGTTTCTGGCAAGATTGATTGCAGACTTGTTGTCAATCATCAACTTTAGAGGTTTGCTCATTTTAATCTTCAAATCCTGCAACAAATTCAGAATCCACATAGCTTGGCATGCAGTAACAGCACCTGCAATGTATTCAGCTTCACAGGTTGATAACGCCACAACAAGTTGCTTCTTGGAACACCAAGAAATGGGACCTCCCAGAAATTTGAACAAGTAACCAGAGGTACTTCTTCTGTCAACTCTGTCTCCACACCAATCAGAGTCTGAATAACTCAGAAGTTCTAACTCATTCTTTCTTCCAGAAGGAAATAACACTCCATACTTCAGAGTTCCCTTAATATACCTCAAAATCCTGACAGCAGCTTGGTAATGGGACCACTTAGGTTTACTCATGAACCTACTAACCATCCCAACAAAATAACAAATATCAGGTCAGGTATTGCACATATACCTCAGAGAACCAACCAACTGTTTGAAGGTTGTAGCGTCCACATCCTTTCCATCAGAGTCAGAATACAATTTTTGATTTGTATCAGAAGGTGTGACAGCAATCTTACAGTTCTTCAGTTCAAATCTCTTCAGAAGTTCTAATTCATACTTGAGCTGATGCAAAATGATATCTTTCTCAGAATATCTGAACTCCATCCCTAGAAAGTATGTCATTTTGCCTAGATCAGTCATTTCAAATTCATTCATCAGAACTTTCTTGAACTTGGCTATCTCCTGTTCAGAACTTCCAGTCAATAGTATATCATCAACATATAAACATACCAGAGTCATATTGCCTTCAGAAGTATGCTGAACATAGATACCGTACTCCATCTCACATTTCTGAAAGCCTTGCTTCTTGAAAAATGAATCAATCTTCTGATTCCAAGCTCTGGGCGCTTGCTTCAGTCCATATAGATCTTTATATAATCTGTACACCATCCCTTCCTGATTCTTTTTCACAAATCCAGGAGGTTGTGACACATAAACTTCTTCTTCTAATGGACCGTTCAGAAATGCAGATTTTACATCTAAATGCATCAGAGGCCAATTCCTGTTAGCAGCTATTGCAATCACCATTCTGATTGTTTCATGTCTTGCTACAGGTGCAAACACTTCAGAATAATCCATCCCAGGTTTCTGTAGAAATCCTCTGGCTACCAACCTTGCTTTATATTTGCCAATTGAACCATCTGACTTTAACTTCTGCTTGAAAACCCATCTGACGCTGATGGCTTTCTTGTCTTTTAGAAGTTCTGTCAGCTTCCAAGTCTTGTTTCTCTCTATAGCATCAAGTTCTTCTTTCATGGCCTTCAGCCAGAGCTTCTGCTTAAGAGCCTCTTCTGTACTTATGGGTTCAGAGTCTACTATCATGGCACACTGAATAACTTCTCCTTCAGAGTCTACTTCAGTGTCTTGCAGCATGTCAAATTCTGCATATCTTCCGGGGACGTTTCTTATTCTTTGAGGTCTCTAAACTTGTTCAAAGTCTTGAGCTTCAGAGTTTCTAGCTTCAGATGATTGACTTCCTCCAGAGCTTTGACCATCTTCAGAGTCTGACATATTTCCAGAGTTTGAATTGCCACCAAAATCTGGATTGTCATCAGAGTCTGGATCATCAGATCACCTTCATCTTCTGAGTCTTCTCCAGAGTTTGAATCACTATCAGAGTCAACGTCATAATTTACTCCAACTTCAAAAATTCTTAACTCTGACCTTTCTTCAGAAGTTCTAACATCAGAATCAGATTGAGACTTATCCCAATTCCAAACTTCTGATTCCTTCACAATCACATCTCTGCTGAATTCAATTTTATTGGTTTCTGGACAATAGAGCTTGTATACACCTGTAATGTGGTACCCTATCAGAACCATCACTTTGCTTATATCATCCAGCTTCTGTCTTCTGGCTTCTGGAACATGTTTATAGCAAACAGAACCAAACACCTTTAGATGACTAACACTTTGCTTATCTCCAGTCCACTTCTGTATTGGAACTATTTCCTTCAACTTCTTCGTAGGACATCTGTTGAGTACATACGTCGCAGTGGCAACAGCCTCTCCCCAGAGCTTCTGAGGAAGCTTCTTCTCCTTTAGCATGCTTCTCACCATATCAAGCAAAGTGCAGTTTCTTCTTTCAGCAAGACCATTGTGTTGAGGGGTATAAGAAGCAGTAACCTCATGCTCAATTCCATTCTCCTCACAAAACTTCTGGAACTCTTTGGAGTTATACTCACCTCCACCATCAGTTCTAAGAATCTTCAACTTCTGACCACTCTGATTCTCAGCCTTCATTCTGAACTTCTTGAATTCATCAAACACCTCATGTTTAAACTTAATAAGGGATACCCATGTCATTCTTGTGAATTCATTAACAAATAACACAAAGTATTTATTCCCTCCAATTGATGCTACTGGAAATGGACCACACACATCAGAATGTACAACTCCCAAGGCATGTTTTGCTCTTGGAGCAGCTTCTGACGCAAATGGAAATCGTGGTTGTTTTCTTTCCATGCAAACTTTGCATGACTTTTCAGGCTTCTTAATTGCAGGAATTCCATGTACCAACTTCTTTGAATTCAGATGTTTTAAGCTTCTGAAATTCAAATGACCAAATCTTCTGTGCTACAGCTCACTCTCCTTCTCCAGCACTTGTTGCACTAAGACATTCTGAGTCTGCAGTTCTTACGTTCACCTTGAATGTTCTATTCCTTCCCTGTTCTGACTCCATAATCAACTTCTGATTGCATTCATAAAGCTTCAGAAGATTGTCCTTCATGGTAACTGAAAAACCTTTCTTAATTAATTGTCCCACACTCATCAGCTTGCTTCTGATGCCAGGTACATACCACACGTTCTGAATCAATGTTGTTTTCCCATTGTTCAGAATCACTCTGACATTTCCCATACCTTATGCATTAAGATATTTGTCATCAGCACATCTGATCTTTGTTCTCTTTTCAGAGTCAAAGTCAACCAGCCATTTCTTGTTTCTAGTAAGATGATTTGAACAGCCAGTGTCCATATACCACCAGTCTATCAGATCCATATTATCAGATTCAGAGGCCATCAATAACACAGATTCGTCATCAGAACTTCTGGCTATATTTTCTTCTTCTGATTTTCTCTCCTTGTTTGACCAACAATCTCTAGCAAAGTGGCCAAACTTACAACAGTAACATTGGATCTTCTTCTTGTCATACTTCTCTTTTCCTTTCTGAGCATTCTTTTGTCTATCAGAGGTTGAGCTTTCTAACTTCTGACCACCATCAGATCTTCTCCTGGCTTTTGACTGCTTCTGATACCTCCTATCAGAAGTTGCTTTCAGAGCCTGCTGCTCTACTTCCTTTTCAGAGGTTCTCTCAGTCAAGCGCAACTCTTGCGCTTCTAGACTGCTTTACAGCTCTTCAATTCTCATGGTACTTTCTCTATGATTGTTTCTTCAGAAAGAGTTTCTCCGCACGCCTTCATCTCATTAGTGATCAGAATTATTCTAGAGATGTATTCAGAGACTTTCTCATTATTCTTCATGTTGAGATTCTCATATTGCTTTCTCAAGGACTGAAGCTTTACCTTCTTCACTGATGCGTCACCACCATAACATCTCACCAGTGTGTCCCACGTAGCCTTTGCTGTTGTTGAATCTGCAATCTTCTCAAACATATTTACATCCACACATTGATGAATGAAGAATAATGCTTTCTGATCCTTCTTCCTTACTTCCTTCTGCGCGTTTTTCTGTTCATCTGTTGCATTTGCTGCTACTGGAACATAACCATCAGTGACAAGATCTAGAACATCTTGAGCACCAAACAGTAAACACATTTGGATCATCCAACGATTCCAGTTTTTACCGTCAAATACTGGAAGTTTGGTGTTCATGTTGCCGTTTCCGTTCATCTTCTACCTTGCACAGTACACTCAGATTTCTCACACAGTGTTTCCCAACCCACAGAATTAAAATTCTGATCAGATTTTGTTCAAGATTCAACACGAATCTAAGAATCAAAATCAAACACACAAGACCTCACGTTCACTCGTGTTTCCCGTGTTTTCCAATGAATCTGAACCGGAGCTCTAGATACCAATTGTTGGTGCAAAGGTAGAATAAATGATGAATAGAGAAATATTCTATTAAGAGAATGACGGCTACACACTACTACTAAATTAGAATGATTGCTACCCTATTTATAAGCTAACACTAGGGTTACTATAATAAGATAAAAATACTAAAATACCCTCTAACAAACTTAGGGGCTAAGAAAATAGTACAACTAATAAATATAAATTACTTCTAATAGGAACAACAAACAATTTTTTTTTTTATAAAAAAAGGTCTTTTTAGATTTTTTTTTAAAACTAGCTAAATATTGTATACTATTTACCATATTAAGGGATTAGGGTTTCGCTTTTCATTTTGGTTTGATTTATATTATTATCAGTTTTTAATAAATTTAAATAATTGATTATGTTTTTAATTTCAATTAATGTTTTATTATATTTTTTAAATACCTTATTTTAAAATAATTTCAATTAATAAATACCTTATTTTTAATTATTAATGTAAAATTAATTCTTATTAAATTAAATTAAAATTTGATTATGATTTAATTTTAATTTTTTTTATAGTTGTTATAAATATTTTAATAAATTGTTTGTGTAAATATTTGAATGGTAATTGTTATTAAATTTATACACATTTTAATAAATATTTTAATTAGGTTTTAATAAATATATGTTATTAAATTATGTTGTTTGTTATTCATAATTAATTGAAATTTAAATAACATTAAGAAAAAATTAAATATAGAAATGTTAAAATAGAATATAGAAATAATAAATTATATTAATTTAGAATCTAATGAAAAGTACAATTATAATTGAACAAAAGAAAAAAACTAATGACTGACTCTATCCAAGTGGCCACCGGTGCCACATTGCGGGGGACGCGCGTTGCGACGAGGTCTACGACCAGGTTGTTGTGGTGTGTCCGGTCTCTGTGTGTTGAGTTGTGGAGGAGGGTATAGTTGGGACAGCCCCGACGTATCAGATAAAGTTTGCATCATTTGATCCCAATAGCCGGGAGGTCCACTGTCAACGGCGCTTCCGTAGTCAAGCCCAATGCCCATGTTATCGAAGGATTGTCGGGGAGGTTGGGTGGAGTATGGACGGTATGGTTGTCTGAATGTGTACATGGAATTGAGTTGGTCTAGGTGTGTTGGTTGTTGTGGGGTGTGGTAGTCAAATAGTGGGTAGTTGGGGGGGGGTAGTTGGAGGGGGTATGGTCAAATGAGTTGTCTAAGCTATAGGTGGAGGGGGTAGGCTCAAAAGATGTATCAGGGCTATAATGGTAAGGTGGTTGAGGCTGAGATTGGGTGGGTGGCATGTAAGGTTGTCGTTGTTGATAAGGGGTATTTGTTGGCATGTATGGGTTTTCGTAAGGCTGGTTTTGGGCACTGAACTGTTGCCGTGGGTTTGACGAAGAACCGCGTTCCCTTGGGTCGGCCAAATAGGCTGGCTGGGACAGGAAAGACTGAGATGTCGTGACAGACCTAAACCAAGTCATATATTGAAGACTTGGCCTAGCCCCGTGCACAATACGATCGGTTAAGACGTATTTCCTTCTTCTTTTCCAGTGTATACGCAACTCCTTCGCAAACTCCTTCCAATCACTGACACTCCACTGTGCGTCCACCCGCTTTTGATGCCACTGCCCCAAGTCTACTGGAGCATCTGAAATATCCTGATGCATCCCAAATTGTAGTTTCACCCAGTCACTTTGGTGCATCTCCACCGTAGTGAACCTAATTATGGGTGTCTTTGATGTCCACACAGTGGCATCGTCGGGGTTGGGCTGGTGGTCGAGACCCTCGTACGACATCCAGACAAACTACAATAAAGTTGGACAATTAAGTTAGACAAAGTTTGAGAGGTTTATGCATATACATTAAAAACATTAATGGTAAATAACTTACATCATCTGGCCCAAAGTGGTCGATTAGGTTGCGGTATTGAATTATATAGTACCTTGGACATCTCTGATAATTTATCCCTGGAACAGACCACCTAAAAAAATAAACACATCTTAGAAATTATTAACTGAAAAAGAATATGTAGTTGCTAAATAATCTTGAAAAGATACTTACTTGTTGGCGTACGGGAACGTAAAAGAATTCCTATTTATTGGAGCAAGCATTGGCATCCTAGACCAACCCCACGCTTGCAGAAGATAAGCACAACCATAAAAAGTACAAGATTTTTTTTTGAAGTTTTACAAAATGCGCTATATAGTTGGGCGAGGACAGCTGATCCCCAGCTATATTCGCACACTTTGTTAATATTCCGCAATAATGGTAAATACATAGTATGGACAGTATTTCCAGTGCCATCTGGAAATAAAAAGTGCCCGAATAAAATCATAATATAGCACTGAGTTTTGAGTATTTTGTCATACTCGGTGCTATCATCCGTTAAGATAATACGATTGTATTGTTCTCTAAGGTATTTTAAATTAATTCCCTAACCCCTCGGGCGACCCTCGTTTTCCTCTTGAGGCCCGTCCGTACAAAGAGGGGCGCCCAATAAATCTTCGCAAAGTCGGTCAGAGACACCAACTTTGCCGTTGACGGCCTTACCATCAATGTGTAGGCCGAGCAACATGTAAACGTCCTGAAGAGTCACAGTACACTCACCAAAAGGTAGGTGAAATGCATGTGTCTCCGGTCTCCAGCGTTCTAACAACGCTAGAATAAATTTCACGTCGAGGGAGTAAGATTTGATTTCGATCAAATCACCAAACCCACAATGAGTAAGATAGGCCGCAATGAGCGGGTCGTGTGGTATGTAATCATGTACACGACATCGAAACCTTGATACATCCTGCAGAGTAATGAATGTTACGTTAGAGAAGAAGTAAAATTACTAACGTTTTTTTAGACAAAATTGTAAACATAGACAAGAACAAAAGACTTACAAACTCGACGATGTTTTCAGTCGTCCCTCTGTGAGAGTCACCCATGGTGAGTAGAGACATTGTCGTTTAGGATGTTGAGATTTAGAGATGTTGTGTTTGAGATTTGAGAGTTTGAGAGTTTAGAGTTTGAGAGTTGAGAGTTTGAGAGTTGAAAGTTTGAGATTTTGAGAGTTGAGAGTTTGAGAGGTTAAGAGTTTGAGAGTTTGAGAGTTGAGAGTTGAGGGTTGAGAGTTTGAGAGTTTGAGAGTTTGAGAGTTGAGAGTTGAGGGTTGAGAGTAGGAGAGTTTAAGTGTGAGTAGAATTTGATGGGTAAAGACCCTATATTTATATTCCACGAGTGGATATATTCTAAATGCATGCTTCACAAGTGGCTTGAAGCATGTGTTGTGTAAATGCATGTTGGACTAGTGTCGTGATGCATGTGTTGTGTAAATGCATGTTGGACTAGTGTCATGATGCATATGATGTGTAAATGCATGTTAGATGCAGAGTCTTTTTTATGCAGTGTCTCGTCTAATCAAGCATGGTGGATGCAGTGTCCCGTCTTATCAAGTCCTGATGCATGCAAAAAGAGAGTCTCATAGGCCTGCATGGTCAATGTAGGCATGCAGGATCACATGTGAAAAGGAGATTCCTTCATTGTCTCGTCTAATCAAACAAGCTTCATGTCATTGATTACATATCAAGGCTTTGTGTTTCACATGTTTCTGGGCTAGATTTTTTAGGTTGAGTTTTTTTATTAAACGTAGTGTGATTTTTTCATATTATGTTTTTTTCTTAATTAAAGACATATTGTTTTTTTTATGGATGATAGGTTTTGATGGTTGTAAGCGCATGCATGACTAGTGTCCTGATGCATGTCATTGATTCCTGATGCGTGTCATTGATTGTGAAGCATGCGTGACAAGTGAAAGGCAGAGATTCCTGATGCGGTATCACATGTGAAAGCAGATCTTTGCATTGTCACGTCTTATCAAGTGTCCTGTTCAAGTCCTGATGCATGTCATTGATTGTGGAGCATGCGTGACAAGTGAAAGGCAGAGATTCCTGATGCGATATCACATGTGAAAGCAGAACTTTGCATTGTCATATCTTATCAAGTGTCCTGTTCAAGTCTTGATGCATGTCATTGATTGTGAAGCATGCGTGACAAGTGTTCTGGTGCATGCAAAAAGAGAATCGCGTAGGCCTGTGTTGCACCCCAAAATTTGACCAACAATTATTTATTCATTGAGTGTTTGAAAGTGGATACCTTCATCAGAAAGTTCAAGAGATCCTCAGAGGAATGGGTTGAAACCAGGGTTGTGTGCTTCATAGCTTGAGAGTTGTGGGTGCTCCTCAGATGATTCTGAGACTTTGAGAATGAACTTGATGTTTTGAGAAAGCCTATGAGATGTCTTGATAGCCATCATGAAGCCCAGAGAAGTCATTATGCAAGAATTCAGAAGATTCAACCATGATTGGTAGAATTAGGGTTTTGACTGGGTCAACCCTAGGTCAACTGAAAATTTGGAGAAGGTTGAGACTTAATCCAAGGGCCATGGGATCATGGAATGATGCATAGAGATGATATAAAGATGATTCCTAGACCAACTCACCATGATTGAGGAGTTTGAGAAGTTTCAAGTTAGGGTCTCCAAGGATTGTCAGTGAAAAAACCCTAATTTGATCCCTATTTTCCAGGCAGTTTTAGCTCAAGATGTGATTGATATCTCATCTTCCCCATAACATGAATGTTGTAGAGCTTGTTCTAAGCTTTAATTTGAGTGGTGGAAGTCCTTGATAGGAGTTACAGAGCTCAAGTTATGGTTTTGACAAATTACAGGTCAGCAGAGGTGTGTGAATCTGGGTCCTTGAAAGTCACCCAACTTGCAGACAACTTTTGCCCTAGTAGGAGGATTCCTATGATTTCTTGGTCAACATGAATGTTGAAGAGCATCTTCTAAGCTTTAATTTGAGTGGTAGAAGTCCTTGATTGGATTTGTGGAACTCAACTTATGGTTTGAACAAGACAGGGGTATTTTGGTCATTTGTCAGTTATAGGTCATTTTAGCCAATGCCTAAAACTCCTATTTCCATGCCTCAAATGGAAAAACTCAAAACATGAAAGTTGCCCAAAATGTGATTTTAAGTCTAGAAAGAAGGTCACAAATTGTTGGAAAAGCTCATAGCATGAGATTACATGATTGGTCAAAAATGAACTAAAAATGGCTTATAAACTTGAAAAGTTGAAATTGAAAAGTGATTTGGAAGATCCACAAACCCAAAATAGGTCATCCAATATATCATTTTGATTGGAAAAACCATTTTGAGAACATTGGTTTAGCTAGAATTTTGAATTGGAGCTTTAAAATGGGTGATGCTTTGAAAAGTTATTACTTGAAAAAGAAGGCAATGTTGGAAAACTTAACACAAGGCAAAACCAAGACTTATAACTGTGCACTCCTTCTCAATATCTCATGAAATGATATTTTAAGACCAAATAGTAAGGCATGAAGCATGGAATATGAGAAATCCAACTTGTCATCACATGAGAATTTCAAGAAGTTTCCACCACATTCTAGATGAATCTAGACACATCCAATGATTACTATAAAGAGAATGCCATGAATAGAATTCAAGGTTGGTGATAGAGAGTCCAGTCAGAGGAGAAAGAGAGAGATACATTGCCATTGAAGGGGTTTCTTCAAGTTGAAGCAACTTGAGTTTTCTTCCACTACAAGCCTTCATCCTCCAAATTGTTGCAAACAGAACTCACACCAACATCTAAGGATCATTGTGAAGAGGCTGCAAGCATTGAATCAAGTCATAGCTACCTCTGCCATAGCCAAGAAACAGGTTGGCATTTTCATCTCTACACTCTTATTTATGTGTTAGTAGGTTGAATCTGTAGGTTAGAAATGTTAGGAATAAGTAGAGGATGATTTTCAGAGAGTTAGGGTTCATTTCATGAGGTTTGATAACAGGGTGTTGAAACTTTAATGACCAAGAAAATGTTGTGTGGTAAGCATTAATCCATATCCATTAGCATGTTAGAATCAGCATAGAATAAAGAGCATTTTAGTGTAGAAAGAATCAAGAATTGAGGGAGTGCATGTCAGGTGAAAACAAGTGTGCCCAGAACTCTCTCCTATCGGGTCTCATTATTGGTGGCGTTTTAAAGAAATCTATGGACATGGCGTTGTAGAGGGTGAGGAGAGGGTCAACTTTGGTCTTGGGGTCGTGGTGTTTGGTGGCCAGGTGAGTGAGATAGAGGAGCTCGAAGATTAGGGCATGGATGAGAGGGTTCTGAAAACCCTAGTTTGATTTGGGGACGATGAAGGTGATCCGTTGGATCAAGCTCCAAAGTTGACAAATTAATTAGATCGCACGGCCACGGTTTAATCTGAGAGATGCAGGGAAATGTCATAAGAAGCGAAACGCAGTCGTTTCACTTAAAGCCACTCTGGGCTCAACGCGCTATTCGCACCCCCCCCCTTTTGCTGGCCCAATTGATTTAACTAGCGAGAGTTGCTGTTCATACCCCCCCTCCCTTTAATTGATTTAAATTCTTTTATTTTCTTCTTTTATTTTTTCTGTTTTGATTAATTCATTAAAAATTGATAAAAAATGATTTTTTAATTCTTCTTTTTTCTATGATTAGATGATAATGTGTAGAAAATATTAAAAATAAAAGTGGGATTTTATTTTGTAGTTTAGTATTTTTAATAGATTTTCCTTTTAAATAGCTTTTATATTGTTTAGTTTTGTATCATGATTTTGTAAGAATTATTTTAAGACCTTCCCTTAGGTTTTTTAATCCATTCTTTTTTGTGCAATTAGATGATGAATCATAGTTCCCCATAGGATTTTTTCTAGATTTTTTAGATTAAAATTTGATTAGTTTAATTAGGGTAGATTTAGGGTATCCTGATTAGGGTTTAGATTGTGTTTAGGTGATGAATTCCTTTCTTTGATTGAGTTTTTTCTTGATTTTTAGGTAGAGGCCTATGTAGATGTTATGAGTAGGTGTTGAGGACCCTTGTGATTAATTGTTAGATTTTTCCCCATTAGTTTAGTATTTTTAGGTATTTTCTGAAGGGGCCTATTGATTTTGTCTCCCCTGTGGCTATCTGTTCATCTTTGGGGTTCATTGTGGGGAATTTGTTGAGGGGCTTGTGTTGCCTTGAAGACCTTGTTGGAGAGCATCATGAAGTGAAGATTGTAGACCAAGATTCAGAGACCCAGAGCTTGGATTGTCCCCTGTCTGTGAGGTTTGAGATCCTGAAGTTTGAAGGAAGTTCATGGTACTTTCCTGAGGAAGGCACTATGAATGACTTTCATTCTTTCTTCTCACCTCTTTCTCAAGTGTCCAATGATGTTGGAGCCAACTTGTGAGTTTAATTTCTCCTGAGGAGGAATGTAAACTGATCACATGTTGTTGAGCCACATGGGATACAACTCCTAAGTGGAAGCCTCTCAGTACTTTCCTGAGGAAGGTCCTATGGGTCTATTCACTTAGTTCCATTAGTTTGTCTAGGATTTCTCAAGTATCCAATGATGTTGGAGCCAACTTGTGAGTTTAATTTCTCCTGAGGAGGAATGTAAACTGATCACATGTTGTTGAGCCACATGGGATACAACTCCTAAGTGGAAGCCTCCTAGTACTTTCCTGAGGAAGGTCCTATGGGTCTATTCACTTAGTTCCACTAGTTCAGATAGGGTTTCCTAAATATCCAGTGATGTTGGAGCCTGCTTGTGAGTTTAATTTCTCCTGAGGAGGAATATAAACTGATCACAGTGGTTGAGCCACATAGGGTATGACTCCTGAGTATACACCTCTTAGTGTTCTCCTGAGGAAGACACTATGAGTCTGCTTACTTAGCTCCCTTTCTTTGATAAGTTTGTGCTGAAGCTTGAAGACTGGGATTGATTCCTCCTGTTCAGGGATTGCTTTAGGGCTAGTGCTTAGATTTGATTCAGACTCTGTGATTAGGGTTAGGATTAGAGAGTAGATTCTTTCTTTCCCAAGCATGTGTGTTTTGTTTACCTGATGGCACTTCATTCCCTTTATCTGTATATTGCTTGATAGCATGTGTGTTTATTTTCAGTATGATTACTGTTATTTCATGACTGGCTTGAGGTCGAGACGAGCTTGTGGAGGCTGAAGCCCCGCACACATTTCCTCCCTCACTTGCATTGCATGCATTTTACTGTTAAAGCTGATGTTTTTGTCTGTTTTGGTGTATCATTGACATGATCCCTTAGGACTCTCATTTCCTTTGATGAGGATTTGATGATAGACTTTTAGGTTGAAACCTATGCATGACAACATCTAGGAGTTCCCTGTTCAAACCTCAACCATAGGATGAATCCATGGCATGATAACAGTAGGACTTGATAGTCTCCCTCCTAGTTGAGCCATTATTTCCGGTAGTTTCCCGAACTACGTTTGCTCTGATCTTTCATACCAGATGAAAGTACGTAGGCATAGGATGCGACATCCTAGCGAGCAACCTTCCCCCGTGATCCTTCGTAGGCCGAACTACGTTGACTCTGATTTCTCGTTCCAGACGGGAATACGTAGGCATAAAGCGCGACGCTTTGCCGAGTCATTTTTCTTTTCTTTTTCAGCCAGCCTTGATAGGTAGATAGATTATAACCAACCCACCCAAGTAAACAAACAAGCGAGGATCCCGTCGAGTACGACGGACGTGAGGGGTGCTAATACCTTCCCCTTGCGTAACCGACTCCCGAACCCAGACAATGGTTGCGATGACCTTGTCTTACCCTTTTTCGTCAGGTTTTTCCGATCGTTTCCTTTCCCGCTCTGAGGGATAAATAACGAAAGGTGGCGACTCTTCTGTCATGCCGGCACCTTATTTTCGCGCAAGCGCCAGCTGGCGACTCTGCTGGGGACATAGCATCTAGGGACTTTTCCCATCCCTTATGCTGGGACCGTTTCCCATCCCCTACGCGAGTCAATCCTATCGTTTGTGTGTTTGCTTGTTGGGTTGCGTTTATTTATCGCATTTTTTACTTCCCGCATTTTATTTCCCGCATTTTATTTCCAGTTCGATATGATTATCTGTGCTGCTGTGGGAGAGGGATGTTACTGTGAGTGAAAAGCCGGACCTGGGCTTTGAGTACACACCTAGATATAGTTGCGGAGAAGTAGTAGACGAACCTGTCTGCTGAGCAGGCACAGTTCCCTACGAAAATCTGCGCTCAGACGAGATTCTTGCAGAGGTGCTCCTTTCCGGTCCTGAGGATCTGAGGGAAGTCCAGACGTGAGGATTGTCGACTCTGGGGACCGATCATTTGGAAGTCAGCTAAGAGAGGCCTCTTCATGACTTGACGATGCCACTCCTTCTGGGAATCGTATTGTCACTCATGAAAGTCTGTGACGCTGACAACCGCATAGGATGCCGTACCTTTGTCCGTGGATTAGGTCCATCATACCTGTAAGTGGGGTCGGGATATTGCAGGAAACTTTGACCTCCAGACTACCTGGTTTGCTCGACAGTGAATCAGTTATGATTGGGTTCTCAATTGCAGATATATTCTTGATAGAGCAAGGGTTTGATCAGAGGATCTTATCATCAGGTGTTTGTCTGTTCTCGATAGAGCAGGTTTCAATCAGAGTATTGTTATCAGAGGTTTGTTCTGGATGGAGCAGATTTTTGAGTAGGGTCTGAGGATCTCGTCAGCGGTTGTTATTTGTTCTTGATAGGGCAGATTTTGAGTGGGGTTTGAAGATCTCATCAGCAGCTGTGTATTTGTTCTAGAGAGGGCAGATCTCAGATTTGGGGTCTGAAGACTTCATCAACAGATATTCCTTGATCTTGCATCCGGGGTCTTTATTATCAGGCCTTCGTTCTTGTCAGAGCAGAATGTTGATCTCGATCCTACCAGATGGTTATTCACAGCAGATCAGATCAGTGGTTTTACACCGGGGTTTCCTTCTCATCAGTAACTGTTGACATCGAATCTCCACAGCAGCCACCCGGATATATTGTTGCATGCCTGCATTTTGCATTAGCTTGCATAATCATTCCATTAGCGTGTATCTGTGACAGGTACCATTTCCCCGATCCAGGATCTCTCGCCTTTTATTGTGTTACTGCAGCCGTTCTCAGAAAGACTGTTGCGTACGAGTTCTCGGTCCTTGATGTGTCGAATCTGACTATTGCTATGTGAGGTTGCTGTTTCCATGATTGGGCCCAGATTCCTCTCCTTATTATTGTCAGCAGATGCCAGGATCGGGGGAAATCTCTCAAGCACACAGACTCACGCATGCATTTGCATGAAGCATTCTTGCATGACATACATTCTGTTACCTTTTCCTAACCTTTGATGTTGACAGGTTTTTCAGGTACTCAGGTTCCGAGCTGTTTTCGATCTCCAGGATTGATCAAAGATTCATCCACCGTTACTCAACTCGCGCCAATCAAACGAGAATCATGGACCAGGTACAATCAGATGTTCAAGAGCTTCGTGAAAGGATGGACCGTTTTATGGAGCTGATGCAAGTAGTTGCGAATGGGCAAGATCAGCTTCGTACTTTGGTTCAACCTCTCATCTCCGGGGTTGACAGTAATGGAATACTTCACGGCGGGGCCGTGCCCACTCCTCCTCAAGGGGATACTCCACAGAACGTTGTTCCTGCTGCCGGGGGCAACGGTAGTGCTAACGGCAATCTTATGACTAATCTCGGACTTAATGCGGCGGGCGCCGGCAATGGTGGTTTGGGAGCCAATGTTACCATGGGGCCGGTCAACGGCAATGTTGGTGCGGGAAATATGGTGGTGCCTCAACCGTGGCTGGAGGACCATCAGGACGACATATTCTCTCAGAGAGGTGTAGAGGCCGAGTTGACTGCTGAGGCTCGACTCAGGTTCAAGGCGCTGGAAGATAAAATGAGAGATATAGAAAATCAGAACACATTGGGCGTTGACATGTCCAAACTTGGGTTGATTGCTGACTTTAAAGTACCTCACAAGTTTAAGGTGCCTATCTTTGAGAAGTATAGGGGCACTACTTGTCCCCGTGTTCACCTCCGATCTTATTACAGAAAGATGTCCGCTTATTCTGATGATGAGAAGTTGCTGATGCACTTCTTTCAGGATAGTCTTTCTGGCCCATCGCTCGAATGGTATATGGGTTTGGAACCCGCTGCTGTGCGCACCTGGAAAGATCTTGCAGAGGCGTTTGTTCTCCACTATCAATATAATAGCGACTTGGCTCCCAACCGAGTTCAGCTTCAGAATCTCTCGCAGCGGAGCAACGAAAGCTTCAAAGAGTACGCCCAGCGGTGGCGTGAATTGGCTGCTCGGGTTCAACCGCCGATGGTTGAGCGTGAGTTGGTACAAATGTTCGTGGCTACCCTTCCCGGAGTCTATTATGAGAAGCTGATCAGTGGCATGTCCGGAACATTCTCGGCCCTCATCACTTTGGGCGAGCATGTTGAAAATGGTATAAAGATCGGAAAGATTCAGGGCGAATCATCCTCATCTGGAGGAGCTAGCAAAAAACCCTATACTGGCAAGCGTCGAGAGGGAGATGCCAGTGCTGTCACTAATGCTAGGAGAAAGGGCAAGGGCCCTCAATCTCAGATCGCTAGCATAAACATCCCTGCTGCTCCCCCGCAGCCGCAGCAGCAGCCCCAGCAACAGAATAATCCGGGATATAAGAGATATCAGAATCGGGGTCCCCTGGCAAACCGTCATTTGGAAACTCCTCCTATGTCATATGCACAGCTTCTGCAGACGTTGCTTCAGCTCCAACTAGTTCAAAAGAGGACGTTGGCTCCCTTGACAGGGGCACCACCACCGGGGTACGATGCCAATGCTACTTGTGAATTTCATTCTGGGGCACCTGGCCATACAGTTGAGAATTGCAAAGCTTTTAAGCATAAAGTCCAGGACTTGGTTGACGCCAAGATTATCAACTTTTCTGACAGCGTGCCCAACGTCACCAAAAATCCAATGCCGCATCATAGAGGAGGCGGAGTAAACGCTGTTATCACTGAAGGGAATTCAGACTTGCTGACTGATGTCAAAGATCTGAGGACGCCGTTGAGTTTTGTTAAAGCTAAGTTGCTAAAGAAAGGCTTCTTTCCCGGATGTGGAGAGTTTTGTATGGCATGTGCTACACTTCCTGATGGGTGTGAGCAGTTGATCGAAGGTATCCAAAGTCTGATGACCGAGGGTATTTTGCAGTTCAGTCGAAGCGTTGAGAACGCGTCGGGGGAAGTCGTGCTGAAGCAGGCGGACGAAGTTGCTACTATTACCATTCCTCGCCACCCTATCACTATTTCTGCACCTCGTCCGCCTACTATCACCATCACCAGGGCCGGACCGATCCCATTCGAGAGCACTAATGCCGTCCCATGGCATTACGGCGCCGAAGTGTATTGTAATGGTCAGAAAATAGAGCTTGAGCCGTCCAGATCAACTGCGCAGAATCTTGCTGAGGTCAGTGGTATCACCAGGAGCGGAAGAGTATTCGCACCGGCGGAGGTTGCCGCAGAGAAAGTGGTCCGAGCTGACGCTATGGACAAGGGTAAAGGTAAAGCTGTTGAAGAGGTTCCTGCAGGGGCAGAGAAAGACTTATTGGTTAAAGATGCTGAAGAGTTCATGCGACTGATCAGGAAGAGTGACTACAAGATTGTAGATCATCTTCACCAGACTCCGTCAAAGATCTCAATTCTTAACCTGTTGCTGTGTTCTGAAGCGCACCGCAACGCGTTGCTGAAAGTATTGAATGCTGCATACGTGCCGCAGGAGATATCAGTTAATCAACTTGAGGAAGTAGTAGCCCATGTCAATGCTGGTAATGGGCTGGGATTTACAGATCTGGAGCTGACTCCCAAGGGAAGAGATCACAACAATGCCTTGCACGTCTCGATAGAGTGCAGAGGCACGATTATGTCACATGTCCTCGTGGATACGGGTTCCTCGCTTAACGTGCTTCCGAAGAAGGCACTGATGAAGTTGGATACCCGGGGACTGCTGTGCACGCCCAGTGATCTGGTCGTGAAGGCCTTTGACGGAACCAAGCGCCACGTCTTCGGAGAATTGACCCTGCCAATTCAAGTTGGACCAGAGACGTTCAATGCGGTGTTCTATATCATGGATATCATGCCCGCCTATAGTTGCCTCTTAGGTCGGCCGTGGATCCATTCTGCTGGTGCCGTGACATCCACGCTGCATCAGAAGCTTAAATATGCTGTTGGGGGCAGCATAGTGACAGTCTGTGGAGAGAAGGACATCATGGTAAGCCACCTGTCGTCCTTTAAATATGTCGAAATGGATGGTGAGATCCATGAGACTCTTTGCCAAGCGTTTGAAACCGTCAGGGTGAAGGAGGTAGCTCCCGTTGTCGCAGAGAAGCAAGAGTTGAACCTCTCCTCGTTTAAGGAAGCTCGGGCTGTTGTCGAAGCTGGTTCCACCCCAGGCTGGGGGCATGTCTTGGATGTACCATTCAAACAGGATAAGTTTGGATTGGGGTATTCTCCTGGAGCTGAAGCTTCATCTTCTTCTGGTAGCTCGTCTCGTGGGAAAGGGCCGATCTTATTCACCAAGGGGGGAGTAATCTTCGAGAGTATCAACGCTACGTCGGAGGACAGCGGGGACAGTGATTGTGATCTTGATGCCTGGATTCAACCGAGCAAGCCAGGCGAGCGCCTTCACAATTGGACCATCAAGGAGATTATCAAGCTGACAAGTGAAGAGTAATGATTTGCTTTTTACAATCTTTGTACAACCCTATGTCCTTCCCGGGGCATAGTGGTTTTACTGTCAGGGCCTTGTTGGATTATGTGTATGCATTTTGTTAATAAATAAAAGGCGTTTTCTTTGTAATCAAATATTGTGTTCTCTGTTATTCATGCTTTATGTTTGTTTCGAAAAACAGCAAAATGGCAACGAGGTGCGTGCTAACCTGCATATTCCTGCTTTAAACTTAACCCTTGTTATTGCAGGATCCACGTAACAGATGACATCGACTCTGGACCCTCTACGGCTCACTACGACTTTGATTGCCCGATCTATCAAGCCGAGGATGAGATTGATGAAGATGAAGACCTTCCGGAAGAGTTGACCCGCTTGTTGAAACAAGAGGAGAAGGTTATTCTGCCTCATGAAGAGGATATTGAGATCATAAATCTGGGTTCTGAGGAGCTTATCAGGAATGTCAGAGTTGGGGCTGCGCTGCAGAACGATGTCAAGCATAGACTGGTCGAGATGCTTCGAGGGTATAGTGACGTCTTTGCTTGGTCATATGAGGATATGCCCGGACTTGACACAAATATCGTGGTTCATCGCTTGCCGTTGCGAGAAGATTGCCCTCCAGTCAAGCAGAAGCTCAGGAGGACGAGACCAGACATGGCTGTAAAAATCAAAGAGGAGGTCCAGAAGCAGTTGGACGCAGGATTTCTAGCCGTAACCACCTACCCTCCGTGGGTCGCCAACATAGTGCCTGTACCAAAGAAGGACGGTAAGGTACGCATGTGCGTCGATTATCGGGATTTGAATAGGGCGAGCCCTAAGGATGATTTCCCGTTGCCTCATATCGATGTGTTGGTCGACAATACAGCCCAGTTTTCCGTGTTTTCGTTCATGGATGGCTTCTCCGGTTACAATCAGATTAAGATGGCGCCGGAGGACATGGAGAAAACGACGTTTATTACCCCCTGGGGCACGTTTTGCTACAAGGTAATGCCCTTCGGTCTGAAGAACGCAGGGGCCACTTACCAGCGGGCAATGGTAACTTTATTTCATGATATGATTCATCATGAAATCGAGGTCTATGTTGATGACATGATTGCGAAGTCCCAAACGGAGGAAGAGCATCTGGTCAATTTGCTGAAGCTGTTTGAAAGGCTTAGGAAGTTCAAGTTGAGGCTGAATCCTAACAAGTGCACTTTCGGAGTGCGGTCCGGAAAGTTATTGGGGTTTATCGTTAGTGAACGAGGTATTGAAGTTGATCCTGCGAAGATAAAAGCTATCCAAGAAATGCCAGCGCCGAAGACCGAAAAAGAAGTTCGTGGTTTCTTGGGCCGAATAAACTACATTGCAAGGTTTATCTCTCAGCTCACGGCCACTTGTGAACTGATGTTCAAGTTGTTAAAGAAAAATCAGGCAATTACTTGGAATGAGGATTGCCAGAAGGCATTCGATAAGATAAAGCAGTATCTTCAAGAACCTCCAATCTTGATACCCCCAGTGGCTGGACGGCGATTAATCATGTACTTGACAGTTCTGGAGAATAGTATGGGGTGTGTTCTCGGTCAGCACGACGAGACGGGCAGGAAAGAGCATGCCATTTATTATTTGAGTAAAAAGTTCACTGAGTGTGAATCTCGATACTCGATGCTGGAGAAGACGTGTTGTGCATTAGCTTGGGCTGCCAAACGTCTACGACAGTATATGCTCAATCACACCACTATGCTGATTTCGAAGATGGATCCGATCAAGTACGTCTTCGAAAAGCAGGCTCTTTCGGGCAGGATTGCCAGATGGCAGATGGTGTTAACAGAATATGATATTCAGTACGTCTCTCAGAAAGCCATTAAGGGGAGCGTATTGTCTGATTACCTTGCCGAACAGCCAATCGAAGACTATCAGCCGATGAAGTTCGAATTCCCTGACGAGGACATTATGTTTCTCAAAGCGAAGGATTGCGATGAGCCATTGCCCGATGAGGGGCCAGATAGGAAGTCTCAGTGGAAGTTGGTATTCGACGGAGCAGTTAATTCCTATGGAAGTGGTATCGGGGCTATCATCACGACTCCTCACGGATCCCACATCCCGTTTACTGCAAGACTGACGTTTCCAGTTACCAACAACGAAGCCGAGTATGAAGCGTGTATTATGGGTCTAGAAGAAGCAATTGATTTGAGAATCAAGAATCTAGA
This sequence comes from Lathyrus sativus, assembly GCA_963859935.3. Classification (NCBI taxonomy): domain Eukaryota; kingdom Viridiplantae; phylum Streptophyta; class Magnoliopsida; order Fabales; family Fabaceae; genus Lathyrus; species Lathyrus sativus. Next base: position 554,228,854 of record OZ012738.1, on the reverse strand, counting down.
CATATATGGTGACTCAGCGCTTGTAATCAATCAGATCAAAGGGGAGTGGGAAACTCGTCAAGCGAATCTAGTGCCGTACATGAATTATGCCAGGAGGCTGCTTCCGTTCTTCGACCGAGTAGAACTTCATCATGTACCCCGGGCTGAAAATCAAATGGCTGATGTTTTAGCCACGCTGGCTTCAATGTATAAGGTCAATCTTTGGAATGAAGCTCCAAGCATTGTTCTTTCGCGTCTTGATAGACCAGCATATGTGTTCGCAATCGAGGATGCCACTGACGGCAAGCCATGGTTCCACGACATCCAGACCTTCCTTATGACTAAGGAGTATCCGGCGGGTGCGTCAACCCAGGATAAGAAGACTCTGAGGAGGCTATCTGGAAACTTTTACCTCAACCCTGATGGAGTGCTGTATAAGAGAAACCACGATCTCGTGCTACTCAGATGTGTAGATGAGAAAGAGGCAAGTATGCTCATGGAAGAAGTCCATGAGGGCACATTTGGTACGCACGCCGGCGGGCATGCCATGACGAGAAAGATCCTGAGAGCAGGATATTACTGGTTGACTATGGAGTCGGATTGCTTCAGATTCGCGAAGAAATGTCACAAATGCCAGATTTATGCTGATAAAGTTCATGTGCCGCCGTGCCCATTGAATGTCATGTCCTCCCCTTGGCCATTCTCCATGTGGGGCATCGACATGATAGGCAAGATCGAGCCCACTGCATCCAATGGTCATCGTTTCATTCTGGTAGCTATCGACTACTTCACCAAGTGGGTGGAGGCAGCCTCGTATGCTAATGTGACCAAGCAGGTGGTAGCTAAGTTCATAAAGAGGGACATCATCTGTCGCTATGGAATTCCCGAGCGGATCATTACTGATAATGGTTCGAATTTGAATAATAAGATGATGAAAGAGCTGTGCCAGAGCTTCAAGATTGAACACCACAACTCATCTCCCTACCGGCCGAAGATGAATGGCGCTGTTGAAGCGGCCAATAAGAACATCAAGAAGATTGTTCAGAAGATGGTTGTGACGTATAAAGATTGGCACGAGATGATGCCGTTTGCCTTGCACGGTTATCGTACCACGGTGCGTACGTCGACCGGGGCAACCCCTTTCTCCTTGGTGTACGGTATGGAAGCTGTCCTACCGCTAGAAGTGGAGATTCCCTCTTTGCGAGTTTTGGTTGATGTGAAACTTGATGAGGCAGAATGGGTTACGAATCGTTTGAACCAACTCAGCCTGATGGACGAGAAGAGGTTAGCATCGATTGCATTTGGTCGTTTATACCAAAGCCGAATGAAGAAAGCTTATGATAAGAAGGTGCGTCCTCGAAGCTTTCAGACGGGTGATCTCGTCCTGAAGAAGATTCTTCCGCCACACTCCGATCACCGGGGCAAGTGGACTCCGAATTACGAAGGGCCGTATGTCGTCAGCAAGGTTTTCTCGGGAGGAGCTTTGTTGTTATCCACGATGGATGGTGAAGATTTTGCATCCCCGGTGAACGCGGACGCAGTTAAAAAATACTTTGCTTGAAAGCGACCCGCTGGACAAAAAAAAAAGAGAGTCCAGGCAAAAAAGGGGCATCCCGGCGAACCAAAAACAGAATAAAAGGTTCGGGCAAAAATTAGGGATATATTGAAAAATGTACACCCGCGAAGTCGAAAACCTACACTGGGCGGCTTCGGCAAAAAAGGGTATCCCGGTGAACTGAAAACCCGAAAGGGCGGTTCACGCAAAAGTTAGGGATTTGAATAAGCAAATGACTGCGTTCCGCGTATGGACTTTCATTGTTTAGTGGTTCGGAAGACCTGAGGGCCGTTTATCTGAATCAATCTCTTCCAAAGCTGAAGCATCGGAGAAGTATCGAAGTCGAGTGGGTCTTAGAGGGATCAACTCATGGTGTTCGTCTACGCCTCGATTGCCGACATTTGTATATACTGATGTATATTTATGTTTTCTTTTTTTTGCGCGGCTTCCTCATTCCAGGGGCTTGCCTCTGTTGTAAAACATTTTTGCCCATTCAGGGGTTCATCATCAATAAAATGCACATTATTCAGCAATTCTACTTGGCTGCTTAGCATTTATCTGTTTTGTTTGCGAATAATAACGCCGATGTGTTTTTGATAAAATGCGCATACATAAACTTGCGGGCCTAAGCCATTTGATTGTTGAAACAATTAACTAACTGAACATTGTCACGAGATAATAACCTGGATAGGCCCCTTTGAGGAGGGTATCTTGTCTGTTTGTTTGTGTTGTTGCAGGTGTAGCACCTCGCCAGAGGATGTGCCGTGCGTGTCCCCGAAGCAGGATGAGTCCTCCTTCTCCAGCAGAGTTCAGTAGTCTCTCCTCCGCAGAATCTGAGCGCAAGATGGCAAGCATTGATATGCCTTCCCCGGGTAGAGGTGTTTCTCTTCCCCAAGCAGGCGCATCCTGAAGGAATGTCACCTCATCGGCTGAGTCAAGCACTGAAGCATGATGATTATCCCTAGCACCGGGTCACAAGTGCAGAGTTCATAGAAATGATTGAGTACCGAAGCTCGTGTTTTTCCCAGTAAAGTCACCGAAGCAGGTGTCTCCCCCGCACCGGGTCACAAGTGCAGGTTTCGTAGGAAATTGTTCGTACGTCGAAGTATGCCGCAACTGATGGTGCCAGACTGAAGTCTCCAGCGGAATCGAGATTCCCCACCAGAGCCGTATTCTCTCCTGAAGTTGGATGACTCCCTCTTCCCCAGTAGAGTGTTGGAACAACTGATGTTGTATTCCCCTGCAGAGTTATACTCTCCCCCGAAGTCAGATGATTCTTTCTTCCCCAGTGGAATCGAATTCCCCATCAGAGTTGCACTCTCCAGTGAAGTAGAATGATTTCCCTCCCCGGCTGAGTCCGCAGAAAAGCGGAATCCTTGGAAGGTGATCGGATCACGATTGATTTTCCCCAGCAGAGCGTGGGGCAGCTAATGCTGTGTTTCCCCAGAATCGCACTCTCTCCATCAAAGCAGAATGATTTCTCCTTCCTCAAGCCGAGTTTGCAGATGTCCAAAAGATCCGAATCCTTGGAAGTTGATCAGATCATGATTGATTTTCCCTAGTGGGATGTGAATCAGCTGAAGTTGTTTTCCCACAGAATGGTCATCCCCAGAAGAGTAGCCGAGACGGCCGCGCAGTTCATTCTCGCGATTGATATCAGCAGATCCGAGTTCTCATAGAGCTTCGTCCCCTGCAGCAGTCAGCTGAAGTTGTTCCCCTGCAGCAGTCCGCGGAAGATCAATTCCCCAAACAGAGCCTGATTGATATTGGCGTGTTCACGTTCTCCTCAGCAGGATGATTCCTCTACCTGAGTAGTTCTTTCTCCTTGACAGGAGGATTTCCCCTTCGGCATTTATTTTGCTGACGGGATCGCATTATTATGCATGATTGCATAGCATTGTGCATGATTGCACAGCATCTAGCATAAACGCATATCATTCCCACCGTGTGGGGCATGGCGCTGAAGCATACGCATCATAAGCATGATCTAGGTCACTATCATCCTTATTGTACAGGTGTGCCACCGAAAGACCGGTTGCTCAGGACGATTCTTGATGTTCTCCCCAGCAAGACCGCTTGCGAGATGATTCTTAAAGACCCCGGTGTGATCCCCATAGGTCGCTCGCTCAAGATGATTTTTGAGATCCCCAGCAAAGTCTTCAGTTCGAGATGATTCTCAAATCCCTCAGCAGGGCCATTTGCTTAAGACGATTCTTAAGACCTCAGTACAGCTTCCCGGGTTGTTCGCCTAGTATGATACTTGAGCTCCCCAATAGCGCCTCCAGCAAGAGTTGCCCAGGAAGATTTCTGGAATACCCAACAGAATGTTTGCTCCAGAAAGGTTATTAGTTCAGGACGATTCTTGAAGATGCCCGATGGATCTGTTTGGTCAAGATGATTCTTGAAGTCCTTAGCAGCGTGATATGTCTGCTCCAATGGCGATGTCTAATCTGAAGATGGATTTCGTAAGCGCCCGATGGCGATATCAGAAGGTTCCTGTGAGTTCAGGTTTCCGTGTTGATGAATCAACGGGTGGCTGAAGACAAGGTTCCGGAGTTGTAGATACAACAGAGTGATTCGTGTGAGTCTGAAGACCAAGTCAGTTGTCCTGAGGAGATGATTGATGGCGATCAAGTGAATAGTGTTTCTTCTGACTGAAGTCGAAGATGTTTCTCCAGCTGAAGCGGAGTTTTGCCTGAAGGCAAAGTGTTTGAATCCCCAAAGAGTCATGAATGGCTCAGGATACCATTTCTCTGACTGAAGTCACAGATTTCCCAAGCTGAAGCGAAGGTGCCTGGAGGCAAGGTTATCCCCAAGGTCATGAATGACCTAGGATTCATTTTTTCGGACTGAAGGCCGAAGTATATCCCTGACTGAAGTCACGGATGCTCTATAGCAGAGGTGGAGTTGCCTGAAGGCAGATCCATGTATCCTTGGAGGCCAAGGACCATTTCTTTAGACTGAAGTCGAAGATACCTCCTGCAGAGTTGCCGACGGGCAAAGTTTACATCCTTGGAGGTCAAGGATGTTTATCTTCAGAAGTACTTGAAGATCTTTTCTAGCGGAAGTTGGAATCGCCGACGGGCAAGGTTTATATCCTTGAAGGCCGAGGATGTCTATCTTCAGAAGAACTTGAAGATTCTCCAGCGGATCTGGAGTGGCCAGGGGCCAGGGTTTCATCTTTCTTCAGAAGAACTTGAGGATTCTCCAGCGGATCTGGAGTGGCCAGGGGCCAGGGTTTCATTCATATTCAGAAATACTTGAATATTTTTTCCAGCGGATCTGGAGTGGCCAGGGGCCAGGGTTTCATATATCTTTAATGTTGAGGTTCTACGGCGGGCAGCGTGCAGCAGTATTCCGATGTTCGTTATGGTTCTGAGGGTGAACCCCAGATCAGAGCGGGCTCAGTTAAGTCTCTCATTCCCAGCGGAGTAGGTTCAAATACGCAAGTGTACTTTACCAGGGGTGAACCCCAGGTCAGATTTGTTCAGTGTTGTATTTTGTTCGACGGCGAGGTTGAATGTTTGTTGGATGGCGAGGTCAGATTATGATTTGTTCGACGGCGATGTCAGGCTCTTTAAATCCCCAGCAGAGATGATGTTTGTACGACGGCGATGTCGAGTGTCTCTCAGAGCGATGTTTGCTTCCGACGGCGATGTCAGATTCAGTTTTCTAGCGGCAATGTTGGGTATGTCAGAAGATTCAGTTTTCCAGCGGCGATGTTGGGTGTTGTGGTTGTCTGAAGGCAATGATTAGAAGAATTTAATGTGGATAACTGACGGAGATTCAGATCAGTATTTCTCCAGCTAGTTGTTGAGCAGCTAGTGTTGCAGTATTCAAAGATTTGTTCCCCGCAGAGTACCGTGTGCTCGTGCAGTTGACAAATTTTTGGGTTTACCGATATTCAACCGTCTCGTACCTTGATTGGTTGAGAGCCGTTCGCTTCTCACCCAGTCAGGTTCAAGCCGTTTGAATAGGGGCAGCTGTTGCACCCCAAAATTTGACCAACAATTATTTATTCATTGAGTGTTTGAAAGTGGATACCTTCATCAGAAAGTTCAAGAGATCCTCAGAGGAATGGGTTGAAACCAGGGTTGTGTGCTTCATAGCTTGAGAGTTGTGGGTGCTCCTCAGATGATTCTGAGACTTTGAGAATGAACTTGATGTTTTGAGAAAGCCTATGAGATGTCTTGATAGCCATCATGAAGCCCAGAGAAGTCATTATGCAAGAATTCAGAAGATTCAACCATGATTGGTAGAATTAGGGTTTTGACTGGGTCAACCCTAGGTCAACTGAAAATTTGGAGAAGGTTGAGACTTAATCCAAGGGCCATGGGATCATGGAATGATGCATAGAGATGATATAAAGATGATTCCTAGACCAACTCACCATGATTGAGGAGTTTGAGAAGTTTCAAGTTAGGGTCTCCAAGGATTGTCAGTGAAAAAACCCTAATTTGATCCCTATTTTCCAGGCAGTTTTAGCTCAAGATGTGATTGATATCTCATCTTCCCCATAACATGAATGTTGTAGAGCTTGTTCTAAGCTTTAATTTGAGTGGTGGAAGTCCTTGATAGGAGTTACAGAGCTCAAGTTATGGTTTTGACAAATTACAGGTCAGCAGAGGTGTGTGAATCTGGGTCCTTGAAAGTCACCCAACTTGCAGACAACTTTTGCCCTAGTAGTAGGATTCCTATGATTTCTTGGTCAACATGAATGTTGAAGAGCATCTTCTAAGCTTTAATTTGAGTGGTAGAAGTCCTTGATTGGATTTGTGGAACTCAACTTATGGTTTGAACAAGACAGGGGTATTTTGGTCATTTGTCAGTTATAGGTCATTTTAGCCAATGCCTAAAACTCCTATTTCCATGCCTCAAATGGAAAAACTCAAAACATGAAAGTTGCCCAAAATGTGATTTTAAGTCTAGAAAGAAGGTCACAAATTGTTGGAAAAGCTCATAGCATGAGATTACATGATTGGTCAAAAATGAACTAAAAATGGCTTATAAACTTGAAAAGTTGAAATTGAAAAGTGATTTGGAAGATCCACAAACCCAAAATAGGTCATCCAATATATCATTTTGATTGGAAAAACCATTTTGAGAACATTGGTTTAGCTAGAATTTTGAATTGGAGCTTTAAAATGGGTGATGCTTTGAAAAGTTATTACTTGAAAAAGAAGGCAATGTTGGAAAACTTAACACAAGGCAAAACCAAGACTTATAACTGTGCACTCCTTCTCAATATCTCATGAAATGATATTTTAAGACCAAATAGTAAGGCATGAAGCATGGAATATGAGAAATCCAACTTGTCATCACATGAGAATTTCAAGAAGTTTCCACCACATTCTAGATGAATCTAGACACATCCAATGATTACTATAAAGAGAATGCCATGAATAGAATTCAAGGTTGGTGATAGAGAGTCCAGTCAGAGGAGAAAGAGAGAGATACATTGCCATTGAAGGGGTTTCTTCAAGTTGAAGCAACTTGAGTTTTCTTCCACTACAAGCCTTCATCCTCCAAATTGTTGCAAACAGAACTCACACCAACATCTAAGGATCATTGTGAAGAGGCTGCAAGCATTGAATCAAGTCATAGCTACCTCTGCCATAGCCAAGAAACAGGTTGGCATTTTCATCTCTACACTCTTATTTATGTGTTAGTAGGTTGAATCTGTAGGTTAGAAATGTTAGGAATAAGTAGAGGATGATTTTCAGAGAGTTAGGGTTCATTTCATGAGGTTTGATAACAGGGTGTTGAAACTTTAATGACCAAGAAAATGTTGTGTGGTAAGCATTAATCCATATCCATTAGCATGTTAGAATCAGCATAGAATAAAGAGCATTTTAGTGTAGAAAGAATCAAGAATTGAGGGAGTGCATGTCAGGTGAAAACAAGTGTGCCCAGAACTCTCTCCTATCGGGTCTCATTATTGGTGGCGTTTTAAAGAAATCTATGGACATGGCGTTGTAGAGGGTGAGGAGAGGGTCAACTTTGGTCTTGGGGTCGTGGTGTTTGGTGGCCAGGTGAGTGAGATAGAGGAGCTCGAAGATTAGGGCATGGATGAGAGGGTTCTGAAAACCCTAGTTTGATTTGGGGACGATGAAGGTGATCCGTTGGATCAAGCTCCAAAGTTGACAAATTAATTAGATCGCACGGCCACGGTTTAATCTGAGAGATGCAGGGAAATGTCATAAGAAGCGAAACGCAGTCGTTTCACTTAAAGCCACTCTGGGCTCAACGCGCTATTCGCACCCCCCCCCTTTTGCTGGCCCAATTGATTTAACTAGCGAGAGTTGCTGTTCATACCCCCCCTCCCTTTAATTGATTTAAATTCTTTTATTTTCTTCTTTTATTTTTTCTGTTTTGATTAATTCATTAAAAATTGATAAAAAATGATTTTTTAATTCTTCTTTTTTCTATGATTAGATGATAATGTGTAGAAAATATTAAAAATAAAAGTGGGATTTTATTTTGTAGTTTAGTATTTTTAATAGATTTTCCTTTTAAATAGCTTTTATATTGTTTAGTTTTGTATCATGATTTTGTAAGAATTATTTTAAGACCTTCCCTTAGGTTTTTTAATCCATTCTTTTTTGTGCAATTAGATGATGAATCATAGTTCCCCATAGGATTTTTTCTAGATTTTTTAGATTAAAATTTGATTAGTTTAATTAGGGTAGATTTAGGGTATCCTGATTAGGGTTTAGATTGTGTTTAGGTGATGAATTCCTTTCTTTGATTGAGTTTTTTCTTGATTTTTAGGTAGAGGCCTATGTAGATGTTATGAGTAGGTGTTGAGGACCCTTGTGATTAATTGTTAGATTTTTCCCCATTAGTTTAGTATTTTTAGGTATTTTCTGAAGGGGCCTATTGATTTTGTCTCCCCTGTGGCTATCTGTTCATCTTTGGGGTTCATTGTGGGGAATTTGTTGAGGGGCTTGTGTTGCCTTGAAGACCTTGTTGGAGAGCATCATGAAGTGAAGATTGTAGACCAAGATTCAGAGACCCAGAGCTTGGATTGTCCCCTGTCTGTGAGGTTTGAGATCCTGAAGTTTGAAGGAAGTTCATGGTACTTTCCTGAGGAAGGCACTATGAATGACTTTCATTCTTTCTTCTCACCTCTTTCTCAAGTGTCCAATGATGTTGGAGCCAACTTGTGAGTTTAATTTCTCCTGAGGAGGAATGTAAACTGATCACATGTTGTTGAGCCACATGGGATACAACTCCTAAGTGGAAGCCTCTCAGTACTTTCCTGAGGAAGGTCCTATGGGTCTATTCACTTAGTTCCATTAGTTTGTCTAGGATTTCTCAAGTATCCAATGATGTTGGAGCCAACTTGTGAGTTTAATTTCTCCTGAGGAGGAATGTAAACTGATCACATGTTGTTGAGCCACATGGGATACAACTCCTAAGTGGAAGCCTCCTAGTACTTTCCTGAGGAAGGTCCTATGGGTCTATTCACTTAGTTCCACTAGTTCAGATAGGGTTTCCTAAATATCCAGTGATGTTGGAGCCTGCTTGTGAGTTTAATTTCTCCTGAGGAGGAATATAAACTGATCACAGTGGTTGAGCCACATAGGGTATGACTCCTGAGTATACACCTCTTAGTGTTCTCCTGAGGAAGACACTATGAGTCTGCTTACTTAGCTCCCTTTCTTTGATAAGTTTGTGCTGAAGCTTGAAGACTGGGATTGATTCCTCCTGTTCAGGGATTGCTTTAGGGCTAGTGCTTAGATTTGATTCAGACTCTGTGATTAGGGTTAGGATTAGAGAGTAGATTCTTTCTTTCCCAAGCATGTGTGTTTTGTTTACCTGATGGCACTTCATTCCCTTTATCTGTATATTGCTTGATAGCATGTGTGTTTATTTTCAGTATGATTACTGTTATTTCATGACTGGCTTGAGGTCGAGACGAGCTTGTGGAGGCTGAAGCCCCGCACACATTTCCTCCCTCACTTGCATTGCATGCATTTTACTGTTAAAGCTGATGTTTTTGTCTGTTTTGGTGTATCATTGACATGATCCCTTAGGACTCTCATTTCCTTTGATGAGGATTTGATGATAGACTTTTAGGTTGAAACCTATGCATGACAACATCTAGGAGTTCCCTGTTCAAACCTCAACCATAGGATGAATCCATGGCATGATAACAGTAGGACTTGATAGTCTCCCTCCTAGTTGAGCCATTATTTCCGGTAGTTTCCCGAACTACGTTTGCTCTGATCTTTCATACCAGATGAAAGTACGTAGGCATAGGATGCGACATCCTAGCGAGCAACCTTCCCCCGTGATCCTTCGTAGGCCGAACTACGTTGACTCTGATTTCTCGTTCCAGACGGGAATACGTAGGCATAAAGCGCGACGCTTTGCCGAGTCATTTTTCTTTTCTTTTTCAGCCAGCCTTGATAGGTAGATAGATTATAACCAACCCACCCAAGTAAACAAACAAGCGAGGATCCCGTCGAGTACGACGGACGTGAGGGGTGCTAATACCTTCCCCTTGCGTAACCGACTCCCGAACCCAGACAATGGTTGCGATGACCTTGTCTTACCCTTTTTCGTCAGGTTTTTCCGATCGTTTCCTTTCCCGCTCTGAGGGATAAATAACGAAAGGTGGCGACTCTTCTGTCATGCCGGCACCTTATTTTCGCGCAAGCGACAGCCTGCATGCATGGTCATTGATTCGCAGGGTCACATGTGAAAATTACAGATTCATTTACTGATACATGTAAAAAAATCTTTAAACAATCAAACACTCAGCCCATTTTATAAAGCCTTTAAACTCTTTAAACTCAAACAATCAAACACATTAAACACTCAGACCCTCAAACACGCTAACACTCTAACACTCAAACACTCAGACACTCAAACACTCAAACACTCAAACACTCAAATACTCAAACACTCAAACACTCAAACACCACAGTTTTAGCTATGTCTCAAACACCACACTATATGATTTCCGCTCATCTGAACGGTGAAGTTTTCGAATGTGAAGTGTCGGGATACAATTTCAGAAACACGGATGTTACAAGATTTTTAATTGACATAAGGTCTAATTTTTTACACCTGAAGTCAAGAATAGAAAAAAACTGCAATGTGGTCCAGTTGGGAAAATAATATACAAAAACCCAGTATTTTTTGGCGGACCTGATTCATGCAAATTTTTCCCTTTAAAGGTGCGAGACGATGAAGATGTGCGTAACATGTTCCCCAGTCACGACTATTCTGGGTTCTCAGATATCGTGTTATATGTTACGTTACAATAATAACAACAACTGTCTCAACAACTTGATTCGTCTCAAGTTTTTTGCGATTCTGAAGATGAACACCCTGAAGTCAATGTCATTGACGAAGAAGAAGAAGAAGCAACTGAAGTCACTGTTGACAAGATGGTGAACAATCCGGAGGATGAAGTTCAACCTGGCAATGTCTATTGTCCACCTCAACACATGACTACTATCGCCTTAGGTGATGATGAACCCTCGACGAATGTCTTCTACAACCCTAACTACACAATAGAGGGGCAACTAAAAGAGGGTGACGAGTTTCGTACGAAAGAAGATTGTGTCCGGGCGATCAAACAGTTTCACATGGAGTTGTCATCCGATTACAGAGTCGATCGGACAAATCCGACGCGGTATACAATCTATTGTCGTAACGAGGAGTACCCGTTCCGATTAACAACATCTTTCAGGAAGAGAAGCGATTCCTGGAAGATAGGGTCAATGGGTCCGTCCCACAGTTGTATAATCTCGAATCCGATGCAAGACCATCACAAACTCATCTCTAAATTGATTTGCGATGAGATTCTGTCAGTCGTTAGCGAAAACCCGTCTTTGAAGGTGAGTACCATAATTGCACATATAGTACAAAGGTACAACTACACTCCTTCGTACCGAAAAGCCTGGATTGCCAGGACTAAAGCGGTTGAAAGGGTGTTTGGAAATTGGGAGGAGTCGTACAAGGAACATCCTAAATTCCTGGTGGCCCTTAAACACTACTCTCTAGGAATTGGTGCGATATTGGAGATGATGCCTGCTTGTACACCAGACGAGACTTGTGTTGGTGGAAATGGAATTTTCCACAGAGTCTTTTGGGCGTTCGAACCATGCATCAAAGGGTTTGCATTTTGTAAACCTATAATTCAAATTGGCGGAACATGGTTATACGGGAAATATAAGGGAACACTTCTCATGGCTGTGGCACAGGACGGGAACAACAACATTTTTCCAATAGCCTTCGCCATAGTAAAAGGGGAGACTGCTGGGGGTTAGAGTTTTTTCTTAAAAAACCTCCGCTCTTACGTGTCTCCACAACCTAACTTATGTTTGATCTCCGATCGACACCCATCCATCGAGAGTGCATACAACAACCATGATAATGGTTGGCAGGATCCTCCCTCGACCCACGTCTATTGTATAAGGCATATTGCCCAAAATTTCATGCGGGAAATCAAGGACAAGACGCTGCGAAAGAAGGTTGTGAATGCGAGATATGCACTAACTGAACCCACATTCAGATACTACCGTGACGAGATCAGACTGAACAACGCGAATGCATTAAGATGGATTGATAGCATTGATAGGGAGAAATGGACGCGGGCATACGACAATGGGGTGCGATGAGGCCACATGACATCTAACCTCGTCGAGTCAATGAATTCTGTTTTCAAGGGAATCCGAAACCTCCCAATAACTGCCTTGGTAAAGGCAACCTATTTTAGGCTAGGATCACTCTTTGATAGCAGACGTACGAAGTGGGGTTCGGTATTACAATCGGGTCAGCTGTACAGCGATACTTCAATGAAATTCATGAAAGACGAAGCTGCCAAAGCCAACACACACGTAGTCACAATATTTGACCGTACAACTGGTTGGTTCAGTGTTGCTGAGTCTATAGATCACAATGAAGGAAGGCCTATGGGATGTTATTGTGTTGAATTGGATAAGAGCTGGTGTGATTGTGGAAAGTTTCAAGCATTCTGTATGCCTTGCTCTCATGTCATAGCAGCCTGTTCGAAGGCGCGCCAGGACCCAACCAACCTTCTTTCTGCAGTTCACCAAGTGATAAGTCTGTGCAATGTCTACACATGTAGCTTTCGGGTGGTGGCAAAGGAGGACTATTGGCCTCAATACAAAGGCGAAATTGTTTGGCATAATGACTTGATACGCAGAAAGAAAAAGGGTCGGCCTAACAACATGTGCATTCGAACGGAGATGGATACCGCAGACAAGCTGGTGAGATTGTATAGTTCGTGTAGGCAACCAGGACACAATCGTACGAAATGTCCTAACGTAGGATCAAGCAGCAGATCATAGTTTCACATGTAACCGTGTCCCTTTAATTCGATTAATAGGAAATTTCATTCGATTAATAGCAAATTTCATTCGATTAATAGAAAATTTCATTCGATTAATAGCAAATTTCATTCGATTAAAAGCATACTTAACTGACATAACAATAACATAACGATAAAACACTGCACCCAGACATCATAAATTAAACAAACATAACAACAACGTAAAGACATAAAACAAAACACTGCACCAAGGCGTCTACGGTATCACGACCATCAACTTTATCTTCTTTGGTGTCAACATCATCACAAGGACGCCAGCATCATTTTCCACTTTTCTCCATTCACGAGTAACTCCGTTTCTCCCGGTCTCCTCGACCAACCTCTCAATTTTCCTAATCTTTTCTCCTGGAGCAATATCCCCTTCTAGCCAGCGGTTCAGTTCCCTGTGCAAGTGCTCCAACGTCTGCGTATTCCACAGGAGCACCTTCATCGGAGGCTTTGTTTCTGAAAACACAAATACGAAATTTCTTTTCATTAGATCGAACGTTGGAAAAGTTTCCTTCGATGCTGATGACAACGACGACGAATGTTGATTTAGAAATGCAGACATTCTAGACTCCACTCAACTCGAACTGCACTAACACTTTAGTCTTTTGGGATATAATGTTGTGAAAACATACATGTGTTTGCGGTCGTATTTATAGTAAAAAAAACAGTACGTACCCTATATAATGATATGACTTAAATAACCTTACAACATTTATACACTCAAAATTTGCTCAACACTATATTTTTATTTTGTATTTAAACCTAAATTTATCAAACCAGTTTAAGTTTATTGTTTATTAAACATAAATTTATTAAATTAATTTGAAATTATTTTTATTTAAACCTAATTATTGTAAGTTTATTAATTAAAAAATAAATTTTAACATTAAACCAAATTATTTTAAATTTATTAATTCAAAAATTAATTTAAACATTTAAATCTAATTTTTTTAAGTTTATTAATAATATTTATGTTTAAAAAAATAATAATAATTATAAATATAAAAAAAAATCGTTTTTAATTATTTAAAACATTAAATGAAATTAAAAAAATAATCAAAATATAAAAACGGAAATGGATGGAAATGAAACCCTAGAGCATGGCCTCATTCGCCAATTTGATTGGCGAAATTCATCCAAGATGGCCTCATTCGCCATTTGACCTGGCGAATTGCACTTTTCCATTTTTCATTTGTTCCCTTTCGCCAATCTGAATGGCGACCTGCTGCTGGAATGTTGGCCATTTTGGAAAAATTCTTGAAATACTCATTATTTTGGTAAATATTATTTAATATATAGTTATTATAAAAAAAATCGTCTTTTTAAGCATTCACTCAAATAAAAGAGCATGCATACTTTAATGTTAATTGAAAATTTATTTCTCAAGGAATATTGAATCAGATATTTGTAGCAACTTATCCAACTTATTATATCAGAATAAACACATTATAAGAACAATAATAAATTAAGATAAGAATAAACACATTATAACAAAAATAATAAATCAAGATAAAAGCAATAAAGAACACCAAAAATTATTAATCCAGTTTAATACAAACAACACCGACATTTAGGGACACTATCCACGAAAGAAATTCCATCCTTCTTATAGAATTAGTACAAAGTATCTTAGATGAACAAACCTTTGTTCAGTGTCCTTCTTCTTAATTCTACCCAAGTGTCATTCTATTTAGGTCCCCGTAAATATGAGAACCCATGTCACTTTCTCTCAATCACTAACCCTAGTGATTCAACAACAATCACAATGATTCAATGTTGAATTTACAACTCAACTAAGCAAACCAACTACTATGCCTAATGATATGAATGAACCAATATCATGATGTACAATTAACACAGACAAATACTCAACCTAAAACAAAAATTAACACTCAAGCTCGTCATCATCGAGACATGAAAAAAGTCTCTATCTATAACAATCCATAGCCGGAATTTTCTATTTGGATTTAGGTAATGATCTCGTCCAGATATGGTGGAGATCCAATTAGGATTTGTTTCTCCAAAATAGCTTAACAAAAAGATTTTATTTGATTTGATTTGAATTCAAATTTAAATCTCCTTGATTTAAATTTAATTTATTTAAATAATAAAACAAATCAAATTGCTAAAAGATATCAACAATCCTTATTGCAAACATAAGCAGAAGAATGTGCTACAATCAGTATGGAAAATGCGTGCACACTGCAAAAACGTTGTCCTGCAGACAAGGGCCACATGTTAGGACATCTGTTTTCACATGTGTCATTTCTTCACAAATGCAGTTAGGACCAGATGTGCCACACGAGTTAGAACATCAAGTTCAACATGTGTTCATACCATGTTATTTTGCATAATGGAACCATTCCAAAAAAGAACAACACACATGCTTCTGGAGCTTCACCCCCATCTCCTTCTTAGCCTTATCCCTCCTTTCCCGATCGACATTTTCTAGCATCAACACCCTCAGCAAAAGTTTATCCTTCATGCTGATAATGGCAGGAGTCTAATTACACTATGCCAAAAATGATCTTTAACATCGTTTTTTTTTCCTTTAGCAGCGCTGCCTAAAGTGGCGGTGCTGTAGGTAAAGACAGTGCTTTTTTTAAAGGCAAAAGCGCTGCTAAAGGTCTCCTTTAGGCAGTGCTTCTTTATAAAAGCGCTCTCTAATGTCACCTTTAGGCAGTGCTTTTAAATAAAAAGTACTATCTTTTCCCCCCTTTAGCAGCGCTTTTTAAAAACGTTGTCTAATGTATTGTTTCTGTAGACTTTTAGCAGCGCTTTTTAATGAAAAGCTATCTTTTTCCCCTATAGCAATGCTTTTGAAAGAGCTTTCTAATCTATTGATTTTAGCAGTACTTTTAAATGAAAAACGCTCTCTTTCCCCCCCTTTAGCAACGCTTTTCAAAAGCGCTTTCTAATGTATATTTTGTTGAGGTTTTAACAGCGCTTTTCTGTAAAAGCGTTGCCTTAGGTCCACTTTTGGCAGCGCTTTTCTTAGAAAGCGCTTTCTTTTATTAACGTTAATGGATGTTTTCAAAAGCACTTTTTATGGAAGCGTTTTTTTGTTAGAAGCACTGTCTATTGTGCATTTTTTTAAGAAGCGTTTTTTTTGTTCAAATCGTTGGCATAACCCTTATTTTTTACTTATAAAATGGAACCACATACCATATATGCCTTATATACCTTTATAATTCAACACATAAACCTGCTTATAACCATTATAATTCAACACAAACCTTTATTTCAACCCATAGGCTATATACCGTTATAATTCAACACATAAACCTGCTTATAACCAATAGTTCAACACAAATTTATTTTAACACATAATCCTTATATATATATATATATATATATATATATATATATATATATATATATATATATATATATATATATATATATATATATATATATATATATATATATATATATATATCATTATAATTCAACATATAAACCTGATTAATTCAACACAAATCTCATAACCATTAAAATTCAACACATAAACTTGTTTAATTCAACAGAAACCTCATAACTATTATAATTTAACACAAACCTCAATACAAACTTCCATAATTCTAATAAAACATATCCATTTCCAAAACCTTTAACTTCTAAATATTCATTATACATAATAACAAGTTCCATCAACTCACAACAACTTCTAGAAGTACAACAACTTGCAAAACTATATAACAACTTTCAGAACTATTCGTATTCAGCAGTACAGAATATCACAACAACTAAAATCACTAAAGACCATGTCCGTTGTACTCAACGGGATCACACTTGTTGTCTAATCAAAGGATGTATTTATCTAAAAGCTACTGCCAAACAAGGGATGGAAAAGAAAAAAAAGAGACCCGATAGGATATCGCCACCCTATGCCTACATATTCCCTCGTGCAATGGGAAAGTCAGAGTCAACGTAGTGTGGAAAACTACGTGAGATGGGGGAAAGTTGCTCGCCAAGACATCACCGTCTTGTGCCTACGTATCCTCATTTGATATGAGAAATTAGAGCAAACATAGTTTGGGTAAACTAGACCACTGGTTGGTTAAGTTTTTTTATGAGCGACATTAAATCCCCATTCCAGCAGTTAGGGTCGATGCCTGTTTGCGGTAGAACGGAAAAATAACGTACTCTTTCTGAAAATGAGTTTGAAGAACAATCCCGAAGGATAAAAAGGTTTGAATTTGGTTTAAGAGATTTTCGTGAAATGAGTTGAATTTATTTGAGATTCACGTTGCACTAAAGACTATGACATAGGAGCGAATGTGTCGCATATCGCCCAAAGGGCATATACTAAACACTATAGATAAGTGAGGAGAAACCCCCCACTCATCATTTTCCACATACTTAAGGCTCGTGACGCACAATCAAAAGAACAACAGGGATGTCTAAATGACAAAGTGGTATCAAATACACTCATTTCGAACTCATACAAGGTAAGCATCATCATCAAGTTAACATGTCAAAATGAAATTAAATCAAATGGCACAAAAGGCATGCTAGGGCAGTAGCATAACACAACATACTCAAATCATATCAATGGTCAAAGATAGGGCACAAAGAAACAGGTCATGCATCCCATTCAAAAGCAAACCACAAGTTAACACAAAACAAGTGTGCGAAGCAAGTATCCTAAAGGAAAAGGCATCCGAGCATGACATGGAATCAACATGAAACCACAACATTAACATGATCAACAAGTTAACATCCATTCATGAACATACAAGAGAGATCACACAAGTGAAAATCAAGAACATGCCTTAAGAAGAATCAAACACCCAATCATCCATAAAAGGAAAACAACAATCAAACAAGCATCAAAGTCTTAAATGACGTGAAGAAAAGTAGAATGTCACCCAAACATGGACTAAAAACAATATCACATCATTTTGCAATTTTAAAATCAATAAAAAAACAAATAAAAAGGTAAATAAAACCTATAAAAAGGAAAGAAGAAGCTATAACACAAATGAAACTCCAATAAAAATCACCATAGGTTAATGACCATCATAGTATCATGTGATAATTTTCTCATAATTTTAAAATGGCCAAAAACAATTTTAAACTAATTAAAATCAAACAAATAATCCAAAAATACATGAAAAATAGCAAAACCAGAAATAAAAAACAGCTAAAATCACCATAGGTCAAGGACCATCGTAGGATCGTATGATATTTTTCTCATAATTTTAAATGGCTCAAAAATAATTTTAAACCAATTAAATTAATCAAATAAACAAAAATCCAAGAAAAATAGTAAAATGAAAAATAAAAATGCACAAAAATGAAAATTAGAAAGAGGAAAATAAAAGGAAATTTTAGAAAATATTTTGGTATTGTTCTGATTAAAATTGAATTTTCTGTGAATTTCTGAAAATAAAATGAAATTAAAAACAAATTAGAAATAAGGCAGAAAAAACAAGGCGCGTTGGATCTCATTTCATTAAATGACGTGGCTAATCCAAGGGTCAGAAAGCGCGCATCCATGGTGGATCTGAGTCAAGCTCATCATATCCAGCCAACAAAGGCCAAACGCACAGGATCATAACAAGTGGCATGATGGACGGTTAGATCATAATCTTCAACCTCCAGCCACTTGAAATCAGCAGAGATTTGCAGAAAAATAAAGATCCTTCAAACCATAACCATTGGAGCTCATATTGGTTTCATCTGATGCGTCTTTTCAAAAGGAGCTCAACCATATCATCGCGCCAAATTTCGTTAAAACACAACGAATGGTAAGTGTTACCCAATAAAGTTGGTTCTGGATTGTTCTTCATGAAGATTTTGATGGTGTTAAGGTCGACGAATCCTTCAAAACTTGAGAAGAGTAACACTCCATAAATAAGTAGGGAGAAAATTGCTTCAAAAGTAACCATGCTCATATGATCAGCATAATATTGAGCTTTCTTAATAAATAAGTCCGCAGGTAACCCAAAATTTCCACCTTTGATAGTCATATTGTTCTTGATGTCAGATACCTTCAGATATATGGCTCTGGCAATGTCTTGTTCCTTAGGGTTCACTTCTAAGAAAGGGAAAGGAGAGTCATCCAGAATAGGTAAGCCAACCAAATAAGAGTACTCTTCTAAAGTAGGCAAGAGCTGATAGTCTGGGAAGGTAAAACAGTGATAAACCGTATCATAGAACCGTAACAAAGTGGAGAGAAGTCCCTCGTTCATTCAGAGCCTCAACAAAGTCAACAGCTTCCCATACTTGTTCTTCAATTCTTCTTGGTCTTTAATCAAAGTTTCTAACTTCCTCAGGTCATCCAATTTAAGACCCTTAAAAGTATATTTCAAAGTATTTTTCCTTTTGTAATCCATGGGGACCTACAATGTTCATAAACAAATTGAGTTCCATGAAGTCCAATGCAGTATGATGCTTTATGGATGCAACAAACACAGGCAAGGACATAGAGACACAAAGATAAACAAACAGGGAACCTAGGTTAGCGACGAGCATGGAGTAAAAGGTATACCCATCCCTAAAGGGTGTGGATTAAAGGTTGATTGTACCTGCAAAACAAGGTTCTAAAAAGGTGCCCAAAATCATTAGTCCATCTTTCAGATATTATCAATTTCCCGAATACTCGATGGTTAATAATATTCTCAAGAGAACTTCTTTTGAGTGAAGCATTGCGTAGCAACTATTTTGGGAATACTCCCTCATAGTCCTTGCACTATGTCCTAATAAAGGCCAAAGTGGGGTTAAAGATAACTACGGTCCCCAGTATCATAGGCTCCAATCGAAAATAGTGAATGTTTTCACGAATACTCGTTCAACAGTACTAATTTTCAAGAGGGCCTCAACTGAGCGGTGATTCTCAAGTCAGCTTGGTCGAGAATAACTCCCTATAAGCCTCGTCGAATATATCACCTTCATATCATAAGTTCACTCAAGTCCGGGTGTAGGACTTTGTCTCACCACTCAAAGGATATCAACCTAAAAAACATAAAAATAAACATACAAATAAGCAAATAAGCAAATAAGCAAATATACATAATAAGCAAGCATAATAAGCAAGTTAGGGAAACCCACTGAAATGTAGTCCCCAGTGAAGTCGCCATTTCTGTCGCGGTGAGAATTGGATGTCAAATTATTAATTAATTTGAATCTTAATTCATTGGTTCACCACCGGTCTTTTATTTCTCCAAAGGAAGGGAAAAATATCGAATTACCCACAATGCAATGCAAATGCAAAAGCTAGAGAGTTATAGGTTCAGGGGTTGTTTAAACTTAGGGAAGATGCTAGCATCCTAAGTTTCTGTAGTACTCTACAGGAACCTCTTTTTTTATGTGTGTTTATTGCTAAGAGTTATCTGCTTAAGGGGTGAAAGACCTAATGGTTTAATTCTAAGTATACTCGCCAAGATGTCGCATCTTGTGCCTACATATCTTGACGGGAATGGAATCAGAGTATCTGTAGTTCCCCTAAAGGGTTTGAGGAATCATTGACTGTTGGTCAAAGTTCCAAAGGGATAAGGTTTGTGGATTGATTGATTCTAGGAGAAAAAGACGAGTCATCATCTTAAGGGATAACACTCGACTTAACCACCACAACTTGTAGGAGATGGTCTTTGCATCGTCTTGAGAGAAGGGTTTAGAAATTCGGATTGTGATCGAAAGTATGCCACTATCACTCTCAAGCGGAAAAGATCTTATATGTTGATTGTATTGTTATGGGGCATGAGATTTATTTCTCGACTGTCAAGATGACTAACATCTTATTCTCTAATGGGAGAAATAGTTTGAATTGTTGAATCTGTTTGTTTCTATGTTGTAAAAGAAAAAGGTCCTCCTTATGGGGTAGAATCTAAACTTAAGCGATCAACTTGAAAAGGATCAAGGATCGAGTGGGGAAAATGTTGCAAGATGAGATGCATACGCACAAGCATTAAGTCATGCGCAGATTCTTCCTTTGGACATAATGCAATGCGATAAAATAAATAGCGGATAAAATAAAGACACACACAAATAAAAGTGCTAACATGAGATAGGCGTGGGAGTATGAATATTCAAATCGGTGCTGAGAGACGGAAGCGTGCACGATTGGTTAAGTTATGAGTGAGATTTTAAAGGAGGGTTGAATTGATTTTATTAGTTTTTATATTTTAGATTAGATTATAAATTAATTAGATTAATAAGTTAGTTCACTTAAGGAAAAGATTTTCTAAAAAAAGTTTTAGTTATTAAAATAAAAATTCTTAGATAAAAGGTTTTCTTAGTTATTATTATTAAATAAATACAGATTATTATGTAAAAAAAGTTCTTGTTAACTTATTTAACAAATAAAGTAGATACAAATTATTTTAAGTTAAGTGAAAGTAGGTCCTTTTTATTATTTAGAAATGGATAAATTATTTTATTAAATGAAGGGGTTAAATTGATAAAGTAAATTATTTTTTTATAAAGTTAAAAGAGTTATAGAGATTTATAAAAAGATAAAGTTAAATTGAACTAAAAAAGGTATTGCTTAATATAATTGTTTTTATTTAATATTATTAATGGATTTCTTATTAAATAAAATAAAGTTATTATGAAAGTTAATTTTATTGAAATAGGTTTTTATTTCTTAGTTATTAGTTGATTAAAAAGGTTGATTAAATTAAATTAAATAAAGTAGTTGAATTTTGTTTAGGACTAATTACCAGTTAAATAAATTAATAAAAAAAGATTATTTAAAACAAAGCAGATTAATTAAAGAGTTAGTGGTTTAATTAGGAGTTAAAAGAATATTAAAGGGTTTAGTTAAGTTAATTAGGGGGGGGGGGGATGGTTTTGAGGCACAGGTGTATGGCCTATGGTAGGTTTCACGCTGTGGATCATACGATTAGATCTGTTGGAGATCTCAAGGGCTGCATGCATGGGGTGCACTGCAGCTATGGTGGGACGCACATACATGATTAGTTACAAAATATTAAAAAAAACACATAACCCTAAATCCCTTCCCCCCCACTTCTTCCGCCGTTTTCCCATTTTCCTTTCTTCTTCCTCTCAAAATCTCTCCCTCTCGCCGATCGTTCGCCATGATTTCTTACTTCTTCTTCTTGCTTGCATGCAGCGATCTCCTCCTTCTTGAACTATAAAACCTAGAAAAAAAGGAACAAATGTTATACTGAAATCATGTTTATGGTGAGCTTATGGTTGCGATTTGGAGCGATGACGCTTTTGATGAATCGTTGATGGTTGAAATTGAGTTTTGTATGGCTTTTTGTTGATGGTTTTGTCTTTTCTATTTGCAATGATGTTTCGAAAGAGCATCTGAGCATTTGCAATGATGATTCCTTTTTAGATTTGAGCTTGTGGGTGTCGCGGCTTCGTTTCTAAGCTCACGACAATGGCGACTTTGGGTTTGAAACTCTGTTACGATTTCTGGGTTATTTTTCGATGATGGTTTTGTCACGATAATGTTTCTTTTTTTCGTCTCTGAAACTTGTTATGGTGATGGTTTTTTTTCGTCGTTTTTAATTTCTGATTCTTACCCCTCTTTTATACCTAGAATCAAGGGTATGTGGTGAAGTTTTTCTTTTAAAATTTTCCTTCTTCGATGATTCTTGTCTGGTTTAAAATGGAAAGATTTCAGGCCTCTTAAATCCCTTTCTGTCTGCGTTTGGATTTGTCGTTGATCTTGATAAACAAGTTTTGGAAATGTTTTAATGGTTTGGAAAATCTTCAGATTCTTCTTCTTTCGTATCAAAGCTGTCATTGGATCTTAGAAAAGAAACTGACTTTGATTCTTGCCGTAATTGCTGGACGAGACGGATTTGGAATGTTACTTTTTTTTTGAGATTTTTGAAATCATGACGTTGCTGTTGCCGGATGGATTTTGTTGGATTAATTTAATTAATTAATTTTTAATTAATTATTGATGGCTTGTGGGATTTGTTGCTGTTGACACCCCCTTCTTACGAAGGCGCTGTGACGTGCTTGTTGTTGGGCTTCGCTTGTTTTGGCCAAAAAACTCTTCTTTTCTATGACTCGTTGACTCTTGATAATGTTGAACTTATACTTTTGGCCCGCGGATTGAATTTTAAATTCGATAAGAACAGAAGTTGCCTTGATACTGCCGAAAATAGATCGTCCCTGATTTTGGAAGCTGGCGGCGACTTCGGTCGTTACCCTTCTGTCCTGGCCCGGTGATGACAATTCTCTGAGGGCTGAGGCAAAACAAATAAAACTCTATTTACTCTGAAAATAACTGTTGTTCATTATGCAGGTTCGGTGTCTGATGACGATGAAGATCCGAAGCTAGAGGACCCGAGAAGTTAGAAGCCTTAGGACTGTAGCTTTAGAAATAATGTAACCCGATATCTTGTAAATTGCAATTCAAAATGTAGTCTTGCGGCTCAATCCATGTAATAAAATGCAAACCGTTTCTGATTAATGAATGAAATTTCTGCTCCAAAAGTCTTTCTTATGAATTTCCAACTTTGATGTGTATGTTGATTTTAAAAAATAGATAAATATCCATATTCGAGCTTTCCCTTTCCAATTTAAGAGACACTTCCATAAATCCAACTGGTCGGCACTTGAATATCTAAAATACGTCCAAATTATTGATTACTTGTCGCATGGGCCGAAATAAAACCGTGATGTCTCAGGAGATCATAAAATCCAAAGCAATTCATCTCCGCTCTCCTTTTAAAACAACATTCTATGGATTGGGGGCACTCTTGATAAAGACTATGTGTCCTGCTTGGAAATAACCCAGAGATGGCTTGACGTGATTAGGTTAGAAACAAAATTACCTGCTAGACATTCCTGCATAAGCTTGTTAGTCGCAGAATAAAAAAAAATACTAAATTAAAGTCAAATAACGGCAGAAACGCGCAAAAGAGGTGGGGCCTTATGGTCAAAAATTAGGGTGTGACAGAAGCAATGTTGCAAGTTTTTCTTATTGTACAACTTTGCAAGGCTAGTACACAAAGGGCTTGGCATGTTGTGGCAACAGATGTTATTCTCTAGTACTTTGTATAATGACTTGTAGTAGTAGCATGAGGGTGTGTCTTGGTCAAAGTTTGTTTTTTTTAATTTATTATTTTTTTGTAATTTTGGGATTGGACTTTTGTGAGGTTTTTATTGTATTAATTTTTTTTTGTGAAAGTAACATATGGGCTTGTGACAATATGTGTGAGTTTAATAAAAAATACATTAGGTTCTTTGTATTGGACTTTGAGGAAATGAAAAAATTGTGAATTAATTATGAATGGATCTTGAAAATGAAAAAAGGAAAATGGATATCAAATTATTTGGATAAATGAAATAAAACAAAAGGTGGATAATAATAATAATAATAATAATAATAATAATAATAATAATAATAATAATAATGATAAAATGGATAATACGGATAAAAGGAAAAGGGAAAAGAAAAAGAATTGCACCATGAATTGGAAATGAATATGAAAGAAAAGAAATGGATTGTTTGTGAGTTTGGATATGGAAAATGGTTTATGGAATATAATTGGATACTAGACGAATGAAGTGGGTAATTGGTTTAAGAGAACAAAAAGACTTAGAAAAGGGTTCGAAAATAGATATGGGTTTTATAATACACCTCCACATTTGAACCACACTTAAACCTCGACCATTAAAATTGGCTGCCACAAATCCTGAACCACATAACCAATACTTGCATACAACTTGAAATGTAACAACTACTTTGATCTCTTTAATGGCTTTACCACCTGATTTCAACAGACAACCTGAATTGACAAGGAAATCCTCGTCTGATGATCTTTAGATGTAAATAAATGATCCATGCAAAACTCAACTCGAGAATGAAACAAATTTCTCTTTCTTGAATAAGATCAACTCAAATTCGATTGGGCTGAAACAACACTGTATACACATTTAGCCTGCTAGCTTTGGACAAAACTCAACTGAACGACATTTGCTCATCCTAAACACAAAGGGAGAGAAACCCTAATCCTCACTTTGAGTGCACACTGAAAAATGACTTGATGAGAAACAAAATCCTGATTCAGGACCTTTCCAGTCAAACCACTGATGGACCTTAAAAAAACTACACCCTTGTGGCCATTCAGAGAACTGAAGTCGTGCATTGATAAACCTCTGATAAGGACTTCTCATGACAATTGAAAACCTAACACCTTTGCCTCATACTTGAGTATAAAAACCGGAGGAAAAAACCTTCAAAAAATAAAATCCAACTCAACCGAAAACCTCTAATCCCACAACTTCAGAGCTTAGATGGTGGATGACCTATCCAAAAGCTTGATTTACCGACCCTTGGAGTCTCTTGAAAAAACCTTGATTCATAAGTGAAACGAAATAAGAAACAGTTGACAAACTGGTTAGTTATGTAATATGATGATTGACCTAAATGATATGCAAAAGAAATTAAAGAATCTGAGGGTAAAATTTGGGGTATGACAAATCTCATCACTTACGTATCAACCATCTTCTTCATATCTGGGTATTTTGTTTGATCACCATCTAACGAATCCAGATAATATACTATTTCTCTTATCAGATTAATCGCAACCAACAACAAGTGTCCATTGCAAAATAATACAAAAGTTAAGATGGAAATTTTCTATACAAAGACAAAAAATGAATAATTATAATAAATGCTAACCCATGGCCAGTATTATATGGCAAAAAATACAACTTTTCTGTATCTCTGTTGGCCATAAATGCATTGAATAAGTAAATTTGGACCGCATTTGGACTTTGTTCGATTAACCGTACGTTGATACAACTGGAAGATAAGAATGAGAAACTGTGTGTCAATTGACGCGAGAGCATCAATTTGACATACAAGAACCTTAAATAAAAACACAATCAACATTAGAATATTCATTGAAATGAGTAAATAAATTGTTCAATTATTTAAACAAAACTGATCGGAGTACCTGATGTATGAATGCATAACACCGATACCTAATTCAAAATGTTGAAAAATTTGATCCAAATCCTCTTTAGTAATTGTTTCGGTATAAGCAAACCCGAAAATACCTTCCTCCATAGGTATTTCATAAATACCACCTTCCATCACAGATGTTATTTCTACGTATGTTTCAAGGCACAATCTAAATCGAGGAACAAATGCTTTTTTAGGCTCGGTCTTCGCAAGCTCCTTTTTTTTTTGACACATTGCTAAATTCAGGCATGATATTCTTACTGACTTGTTGCAACTCCTGAGCATGAATCTAAAAATCATATAAGTTAAGTAATTAACGTATAAGATTATGAAGGTTTTGAATTTAGATGATATAATATAATTGACACTTTATATGCATATATACAAATGTACCTGTTTTTTTGATGAAGTTGACCCGACTTGCCGCACAGTCTCTTTATCTTTTGATTTGGATTTTGTAGGAGTCTAACATTACCATGTAAATAAAAGGTATGTCAATTTAAGAATAACTTACATGCATGGCTCGTAAAACATTTGAATACTAAAAGGTTCATAATGGTGATCACTATACCTCATAATCTATGAAAATGAGGTTTGATGGCCATGCAACATACGATCCTATTGCGTCTCCCACTAGTGTTGCATCTGAAACATCGTCTGGTATAGGTAATAATGCATCCCCCTCTAAATCAATATCAATCGAGACTTTCAAAAATCCACCAGGGAGCAGTTTATAGTGAAGTAAGTCTTCCAAAGTGTTATGCACTTTTCCCTTGCCAACCATGCGATAAGTCGGTGACGATAAATAGAGCTGACAAGGTAAAATGCCCTAAACCAATAATAAATATGATTAAGTACATAAATATGGAAATTAAAAAAATTGTGATAAATTACATTCAAGGTAACATATATAATTACCTCGGGAAGTTTCTGTTGAAAATTACAATTGATATTATCTTTGTCACTAGTATCTTTAAATTCTGAACCGCGCCTTTCTGACATATATCTTTCTTTATCCTTTTGTAATTCACAAATTTGAGCTTTTAATTCTTCCAACGATTGCATCACTTGTATATTTCTAGGACTTTTACTATTTGGATGCTTATACAATATTGTTGGAGTGACCCCGAATCCCTTACCCCTCACGCGATCAGAATACTCAGGAACATTTAATACACAACTTAGTACGCTCCTGCAATCAAGGTCTTCATATGGAGTTAAGGAGTGAGATAGATTCTTCTGAAATTCATATGCATATAGAAAAATATTAGTGTGTATTAAGCATCATATATTATATGTTAATGAATTTTTGGTTTTATTAATGTTACACTTACACATTGCTCAAAAACTTGTTGAACTTCTTCCTGAACAACTCCATCCTTACCCACACGAGCAGCCTTCCATAAAACATGTTCTGGAAGAGATTTTTCTTCACTTTTATCCTCTTCTAACTACACATTAAGACAAATATTAAGATAAGTGAACTTTTCTCCTCTTCTAACTATATCATTGTAAATCATTTATATATACTTACTATTATTTACTGTAAGCGTGTATATCCCAAACGCCCTTTTCTGTATGGATACACGGGTTTTGATGCTCGTTGGCGATTTATGCCACTCACAGCCTGGATAAACAAGTTTAAGTCATATCAGAACACATGTGTAACAAGAATATATATTATACAATGTTCATGATAAGTAAAAATTACATGGAATTCTTGTTCTTCGTTTGGAAAGAAAAGTTTCCCTTCTTTAGGTGAAATCAAATCTTCATACTTCTTTGGACGTTCTGATTCAACAAAATTTCCATAAAAACCCTTAAGAAATTTGTTCGTTAAAAATGCTTGAAACCCTCTGAGTCTTTTTCCGGCCAATTGAAGATAATATTTTTTTTCGCTCGTCACTAATGTTACAAGACCTCTGCGAACACATTAACATACATATATCGAGTGTGTTAGTATAAGTAATTTAAAGACACAATTGTCGAAAAAACAAATAACTTCGCATATGATACTTGTATCTCACTCCATATCTTTTCTTTAGTGGGTTTCAATGATGAAGTTCTCCAATTATCACAAGTGTTTGGAATTTGAGAATGAACAAGTGCCCCAATGTAACTTGTCAACATTACACCGTTAGGCTCAACTAATTGGTCCGTTTCATTCCAATGTACGTCATATTGTATACCTTTGTCTCTCGCACAAATGATTTCCCTGCATAATCGTTATTCCTCGTTTAATATCTCCTTCCACATCATGTACTGATTCGCTTCCATCATTTTTAGAAGTATTATGTGCACTTTCCTCGTTGCTAGCCATTTAACTTGTAATAAAGAAAAATATAAATATGAAATGACACTATCAACATCCATAATCCATTGAATATATAAAATGACAAATATATAATTTTATTGAATGACAAATATATAAAAATTAATTGAATGACATAATATATTTATTTTTACTAGTACCTTTTTCATTAACATCTCTTTTTTTCTTGGTTGGAATATGCTCTACTTGTCTCTTAACAACACGGACGGATGAATTGATCCAAATTCCCTCGTTATGATCATTTCTAATATATGATTCATTCACTATAGTATTCTCATCTTGATCATTTATAGTATATGATTCATTCTCAATATCAATATCACCTTGATCTCTAATGTTATCATCAACTGCTTTGTTAGATGAAAGCACGATAGACCATTTCGTACTTGTTGGATTAATGACCTAGAACACCTGTTTAGCTTATGTGGCTAGAATAAAAGGCTCATCTTTGTACCCCACCCTATTAAGATCCACTTGCAAAAATCCTGACTTATCCATTCGTATGCCACTATTATTTTCAACCCACCTGCAACCAAATATAGGAATCTGAAACTTCTCATAATCAAACACCCAAATGCGCTCGATAACCCCAAAATATGACATATTTGAATATTTGGGGTTTAAGTCCTTCACACTTGAAATGTGCATTGCTTCAGCTACCCCGGTGACACCACTATTTTGCATAGTACTTTTATCATCTTGTTCTTTGGTATAATAATTGTATCCATTAATTGCGTATGCGCTATAAGAAAACACATGCAAACTTGTACCTTTCTGTTATTGAAGCGGGATCTGAATAAAAATTTGAATAAATATGATCCTTGAACCATGGTATAAAACTTCGATTGTGCTCTCGTACTATTTAATTTTCATTTCTATTCAGATTCAAACCTCGGAGTTCATCCTTGTGCATTTCAACATACTTCCCAGCCTCCTTGTCATTGTGCAGAACATACAAATGCACTTGCTCTCGTTCAACCCTTGGTACCGTCACAACTTTATTTCCAATTAACTGTTTTCCTTCTTTTTTTCCGACAACATAAGATTTGGGGAGTCCAATGGATTGAACATTGGACAAATATTTAGTACAAAACTCAATCGCTTCTTCGATAATGTATTGTTAAATAATACATCCCTCTGGTCGACTTTGGTTTTTCACATACTCTTTTAATATTTTCATACAACGTTCAACAGGGTACATCCATCTCATATAAGCTGGTCCACACAATTGTGTCTCTTTCATAAGATGAACAACTAGATGAACCATTATGTCAAAAAACGAGGGAGGAAAATACATTTCAAGTTGACACAAAATAATAACTATTTCTTTTTGCAATGATGGTAAGATTGCAGGATCGATCACCTTACTACAAATGGACATGAAGAAAAAACACAATTTAGTTATTGCGCTTCTTACATTTTTTGGAAAAATTGAACTTATACCTATTGGTAGAAAATTTCCATTATAACATGGCAATCATGTGTCTTTAAACTCTTTAACTTGAGGTCTTTCATAGACACAAGTCTTCTAATATCTGAAGAGTATCCTTCTAGAACTTTAACGCCACTTAGAAACTTACACAATATCTTTTTCTCCTTTCTAGATAGAGTATAAGCAGCAGGTGGTACATATGTTCGTTTCCTTTCTTCAAGGGTCCTAATTCATTTCATATTCCCATCGCTATCAAGTCCTTTCTTGCTTTAAAGCCATCCTTAGACTTTCTTTGTATATTGAGTAACGTACCAATAACACTTTCAAATACATTTTTTTTCAATATGCATAACATTAAGAAAATGTCTTACATACAACGACTTCCAATATGGCAATTAAAAAAAAAATTGACCTCTTTTTCCATCCACGTGTGAAAATAGTATGTGCAAAAGGCTTACCAAACTGAGTACTCACATCTTTCACCTTTTCAAAAATTTCGTCACCTATGTAGGTGGAGCTCTACCTTGTTCTTGATTTCGATTGAATACTTTTCTCCATCCACGATAGTGATGATTGGAATTTAAGAATCTACGATGACCGAGAAAGACATTCTTCTGACAAAATTCCAGCTGCGTCCAATCTGTGTTTTCTTCGCAAATAGGACACGCACATTGACCTTTAATGCTATACCCATATAGGTTTTCGTATGCTGGAAAATCATTAGTTGTGCCAAACAACATTGTCCTCAAATTGAAACTTTCTTTCCTATATCCATCATAAACCTCCACACCGTTCTCCCACAAAATCTTTAAGTCTTCGATTAAAGGTGTCAAGTATACGTCTATGTCATCCCTGGTTGTTTAGGCCCAGAAATTAACATAGATAACATCATGTACTTACGCTTCATACATAGTCATGGAGGTAGGTTATAAATCATAATAATTACAGACCATGTGGAATGTGAGATACTTTGCAGACAATACGGGTTCATTCCATTAGTAGATAATGCCAACCAAAGGTTTCTTGCTTCTTCTTCAAAATCAGGATAATCATTGTCAATTTTCATCCATTGTGGTGAATCTTCCGGATGTCAAAACTTTCCATCTATAATTCTTTCATCTGCATGCCAAGTCAAGCGTTTTGCATCGGCTTCACTATGAAACATGTTTTAAATATCGAAATTATAGGAAAATACCATAAGACTTTTGCTGGAGATAATTTTTTCTTATATCGAGAGACACCACATTTAAGGTACTCATTCAAGGATGCATATTCATTTCGAAACAAAATGCAATCATTTGGAAAAGCATGCATCTTATCATAGCTCATGCCAATAGAGCACAACATTTTTTTGGCCTCATAGGTTTGATTGAGAAGAACATTATCATCTGGAAGCATCTCTTTC
The DNA here is from genome assembly GCA_963859935.3 of Lathyrus sativus. Taxonomy (NCBI): domain Eukaryota; kingdom Viridiplantae; phylum Streptophyta; class Magnoliopsida; order Fabales; family Fabaceae; genus Lathyrus; species Lathyrus sativus. Next base: position 554,197,888 of record OZ012738.1, on the reverse strand, counting down.
ATATGTGATAATAAATCAGTGAAACTTTTATCCGACCATCCATTACCCACCTTTAAGTTGTACAAATTTAATACCACAGAAAATCTTGTGAATTCAGTGCAACCTTTATACAACAGTTTCTCTGTATCGCTTACCAACCTCTCAAACATTTTGGGATAATCCTGAAGGTCTTCTTCAAGTGCTTCTGCAATCTCTTCGACTCGATCACAGTCGTATGTATCTGTGCCATTATCCTTTGAAGCACAGGTCCTATTATCCCCTGGTTCAACATTCTCATTATGTATCTCACCATGTAATATCCAACACGTATAACTTCGATCAATTCCATGCCTCTTTAAATGTGATTCCAACTGAACTGCGTCAATCTGACGCCCATAACAACAACCTAAGCTAGGACATGTGATACGACTGGGTTCTTTGGCGTGTTCAACAACAAACTTAACGAATTCTGATACCCTATCCTCGTACTCTTTTGACAATCGATTGGAAGACATCCATTTTCTATCCATGGTTTTTACTAAGTAAGCTAAACAAAAACCCTAATTATTCACGCAACTATAACTATTGAACAACTATAGCAAACACGCAAATTCAATCACACTTAATGTTTTAACTCAAGTAAGTCACAAAAAAATCATCAATTCGAGCGTAAATCAATCACCAAAATCACCAAATCCACATTTAAATTACCAAATATAACAACTTTTCGTCACTTAAGTTCAAACAACAACAACATCACAATATTCAACAATTTGTTCATGAATGTCATTCAAGTTTCAATCAACAACATCATCAATTATAACAAATAAATTTACATTGTCATCACTATTCGTCATCTTCAACCTTAACTATTAACAATTAATTTAGTTATCATTTGCAATAAAAAATATTCGATCAAGACAAAGTCATTATCGCTATTCATCATCACTAACATTCAACATTAACTTATAAAATTATTAACACCAAAACTCAAAAGAAAATCACCACAAACCTCACTATTCATCATCTTGAACCTTACTACTAAAATGGAATTCAAACTTCCATTAAAGTCAAATAACAACAACATCATAATGTAAACAAATAAACAAATAAAAAATTAAACAAATACCATGCAAATAACTTGAAACTGAAGAAAATGAAGAAATACCTTCAACAATGGTGGAGCGTGGTCGTCGAAACCGTGAGGAAGAAATGGCGGTTGGAGGATAGAGACTCACAATGACGGAAGCACGGATGAACGAAGGAAGAAACGACGGTCGGAGGTCTGGTAAGGTTCATAAGTGCGTCTGAGAGTGAAACTGAATCCATGCAGAAACAAAATACGAATTTTGTTTTAATTTAAGAAAAATGACCTATAGCAACGCTTTTTAAAAGTGCTTTCTTTTCCCCCCTATAGCAGCGCTTTCCTTGGAAAAGTGCTTTCATATGCTAGCCCTTTAGCAGCGCTTTTGAAAAGCGTTGTCTAAGGTGTGACCTAGACACCCCTTATATTAGTGCTTTTTTAAAGCGCTTTCTAATGTTGGGCTTTAGCAGCGCTTTCTAAAGACCCCCTTTAGCAGTGCTTTTTCCCTTGTTTTTTTTTAATTTTTTAAACTTTTAGCAGCGCTTTTATGGAAACACGTTGTCTTTGTAGTGCTGCCAAAAAGTGCTTTTGGCATAGTGTTAGATCAGAGGGCTTGGTAGTCCCCAATGAACTTATTGGAGAAAAGGATGTGAGAGCTCTTGAGCTAATGAGTGTCAAAACAGACATCACTCAACATATAGGCAGGAGGTGGGGAAGCTTTGTCTTCAGGTGAAACTTGAGCGCTCACTTTCCTAAAAGTGATAATGGAGGCACCGACAGTGAGAGAGGCATCCTCTAGCCTTTCAGTATTCACATTGGGTGCATTGGGAGCCATATCCTTAGCTTGTCTCTTTCTCCCCTTAAGGGTAAGACCCTCTGGGTGACTCCGGGGGATATTAGTGTCCGAACGAACAACTTGGATCTTCTCCCATCTTTGTCTCTTCTCCTCAACAGTAATCCTTACAGTCTAATATGAAAAACAATGCATAGAGGTTACAAATACTGTCTAAAAATGCATACAAAGGAAAACATAGTATATGAAATTTACCTAAATAAGTGGCGAGGTGTTTTCCGCCTTCCAACCAAAGTTTAATTACTATACGATAATCTATAACTTCGAACTTATAAGAGGCAAACAATCCTCACTTCTTTGAGGGTAAGGAACTCCTCATCATATCCTGTGATTGCCACATGATCGTTCATCTAGGATAAGAGGAAGGTAGGGGCGTCATCAGTCCAGGACACTCCTAGAGAGTCCTCTCGGTCCCTCATGCAGACGAACTTGTACTTCGAATATTTTGTAGTGATTGAAGTGGGACATGAAAATGGAATTCACTAGCAGACCACCTAAGGACACCCATCTACCCTTCGCTAATCTAGTGGTATAAAAAGAGAAAAAGACTCCTACAGTAAGAGTAACATCCCTGTCCTTGCAGACTATCTCAAAGGCCCTGATAAAACCCCAGATGTTAGGGAACGTTTGAGAGGGCATGACGTATAGAAACTTTAAAACTTCCACGGAAAAGGGGAAAGAACCCGCATGTCTTATATACAAGGGAGGTAGAAGTAAAAGTAAGGAGAATGAGGACCAAAGAAGACTGGCATGGTTACCCTCTCTGACGAAGAACAAGCCTCTAAAATAATAATGTCTTCTTCTTCCGAAGAGGAAACCTCTACTTCTAAATCAAAAATAGAGGATCTTTTCGTCAAAAGTCTAATAAGATTCAATATCTTTGACGTCATTGGACATGATGAAGTGGGTATCCATTTTATTTTTGTTCCTGGGAAAGTAGAAGGAGAAAAAGAAATCATCACCACCATCATAATCGTCAAAATGGGTGACTATTACCCTTAAAACCTACAACCATATGCTAACATAAGCTCTATTTCGAACATTTCTTCATAAACCCTACTCACTATAGAAAAAAGAATGAAAAAGGGAAATTCATACCTGGAAGAAGATTGTGAACAAAGAACTGAGAGTGATGAGAAGCTGGGTAGTTCATATGAGCTTGCAGAAGTAGGGATACAAATATATCAAGTGGGGTGGAAGGAGAAAGCTTTTATAAGAGAGTTGAAGCCATAAGGGACTTTTTTGACTTGCCCATAATTTTTAAAAGCTCAGTACATATCTGTCACGTGCCATAAGCGTTTAAGGTCTAGAAAAACAGACTATCATTACTTACACTAAGTAGAAGTAAGTGTGAACATATGAATGATTGAATGACATCCCCAACTAACATTTTAGATGATCGAGATACATATGGTAAGGGGAGATGAATCATACCTAAATTAAAGGCTTACACAAAAAAAGGCCACCTTCATCTTGAGGGATGTTAGAATTGCAGAATAAGGGGGTTTTTGTTATCGTCTCCACAGGGATTGTTCTGATGTGGGATGCTTGCCGTTCAATAGTTTATTGTTTTAAGAAAAAGGGTTTTGAAAGTTTGTTTCATAAATTGTCACAATTTAGTAGCAAAGCTTTAAATTCCAAAGTTGTTTGATTACAAGGTATGTCAAAAGTAGTTTTCATCTACCCTAACTAATACATATTCTCTTAATCTTTCGTGTGAAGTCGGATCCGATTAATACCATCACGTATTCTCTCAATACCGTCTATGTCTAGAGCAGTATCGTGAGAAATACTGTATTCATCACTACACGATCTCTCCATATAACAACCAATATAGTAAGCTTTAAGTTCAACACACAGCAAATATACACCATAGACAGATCTCTCCAATATATGAATTGATAGATGAATATTTTAGGTCAAGTTCCATAAAATCTATGTCTAGAGTTTTACAAAATAAGAATGGATCATTAAGAACAAAACTATTCATCATATATTTATCATCACTTGTTCACATATAAGGCCAATCAAAAGAAATACATAAAGCTAAGGTAGACTACCTCTACCTTTGATACAAAGAAAATTAGCTACCCATAACCATGGTAGCTTGCTTTATAAGTAATAAGAGAAGATGAATGAACACCCACGTCGAAGAATCGATCTTGGATGCAAATCCAACTTCTATTTGCAAACTGTCATTCTTTGGTGAAGAAATGCAGAAATTAAGGTTTATATGTGAAAAATGGGGTTATGATCCCAAAAAAAGTATGAAAAGTACATATATTGTACTTTCAAATCTGTCAAGTTCGCCTAGAAAACACCCTCTTTGCACAACGAAGACCCTTTTTAGGCACATGAAGTGCCTCTGAATAGTTAAACCGCCCTTGGGAAATATCTGAGTTCGTAGTGCGAACACTTTTCCGCACAACGAACTTCTTCGCCACAAGTTCGTACATCGAACTTAGGGTCCTTTTCCTACTACCTCTAATTTGATATGGTTCACTGGGGCTTCACCAGGAGCTCGCACAGTGAACATTCACTTTCACCTCGCTGGTGTTCGCACAATGAACATGCTGATTTTTCTTCTTTTCTTTGGCTTCCTTGTCAATTCACTTGTGTATTAATATTTGATAGTTTATTCCTAAATTCTACATAAAACATATATATCAAAGCAACCTAAGGTATTTGCAACATGATTGAAGAATATTATGGAAACATGAAATAAATCCATTGAAACATAACAAATGAGTTGAAAAATACCAAGAAATATGGATCAAAAAAAGACATGTTTGACATTCAACAAACTCTCCCCAACTGGATGTTTTCTTGTCCTTAAGCAAAGTATGCCTCACACTGAAAACAAGAGGCTTTACTCAAGCAATTAATTCAACCAAGAATGGATTTGTGGCTCAAATTAAACATACAAATGCGCACAAGCAATGTTCACCACTTCATAGAATCAAACAATGATAAAGAATTTAGTTCTTAAACGAATATCATGAAATGTTTCAAATAACAACTAAATTCTCATGCTTGAATCACTCTAACACTCATATTCAAAATAAGAATGAAGAAATTAACGCGTTTGCAACCGTGGGGCAATTTCACTCACCTGACAAACAATGCTAATAACAATTTAATTCATACATTCATATAATAATCACAAATGATATTATGGAAGCAAGAAGATCACTAAGGGCTTGTACGGTTGTAGCTTGGTTAGGGTCACAACAAAGGGACATTTCTAAGGCCATGGAATCAAAGTTGCTAATGCAAAAGAAACATTCACTATACAAGGTTATGTACACACTACAACTTCATCCACACTTTTTTCTCAATTGTTCACCCTTCTAAACTTCCTTAATGCACAATATTCATTCTCTATTTTTATCTTGCATTATTTTTCTTTTCCTTTCTCACATTCATATTCATAATTTTCTTTTCTATACTGGTTTGAAATTTTTCAAAATTTTGAGTAACCTACCACTTTTCTTTTCACTCTCCCCAACTTGAATTCAACCAAACCTCAAGTGGATGCTCCTTGCTTTTAATGGCAAGAAAAACAATTTAGAACAATGTTCAAAGGTTCAAGAATTGTTTTAAGAATCCTACAAAATTAAATGATGAACTATCTTTTAATTTATATACATACACCAAGTTCATCACTAAATTAGGATCTAAATTATTAAGCTCAAAGGGTTTAGCAAATTCTCACTACTCATGGGTAAGTTACTTCTTTTGAAATATGGTTGTGCTCAATATCAACAAATGCCTTGATAATTTCTAATGCTTCCACAAAATTAAAATAATTAAAAGATAAAGCATGAATCAAATATATTAAATAAAGTTTATCAGTCATCCTAAGCATATAGTAAACAATGGAGGTTTCTCACAAATTGTGGCTATTGGACCTAAGTGAAACAAGCACTCAAACAAAGTTGCAAATTGAAACAAAAATACACATTTGCACAAAGCACAAAATTCATGAATCATTCTAACATTCTAAGAAATAGTACAATTTACCCCGCTTGCATTCACATGTTCAAAATCCTATCATCACTATCCAAACTTAGGAGAATCTTTATTGGATACTTTTAGCAAATAGCAACCAAACTAGAAGTTCTCAACATTCATTCATAAAAGAAAGAAGACATTAAATTCAAAAGAAGCTACTAAACAACCATATAAAAAAAACTAAAGTTGAACATCTCTAAACTCAAGAATTCAACTCTAAATAACATAAAAATAAACTAAAGATGAACATTTGTAAAATGAAGAATTCAACTCATAAAACAATAAAATTTCATGGTGTAGAACACCAACACAAGTAAAAGTACCCAAAAGTGGTACATAAATACATCATTAAAAATAATCCACAAAGGTGGATAGTGTACAACAATAAAATACAATTACAATATATATATATATATATATATATATATATATATATATATATATATATATATATATATATATATATATATATATATATATATATATATATATATATATATATATATATATATATATATATATATATATATATATATATATATATATATATATATATATATATATATATATATATATATATATATATATATATATATATATATATATATATATATATATATATATATATATATATATATATATATATATATATATAACAATGATGTAAAGCTTAACAGAAAACTTCACTTTGTAGCAACAAAAGGAAGTAGCTTAAGATCATGCTCAAAACAACAAAATAGCTAGTCCTCATTGGACTCAGTCTCCTCATTATCAAACTCAACCTCCTCACCAGATCCTGAATCAGAACCAAAACCAGCATCATCATAGCAAAATAAAATAAAAATGTTGTCATGTTTGCCTTGAGTTTGCACTGCGAGAACCAAGAGAACATTCGCCCTAGGTCCACGCACTGAACTTAAGGCGAACCCTGCGAATTTTGGAAATTCCAAGTTTTTCCTCTACAATCGTTAACACAACAACAATGTAATACCTTCAATTCAAGTAGTGCTATCCAGTTTTCATTAGAGTATCAAGCAAACAACAACAACTAAGTTAACATTGTTCATGCAAAGATCAAAGTTCTTAAAATAATCTAAACCAAGTTCAACTTAACATAAGCAAGAACATCTCAATCTCTCAAAAATGACTTCAGTTCAGTACCCATACAAGTATAGAAATACAAACCAATAACAGTTACTCATGCAAAACATCTTTATAAAGCTAGAAGGTATTTTCCAAAATTTTCCACATAAACCCTAACCACATGCTTTTTTTAAAAGAATAATGAATTCGACTATAGAATCAAACCTGGGATGAGTAGTTAGAGGGAATGGAAGTTGAATTGAAATTGGGAAAATAATATTCTTACTTGATATGGTTGAGAGAGAGACAAGAGAATGTTTGTGTGTTGTGTGTTTTTGGAATGAGAAAGGCAAAAGAAAATATGGGAAGACAGAAGGGTGAGTCAGAAAACTTTATCCTACAAAATCTAGCTAAAAGCCACTGGGCCCACAAAATTGCCCTACCAAATAAAAAAACTTAAGTGATGTGGCAGAAGAAGTGAGTATTTGTTCTGTTTCGCACAATTTTCACTCTGAACTTCCAGCGAGCATTCGCCCCAGGTTCGCACTGCAAACTCAAGGCGAATGGGACAAATTTTTCAAAAAATTTGTTATTTTCTTCTCACTCTACCACAAAAATTTCTATACTATTTTAATACTAAAACTGCAACAAAAATGAAAGGATACTTACAATGTTGGGGTTCCTCCCAACTAGCGCTTTGTTTAACATCAGTAGAGCTCGACGATCTGATGGTTGAAACCACAGAACTAAAAGCAATCGAATTAGCTTCCGGATGAAACTCACTACCATAAAAGGTACTCAACCATTATCATGACCAATTTTTGGCCCATTTTTTTCTCAAGAATGAAAAATCCCAACAAGACTTCATCATAGCCTCCTTAGCCTCTTCATCCTTCTTTTTCATTACCGCTTCAATCTTTGCATCTTCGTCCTTCTTTTTCTTTGTTGCAACTCTTACATCTTCTTTTCTCACATGATAATCATCCTCCACTTGATTTGAATACACCACACCTTTGAAAAGTTTAAAACACACTTCTTCATCATTAGTTCTCACATTCACTATGCCTTCATCAACATCAATTAACATTCTTGCGGTTTTCATGAAGGGTTTTCCAAGAATTATTGGTGTATCCTTATCTTCTTCTATATCGATGACAAAAAAATCAACCAGAAATAAGAACTTGTCAACTTATAATAACACGTCTTCAACAACACCATGAGGATGAGTCCTTGACTCGTCCTCTAGTTGCAAAGTCATGTTGGTTGATTTCATCTCCATGTTCTCAAGTCTTTTCACCACGGACAAAGGAATCAAGTTAATACTAGCACCCATATCGACCAAAGCCTTACACTTGAAATCACTACCTATAGTTATAGGTATAGCTACTCTTCCCAGATTTTCTTCCTTCCACGGAAGAATGCTTTGGACGATAGCACTACAATTTTCATTAAGCATAATGGTTTATTTGTATACCTCTTCTTCTTTGTAAGTATGTCTTTCATGAATTTTTCATACTTTGACATTTGTTCTAGAGCCTCGTAAAATGGAATAGTTATTTACAATCAGCTAAATATGTCCAAGAACCTAGCATAATGCTTATCATTGTCTTTTTTCGTAGGAGCATTTGAATATGGCAACTTTTTCATTGGAAATTCACTCTCATGCTCCTTTCCTTTCTTACTTTTTTTCTTCTTCTCCTCTCTTAACTTCTTTTCTACTTCCTCCTTTTCAACTAACTCCTTATCATTATTTTTTTCAACTTCTTCAACAATTTCATCCTCCTTTTCAACTTCAACATTTTCACCAATTCCCACAACAATTGTTCTCCCACTCCTAGTAAATATGGCTTTGTAAGATTCCTTTGAATCCAATTAAGTATTAGCCAAAAAAGTTTCTTTATGTTGATCGGTTAATTGCTTGGACAATTGTCCAACTTGAGTTTGAAGGTTTCGAATTTTCGCATCCGTACTCCTTTGAATGAAGATAGACATTTGCATGAATTGGTTAAAATTTTAATCTATCTTTGAACTTCCACCTTGATTTTATGGAGGTTAGTTGTAACTTTGATAAGGTTGACAATTAGAAGTTCTCGGTTCTTGTCTTCACTCTTGTTGGTAACCTTGGCTATTGCCTCTCGGTTGATAGCCTTGGTTATTGCTTTGATACGGTGGTCTTGGTTGATAGCCTTGATTGGGGTTTTGATTTCCCATATAGTTTTCTTCTTCAACAATCGAAGGACAATATCTGGTAGGATGATCACCTTTTCAAAGTTCATAACTTGCTATTTGTTGATTTTTGGTGGGAATTTCTTGCATCTCCTTGATTTGTTGTGGAAGCTTTGACATTTTTTGTATCAATAACTCCACTTATTGTGAAAGCAATTTATTTTGAGCAATAATTACATCATTCGCTTCCAACTCGATAATTCCCGGCTTTCTTTGCGAAGTACCACAATTGTGTTGACCTTGATTATCATTTAGTGTCATCCTATCAATGATGGCAACTGCATTTTCCACGCTTTTTGACATTAGAGACCCACCCATCGTAGCATCCAAAAGAGTTTTATGAACGTGTTGTAGTTTGTTGTGGAATATATGAACTTGACTCAAGTCATCAAAACCATGACCTTTTCACTTTCTCAACATATATTTGAATCTCTCTCACACTACGTTGAGAGATTTGCTTCCTCCTTGTGCAAATACCAAAATTACTGTCTTAGCCTCCATAAGTCGATTGTGAGGGAATAATCATTCAAGAAACTTCTCCTCAAATATGTTCCAATCTGTCATCACAAGAGTAGATTGGTCAAGATACCGCTTCTTCGCCTTCCCAATTAAGGAATGCAGGAATAGCCTTTTGAACAAAGGTTCCTCTTCGACTTCCAGTGCTCCAGTTGCACTCGCTATCTTGTAAAACTTTGTGAGATATGTAAGAGGATCCTCATGGTCCATCCCCGCAAATGGATTTTCATATAAAAGAGCTAGGATTCCCGTCTTCATCTCAAAATGCCTTTCGTTGTTGGCATTACGTGTAAATTGGGCATTGTGTTTTGGACTGTTAACATATGGGGTTGAAGCAAGAGGTGGTGGTGCTGTCATGTTTAGAGTAACAATGGGTTTAGATGAAGAAGTTTCTCCATGCTCTTGTCTTCCTTTAGCTAGTTGCCTTCTCCGCTTAGTTCTGCTATTGAGCTTACGCGCGGTTCTTTCAATCTCAGGATCGAAAAGAAGTTGGTCTGCAGGTACACTCCCTTGCATAAACAAAATCTGCACACTTAACCAAATAAATCAAATAGCACAATAAAAATAAACAGAGGTAAGATATCATAATACAAAGATCTTAAAATAATTAAACTATTGCAATGCTTGCAATATCAAACAACAATCCCATGCAACGACGCCATTATGTTATAATTGCAGAATAAGGGGGGTTTTTGTTATCCTTTCCACAGGGATTGTTCTGATATGGGATACTTGTTGTTCAATAGTTTATCGTTTTAAGAAAAAGAGTTTTCAAAGTTTGTTTTATAAATTGTCACGATCTAGTAGCAAAGCTTTAAATTCTAAAGTTGTTTGATTATAAGGTATATCAAAAGTAGTTTTTATCTATCCTAACTAATACATATTCTCTTAATCTTGCATGTGAAGTCGGATTCGATTAATACCGTCTATGTCTAGTGTGGTGTCATGAGAAATACCGTATTCATCACTACACGATCTCTCCATATAACAACCGATATAGTAAGCTTTAAGTTCAACACAAAGCAAATATACACCATAGGCCAATCTCTCTAATTTATGAATTGATAGATGAATATTTTAAGTCAAGTTCCATAAAATCTATGTCTAGAGTTTTACAAAATAAGAATGGATCATTAAGAACAAAAGTATTCATCATATATTTATCATCACTTGTTCACATACAAGGTCAATCATAAGAAATACATAAAGCTAAGGTAGACTACCTCTACCTTTGATACAAAGGAAATTAGCTACCCATAACCATGGTAGCTTGCTTTATAAGTAATAAGAGAAGATGAATGAACACCCACGTCGAAGAATCGATCTTGGATGCAAATCCAACTTCTATTTGCAAACTGTCATTCTTTGGTGAAGAAATGCAGAAATTAAGGTTTATATGTGAAAAATGGGGTTATGATCCCAAACAAAGTATGAAAAGTACATATATTGTACTTTCAAATCTGTCAAGTTCGCCTAGAAAACACCCTCTTTGCACAACGAAGACCCTTTTTAGGCACATGAAGTGCCTCTGAATAGTTAAACCGCCCTTGGGAAATATCTGAGTTCGTAGTGCGAACACTTTTCCGCACAACGAACTTCTTCGCCACAAGTTCGTACATCGAACTTAGGGTCCTTTTCCTACTACCTCTAATTTGATATGGTTCACCGGGGCTTCGCCAGGAGCTCGCACAATAAACATTTTCTTTCATAGAGCGATGTTGCTTGGGCTACATACATATAAAACATAGGAGGATCTCCCTTGGACATATGATATGTATAGTACCTTTATCTCCTGTTAGTTATGAGAGACGAAGCCACACCACAAATCTCTAAGAAATAGGTAGTCAATAGTCTCCCCTAATCAGAGGGATGTAATGCTGCTCCTAAGAGTTTCCTAAATCCTAGGACCATAAAGCCTCTATAAATACTTCTCCCTCAATGAGAGAAGGAGACAAATCCTAATTCATACGCTTATACCTAAGCATAAAACTGAGATTTAGAGTATATCGCCTCATGTGAGTAGGTCCTTTAAACCATCATAAGACCACCATACATAGTTTCTCGCTGTCGTGGTAAAACCCTAACCATCATACATTGTAATAAAACTACTAAGGGCTCAGAGTGCTCCTATCCTTGCAGGGGTAACATACACACTTGTACATTTGAGCCATTACACACTTAACTCTCTGTTTACCTACGAAATTGGTAAACAAGCGCTATTTTTCCAAATTCTTATGATTTTTGTTACTTACAGGATCAACTAGATTGATTCTAGGACATGTGCTTATGTTCGTTTCAAGTTTTATCGCTTATGAACATTTCGAAAATATTTTTTTGATTGGTTAAAAGTAATACTACAATTATTAAAGAAGTGTAAAAAAGTAAATTGTAAAGTAAATGACTTCAACATAAATTTACATGAAATGTAAATGACTAAATCTGAAATGATTCAATGAAAAATGTAACAATATGGTGGTCACACGTACATTGCAACTTTTGAAAGTCGTTTCTCAACACATACAAATAATTTGAGTAAATTTGAGTTTTTCTTCAAGTTTTAACATACAAATCCTAATTACTAAGACTCTTATCAATAATGAATAAAAAATAACTATAATCAAACGACCTTTTCTCTAGAAGATGCCACGCTTTTTATTGCATGCTCTTCGCTATCCACAACTTTCCATGTGTCTTCAAGAAACAGGTAAGGCCAAAAAATAGTTATTAGCCTCATTTTGAATTGTGTTTGTCGAACGCTACTCCAAGCAACTCCGTCAAACTCAAGTCTAGACCAAAAATATTTCTAAGTCCCAAACCATAATTTTCTGTATGCAATGAAAGTCTTCTTCGACTACATCCTTGAAACCCTTTATGTTGAAAACAACATATTCTTTTTCAGAATATCTCTTTAGGCTCTATTGATTTATTTCAACATCTATGTGCGTCGAAATTCCATCCAAAAATTTTTCCCCCAAAAATGTAATTTTCGACTATAAGGAGAAAAAGACATTTTTTGAAACGTTTTCGACACTCCAACATCTTCACTACTATGACGTCATGGTTATCATGACTATGTTTCTTTAGTCGTCTTTTTGAGACATGCGAGAATCCAAAATTTAATCATAACACTCATATTTCCTAGGAGATCGGGGGCCACGCCAACTGCCACTGTCCAATCACTCTCTCCCCGATAAGCATGTGTCCCACGATCTCAACAACTGTCAGCATTGTTGAAATGAAGCGTCTCTCTCTCATCCCACTATAAATACTTCTTTTCACCTTCTTCCTCATTTTTTACTTCTTCTCAACTTTTTCTTATAAAGCACAAGAACAAATGCTTCATCTTTTCTTAACAAAAGCTCCAAATAAAATCAAATATTTTCTCCATTTTCAACATCAATGGCGTCCAAAGCTAAGAACCCCAAATATTCCAAGAAGCAAACATCCCTTCCTCTAGTTCATAAGATTCTGGGTCCTAAAGTTGTGGGGAATCAACAGTACATCCCATAACCTCCTCTTAAAGAAGAGAAATGACGCGCCTACCAATCTTAGTTATTAATCCCTATTTTAATTTCTGGAAAATCACAAGCTATTGCTGGTCCTTTACCAGAGATTAACACTAATTCTGAAAAACTTAGATAGAATTTTCCCATTTATCATAAAACTAAACCAATAGCAAGTAGGAAAAAAAATCTAAGGCTAGCAATGAAGCTGTGAACACTGAACCAGGTACAGTAGCTAGTACCCAGGTAAAGTCCTCGACCGAGCCTGTAGAGAAACCCATTAACTTAGATTATATGAGCAATGCTCTTAGAGTATTTCGCTCCCGTCCCTTGTCGAAAGACCCTAAAAATTACTTATCCTGGCTTGCGAAGATAGAGAAAAAGAAAACCCAATTTTGGAAAGATATGGAAATCTTTGACATAATTAAACTATCGAAAGCTAGACTAGGTTATTGCCAAACTATGTTGCTAATGTTAGATGCCCAACTTTGCTTATTTGAGCTATCGAATATGGGCATCTTTCACTCTTTTTTGTCAAAGAAATGTTCAATATCACTCTTGCTTTGGTTGTTTTGCAACATTATGTGAAAAATGTCTTGGTACCTTTGATTTGTGTGTTATTGTGCAGGAATTAGGCATGAAAAAAAAATGAAAATTAAGACACAAGAAAGATGACAAAGAAATCAAGACAACATGCAAATAAAAACAAGTTTGCCTAGCGAACTTGCTAGCGAAGCTGCCACCAAAACTTCACAAAGTTCGCTAGGCGAACTATGTAGCGAAGGCCAGAAATCCAAAACAGCAAGGAAAGGGCCATAAACTCATTGTGCAAAGTGTGCAGCGAAGGCTTCGCTAGGAGAACATTTCTTCGCACAGCGAGCATTGGGATTTTTGACTGGGGAGCTGTCACAAGACTTAGGCACTTCAGGGGCCATTTTGGGTGTTCGCTAGGCGAACAATTCGTTTGCACTGCGAACATGACAGCACATCCGTCACTTCTATAAGTAGTATGAGCTACTTTTTGTAAAAGTATCTAATTTTCTTGTACTTGCATTTTTTAGAGGATTTTTTGACCTAGAAAACTCATTCCTCAATTTCTCATCATCTCTTAGCAACATTTCACAAAAAGAAGGTGGATTCCCATCCAATCTCGATTATTCGACTCGGATGTTGATCAATCTTCTTTTGAAACTTGTTGCTCAAGCTATCATGGAAATGGGTGGCTAAATCCCTCTCTTGTCAAGGTTAGAAGTAGTTAGTTCAGATTTTATGTATTCCATTTGATCTTTTGTATATGAACAAATGTTGTGATCAATATAGATGAAGTTGTTTTCTACTATTTGTACATTAATGGTTTGGAATGCTTTAGACATGAACTTTCCAAGTCTTGACCTAATATCTTCATCTATCAACAATACAAATTCTAGACATAGGTTTGAAAGTTGATATCCTATTTGTATTGATCTTAATGCTTATTGTTTCAATTGTTACTTAGAGAGATCATTTAACGGTCGAAATAATAACTACCACGAAATTGATTTAAACATGAACGTTTTTGCGAGGATACGCGGTTATGTTGGTTAAAACTTTGTTCATATATTTGATTGATTGGATACGTTTAGGACGGACTAGCGAACCCTAATCTTGACATGTTTTTATCAAACTTAGGCCGAACTTTATTCCGCTTCCTTTCGTGCAAACTTTAGTTAAGAAAATTGAAACCTTTCTAAAAACCCCTTTTCTTAAGACATTAAACTGTTGAATGGAAAGCACTTATATTCTCTTCAATCCATATGGAGACGATAAAACACTACCCCAAAATACCATCTAACAGTTAACCCACTTATACCTATGGAATATTACTCACAACAATTTTTACTTCCCTTGTGGAATTTTAACTCCCACCTTATTCGACAATACTACAATCACTGGTCTTCGACCAATCAGAGATGTTTTTAATCCCAACCACATGATCGAGGATACCATCGAATTTGATGGAAATCGAGCTACTTTTACTCATTACATCTCTGACCACCATAAGAAGGACACTGGAGAAGTTTCTGATGAAGAACAAATTGTTTTTCTTGCACTTTGGTTATCTCGATATGTTTTTTGCTCGAAATCTTTACAAGTGGCGAAGTAGTTCTTAACCATGGCGAACCAAATACACGATGGTCATAAGCTCTATCTTAGTCAAATGATTTTAGGTTTCCTACACGAGTCTTTAGGATAAGGTGTTGAGATCCTCAAGAAAATCCAACTTGGGTCGAACCTATTACTAGCTGTCCCATTTTGGTTGCTTCAATTATGACTTAATGCTACTTTCGAACCTTTGTTGCTAACCTGCAACATGATCAATGAAAAGGCTGATGAAATTAAAAATATAAGGGTCGAAGGGACACGCCTCGTCCAATTAACTCTGTCGCGGTGAGAATTGGATATCAAGTTATTGATTAACTTGAGTCTTAATTTATTATTCACCACCAGTATTTAATTTGTCCAAGGGAAGGGAAAAAGATCGAATAGCCCAAAAGTATTCAGTTGAACATAATTTAAATTACTTTCAGTTATAAAATGGTCAACTATAAAGTCTACCACTATTTGCCCTTTCACGGCCTTTAAAGGTTGATATGTTAACGAATATTCTGTTAATGCTAATGTCCATTTGCCAATTCGACTATGCAAAATAGGTTTAGATAACATATGTTTTATAACCTCAAAACGAGACGAAACATACACATAAATAGGCTTTATATACTGCTTTAATTTAGTACAAGAGAAATACAAGCATAAACATAACTTTTCAATCATGTTATACCTAGTTTCTGCATCATTCAAAACTCTACTAAGATAATAAATGGCTCTTTCGCCTCCATTTTCATCTTCTTGAGCCAACATGCTCCCTAAATTTTTATCCGATGCAGCTATATACAATCTCATACTTTTATTTCTACAAGGTGGTGCCAGAATTGGATGGCGACTTAGGTAGTCTTTGATCTTGTCGAAGGCTTCCTGTTGTAATTGTTCCCACTCAAAACCATCTTTGTTGAAACGCAACAATGGTGAAAAAGATTGTGTTTTGCCACTAAGGTTGGATATAAACCTTCTTAAGAAGTTGATCTTACCCAACAATGATTGCAACTCCTTCTTGGTCGATGGCGCTTTCGCTTCCATTATGGTTTTGTTTTTATTTTGATCCCTTTCTTGTGGACCACAAAGCCTAGAAAATCTCCTGCCTGTACACAGAAATCACATTTAAGAGGGTTCATTTTAAGACCAAATTTTCTCATCCTTATGAAGGACTGTCGAAGATGGTCAATATGAATCTTCCCAAAAATAGACTTTATAACAATATCATCAATGCAAATTTGCATGAGAGTTTATATAGAATCATGGAAGATTGAATTCATCGCACTTTGATAAGTGGCACCAGCATTTTTAAGACCAAAAGGCATCACTATTAATTTATAAGTGCCTAAAGCTTCAGGACATCTAAAAGCAGTTTTAGGAACATCTTCCTCAACAATGAATATTTGATTATAACCAGAATATCCATCTAACATGCTAAGGTATTCATGTCCTGCTGCAGAATCTACTAACATTTCTGCTACTGGCATTGAATACTCGTCTTTTGGAGTTGCAGCATCTAAATATCTAAAATCTATGCAAACCCTTAAAGAACCATTTTTTTTATAACATGCACTATATTAGCCAACCATTCGACATACTTGGCAGTGCAGATGAATTTGCAACCTCCTCTTTCGACCTCCTCTTTGATCTTTGAAAGTATTTCTGGTGCAAACCGTCTTGGACCTTGCTTGACTGGTTTTTTCCCAGGTGTCATAGGCAACCTATGTTCAACCAACTCCCTGCTCAAACCTGGCATTTTATCATAATCCCAGGCGAAGCATTCTTTGAACTCTTTCAATAGCTGAACTACCTCAAATTTCAGTTAGGGGTTTAAATTGGCACTGATGTAAGTAGGCCTTTTAACTGCCCCCTCACTGAGGTCAATTTTTTCTAAAGGATCTTGTGCTAGAATTTTGACGTTATTTGCCAGTGGATCTTTTTCAAAACCCAAAGGCTCATCCTCATAAATGGCGTCAAACCTCTGGTTTTGCTCTCCAGTTTGGACCTTATCTGGAGGTTCTAGGTCGAATTCCTTACCAGGCCCTTCTTGGTGAAACTCATAAATGGTTTTGCCAGCCATGTGGTTATTAGCAGCTTCTAGCGCCGCTTGTAACTTTGTTTCAGCCACATAGGCCAAAATTCTCTTCAATGCTTCAAATTCAGTCATGGTCACTGAATTCACTTCCCCACCCTGTGGGGTCTACTGGGGGCAGGCCTAAACATGGAAGCCTTCCTCCTGGTGTCTCACTGTCCCATCTAAAACCTTTGATATGATGTAAATACAACAAATGGAATGTCTCTTCGTCTAGAGCGAACTCAAAATCTGCTGGAGGACATGGAGCAATGTTCGCCAAGTGCTTATCAAACTGTCTCCCATCAACATGATTGATAGGGATTTTAAAGTATCCTTGATCAGCTTTAATGTATTCCACTATACCATCTGGCCTCTAAATGGTAATTCTCTGATGCATTGAAGAAGGCACATCACCTATGCCATGAATCCACTATCTTCCCAATAGCAGATTATAGTTTGCTCTAGTTTCGAAAACCATGAAAACTGTGGGTCTCGTGATAGTTCCCACAGTAAGATCAACTTGGGTTACCCCGAAAGTTGAGCCCACTTTCCCTTCATAGTTCGACAGAACCATGTTGTGGGGCTTGGTATCATCGTCACACTTCCCAATTTTACTTAGCAAGAACCGGGGCGTCAAATTCACAATTGCGCCATAATCCACCAATATTTTGTTGACAGGTACATTCTCCATTTTTCCAGTAATATAAAGAGGCTTTAAATGACCCTTCATAGCCTCTGTGGGGCGTTCAAAGAGGGCATTTTTCTTCTCTACACACCCATTGTTCATTATATAATAGCACACAGGTTTATGTGCAAGCATTTCCATCCCAGTATTCTGATCGAAATCTTCAACTTCTGTCAATCGGTTAAATTCTTTGGGCGTGACAAATACAAATTCACTATGATGTCTAGGGATGCTGCTGATTTGCTATCGAAGTTGTCAGTCATGTTCTCATCATCTCCGACCTCTTTTTCTGGCTGGTACCTTTGAACCTCAAACAATTGTCGCCTTATAGGCATTTTCTCAGCTATTCCTACGTGATTTCCCACATTGGTACTTTTTTAGACGATGGCACGGATCTAGAGGGGGGGGGGGGGGTTGAATAGATCCCAATTAAAAAATCAGTCGGCGCTACCAATAAAAATTGGTTTTAA
Organism: Lathyrus sativus; assembly: GCA_963859935.3. NCBI lineage: Eukaryota > Viridiplantae > Streptophyta > Magnoliopsida > Fabales > Fabaceae > Lathyrus > Lathyrus sativus. The sequence continues at coordinate 554,179,271 of OZ012738.1, read as the reverse complement.
AAATATTTGATTTGCAGAAGCGGCCGTGGAAAAATTACCGTCTATGACGAACCATTATCAGAAGACCGAATATGCGTCTAGCCATATGGATATGATAATGAGCAAAGAGAATCACTACACTAGTCACACTATCAATTGATTAATATCACTAATTGGTAAGACTAGTTCCAATGTCTTAAAATGCCAACAAATTATATGAACAACACAAGATAATTTTGGTTTTGACAATTTATCAAACACTTGGCATGCGTAGCACTCCAAATGAGTTTTTCTTTGAATAAGTAGCTCTTAGCTTCCTTCTATAATAAAATATTGTACTAGAGTCAAAAATAATGTTCAGCACTTACTCAAACCAATACTAAATTTGATAGAATTGTTTGAACTAAAATTACTCAATTATTAAGAAAAATGAAAGTGCAGAAAATAAAAGGCACATATGTATGGTATATGAGGATTTGCCCTCACATACTTGACTCTCCTTGTCTTGGCACCTGAGCTTCCCTGAGGGCCTTTTGCCTACGCTATTCTCTACGCCACTGTGACCTGGTCATAGGGTTCTTACCCTTGTAGTTCTGAGAGATATATGCTGACTTATTGGATGTATGGTTTTCCTTTCGATATTCAAAGAAGAACCCCTTTCTACGTCAAATTTCTGCGATTTCTTCTACCCTCTCCCTTCAACAGGTTTTATCCAGCTTCCTGTTGGTATATTCCCAACTGGTTTAAACGTGTTTGGCCTAGCTGGGGTTTTCACTCCCGTCGAGGGTCTTCTGGAATCAACACCTCCTAGGCCCTGGTTTACTTTCTGCCCCCAGTTTCCATTGGCTTTTTTGATTCCTTCCAGATTCTGAGCAGCTTTTTCATCAAAAATGACGCTACACCTAGGACACAACATCACTCTTGATCCATTCTTTTGAAAACGATGTAGAAAATCAATAATGGTTTCTTCCTGCTTGGGGTACACCACTTTGTTACATTCCTCTTGTTCTTCTGCCTCGTTTTTCTCTTCAACCTTTCGATCTGTGATCTCGACCATGTTGATACAAACCTTATCTTCTAGCTCCATTTTAGAAAAAGTGAACCTCCAGATTTTCAGTGGTTTTTTCCATATGCTTACCGTCTACTTCCTTTGTTACCTCCTGCCAGGTGGAATCTTTAGCTTCGACCATCGTTTCAGCATTAAACCTTTCAATATTATGAGATGTTTTGAAGTACTGTTCTGCTGCCATGCATATCCAATTCTTTAACAAGCAACCATCCATCTCCATCATTTCTCCTACCAACATCATGTTGTTCTCCATTTCTCTGAAGACTTCGACTTTGGAGACGTTTCTGCCCAGTGCCTCATTGGTGCTGACACTACCTGAGCTAGCATCAGATTTATCACTTAATTCAACCATGTTAATGCTCTCAGTAGCATTCATTTTCAGTCCCCTTAATGCCATGTCTACTCCCTTGACATCTCTATCCAGCTCAACAAACCTATCTGCAGTTTTCTTGGTTATCAATATCAAACCACTATCATTAGCACTGCCTCCATTTGGACTGTCCGCAGTCTTGTTAGATCCTTCAAAAGCTTCCTCTCTTAGTTTGTGTTTGTCATTTTGGTTTAAACACTCATTTGCTTTGACCATTATAGGCTTTGTGGCAAACTCTTCAGGAACCTCCACCACATTAACTGAAAAATTAGAACCTTCAATGGCTTCGACCATCTGGACCTCTTCAGGCTCTGCATAAAGAGCCTCTGCGGTTTACAATAGGTCAGAGTCGATCTTCATTTGGGCTTTGTCCCCAAACTTCAGCCTTCCTTCTTGGATGGCACCTTGCACCAAATTCCTGAAAAGAAAATATTTAGAAGTTTTATAACCCAAAAAATTGTGGTACTTACAAAAGCCTCTTTTCTTTCTTTGTTCCAAAGGTGGCATTTTAGCACCAACAGGCACTACTATCAGCCCATCTTTGACTAACAAATCAAATATTTCGTCACATTTAGTAATGTCAAAAGTATATGTTTTCTTAGGAAATTTGTCATTAGATTCGACAGAATTTTTTCCATTTGAGGGGCTAATAGTTTACAAGCATAAGGTGGACCTTGCTTTAATTCAGCAACATCAACCTCAATCTCGTCGACATGAGATGTTTCATCATATAAATTCTCCACATCTTCACTACATTTGAAAAAGGCCAATTTTTTACCCTTTCTAAATCTAGCTTTCTCTTCTCTTAGCCTTTCTAGTTGTCGAACCCGATCAGCTAACTGAGCCATGTCTCTGAGATACTGGGTATCTAGCTTCTTCCTAATGGAATAATCGAGACCCCAACAGCCATTTCGACCAACTCATGTTCTGGTACTTGCGTAAAGCATCTAGCTTTAAGAAGTCGAAACCTATTTAGGTACTCATCAATTGGCTCAGTGACTTTGCGTTTGATACTAGCTAGTTCTTTCAGGCTAATCTTAGTTTGTCCCATGTAAAACTGTTCGTGAAACAAACACTCTAATTGGGCCCAATTATGGACTGAATTTGGAGGAAACGTGGTAAACCACGTAAAAGCATTTTTTGTGAGAGAACTTAGGAAATATTTGATCCCAAGGCTTTCATCACCTGCTATCTCTCCTGCTTCAATCATATACCTAGCCACGTGTTCGACGACCGATTCAGTAGTATCTCCTGCAAACTTACTGAACTTTGGAACGTTCCTTCTAGGGGGTAACTCAGACTGAAGAATATAATCCACTATGGGCAAAGTATAATTTGGCCTTGTGAAGCCAAAGTTTATGCCATTTCTAGTCATTGTTCTTTCGACCACGATTGCAAGATTATTTTCTTCTGCCGCATCCTGGTGTCGAACTCGTCTAAGGATCTGGTCAGCATTTTGGTTTCTGCTCACCATGACTATTCCTGGTTCTTCCTCCATATGGATTGGTACCTGGTTCCTTCGTGGTTCGCCTCTGAAAGGTTCTCCCATCTCTTGATCCTCCATGTTCGCCTCAGGATCATTTCGCAGTTGATATCGTGGGGTATTTTCAACAACTATTACTCTCTGATCAAATGCTGGTACTCCCATAAAATCAGCCATACGTACTAATTGTGTCGCCAATTATTGGTTAGTTTGAGTAGTATTCTGAATCAACGGTTGAAAAACTTCTCCCATTGTCTGAGACAATGTATGTACCATTTGCATATTACTTTCATCCATTTGTTGTCTCAAACAGTTTATGGAAGTATTTGTAAGACTGGGTGCTTGCACAGAGTAACCAACATCTATGCTTTAGTGGTTTCGACCACCTGATCCAGATCTTTGCACTGGCGAAGATACTATGTTTTTTGAAAATATAGATGGAGCGCTCTGTAGATTTTGCATCCTTGGCAATGGCTGTGAGAAACATGGAGGAGGAAAATGCCTATGCCGTGAACTTCCTCCTGGGGGTGTTGGTGAATTAGGAATTTGTGGTCCTATATATTCCAACACCGGTTGAGTGTACGTTCTTACACATGTCGACCCTGGGCTTGCCATAGACGGTATAGGTTCAGACGTAACTGCTGGAGGTGGCGCCTGTCTTCCTGTCGAAGACACTAGAGATAGTACACTTTGCGACCTCATGCTACTTGACTGAGTATTTGAAACACTTCCTTGAGGATCAACTTGTTGACTGACATTTTTTGCCATTCTCTTAGTATATTTCTCTTTTGGTCTTCCTTCGTGTGCTGTGGCTAACTTCCCACTCCTCAATAACATACAACGAAGTATTGCGCCAAAAGATGAATATGTTTAATGTAAACTTTGGATACTTTAGCACTGTGTCCCACCGGGTGTGCCAATTTGTTTACTGTGAAATTTGGTAAACAACCGCTGGTCTATCAATTCTGGGTAAAATTGTGTAACTTGCAGGATCGGCCATACTAAATCCTAGGACATGTGCTAAGTTTAAAAGAAAATCTAATTTGAACTCCACGTTCGACTATGAAAGACTTATAAAGTAGAAATAACTTGAAAATTAACAAGACTGTGAAATAAATAACGTAATTCTTAATGCGTCGAAAGTTAAAGGCAAGGCTGTAAAAGACTTTGAAAATAAAGGCAAGAACGTAAAATACTTTGAAAGTAAAGGCAACAATGTAAATGACTTTGAATTTAAAAGCAGTAATGTAAATGACTTTGAAATTAAAGACAATAATGTAAATATGCAGGAAAGTAAATGTCGAAAGCAATTAAAAGACTTTGAAAATAACAAGCTTAAAGGAAAGTGCAGAAGGTTAAATTGCAGATGAAGGTAAAGTGCAGAAAGTTAAATGGCATAAAGTGTAAATGAGAAAATAAAGCTTCAGGACATGAAAATAAATGCATTCAAACATAAAAGATGAAGGTTAAAGGATAACATGCAAATGGCAAAGATAGGTAAATTGCATTAGTAAAAGGGGATGGTGTTGCATCACGTACATTCTCGCTAACTCGTTTCTCTACACGCGGGTACTTTGAGTGATTTGGAATAACTTGTACAAGACGAATGAACACCATTATTCTATAAAAATAACTCCTATTTATAATGCTAGCAAATAACTCCTAAATGACGGTTATTGCTTCTCAATGTGTCCTTTTGACGCGTTTTTCCCAACTTCAACTGCTCCCACGTTCGCCCACTACCAATTTGAAACTTAAATATTAAGAATCCCTCCAGCCTTAATGGTTACAGCCACACGTTTCTTCCAGCAGGATCTTGGTCGAAAGCTTTTCCAACACTTAGTATTTTTTTAGAAAATTTCCCAACCTCTCTTCGACTCAAGCTTCATCAAAGCTGTGTCGGAGCCTTCTTATGTTTTAACATTATAACATTCTGACTTGATATAGTTCTGATTTTTGCTGGCGTCGAAAACGAGAGCTAACACATCTATGCATCTCTGACATAGTTCACCATCATCTCTGGACTATCTTCCATGGTTCACACATAGTTGACCATCATCTATGCATCTCACACATAATTCACCATCATCCGTTGATTATCTTCCATGGTTCAGACATAGTTGACCATCATCTATACGTCTCTGACATAGTTCATACAACATCTCTTGACTATCTTTATTGGTTCATACATAGTTGACCATCATCTATGCATTTCCGACATAGTTCACCATCATCTCTTGATTGTCTTCCATGGTCCACACATTGTTCCAATTAATGTTAAAATTATATAATTTTTTTAAAAATATATTTTAAAAAATAATTTTATTAAGTTACATTTAAAAAAGCGTTATAGTAAAAATATGAAATTAAATTAAATTAAAATTTATAATTTAATGTCAAAATATATTCTATTAAGTTGCATTTTAAAAAAGGCTATATAAAAATATAAATTTTTTGAAACAATATTTAGAAACATTGTTCCAATTAATGTTAAAATCACATAATTAATTTTAAAATATATTTTAAAAAATAATTTTGTTAAATTACATTTAGAAAAATGTTATAGTAAAAATATGAAATAAAATAAATAAAAATATATAATTTAATGTCAAAATATGTTTTAAAAAATAATTTTATTAAGTTACAATTTAAAGACGTTATAGTAAAAATATAATAATTTTAAAATAATATTTAGAAATATTGTTCTAATTAATGTTAAAATCACATAATTATTTTTAAAATATATTTTAAAAAATAATTTTATTAAGTTACATTTAAAAAAATATTATATTAAAAATATAAAATTAAATTAAATTGAAATATATAATTTGTCAAATACATCCAATTAATGTCAAATTAAAAAAATTAATGTCAAATATAATTTATCAAATATATCCAATTAATATCAAATTAAAAAATTATTCAATTAATGGTGACATATATTGTGTGTGAGGCATATTGTATCATGACGTGCTTGATCATAATCCAATAGCTCTTACTGATTTGGAAAAAAAAGTCTCTCACATAAAAGACCTATACATGTCTCTCAAGATAGCCTAAGCCTGAAGTCATATCTGAAAGTTCATATCTTGAACTTTCTTCTCCCATGCAGTTGGATTTTTTATTCCGTGAATGTGTTGAGGAAAGAGCATTGGTAGGTATGAATTTGAATAGAGAGGGAGTTGTTTGTACGGTGTCTGTATGTCTATTTAATGTACTATTATGACATTGACAATTCAACTAAGGACAGACCTCTTTTCTTGAAAAAAAAAAAAAAAAAAAAAAAAGAGAAACCACTTTTGCTCAACTTTTAATTTCCATACAGCCTCTTCATAGTGTAAAAATATATAAAACAATGTACAAACCGTAGGATCATCCCTAATGGTGCAATCCATTTTTAGGTTTTTTATAGAACTCATTCTTTTAAAATAACTCATTCAATTTTCACTTTAATGATACAACTCTAAAGAATTCATATTAGGTCTCACCACTTTATTTAAAAAATATTATTTATATTAAATTTATTTTATTTTAGATTATAATTTAAATATTTAAATTTTAATTAAAATGATAATTAAAATAATAAATAAAATTTTATATTAAATTATAGTTTTTATATTATAAAATTAATATTTTAATATAAGAACCATTGAAGAACCGTTGCATATTTAAGAACTTTTCCATTTTGAAAACAACAAATATGAGTGTCATGTTGGCAAACCCACACTAAGAACTTCCATTGGAGTTGGTCTAAGTCGATAATTTTTTTTTGAAAAATGAAATAATTAAATTGATGTTTTTCACAGGTTATGGGTAAACAAAACTAAAAAAACAGACCATTATAATGCACGACACCTTTTTTTATTAGGATAATAAATGTTGACAAAGCATGGAAGTGTATCCACCGTGTGACTGCGGTGGCACAGACACGTTTGGATACACATTTGCCGCACCTGCCATTATCTACTCCGCCGACTATAAATAAAAATTAGAAAAATTAAAAATAAAAAAAATGAAAAAAATTACTGAGTCACGATCCATTTGACCGTTATTCTAGAGAATTTGAGAAAGTCCTGTCCCGTGTAATCCATTTTCTCTCTCTTCCTTCAATATGCACTCTCTCTCACCATCACCATCTTCCTCGAACACTCGCAGCAACTTGTTTGCACCATCCCAATCATAACTTGTCTTCCATTAATTTATTTAACACGTCTTTATAAATCATTTACTATAAATACTCTATGATAAACCATCCATTGTTTCATACAATTTCGCCAACAGAAGTATTCTTTTGTGTATAATCATATTGCTAGATAGGATCATATAGTACCTGCTACTTTCTTTAATCTATTCAAGTATATTATTGCGGTGTAATCGAGTTATAACATTTACTTATTCCAGTTTTAGGGTTTTTGGTTGTGAAGAATATATAATTAACATGAGGAGGGACATGATGGAATTTCAGCGTGTTCTTAGTTATTTTGATGAAGACGGTGACGGAAAGATTTCGCTGACGGAGTTGAGGAGTAGAATGAGGAAGATTGGTGGAGAATTTGAATTGAAAGAAGCAGAAATTGCAATTGAGTCATTGGATTCTGATGGTGATGGTTTATTGAGTTTGGAGGATTTGATAACCCTAATGGAATCTGGGTGTGAGGAAGAGAAGTTGAAGGATTTGAAGGAAGCATTTGAAATGTATGATAATGAAGGCTGTGGATTCATAACACCAAAGAGTTTGAAGAGGATGTTGAAAAAGCTGGGAGATTCAAAGTCCATTGATGAATGCAAGTTAATGATTGGAAGGTTTGATTTGAATGGGGACGGTGTGCTTAGTTTTGAAGAATTCAGAATTATGATGAAATAACTATGTTGCTGTGTCTATGGGTTTCATTCATTCTTTTGTTCATTATTATTATTATACCTAATTACATTTTGGCTACTGAGATGTACATTTACCTGTAATGAGAATTATGTCTCTAAGTTTCAACCTCTAAATTCTTATGTCAAATACAACCTCTTAATTTTTATTTTTTTTTATATAAATTAATGTTCAAATAACTAAGTCTAATTTGCATTTTGATATTCTAGCCCTCTAGACAGAATAATATATTGGCTTAAATAAAAACATCAAAATTTCTTCTAAAAAAGAATGTGCTATTTTGTAGTTGTAAATTTAGTTGTCTCCCTAAACTCATTTCATCTTCATTTTCTTGCAATTTTCATCTTCATCAAAAGACTCTAAGTTCAGATTCCATCCTTTTTTTTTAAACAACTTTTTCTACATCAACTCGAACATTAAACCTTCCAACCAAACTCGAACGAAGATTCATCATCACGTTTTTGGTACACTAAATACTATGAAAAACACATTTAACATCGGTTGGATATGAAGTGTTACCTACGTTTCATATGCGAGATAACAAAAAGTGCGCCACATTACCTCTTGGTTGGTACTACACCAACGAGAAATGTGTAATGGTCATGAATTCAATCTCCAATGATACATTTTTTGGAATTTTAAATGGCGAAAACACCTTTCCCCTCGATTTTGACATTTAACCGATAGGTAAAACACAATTGAATTTATTATATCCAATGTGGATTGTTTATTTCACCAAACCCTAACTGAACATATAACTTTTCAATTTGGTTTACAATATAATTATATGAACAATTATGTTATATTTGAGGAACAACATACACTAATAAATGATTTTTGAGTAAGGATCAAAACTGCTATCGATGGGTCTCAAAGCTATTATCGACCTAAGGATCAAAACCCTAATCAATGACTCTATAAACAATGTGGCTGAATATGAAGCTTGTATCATGGGTCTCACTATGCCAAAAAAGACCTTTAGCAGCGCTTTTTTTGACCTTTAGCAGCGTTTTAAAGCGCTGCCAAAAGTGGCGCTGCTAAAGGTAAAGGCAGCGCTTTTTTTCAATGAAAAAGCGCTGCTAAAGGCTCCCTTCAGCAGCACCTTTAGCAGCGCTTTTGTAAGCGCTGCATAATTCCCCCAACCATCCCCCCTTTAGCAGCGCTTTCACAAAGCGCTATCTTAGACCCCACCTTTACCAGCGCTTTTACAAAGCGCTGCCATAGCCCACCCTTTAGCAGCGCTTGTAAAAAGCGCTGTCTTAGACCCCCCCCCCCCCCTTCCAAACCTATAGCAGCATTTTTGTAGCGTAATGTTTGTGACCTTTAGCAGCGCTTTTTTGTAAAAGCGCTGTCTAATATTCCAGATTTTAAAATTTTTTTTATTTAAAATATTCACCCTGTTTTGTATATTTACCAACAACCTTCTTATATTACACAAACCTGCTTATAATTCAGCCCTTTATTTCAACACTTTGGCCTTATATACAAAATTCAAACTTTGGCCTTAAATATACAATTCAAACTTTGGCCTTATATATACAATTCAAAACTTTGGATACATTGTAACTCATCACTTTGTTCATAAACATTTTAATATACACATAAACCTGTTTAAATATGTTACAACAAAATTCGATCCTCAGAATTACAACAACACAAATACATTCAATTTACATATAATTACAAGTCTTCCAATCCGATAACTCTATACAATTCTCAACCCAAGAATAAATTGACACCATTCCTCTTTAATTTCTTCCAATTTTGCTTTCGTGTAAGTAGCGCACTTGAATTCATCAAAATACTACATAATATAACAGATCGAATAAGATTTAATTTTAAAACTAATTACTCAGATGAAGTATCAAATAATTATCAAAATGAATCATATAACTTATATAATGAATTGATCCATACCATGACTGGAATCTCAAGTTGACCAGAAAGAATAATTTCCCTCATAAAGCGCAATACAAAATATCCACAGTCAATACCATTGCGCTGCCAAGGGCACTGTAAATGGAAAAAACAAACAAACATTTATTAGGATATATAGTTTAAATAGTTTTATCAAGTAGAACCACTATAACAGTCAAACATGCGAAAATATACCTCCACTCTGATCCAGTTGATGTTGTTAGCCTTACTTTTTGGCACCGTTGCATCTCTTTGTGCTCTGAATATTTGTATAAGTCTAACATAATATAAACGCATATTTAGAACAATGTCACATAATAAATAAAGATATATAATTAAAAACAACAATATATCTCATCACTTACGTATCAACAAAGTTCCTCAGATTTTCATATTTTGTTGTATCGCCATCCAATGAATCTATATAATACACTATTTCTTTCGTCGGATTAATTGCGATCAACAACCAATGTCCACTATAAAATAAGACAACAGTTTAGACGGAAATGTTATATAGAAAGGGAAAAATCGAACAATTATAATAAATGAATTTAGAATAAAATCTAATCCATGACCAGTATTATATGGCAACAAGAACAACTTCTCCGTAGCCGCGCGCATAAATCTCTGCACTGTGTACTCTTTGACTGTATCCGGTGACTGGTCTATTATACGTGAGTTGACACAGCTAGCAGATAAGAATGCGAATACTGAAGTCAATTCATTCGGGACCAATAACTTGTCATACAAGGACCTAAAAAAACATAATCAACATTAGAATATTCAGTTAAACGAGCAAATTTTAAAATGTTCAATTATTTAATTAAAATGGATCGAAATACCTGATGTATGAATGCATAACACCGACGCCCAATTCAGAATGGTTGAAAACCTGATCAAAATCCTCCTTAGCAATTGTTTCGGGATATTCAAAACCAAAAATACCTGCCTCCATGTGTATTTGACGGATGCCACCCTCAGGCACATCTGATGTTCTGACATATGTTTCAAGGCACATCCTAAATCGAGGAACAATTGCTTTTCTGGGAACCTTGGAAGTTTCAGGCATCTTACCCTTGCTGACTTGTTGCGACTGCTGATCATGAACCTAAAAGTCATATATAAGTTCAGTAATTAATGTATAACAAGATAGTCATGTAACTGTAGTAGTACCTGTTTCTTTGATGCAGCTGAATCGATATCCCGCACAATAATTCTATCATCTTTTGATTTGGATTTTGTAGGAGTCTAAGATCATCATGTAAATAAGAAAATGTAGATGTAAGAATAACTTTCATGTATGGATCATAAAACATTTGAGTATTAAAAGGTTCAACCTACCTCATCATCTATGCAAATCAGATTTGCCGGCCATGCCACATACGCTCCTATTGCGTCTCCCACCACTGTTGCGCCTGAAATATCATCTGGTATAGGCAACAACGCACTCCCCTCTAATGCAATATCAATAGATACTTTCAAAAATCCAGAAGGGAGCGGTTTGTGGTGAAGTAAGTCTCCCAGAAAGTTATGCACCTTTCCCTTGCCAACCATTCAATGAGTATGTGACGATAAATATAGCCGGCAAAGTGAAATGCCCTAAACAAATAATGATCAGTTAATGTGTCAATTAAGTAAACTGTGCTAAATTAATTTCAATGTAATATATACAATTACCTCTGGAAGCTTCTGCGGACAACCGATACTATCTTTGTCACTAGTAGCTCTACCCTCTGGAGCGCGTCTTTCCGACATGTATCTCTCCTTATCCTTCTGTAATTCACGGATTTGCGCTTTCAATTCCTCCAAAGTATCCATCACTTCTTTATTGGTTGGATTTTTTTTCTTTGGCTGCTTATACAGTTTGGATGGAGTGACACCAAATCCCTTACCCCTCACACGCCCAGAATACTCAGGAATATTCAACACCCGACTCAGTAAGCTCCTGCAATCATCGTCCTCGGCGGGAGTTATGGTCTGGGACAAAGTCTCCTGAAATATAGATAAAAACATATATAAATATATTACACACTTTTGATCAGTTACTGACAAAGATAACGTTGTACTTACACATTGTTCAAAGACTTGTTGAACTTCTTCCTGAACGACTCCATCTCGTCCCACACGGGCAGCCTTCCATACAACATGGTCCGGAAGAGATGTCACATCACTCTTCTCCTCTTCCAACTACGCATTAAGACGGATAATAAAGCATTATATCCTATTATATATACTTACTATTTTTTGTAAATATATCATATTAAAGCATTTATATGTACTTACTATTTTTTGTTCTAATCGTGCATATCCCAAACGGCCCTTTCTGTATGGATATGCGGGATTTGATGCCCGTTGACGATTTACGCCACTAACAACCTGAAAAAACAAGTTTATCAGAACTCTTGTGGAAGAAGTATATATACTATACATAGTTCATGATAAGTTGTACTTACTTCAAATTCTTTTGATCTTCGCTTTGCAACAAATGTCTCCCATTCTTCCTCCGAAATCAAATCCGCGTACTTCATCGGACGCTCTGAGTCAAAAAAGTTTCCTTCAGAATCTTTTAGAAACTTGTTTATTAAAAACGCTCTAAATCCCCTCAAGCGTTTTCCGGCCAATTGAATACAATATTTTCTCCTACGATCTTCAATATTGAAAGATCTCTGCAAACAAACACACATACATATAACATGTTAATATATTTAATTTAAAGACGTAAATGTCAACAATAATTAAACAATTCCAATATTATACCTGAATCTCGGTCCAAATCTTATCTTTAGCCGGTTGTAATGAAACAATTCTCCAATTATCGCAAGTAATCGGAACTTGCGAACGTACAAGTGCTCCAATGTAACTTGTTAGCAACACATCGTTAGGCTCAACTAACTGATCTCTTTCATTCCAATGGACATCATACTTTATTCCTTTATCTCTCGCACGGATGATTTTTTTCATAATTGTTATGCCTCTTTTAATATCGCCTTCCACGTCTTTTGTTGTTTGTTTTCCATCATGTGATGTTTCCTCGTTGTTGGCCATAATATATATACCTGTAATTCAGAAAAACCAAAGTATCAAATGAATGACATGCAAATATGTAAATAACAAATATATACATAAGAAATGTGTAAATAAGAAAAACATGGTATAAATAAGAAATAAGAAAAACATGGTATAAATAAGACATGTGTAAATAAGAAAAACATGTTACAAGTACCTTTAACATCTCTTTCTTTCACTCGTTGTAACGGGGTTTACTTGTCTCTTAACAACACAGACAGATGGATTGATCCAAATTCCCTCGTTATGATCATTTCTAATATATGATTCGTCCGCTCTAATATTCTCATCTGGATCATCTATAATATAAGATTCATTCTCAACATAAACATCCCCCTTTTCTCCAATGTTATCATCGATTACTTTGTTGGAAAAAAGAACTATAGACCATTTCGTACTTGTCGGATCAGTGACATAGAACACTTGTTTAGCTTGTGTGGCTAGAATAAAAGGCTCATCTTTGTACCCCACCTTATTAAGATCCACTTTCAAAAAACCTGATTTATCCATTTGTATGCCACTATTATTTTCAACCCACTTGCATCCAAAGATAGGAATCTGAAACTTCTCATAATCAAACACCCAAATGCGCTCGATAATCCCATAATACGAGGAAATGTGCATTGCTTTGGCAAGCACGGTGACACCACTATTTTGCATTGTACTTTTATCATCTTGTTCCTTGGTATAAAATGTGTATCCATTAATTGCGTATGCGCTATAAGAAAACACATGCAAACTTGGACCATATGCTAAACATCTCAACCTTTCTGTTATTGAAGCGGGATCGGAATAAAACTTTGAAAAAATATGCTCCTTGAACCATGTTATAAAACTTCGATTGTGCTCACATACTATCCAATTTTCATTTCTATTCAGATTTAAACCTCGGAGAACGTCCTTGTGCATTTCAACATACGGCTCAACCTCAATGTCATTGTGCAGAACATACAAATGCACTTGCTCCCGTTCATCCCTTGAAACTGTCACAACTTTATTTCCAATTAACTGTTTACCATCTATTTTTTCAACAACATGAGATTTTGGGAGGCCAATGGATTGAACGTTGGACAAATATTAAGTACAAAACTCAATAGCTTCTTCAACAATGTATCGTTCAATAATACATCCCTCTGGTCGACTTCGGTTTTTCACATACCCTTTCAATATTTTCATATAACGTTCAACAGGGTACATCCATCTCATATAGGCAGGTCCACACAGTTGTGTCTCTTTCACAAGATGAACAACTAGATGTACCATTATGTAAAAAAATGATGGAGGAAAATACATTTCAAGCTCGCACAAAGTAATAACTATTTCTCTTTGCAATGTTAGTAAGATCGCAGGATCTATCACCTTACTACATATTGACCTAAAGAAAAAACACAATTTAGTTATTGCGCCTCTCACTTTTTCTGGCAAAATAGAACGTATACCTATTGGTAGAAAGTGTTCCATTATTACATGGCAATCATGTGTCTTTAAACTTTTTAACTTGAGGTCTTTCATAGAAACAAGTCTTCTAATATCTGAAGAGTATCCTTTTGGAACTTTAACTTCACTCAGAAACTTACACAGTATCTTTTTCTCCTTTCTAGATAAAGTATAAGCAGCAGGTGGTAGATATGTGCGGTTTCCTTTCTTCAAGGGTCCTAATTCATTTCTTATTCCCATTGCTACCAAGTCCTTTCTTACTTTAAGGCCATCCTTAGAATTTCCTTATATATTGAGTAACGTACCAATAACACTTTCAAATACATTTTTTCAATATGCATAACATCAAGAAAATGTCTTACATACAACGACTTCCAATACGGAAACTCAAACAAAATTGACCTCTTCTTCCACCCACGCGTGACAAGCGTATGAGCAAAAGGCTTGCCAAACTTAGTACTCACATCTTTCACCTTTTCAAAAATTTATTCGCCGGTCAATGTAGGTGGAGCTTTACGTTGTTCTGAATCTCCATTGAATGCTTTTCTCCACCCACGGTAGTGATGACTAGAATTTAAGAATCTACGATGACCAAGAAAGACATTCTTCTGACCAAATTCCAACCGCGTCCAATTTGTGTTTTCTTCACAGATAGGACACGCACATTGACCTTTAATGCTATACCCCGATAGATTTCCATATGCTGGGAAATCATTAATTGTGCCAAACAACATCGCCCTCAAATTGAAACTTTCTTTCCTATATCCATCATAAACCTCCACACCGTTCTCCCACAAACTCTTTAAGTCTTCGATTAGAGGTGTCAGGTATACGTCTATGTCATTCCCTGGTTGTTTAGGGCCAGAAATTAACATAGATAACATCATGTACTTATGCTTCATACATAGCCATGGAGGTAGGTTATAAATCATAATAATTACAGGCCAGGTGGAATGTGAGATACTCTACAGACCATGCGGATTCATTCCATCATTCGATAATGCCAAGCGAAGGTTTCTAGCTTCTTCTCCAAAATCAGGATAATCATTATCAATTTTCATCCACTGTGGTGAATCTTCCGGATGTCGATACTTCCCATCTACAATTCTATCATCTGCATGCCAAGTCAGGTGTTTTGCATCTGTTTCACTACGAAACATGCGTCTGAATCTCGGAATTATAGGAAAATACCATAATACTTTTGATGGTGATAATTTTTTCTTATACTGAGATACACCGCATTTAGGACACTCGTTTAATGATGCATATTCATTTCGAAACAAAATGCAATCATTTGGACAAGCATGTATCTTATCATAGCTCATGCCAATAGAGCATAACACTTTTTTAGCTCCATAGGTTCGATTGGGAAGAACATTATCCTCCGGAAGCATCTCTTGAAGTAGGGCTAACAACTATGTGAAACTCTTATCCGACCATCCATTACCCGCCTTTAAAAATTGTACAACTTTAATACCGCGGACAATCTTGTGAAAGTAGTGCAACCTTTATACAACAGTTTCTCTGCATCGCTTACCAACCTCTCAAACATCTTGGGACAATCTTGAAGATCTTCTTCAAGTGCTTCTGCAATCTCTTCGACTCGATCACAATCATATGTATCTCTGCCATTGTCCTTTGAAGCACATGTCATATTATTCCGGGGTTCAACATTCTCGTTACTTATCTCACCATGTAATGTCCAACATGTGTAACTTCGATCAATTCCATGTCTCATTAACTGAGATTCCAACTGAACGGCGTCAACTCGACGCCCATAACAACATCCTAAGCAAGGACATGTGATCCTACTGGGGTCTTTGGCGTGTTCAACAGCAAACTTAACGAACTTCGATACCCCATTCTCGTACTCTTTTGACAATCGATTACCAGACATCCATTTTTTATCCATACTAATTGAGTAATCTACACTAAACTATAAAAGTTAAACAAAACAGAGAATACCTGTAAGGAAATCACTAACTTCTAAGAATGCTACGCAATAGGATGCTTGGAAACGATCACAGCTTTGCTCTTCACAGGTAACCCCTATAGCAGTCAAAATATAAATTTTATTAAAATCATATTAATAATTAACCAAGACAAATCATATTAAAAATACTAGATAATCCACCAAAACAAATCATATTAAAATTACTAGATAATCCTTAAACCAAAATGACACCCTTACTAAACATTGAGAAATCCTAACGAAACATATAAAACCATAATAACATATATATATATCATATAAACATTGAGAAATCCATCATAATAATATAATAACATATCAACATATAAAACCATAATAACATATAAAACCATATCATATAAAACCATATTCATGTTGGCCACTCTCTTAAAAAATACGAATTTCCAAACTATTAAAAACTATGCTCTATCAAGTTACATTAATATTTTTAGCCATCATTATCTAATATTTTTGTTATATTCAAATTAGAAGAAAACTCATTTGTATGAGTGGTGCTAGATGAATTATCCATCTAACGTTCAAAATAGCAACAAAATAAAAACAACATCAATCTCAATCCCAAAATAACAATAGAAAAAAATAACACATAAAACATTTTGAGTTTAGGCTTTTAACAACAACAACAACAAAAACAATAGTATACGTAACATATCTACACAAACCCAACAACATTAGTGTTAACATCATATCAAATATCATACTTGAACTTAAATTTACTTGCATGTCCTCAAACCTTCAATACAAAACAACACTAAAAACCTTCACTAAACCTTCAATAACTCGATAAAAACAACAACAACAACAATAATATTAAACCTTCAATGCCTCAATAGCAACAAACTTTCGCATTGCAACAACTACATCAAACCTTCAATATCTCAATAACACAAAACCTTTAACAGCAACAATAATATTAAACCTTCAATATCTCAATAACACAAAACCTTTAATATCTCAGAAAAACCATCTATATCTTCAAATACCAACAATGGTGAAAAGATAAATAAACAAGAAAACCATAGTAAAACTTCACATACCTTAACAATGGTGGAAATGCAATGCAATGTAGACTCGAAAACGGACGGTGAACGGCGACGGCGGCGCAATCCAACGGAAGAGGGCGTCGGTCGACGGCGGATGACGGCAACAGAAACTTTGAATAGGGCAAGGTCGTTCGCCAGAGGAGAAAGAAAGAAGAAAAGAAATGCACGACTGTTCTGTTTCTCTTAAAATTCTGGAGGGTATTTTAAAATTATAATACTAATACATATAGCAGCGCTTTTAAAGGCCTTTAGCAGCGCTTTTAAAAGCGCTTTCATAGGGTGCCTTAGCAATGCCATATAGCAGCGCTTTATAGAAAAAGCGCTGCTAAAGGGGCCCCCTTTAGCAGCGCTTTTTAAAAGAGCTTTTTTAGGGTCCCCCTTTAGCAACGCTTTTTAAAAACGCTTTCTTAGGGTACCCCTTTAGCAGCGCTTTTTAAAAAGAGCTTTCTTAGGGCCCCCCTTTAGCAGCGCTTTTTTAAAAGCGCTGTCTTTGGTAGGAAATTTTTTTTCTTTTTTTTTACTCACCCTTTAGCAGCGCTTTTTTAAAAAGCGCTGTCTTTGTATGCGCTGCTAAAACTCATTTCTGGCGTAGTGTCTCAAAGTTGCTATGGACCTAAGGATCAAAACTCTAGAGGTGTACGGAGATCCAACGCTCGTTATCTGTCAAGTAAAAGGCAAATGGGTAACCCGTCACTCAAATTTGGTTCTTTACCGTGATCATGTCTTAGATTTGATGAAGAATTTCGAAGAAATTACCTTTTATCACATCCCAGAGAAGAAAATCAAGTGACATACGTTTTAGCTACATTATCATCAATGTATAAAGTAAACTACCCTAATGAAGCACCAATAATTAAGATGGATCTTAAAGAAGAACAACCAGTTTGTCTTATAGTCGGAGAAGAAACTGTTGGCAAACCTTGGTACCATGACATTAAATGTTTCCTTCAACAACAATAGTACCCAGCAGGGGCATCAACGGTGACCGAAAAACTGTAATATGGTTTTGCTAAAGATGTGTGGATAGACATGAAGCAGGTATGATCGTAAAAGCAATCCATGAGGGCTCTGAAGGGATCCACGGCAATGAACATGTTATGGCTAAGAAAATTCTTCGAGATGGCTATTACTCGACGACTGTGGAGCCTGATTGTTTCAACTACGTCAAAAGGTGTCACAAATGCCAAATTTATAATGACAAGATTCATGTGCCATCAACTCCTTTAAACATATTGACATCACCATGACTCTTCTCTATATGGGGAATTAATATGATTGGGATGATCGAAAGCTTTGAACGGTCATCACTTTATTTTAGTCGCTATCGATTACTTCACTAAATGGGTGAAAGTTGCTTCATAAACCAATGTTACTTGACTAATGGTTACAAGGTTTATCAAAAAGGAAATAATATGCCGCTATAGTGTTCCTAGCAAGATTATTGCTGACAATGCTAGTAATCTGAACAACCAAATGATGAAAGATCTGTGTGAGAGCTTCAAAATTGAACACCACAACTCTTCACCATATTGGCCCAAGATGAATGGCCCCGTAGAGGCAACAAATAAGAACATAAAAAAGATTGTCCAAAAAATGATAAAAACCTACAAAGATTGACATGATATGCTTCCCTTTGCTCTACATGGTTATAAAACTTTGGTACGTACCTCTACTGGGGCAACTCCATTCTCGTGTACGACATGGAAGTTGTCCTCCAAATCGAGGTTAAAATTCCTTCAATGAGGATACTTGGAGCTTTGAAATTCACTTTGCAATCTCTGGCTCTGGCACAAAATAACCACCAACCTTGATCAAAACCACTTTCTGAACTTATATAGAATGAGTTTGGGTGATTTGGAGGCCCATTGTAGGCCCAATCCAGGATATCCAAGTTTCCACTTTTCTTCAAAATTCCAACTATGGCTATGCATGATTTTGGGCTCAAAACTTCTCCAAGAAGCTTCAATTCCCTTGCTTATGGACTATGGAGAGAGTATGGATCAATTTGAGTCCTTAATTTCATCATAAGGCCAACCTTTGATGTGTTACTTATTTAAGAAGTAACAAAGTAAAACACTATGAATTATGCCTCAAATGCATTTTCCACTATTGCCAATGTGTTCAAAATTATTTTTCTGATTAAAAGGAGCACCCATTTGCATTGGTTTGAACACATATGAATTAATTTTGAATTTTTCACTTAAATGCCTTTAAATTCATCTTTTGTCAATTTCCTTCAAACCAAGTCTCACCCTAAGCCAAATCAATTCATCCTTGATACATGGTTGTCCTAAAAATGCCATTTTGAGCAAGTTTTGTGTTGGACAAAACTTCATTTGAAGCTTGCAAGATAGTGAAAATGACCTATAATGCCAAATGACCTATAATCTTACTTTCCCAAAATACCCCTAACTTGTAAACCTCATAACTTGAGTTTTACAAATCAGATGGAAGACTTCTAGTACAATTTGGAAAGCTAAGATCAAGACCTACAACTTTCATGTTGGCCAAAAGTTGAGGAGAAACATCCTTCTAGGTAAAATGTCCCTTGGAAGTTGGTTGACTTTTGCAGACAAATTTCACAATCATCTGATGACCTGTAACTTGTCTGGATCATAACTTGAGTTCTATAAATCCAATGGAGGACTTCTAGTACTCAAATTAAATCTAAGATCATGCTATACAAGTTTCATGTTAGCCAAAAGTAGATATGAAACTTGTATCTTGAGATAAGTGGTCTTGAAGTTAGGCACTAAATAGGGGATTTTACCCTGAGAACCCTAGTTTAGCAACTCCTCACACTTTGAATTTTTCTTGGATTGATCTTGGAATATCACCTCATATATCTCAACATAACTTTCCATGATAACAAATACTTAGAAATAGGTTTTGATCCTCTTCAATTGCACAGTTGACTTAGGGTTACTCAGATGAAAACCCTAATTGCAACACCTTCACCTGTGGCTCTTCACAATTGGCATAATGACTTGTCTGAGCTCCCTCATGACCCTCAAGGCACTCTATGAGCTCTATCCACATACCCTATCCATGATTAAGGCTTCACAACCCACTGATGGTCTTCCATTGATCCTCAGGTTAGGAGATTAACCACATACAAACACAAAAACTCCTCAAGAACCCAACCCTCTCTGATAACCTTAGTGACTTCTCAAGCTTGAACAAAACCTCTAGCCAGGCTCCTCTTGATATAAGCCACACTTGATTCCCTGCTAAATGAGTAATGCTATGCTATGCACATGCTAGAACAATTTAATGCTAATGCAATGAAACATAAACCAAGTGAGAAAAAGGTTAGGCAAATTTTGGGGTGCAACAAGGATCATCATGGAAGCCAAGCTTGATGAAACAAAATGGATCCAGTCCAGGTTTGATCAGCTCAATCTCGTAGGCGAAAATCACTTGACTGCTCTCTACCATGGTCATCTATACCAGAGACGACTCAATAATATTTGTGACAGAAAGGTTTGCCCTCGCGTATTCCAAGACAATAACCCAATACTAAAGAAATACTCGCCAATACATTGTGGTCCACGAGGCAAGTAGACTCCTAACTATGAATGACCATTTGTTGTAAAGAGGGCCTTCTCAGAAGAAGCCCCATCCTTATCACCATGGATGGGGAGGAGTTCCCACTTCTAGTGAATTCCAATGCGTTTAAAAAATATTATGCCTAAAAAAATGATGAAGAAAGAGCCCGCTAGGTTGACATCCTAGGAAAAAATGTGTATCTCGGTGGACCAAAAAAAGAAATGTCCAGGAAAAAATTAGGGATTAAATCAAAAAAATGATTATAATAAGCCCACTAATTCGAAAACCTAAAAAGGCGACTTAAGCAAAAATGGGTATCCTGGTGGACGAAAAAAAAAGAAAAATATTCAAGCAAAAGTTAGGAATAAAGGTATTTGACTGCAAAGTTTAGCCTACTTCGTCATAGCTAGAATTCAAACGTCATGGACCAGTCCAGTCATCATCAGCTAAAGCAAAGTATTGAGATTCACATCTTATAGTGGATTTTTACATGCGTTGTAGTCAATGGAAATTCATATAAATTTCCCATTGTTGTTTACCTTATTTTTTAATTTTTAAAATTTCCTCTTCTAGGATTTTATATCCTTATACTCACATCTTATGTACAAACTTATTGTTGATATATAATTGATCAATGATTTTTATATGTTATTTTACCATGAATTTTAGTTAATTGTCTTATACGTTTGGTTGCATTTTATGTCCTTTTATCGCATTTTATGCGTTGGTTTGGTATTTCTATTGTTTTTTGGTTCAGGTACGCAATCAAGAAAAATCAGAGCCAAAACTGGCAAAAACAGCAGTAATTAGGAAGATTTTAAAAGTGAAACAAAGGCCTGACATGACCCATGTTAGGATGGTACCAAGAAAATGAAAGTTAAGGGTTAGACAGTGGCCTGACACGGGGGCCCGTGTCAGGAGGTTTGGAGCAGATAACTTTTTACAGCAGATATCCAGGGGGCCGACACGGCTGCCCGTGTCAGTTGACACGACCCGTGTTGGCTGATGCGCTTCAGCTTCCAATTTTCTTAATTTTTGGGCCTTTGTGATCTCTATGGGTATTATGGGTATTTTCCAATAATTGTGTTGGACCTGAGAGTATTTAACAAAGATTTTTAGAAGGAAAAGAGGACTTTTTTGGTCAGAGAAGAATTGCACTATCAGGATTAGAGAGATTAAGGTGATTGGGAAACTGAAGGTTTTCATGAGCGGAAACCATTGAAGATCAAAGAATCCTATTATCCTGTAATGTCTAGTTTTTCTTTTGTATTTTCTTCGAATATTATGAGTAGTTAAACCCTCTAATACTAGGGGGTGTCCCTAATTTGAATCTATAGTGACTCTGATATTAGAATTTTTGCAATGACATTTTCTTTGTTTAAAACCTGATTTGATCTCTAGCTATTCTTAATGCTTCCCCTGTCGACCAACATGTTTGATTTACGATTAATGAGTAGGCTGGACCGCCGTTATTAAGGCTTTGCTTTTGATCATCCTATAGTAGATATCACCTAAGATTAGAGATGCCCTATAGGAACCGGAATAATTATTGATAATTGATTGCTTAATCTCACTTATAATTCTCTATGGACATAGGAATTAGGGTAGATGATTAAAGGTTTTCTCACTAAGGACTTAGGAGTAAACATTCTAAAGAACCGGTAGTTAGTAGTTACAATAAGTTATTGTAGTGTTAATTCAGGGTTGTTACTGAGTCGGACCATACACCTTCCCTAGCATGTTACTCATATATTGTAAACCACTTAGTCAATTTCTCTCTTTTATTTGCAATTCAACCAAACAATTCCAAAACCTCAAGTGCTTTTGTAAAACTGAATTATTTTAGAGCTTGTATTTCCTATGCAGTCCTCGAGATCGATATTCGGGGAAATTTCCCTTATTACTCCATTGGAAAATAATACACTTGCTATTTTCCCGATCAAGTTTTTGGTGTCGTTGTCGGGGACTGCCGAAATATAAATTTATAGTAATTCAATTGAAATTTTGTTGCTCTGCGACCAAAATTTATTTTCAGTTTTTTAAAATTATTTTTTATTATTTGCATTCTATTATTACTAATCTGCGTCTAACATTTTTATGCGAGGAGAATCCTCAGCTAATTTTTCTTTTGACGCAGAGATTGAAAGAACTCTACACGCAAGGCATAGACAAGCAAGACTGGCAGGTTCAAATTCAGATACTGAGACTATTGTTGGAGTTCCACCAGCAAAGAGACTACTTGGTGATTACGGTGGGGCTAATGCACCAGCTGGTAGGTTAACAATTGTAAACCAACCGGTGAATGTGGCAAATTTCGAGTTGCATCCGAGCATTATCAACCAACTTGATAGGAAACCTTTCACCGGAAAGGTTAATGAAGATGCCAACAAACATCTACAAAGATTCATGACTATGAGCAATACTCTCAAGATAGAGGGGCACACTGATGAAGCAAAGAAATTACGAATGTTTCCCTTCACTCTCTCTGAAGATGCTGAAGAATGGTTTTACTCGTTACCTACAGAAAGTATTGCTACTTGGAAACAGATGGAGAAGGCCTTTCTTAATGAGTATTTTCCCGCCTCTGTGTATATTCGTAAAAGATATGATATCATGAATTTTAAACAGAAGGAGGAAGAATCATTTGGCGATGCGTATAAAAGGTTCAAATGGTTATTAGTTGCATGTCCTACTCAAAACCTGGATCAAACTAAACAAATGAAAATGTTTGTGAATGGTCTCAAGATGAAGACTAAGTAACTAATTGATACAGCAGCTGGTGGCTCACCAAAGTTTACAACAACCACTGGTATTAAGAAGATCATTGAAGTCATTGCAGCAAATGCGCATTTGGAACTGTACGACCGTAGTGTGAGTAAACCTGAAGGAATGATTGATTTTAAGATGACTATTCAAGTTGTGAAAATGGAAGATCAAATCAAAGTTGAAATAGAAAGAAGACTTAAAGCAATGAAGGTAAGTACTCAACCTGTGGCTCAAGTTCAACCTATCCAAGATGTGAGTTGTGAGATTTATAGTGGACCCTATTTTACTATGCATTGTGTTGCGACTGCTCAACAAAAGGAAGAGATAAAGTTTTTGAAGCAGAATAATCCCTATTCTCAGACTTATAATCCATGGTGCAAGAATCATCCTAACTTCTCCTAGAAAGATCAGAATCAACCTCAATATCAACAACAACAACAGGCTCCTCAGAAAGCAGAATGGGAAATAGCTATTGAAAAGATGGAAGCTTACAATATTCAATTCCAAGAAGAGACACAGAGTAATCAGAGGAACACCACAGCTGCTATAAAAAACCTTGAAGTTCAAATGGGACAAATATCCCAACAACTCTCCACACATACTCAATGTACCCTCCCGAGCGCGACAGTACATAATCCAAAAAATCATGAGAATATTAATGTTGTCACCGTAAGAAGTTAGCGAGTCGTGAAAGAAGAGGAAGAAAAATGAACAAATGATTATCGGTGTATAGCAGTTGAACTTGAAGTGAGAGAAAATGGGAAAGAACCGAAAATAGTATTATCACCTGTAAAGTCAACTGAAGAGAAAAAGAAAGAGGTTAAACCAAAAATCAAGCTACCTTACCCTCATAGAGTTACAAAGAAGGATCAGAAAGAGAAGGACTTTGAAAAGTTCAGCACAATGTTCAAAAAGTTAGAAATCAATATGTCATTCTTTGAAGCACTCGAGCAAATTCCCTTCTACAATAAATTCATGAAATAAGTAATGGGAAAAAAAAGGCCAATGGGTGAGGAGCAGAAAATCTCAACCGAGCGGTGTAGTGAAATATCACTGTCGCTACTCAAAAAATGCAACGACGGGGAGGCGAGAAAGAAAGACAGAAGAGTCACCAACGAACTTTATCTATCCCATGAGGGGAAAAGAAAATATTAAGAAAACCTTAAGAAAGAAACAGATAAGATGATCTTGCAACCAAGAACGGGTTCGCAAGCCGGTTATGTGAAGGGAAAGTATTAGCACCCCTCATATCCATCGTACTCGATGGAAACCATTGTTTGTCAACGTGTGGAGGTATTTCCTAAAGGTTATTGTTGTAAAGAGTGTTCTTCGGGAGAGAGAAAAGATTAAAAATAGGGGAAAGAGAGGTAACGGGGAATAAATACTCGGTAGGACTTTGCGGTCCTAGGCCTACATATTCTCAACAGATATGAGAAAGCTAGAATCAACGTAGTTCGGGGAACTACAGATATAGGGGGGAATGTGCTCGGCAAGGATTGTGGCCCTTGTGTCTACGTATCTTTACTTAAAAGGAAGTAAAGAATCAGAGCAATCGTAGTTCGGCCTACACTTTGCAGGTAAGTTTCGGTAGACGATGCTATCGTGCGTATTCTAGCAGTTTAAGTGTTTTGCTGCTTGCTCGTTCGGAGACTTATGTGTTACCTGTTTGCGATAGAATGGACGTAGCATGCCTTTCTGGGAAAGGGTGAAAAAAAGAAAAGGGTGCTCGCTAGGATTGCCGCAATCCTATGCCTATGTATTCTCAACATGCAAGAGAAATCAGAGCAACATAGTTCGTGCTACTACGGATAACCGGTGTTTTTGTGGATGATGTTATCGTGCGCATTCTAGCAGTTTAGGTGTTTTGCTGCTCGCTCGTTCGGAGACTTTAGGCGTTACCTGTTTGCGGTAGAACAAACGCAACATATCCTTTTTGAAAGCCTGGTTTTCGCCATACGAGGCAAGAAGTCACGTTTGATTGGGGAGATTTTTTTAGGGGGTGAGATAGATCCTCAGATAGTAACCCCTTGCGGGTAGTACCCAATTCTTTATCTCAAAGTTTTTGTTATAAAAATGGTTTGGTGAACGTATCGTCTTCGTATCGAAAGACGAGTATCAAGACCACACACACTACAATGAATATCCTGACACTCGGAGAGGAAGAAGTCTACACTCAATCCTCTCTTTTAGTTCAACACAAAGAGAACTTCATTCTCTTATTAAAGTGCTTTTGGTTTTGAATGGTAAGTGCTTTGCAACTGTAAAACCTATGGTAAATGTCAGCACTCGGGATAAGAGAAGGCCTACACCTAACCACTCCACGACCATTCAAGTTTTTGTTGTGAAAAGAAGTTTGAAAATGCACTCGGTGTGAGACCTAGGTTTTAGGTTAGAAAGTTGCGGAGAGAAGTTGTAAAGAGAAAATGTCTTCGTATTGAAAGACGAGTATCGAAACCACCCACACTACAGTGAGCATCTCGACACTCGGAGAGGAAGAAGTCTACACTCAATCCTCTCTCTTTAGTTCAATACAAAGGGAGCTCGATTTTCTAATTGAAGGTGTTTTTGAAAATGCATTCGGTACGGGACCAAGGGTTTTTTAGGAGAAAAAGGTTTGAAAATGCGCTCGGTACGGAACCGAGGTTTTAGGAGAGAAGGCGTGGAGAATACAAGCGTCTTCGTATTGAAAGACAAGTATCGAAACCACCCACACTACGGTGAGCATCTCGACACTCGGAGACGAAGAAGTCTACACTTAATCCTCTCTCTTTAGTTCAATACAAAGAGAAATTGATTCTTTGATTAAAGAGATTTTTGAGAACCTGCCAAAGAGATGAAAATTAGAGACAGATATATACAGGATACAGGTAATAAATAGTCCACCAACTAGGATTTTAGGGTTTCGGCATTTATTAAGTTTTTTAAAAGAATGTACAAATGAAAAGGGGGTTAGATAATAATATGCACAATATGATAATATGAAGTATGGATAGTGATGATAATATAAACAAGATAAAGTCAATAGAAATATAAACAAAAAAATATGTGCGGAAATATAAAACAATGAAATATTAACAGAATATTAAAGTCGGGAGTTAGCAATCGGTGAAATGGAGAAAGTCAAGAAAACTCAAACCTCGTCTTAATCGTAAACTTTAAGTTAATTTAATCGAAGGGAACCTCTCGCGATCCCAAAGTAAGGAAAATGACCCAAATGGTCATTCTCCTTAGATTTGAAATAACGAAGGTTTCAACATCCTCGATGATTAACATTTGACGAATCAGAGACTTCATCGGTTCAAAGTCAAAAATTGTAATAAAAGATACAACGTGAAAAAAGAAGTGGGTCTCGGATCCATAGTTTCTCGTCAACAATTTGACGGAGAAACGAAGGAAATCTCTTCATCGACCAAAAAGAGATGAAAATTGGATGACATGCCCAATAACAAATGTGAAAATAAAATCAACTTCTAAAAAGAAAAAAAGTATAAGACTTTCTAAAAGAAATTGAAATGAAACTCTCTATATAAAATAATATAAACTCTAATATGAAATAGTTCTAGAGAAATATAATATAATATAAATAGAATATATTTACAAAAAATGTATAAAAGTATTTACATAATTAATAATAATATATACAAATTAAAAAAAATGTTAGTAAAATAATTTACAAACAAAGTAAATAATTAAATTAAAAAAACAGGGGGTGTTAGGGTGAGAAATAGGAAAAAAACATAAAGGAGTCCCTATGGGCCGTGAGGCCCATCCAACCCTTTTTTTTTCCTTCTAGAAAAGCAAAAACGGGGAGTGTCATATGCAACAGGAGGTGTGAACAGAAACAAAGATGGGCTTGAAGCCCAATCCTACAAACTAAAATGAAATAAATTAAATAAAAAGGAAAAAAAACAGCATAACATCAGTCAAAATATCCACCGCCATCGTGACCCATCATCAAGTCCTCTCTTTCGCATTCGAGTTCGCTCAGCTCGTCCTTGTTTTCTCTAATCTCTTTCTATTCTTCAGTTTCCGTTTTGAAATGTGTTGTAAGCTTGTGACTTGTGTGTTTCATATCCGAGATGGGTTTCGATTAACGGTGATTTTCGGTTGTTGTTGGGATGTAGAAGGGGTTTGTGATGGAGGTTCGGGCGGAATTGTTTTCTGGGTTTTGAAGTTGTTTGAAGAACGGCGGTCGGAGGTTGATGGCGTTTTGGATTGATGGGGGTTTTACGGAAGAGGTTAGGAAAGGGTTGAAAATGGAAGATAGGTTGTGTGTTTCAGTTCTGGGTTGGTTGAAATGTTGATGAAGCTTGTATGTGGAGTTCCGGGTAGAGTCTTGAAGGAGGTTTTAATGGAGGTTGAGAGTTTTGAAGAAGGTGGAAGCTTGAAGCTGGGTTGAAGAAGATGTTTGAAGTGTTAATGGTAGAGCTGGGTTTCAGAAGGTGGGTCGACGGTTTTTTTTGCGAGCTGTTGAAATTGGTTGTTGAGTTTTTTCGTTTTTGAGGTTGTGACGAAAAGAAAAAATGGCGGATGGAGCTGGAGAAGATTGACTGTTTTGATGGAAGGGAGAGCAAGTGGAAAATGGGTGGTTTTCTCGGAGAGTTTGAAGTTTCAGACGAAGGGTTTCATATGCCGTTGGAATGGAGGGTTTGGAGATTTGGGGTTGAAAGTGGTTGTTTCTGGAAAGTTGAAGGAGAATATGATGGAATTTGAAGGAGAGATTGATGGGTTTGTTGTTTGAGTTTAAGGAAATGGAGTTTTTGGAGTTGGATGAAGGATGCATTCGTTTTTATTGGGTTTGTTGCTGAAGTTTTCGTATGGTGAGTTGAAGCTGATGAAGTTGATGATGAGGTTGTATGGGTGGCGGCTGAATCTAGGGTTGATGGTCTGAGGGAGACAATGAATAGTGTAGGTATATATGTAGATTTTTGACACGTGGCGTGCTGTCTTTGTTTTGAATTTTTTTTCTGTTTTCAATTAAATAAAAGCTGGACTGATTAAATGAATCAAATAATAAAAATCTGACTATTAATCTCATATCTAACTAATTCTAATAACTCCTAAAATCTAATAAAAAAACTAAAACCTAATTAAACTAATAATAATTAACCCTAACTAATAATCTAAATTAAATAAAAATTATAATTAATCTAAACTAAAACAAATATAAATTAGTAAAACCTAATTAATTCTAATCTAATCTACTTTCTAATATTATAAAATCTAAAATGTTAAGTAAAAGAAACTATTCATATTTGAACAAATTCTATTCTAATTCTAATAAAAACCTATTTAATTTTCTAAATAAAATTCTAACAAAAAATCTAGTTCTAAAAAACCCAATAAAATAAAATATATTTAACCAATTAATAATCTATTTCCTAAATAATTAAATATAAAGCAAAAAAAGCTATAAAATGCAAAATGTCATGGAAATAGAAATGAAAAGCGGGCGAACATCGAAATGCGCCAAATTATCAGCACGGACTAAATCATCAAAAGGAGGGCAACTTCCGCTCGATTTCGACATGGAACTTCTCGTTTTGAATTGGTTTGAATCGTCTAAAATGCGAGCAAAGCGGCTGTAATCTCGATAAATTCAATTCGGATGATAACACTGGCAGGATGCGACATAAATGATATGCAGATGAAAACGAAGCAAAAGCTAGTCAAAGCTAGAAAAAAAAGGTGGGCAAATTTAGGGTATGACAATCACAAGGAAGGAAAATCCCCATCAAACAGAAAGATCCTGGACCAGTAGCAATCCCTTGCACTATAAAATATAGAACTTTCAAGAAGGTCCTCATTGATTCAGGTGCTAGTGTGAGTCTCATGCCTTTATCCATTTTCAAAAATCTGGGTATTGGAAAGTGAGTGATACGGAAACAAACTTGAAGTTTTCCGACCACATGACTAAGAGGTCATATGGGCTAGAAGAGGATGTAATGGTGACAATTGATAACTTCACCTTCCCATTTGATTTTGAGATTATGGATATTCTAGAAGATGAAGAGACTCCCGTCATACTTGGCCGACCATTCTTGCTTACTAGTCGGTGCAATGTTGATATTGAAATAGGTACTCTAACCTTAAAATATTTTGATAAAGAAATAACTTTAAGAGTGTTGGACATCAAGAAGCGAGATAAAGAGGAAGATATTCAACCTTCAGTTGGAATGATCAAAATAGTGAAAAAAGGTAAAAGTTCAAAACCACTTCTGAAAAAAGTCTCTGGTGTACTTTATCAGGTTGCAATATCTCAGGCATCCAAGGCACATAGCGAGACTCCAAAATTCATTAGAGGAGTCAAGAATAGAAAAGTTGGATGTGACTTGATACACAAAGTGGCGGTTATCTCTGAACCTGACCGGTCCTTTGTTGCAGAAAGTTTAAGCAACAAAGTATGAAAGCTAAAATACCCCTCATAATAATGGGGAGTTAACCGTCGAGCCATGCGACGTTAAATGAAGCGATGCGTGGGAGGCAACCCACGGTTTTAATGATTGATGTGTTTCTTTTTGCTGTAATTTTATTTTGTTCACAAGTAATAAATGAGACCTTACAAGTGCAAGATAGAGTGGGGCATTACCCTCCAACTCCTTAGTAAGGATCTCTGTGAGTACATCTCTCCCACACCTGTTCTAAAATATTGAGGACAATGTTTAGTTAAAATTTGTGGGAGTTTTCAATGTTTTTAGTTTTTGTGATTATGCACTTTTTATTTGTGTTTGGATCCTTTTGTTTAAAAATCACTGTGAACTCTCCCCGAATGAGGACCGCAAAATTTTTCTTGTGAATACTGTAATGTGTGAAGTAGTCAGGAAAGTATATAGAGTTTGAGGGAAGAGGAGTTGAAACAAGGGAATTTTGGAAAGTTTGAAAATTCAAGTATAACCTGAACACCCTAGATTCCCCGAAGTAAGGTAACGAGCCCAACGTGTAGATTTGTGCCATAGTACTTGGATTTGAGAAGTATTCCTCGATTAGTTAATAGTGATGGTCCGACACGATTAAAAAGAATCACATGTATAAAGTTGATTGAGAGAATGACTTATGGAATATATATATATATATATATATATATATATATATATATATATATATATATATATATATATATATATATATATATATATATATATATATATATATATATATATATATATATATATATATATATATATATATATATATATATATATATATATATATATATATATATATATATATATATATATATATATATATATATATATATATATATATATATATATATATATATATATATATATATATATATATATATATATATATATATATATATATATATATATATATATATAATGAATAATGACGGTAAAGACAACTGATCCTTCTAAGTTGGGTAATCCTCACCCGATTATCTAGCCTAACGGCAGTTGAATCTCTATAGTCGTCCCAAAGTGGACTAATAAACGCCAATGCGTGAGAAAAAAAAGAATAAAGGTGCCTGAAAAAAGTCTCAATCCAATCTTATACATGTGAGAGAAAGCGATCAAAATTGCCTTAATCTGATTATCCAAATGAAAGGGGTAGAAAATCGAAGAAAAGACTTAAGCCCAAAACATAATTGGAGAGGTGATCGGAAGGTGGATTTAGGTCTGTGGTTTTACCGCGGTACACGTTTGTGTAATATCTTTGTTAACAAACGATCACCAAGAGAACTAGTTTTAACCGATCAGAACAAAGACTTACGTATGAGTATCGACACACATTACCGTCACAAGTCTTTTATTTTATATATACCGGTTGATCTGAAAAATGTTTATCCAAGCTTGTTGCTTGAGGTCAAGCAACGGTTTAAGTTTGGGGGAATTTGATCATTGATTTTTATACGTTATTTTACCATGAGTTTTAGTTAATTGTCTTATACGTTTAGTTGCACTTTATGTCCTTTTATCGTATTTTATATGTTGGTTTGGTATTTCCATTGTTTTTAGGTTCAGGTACACAATCAAGAAAAATCGGAGCAAAAATCGGGAAAAACAGCAGTAATTTGAAAGAGTTTTAAAAGTGAAACAGGGGCCTGACACGGGCACCCGTGTCACCTGACACGGCCCATGTCAGGATGGTACCAAGAAAGTAAAATTTGAAGGTTGGATAGTGGCCTGACACGGGTGCCCGTGTTAGGAGGTCTGGAGCAGACAACTTTTTGCAACAGATATCCAGGGGGCCAACACGGCCGCCCGTGTCAGCTGACACGCCCCATGTTGGCTGATGCACTTGATTTTCCAATTTTCTTAATTTTTGGGCCTTTGTGATCCCTATGGGTATTGTGAGTATTTTCCTATTGTGTTGGACCTGAGAGTATTTAAGACCGATTTTGAGAATGAAAAAAGGACTTTTTTGGCCAGAGAAGAATTGCACTATCAGGATTAGAGAGATCAAGGTGATTGGAAAACTGAAGGTTTTCATGAGCGGAAGCCATTGAAGATCAAAGAACCTATTATCTTGTAATGTCTAGTTTTTCTTTTGTATTTTCTTTGAATATTATGAGTAGTTAAACCCCCCGATGCTAGGGGGTGTCCCTGATTTGAATCTGTAATGACTCTGATATTAGTATTGCAATGACATTTCCTTTGTTTAATAACTGATTTGATCTCTAGCTATTCTTAATGCTTGCCCTATCGGACCAACAAGGTTTGATTTACGATTAATGAGTAGGCTGGACCGCCGTTGTTAAGGCTTTGCTTTTGATCATCCTATAATAGATATCACCTAGGACTAGGGATACCTTATAGGAACCAGAATAATTTTTGATAATTGATTGCTTAATCTCACTTATAATTCTCTATGGACATAAGAATTAGGATATATGATTAAAGATTTTCTCACTAAGGACTTAGGAGTAAACATTCTAAAGAATCAGTAGTTAGTAGTTACAATAAGTTGTTGCAGTGTTAATTCAGGGTTGTTAGTGAGTCGGATCATACACCTTCCCTAGCATGTTACTCATATATTGTAAACCACTTAGTCAATTTCTCTCTTTTATTTGCAATTCAACCAAACAATTTCAAAACCCCAAGTACTTTTGTTCAACTGAATTATTTTAGAGCTTGTATTTCCTATGCAGTCCTCGAGATCGATATCCAGGGAAATCTCCCTTATTACTCCATTGGAAAAATAGTACACTTGTTATTTTCCCATCAATAATACTGTTAAACATTGATAATAATAAAAAGCTCCAAAAGGATATTTTTTTTGCATTACCCTGATTACTTGAAAAAAATCTAAAGGAGGATCGGTTAGTCTACAATGTATGTTTAATACATAAGAGCATCTTGACGGTCGTCCGATCAAGTTATGAACTATTCTCTCTTAGAAAGAATCAAGATGAAATCTCCAGCAATTATGGTAACCTGAAGTTCTCTCCTTCACAACAAGTTCATTGGTCTAGCTATCAGGTGTTGGAGAATAAAAGTTCACCACCATACCAAAAAATCGTTAAATCAAAATTAGAACCTCATTCTTGTAGATACAAATAATTTCCTTCACAAAATAGCCTACATTGTTATATAGCACGCATAATCTCACGCATCATATTCTAACATAAGCACTGTATGGATAATGCATAACATAAATCAAAATATGATTGCATCCCTCTCTTTTACGACTGATCTATCCCCCCAACAAAGTATTTCAGTCACTCCTAGTAAATAATCCCCATAAAGTCTACCTTCCATTTCGTATCCTCAACAAATAAATTCTCAAAAGAAATGCATTTAGTCTCATTGCATTAAATTTACTTCCTCCTCAAAGGAAATTTTTTTGGGTCTTTATATTTAATCCTCTTCTACCTCAAATGCTCGAAAGTTTTCACCATTCGTACATTCTAATTTAAGATAATTAAATAGGGGCAACTGTTATACCCTAAAATCTTCCCCACCTATTCACTTTTTATCTGGCTCATGGTTTCCAATTCATTTGTATACATTTAACCCAATCATTAATTTTTTCAGGAGCATTCATCTGCACTTGCACCTACATGTAACATCAGTGGTTCAAAGGATTCCTATAGTTCATGAATTCAACTAGATGTCTCAACACTTGTATAAGGGTGACTTGATCAAAGGATTTATTGGTTACTTATGGTACAAGATATCCTAGAGTTTGCTATGGAGTAGGATTTCTTGTTGTGTGCACTTGTAGGACAAGCTTTTGGACTATTGTGTTATAGTTAACTTTTTGGTCAAAGTCAACTTTGAATGTTGGTTTTTTAACTTAATATTTGGAGTCCCTACTCCTGTTCAAGGCATGTTGACTGTGTTGGCACACATCATGAAGAAGAAGATTTAGAAGCTATTCATAACAAATTTGAATTTTGGTTAACAAAGTCAACCATGTAAAATTGACCTTTTGTTGACCAAGGCTCATGAGGTTCCTTGTTCATTTTAACTATGGATGAGCTATTGATCTTTTAGTCAAAATGCTTCATTCAAATTTAAAAAGATTTCAAAGTTCAAATTCAAAAAGGGAGGGGAAAATACTTTTTTGTTACTTGAAGAATAAGTTATCCATACATGTCAAACATTTTAAAGGCAAAGTACATTCAAATGTTCAAACACTCATTACAAGAAAATTAGAATAAAATTACATGGAAGAAATCAATGTTTGAGCAATAGTTGACTTTTGGTCAAACAGTTGAACATAGTCAGACTTCTCCCTAGACCTATCCTTCTCTATTTCCATGTCCATGCTCCTTTTGAGCTTCACCGAATCTCGGAACATCATGTCATGACCAAACCTTGTCCATTCCTTCATGACATGCTAAGTTCCATGCCCAAGCTTGCATTGCCCAACTTCATGCCAACATTGCATCACCATGCTATGCTACTTGTACCTGCCAAACCTACACAACAGCCCTGCAACATCAATATCAAAACCATATCATATCAAGCCAAATCCAATTCCAACCAAGGTGGAGATTGTTGGGCTTGGTTGAAAATATACATGTTGAAGAAGTCCCATTTCGCTTAGTTTTTTGAATGAAGAAGGAGTCTAAGGCTATATAGAGGATGCAAGTTTTTTGAAGTCCCACGTCGCTTAGTTTTGTGAAGGAAGAGGGAGTTCAAGGCTATATATAGGATTCAAGTTCTTCATTCCAAGATGCACAAGTCAAAAACACTTTAAGCTTGTATTTGACTTTATTTGTTCTCTTATGCTTTTGTACTAGAGTGTTGTGAGATGTAGTTAAATATTTGTTTTGGAGGGTGTGGGTGTACTGGGGGTCTGGGTTTGTGAGGGTATATTATGTGTTGTAACAATTTTCACATAATGTTATTCTTTGGTTGTCTATTGACAATGGCCATGGTTTTTTCACCGGTTTTGAAGTTTCCACATTATATTCCTGTGTTGTGATTGTGTTCCATTGAAATGCCCAAGATGAGATAAGGGTGTCTCTCAATGGCGATACAAGCATGTAGATGAAAGAACTTCTGCTTGAGGGGGAACATAGTGGATAGACTCACACTTGAGGGGGAGATTATTGAGAAAAATGTGAATTATTGAGAATCAAGTGTGAGTTCTAAGTCCCACATTGATTAGAAAAATGGAGGTTAAGCACTTTATAAGTAAGAGAACCCATACACATATCATCTTAAGGTTTGGGGTGAATATGTGGTGGCTCTCTCACTTGTTTGGGTGAGTCTTTGACCTTTAGGTAAGTGTTTGACCCAATGTGTATGCTTCCCCCTGATGATTAACCATCAGTGGTATCAAAGCTTTTGGTTCGACCCGGGGATAAGTGTTCTTAGTATGCTTTGTGGTTGGAGTTTTGTATGATCTTCCACATCAGAAAAGAAGGGTAATGTTGTGAAAGAGTCATTAATCTGTAGTCACAATTTCTGTTGTACAGTTTGGGCTAGAGAAAATTGATGGAAGAATTTTTTTTGACTTGTGGAAAGTTCAAGTCAAAGATGTGTTTATACAATTAAGATTACACAAGCTGCAAGATTATGTCGGTAGTTGAAGAACTTCCTTCCAACAAGGAAGTTGCACCATAAAGTTTCAACATGGTTTTTGACATGTGAAATTCTTGGAGTGATTTAGCTTCAAGTGAAATTTATTCTTCATGATAAAGTATATGATTGTCAACGATGACAACGTGAAGTTATTGAAGTGGTTTATCTTCAAGTGAAATATATTTTTCACGAGAGAGTATGATAGTTTTTAAAACTATGATTGTCGGTGAAGACAATGTGAAAATTATTGGAGTGGTGTAGCTTCAAGTGACTATACTCTTAATGGTGGAGTATGATTATCGATGAAGAC
This sequence comes from Lathyrus sativus, assembly GCA_963859935.3. Lineage (NCBI taxonomy): Eukaryota > Viridiplantae > Streptophyta > Magnoliopsida > Fabales > Fabaceae > Lathyrus > Lathyrus sativus. The sequence goes on along the minus strand of OZ012738.1, from coordinate 554,143,411 downwards.
AATAAAATTTTATGTATTATTTTTAATCAAGGTGGATATTGTTGGGGTTGATTGAAAATATGCATGTTGGTACTCTTTATAGTGGAGTATGATTGTCGGTGAAGACAATAAAAGTTTATGTATTATTTTCAATCAAGATAGATATTGTTGGAGTTGGTTGAAAGTATACATGTTGAAGAAGTCCCACATCGCTTAGTTTTATGAATGAATAGGGAGTCCAAGGCTATATATAGGATGTACGTTTTTTGAAGTCCCACACCAGTTAGTTTTGTGAAGGAAGAGGGGGTTCAAGACTATATATAGGATTCAAGTTCTTCATTCCAAGATGCACCAGTCAAAAGCACTTTAAGCTTGTATTTGACTTTCTTTGTTCTCTTATGCTCTTGTACTAGAGTGTTGTGAGGTGTAGTTAAATATTTGTTTTAGAGGGTGTGGGCATACTAGGGGATGGGTTTGTGAGAGTATATTATATGTTGTAACAATTTTCACATAGTGTTATTCTCTAGTTGTCTATTAACAACGACCGTGGTTTTTTCTTCAGTTTTGGAGTTTCCACGTTATGTTTCTGTATTGTGATTGTGTTCATCTTTTTCTCTACATTTTTGTTTTTCCCAACACCAGTGGTATCAGAGCCCGATTCGAGTAAGGGACCGGCTCCTTGTGTTGAAAGTCTTCCTGACATTGTGGTTTGGAGGCGTGTTCTGTTGAAATGCCCAAGACGAGATAAGGGTGTCTCTCAACAGTGGTACAAGCATGTGGATAAAAGAACTTCCACTTGAGGGGGAGCATATTGGATGGACTCACACTTGAGGGAGAGATTGTTGGGGAAAATGTGAGTTATTGAGAATCAAGTGAGTTCTAAGTCCCACATTGCTTAGAAAAGTGGAGGTTAAACACTTTATAAGTAAGATGACCCACACACCTATTACCTTAAGGTTTAGGGTGAATATGTGGTGTCTCTCTCACTTTTTTGGATGAGTCTTTGATCTTTAGGTGAGTGTTTGACCCAATGTGTATGCTTTCCCCTCATGATGACCCATCACTGCGTCCATTAGCTATTCCCACTCCCTTCTCACTTTTCACACCCATGGCAAATACCCATTTTATTTATTTTATTTCTTGATTTTTTGGTAATTCTTTAATTCTATTTTTTTATCTTTTAACTACACAAAAATATTTTTTAATCATATTATGTTAGTATTAGTTAATTAGGTTTTGATTCCTAAATTAAGATTAATTTTTACATGTGTTTAGATTGGACTTAATTAGGAATTAGGGTTAATACCATTGACTTTGTTTTTTCTGTTTTATCTTTAACTCACAAGTTCACGATGCTTGGTTGAGTATCCTTAATAGCTTGAACTAATATCTTGCATGATCCCTCATTTTAATTGATTTACGTAATTGATTAAATTTCTTTTGGTCAATTAATTGAATAAATGGCCTTAGGACTATTTAATAACTCCTTTAAAACAAATTACATGCTCTCTTAGGATCTTATTCAATTAGGTGATCAAAAGTCCCTTCATCACTTAATTTGAATTAGAAACATTAGGAATTATACCATATATGTTCCCTTAGGTCAATCCCAATTATATTCATATTTAAAAACCCTAGAAAACAGATAAAATCAAGGCATGACAACATTACGTTTCATTCCCATTCTTTGGTAACCTGTCCCATTTTCCTAATCATGTCCTTAACTTATCCAATAAAAAACTAAAGTTCTTTTTCAAATAAACTTAAAACACCTTACAACTACAATGCAAATTATGCGCCATGAGCCTTAAGAAATGGAGAAGGAACAAGAGGGAGAATTCATATCCTTATTATGAATATCTGTGGATACAGGATGCATGACCGAGTTGTTCAAAGTATTCACCTCCGTTAATAGAATTTAGTACAATTCAAATCAAGCTTATTTTTATAATAAAAGGAAGAAAAAGGAAGAGTGTGTGGAATCTCTCTCCTTGAATGATTCAGACACTGCTGCAGAGCTCCCCGTTTGAATATTCATCTTTAGACTAAAATCAATCACAACCAATATCAAAAATTCCACAATCATACTCACTTGGTTTAAACACCACTCTCTTGTTTTAAACACCACTCCATTTGGTTTAAACACCACTCATTTAGTTTAAACACCACTCCTTTGGTTTAAGCACCACTTGCTTTGTTAACACACCACTTTTATTTCTCGTCCTTGGTTAAAGCCCCACTTTTTATTTCTGTTCTTGGTTATGACACCACTTTTAATTTCCTGTTCTTGGTTAAGACACCACTTTTAATTTCCTATTCTTGGTTAAGACACCACCTTTACATTCGTGTCCTTGGTTAACACACCACTTTTAATTTCTTGTTCTTGGTTCAGACACCACTTTTACATTCTCGTTCTTGGTTCATACACCAACCTTTATGATTCATTGTTCAAACAAAATTTATTTTCATAAAAGAACTGTTATAATCCATTCCTTTGCAGTCAGACTAACAACTTATAGCATTCGAACTAGGATCAAACAACTAACATCAAAATAATTTTAGGATACGAGTATAACATTGTTCCTTAAAATCAACCAACAAATACTTATTTTCTACTCGATGAACTACAGAGCTCTGATTTTCTCATTGCACTATGAGAATACGTAGGCACAAGATTTCAAAATCTTGGCGAGCACATTAATTAACAACTTATTTTTCCTCTTAATTAAAACCAATCGTAAGTAGCCTTTAGATAATAACACGCATCCATGCAAAGAACAATCAAAATAGTTCTCATTGAGTACAACAGATGTGAGGGATGCTAATACCTTTCCCTTGCATAACCGACTTTCGTACCATTTTCTCTTTCTTAAAGGTTTTATTGATATTTTCCCTTTCTCTTAGAATAAATAAAATTCAGTGGCGACTCTATTATATTTTTCGAGCGTGCGATGTGCTCGAATATTTTTTGCATCGCGACACTTATTGCTTGTATATTATGTTTAGAGACATTATTCTGAATATGTTAATAAAAATGGGTTATTCTGATAGAAATGTTGTTCACAAAACTAGTATAGTAAAATGTTGATATTGTTGGTTTTGTTTCAAGTTAAATGTTCTTAGGAAGTGTTGATGTTGTGTTAAATGTTCTTAGGAAGTGTTGATGTTGTTGATGCTGAAAATACCATATGTACCATGAGTATTAGTATAGTTCATATGCATTAGGCGCCTTAGTAGAGATTTGTTGATTATTGTTATTATTGAGTAATATATTTCTTGTTTACAAAGAGATGTAGATAAAAAGGGCTATTATGTTATAAATGTTGTTGACAAAAGTCTATTTGTACCATGACTAGTATAGTAAGATGTTAATGTTGTTGGTTTTTTTCAAGTTAAATGTTCTTAGGAAGTTTTGATGTTGTGTTAAATTTTCTTAGGAAGTGTTAATGTTGTGTTAAATTTTCTTAGGAAGTGTTGATGTTCAAAAGACCATATGTACCATGAGTATAATATAGTTCATCTGCATTAGATGTCTTAGTAAAGATTTTTTTGATTATTGTTGTTCAATAGTATAATTGTTATTAACACAGAGATGAGAGATTCGACCAACACCTCACATACAACCTCTGCTAATACTAAAAGTAAAAATAAAAACTAGAGGTGCCACAACGATGACCAATGTGCCAAAATCTCACGAAAGTGGTGTTTGCTTCCCGATTGATTTTTGTCCAAGAACTAGTAATGCTTATGGTGAACATGCTGATAGTTTTAAGAGTTACATGTTAGTATAAAGTAGAAGCAAAGTAAGCATTTTGATAGGTAATTGGCATGAAGTTTTTGATGGTATAAGAAATCAAATATGGACTGATATTACGGTGTTTGTTTTAAATTTTATGATTTATTTTACAAGTATGTATGACCATTTATTTTTGTTTGGTTTAATACTAATATCAACTCTATTACGTAAGCGTAGGAATTGTTTATTGTTCCAGATGATGATATGCTGTAAAAGAAATGGACTGCCTATGCTGGTAAGCGTTAGGGAGACTTTAAGGCACAACTCACAAGTGTATATTAAAAATCCAAGGCTTGACTTAGAGCCTCCATATGTGATGTATAAATGTATTGATAAGGGAATTTGGGAGGAGTTTGTCAAGTCTCGTAACAGTCATGAATTCATGGCTAAGAGCCAAAAAGGAAAGGAGAGTATGGCAAGAAATATCTATCCACATAGATTGTCTCATGGAGGATATTGTTGAATGTGAATATGGGTTTAGAAAAACGGTCTAGAGGGGGTGAATAAACCCAAATAAAATTTAATTGTCGATTACGAAAATTATCATAGTGTTTTCAAAAAATTGCAAGCAGACGGTTTGATGCGAAAATGTGAAAATTATACTATTCGAAATTTTGATCACGTTAACACTAAATTGTTTCACAAACACCAAAGATGAATGTGATAAAACACTAGCTATTCAATTGATTCGTTGTATAACCCATGATGTGTGTTTGTACAATGATTCAATATAGAGAATTCTAATTTCAATTGGTTCTCATAATATTAATCACCAATTCATATTAACAAGGTATTTGATTCCAATAAAACCTAATGCTTATGTAATAAATCACTATCAATTGAATCAATGATAAACTACGATAGAATTTAAATACCTAAGCATGCAAATACTACGAAATTAAATGCAAGATTAAGAGAGAGAGAGAGAGAGAGAGAGAGAGAGAGAGAGAGAGAGAGAGAGAGAGAGAGAGAGAGAGAGAGAGAGAGAGAGAGAGAGAGAGAGAGAGAGAGAGAGAGAGTGATGACACTTAGATTTATAGTGCTTTGATGTTCGTCCTTGATTTACCTACGTGCACTCTTCAATGGTTACCCATTGGAACCTGCATTGTTCCTTTTTATTTGACCAATATTTGCAAGAGTTCATAGAATCATCAATCCATAATACAAGTGATAAAATTAAAATCTCATATATGGATCTTGACTTATATATAATGCAATGTCAAACTCTTCTACACAATCTTTACTCGATTAACGCTTCTTGAATATTTCAATATCACCAATCTTCTCTAAGCCTTCATATGTAGCAATCAACCCCTCGATACTTCCGATTCCTTGTGCGATGGATTGTCCGAAGATTTGAGAAGATCTTTGCCTTATCCGTAGCCTTCCACATAATCATTACTAAGTCAATTTTGAAGAGCCGAACCTACTTCTTTTTAATGAAATTTGTCATCACCATTGGCAATCACCTTAATCATGAAAACAACTTGAAAATATTAACCAAATCTTTAAGAAAGATTAGTTTCAAGAACATGCCTCCTTCAATCAATTACAAATCTCCCGTTATCAAGATCTGAATTGAATTGAAGTTGAAGATGCAAGAATCTTGTTACAAGAACTTTGAACTTTCAAAATAGAGGAAATCAAATTTTCACAGAATCACAATGTTGATTATGATAATCACTATGATTTTTTGTTGATAAATAATGATAAAAAGGTTTTATATGTGCTTGAGATTAAGCTCAAAAATGGAATAAAAGAAAAATAGAGTTTTGACCCATTTTTCAATTGATTTGAATCAAGAGGAAAGTGTGATTCAAATTAAGAACCCCGTGATTTGTATCATGTGTTAAATTATATTCGAATCAAACAGGTTGAGCCAACTGAGAAAATATGGAAAATGGCATGATTCGAATCATGTGCGAAGTGTGATTTGAATCAATTGAGGAAAAGGTGATTTAGAGTTTCATGATTCGAATCATGTGTAAAATGTGATTCTAATAAAATGGTTTGAAAATTTATGGTTTGCCTCTGTTTAAAATGATTCAAATAAGGATTTATGCTTGATTCAAATCAAACATCCAAAGTTCGTCTTCTTCTCCCCAGGAGAGCCAGTCTCCTTCGTCTTAGGGAGCTGCGAAGAGGCCAAGGTCCGAGGAGCCCAGTGGCCTGATTGATCTGATGACTGGTTCATCCAAGGAGGGCTACGTCGTCCCGCTGTGCCATCAACACCAGGGTTATTTTCACGAGGCCCGATCTCCTACTGTCTCTGCTGGCGAAGTGAAGGCTATCCGTGATGCCGATCGAGAGTCTCGCCGGCGCATCTTGGCAGAGGATTTGGCCGCGATGATGCAGACCTTTACCACGGCTATGGTCCTGAACGAGGAGGGTTGCTCTACTGCTGAGCTGGCCAAATTGCAGGGGGACCTCACCTTCATGCAGCCGCGCCTGGACAAACTCACCAAGGAGCTGGAGAAGAGTCGGAAAGATGCTGCCGACCAGCGCAAGTGGGCGGAAGGTGCTGAGGAGAAGGTGACGTCGGTAGAGGAGAAGCTGGGGGCGGCGGCGGCCGATGTGCAGGCGCTGACAGTTTGCCTGGAAGTTCTGGACAACGCTTTTCGTCCGGCCGAGGACGAGACTGAGGAAGATCGGCGGATGATTACACGTGCTGATTTGGTCGCCCGGATTCGGGTGCTGGAGAGCGATTGCCTGGACGCTGTCGAGGTCGGGTTCAAGAGCGTTGTTGCGCAGATCCAAATTGTCAACCCCGGCGCTGCTCTGGTCGTGGACGGGATTGGGCCGTATCATGAGATCGTTGACAGGAAGGTGGTCTACCCCGAGCTTGTCGTCCCTGACGCTGACCCCGTGGATGCTGAGCAGGAGGGCGAGGATGTATAGGTTTCCCGGGCCTGCGTGCTCGTAGTTTCCTGGCCTGCGCGACGATGTTTTGTAACTTTCTTGTTTTCTTTGTTGGGCCTGCGTGCCCTTGTTCATGTAATGTTGACTACTGGGGTGGTGCCCGCTTTTGCTTAATATATTTCTGAGAATTTTCTAAGTGTGCGCTCGATTTTTGCATGATGTTTATGCTCGTTTTATTTCTGCACGTATTTGTATGCTTGAGATATATATGTTTGAAATTCATGTTTAGTATGCCTTTGGGTCTGTCTAGGGTGGTAGCTCGATAAAACTTGTTACCGGCGGTGAAGGGAACTGGCCGGTTGGCCGGAATTGTTGCCTGACCGGTTTAGGGTTAGTTCTCCCCGTGGCGTGGACATCCCATCGTGAGCTGGGCGTCCTACCGATTTTGGTACGGCGGTGGGGAACCTCGGTCGAGGTGTTCCCCGCCGAGGAAGGCCTTCTGCCCACGCACACGATAGGCAGGGCTTGCTTTTCTCTGGTCGTTAGTAGACGCGAGGAAGTGCGGTGGTACCATGTCGCGCCCCAGTGGTCGCGACGACTGGTCGTTGCGGGCAGTGTTTAACTGTAGTACCGCTTAAGTTTCGCGGCGTTCCATGGTCGAGCTAGTTGTTCCCCATGCAGGTTTTCGAGGTAATAGGCCCCGTGCTCCGTCTTGTCGCGGACACGATAGGGGCCTTCCCAGTTCACAGCTAGTTTGCCCTCGTGTGAGTCTTTCTGGTTTCTGCGCAGAACTAAGTCGCCGGTTTGGAAGTCGCGTTTTAGGACTTTGTTGTCGTAGCGAAGTGCCACCTGCTGTTTCAGTCGGGCTTCCCGGAGGGATGCTCCTGAGCGAATCTCTTCGACGAGATCGAGCTCTTCGCGTAAGGCGCCATCGTTGTCGTCGGAGCCGAGGGGAGCTTCAGTCCGTCTGGATGGCTCGCGTATCTCGACCGGGATCACTGCCTCGGTACCATACGTGAGGCGGAATGGGGTTTCCCCTGTGGTTGAGTGGGCGTAGTGCGGTATGCCCAGAGGACGCTGTGGAGCTCCTCGACCCATGCCCGCTTTGCGTCGCCAAGTCGTCGTTTGAGGCCCCTGAGTATGACCCTGTTCGCGGATTCTGCCTGGCCGTTTGTTTGGGGATGCTCCACCGAGGTGAAATGGTGTTTGGTACCGAGCTTGGTGACGAAGTCGCGGAAGTTTTCGTCCGTGAACTATGTGCCGTTGTCGGTGACGATGGCGAGCGGGTACAACATTGGACAGCCAGGTTGAATACTGGGCTTCCGAAATAAATTTTGCCTCTAGTAGGTCTTTTACAGCTTTCTCGGCTGCTGCCGATTTTTCGGGGGACTGTCTACACCTACGTTGAACTACGGCCTTTGCGGTCGGGCTGATGGACAGCTGGTGGCAGGCGATCTCGGGGTCGAGTCCGGGCATTTCTGCGGCGCTCCATGCGAAGAGGTCGGCGTTCTCGCGGAGGCAGGCCTGTAGCTGTCGTTTCGCTAAGTTGGGGAGTCCGGCGCCGATCTTCACGGTTCTGATCTTGTCTTTCCCGAGTATGACGATCTCGAATTCGCCGTCCAGGATGGGGCGCGCCGGGTGGGTGGGATGCTCGTTGGCTTCGCTGGTCCTTATTTTGTGATCGCGTTCCTCGGTGAAGCGGCTGTCGAGGTCCACGGATCCGACCAGCTCCTTTGGTTCGCTCTTCGGCGCTACGATTGGGGTCACCTTCTTGGTTGCTGGGGTGATGGTGTCCAAACCTTTCAGCGTGGCCTCGAAGCACCTCCGGGCGGCCTCAATGTCTCCGTTAAGGGTCACCACTGCCCCCCGTTTCATGTAGTACTTCATCTTCAGGTGGACGGTGGAAGGTACCGCGGTGAGTTATGTTATCGTTGTTCTGCCCAGGATGTAGTTGTAGAGGGATGGGCACTCGATGACTAAGAAACAGATGCTGATCTCCTTGGCCGTTTCCTCTTCTCCGAAAGTGACTTTCAGCTCCACGTACCCCCAAGGTCTCGTCGTCGTGTCGTTGAACCCCTGAAGGTCGGAGCCTACGTAAGGAGAAAGGTTGGATTCGTCGAGTTGGAGGGTTGTGAACAGGTGGGTGTACATGATGTCCACCGAGCTGCCTCCGTCGACGAGGATGCGCCTGACGTCGAAGTTCGCCATCTGCACCCGTATGAGCAGGGGAATGTTGGAGTTAGGGGATCCCCCGAGGAGTTTCTCAAGGTAGAATGTGATCGGATTGGATCGACCGCGGAATCTTTCGAGCGTGCTCATTTTCCCAGAGTTGCTCGTGATAAGCTCGTCGAACTTTCTTTTCACTGATCCTATGGACAGGCTCCTTGTGGCGCCGCTCGAGATGACCATGGCTCTGGCGAAGTATTCCCACCGGCTGGTTGGCCGGACTGGCTCACTGGGTAGGTCGGGGCCTTCGGGGAGGCCGAACTCTCTACCCGTGAACCAGTCCTCGGGGCGGCTGACACACAACGCGACCTGGAGTCTGCTGTCGCCGTCGGAAGAAGGGAGTTCTTCGATTTTCTTGGCCTCGGGGGCCTCTTGCCTTGGGGCCTCACCCCTCGGGTGTATCTCTTTAGGTGGCTGTCTTTAATCAGGATTTCAATCGTGTTCTTGAGATGGATGCAGTCTTCGGTCACGTGCCCGTGGGTCCTGTGGAATCGGCAATATTTCGATTTGTCCACATTGGGTTTGGGGGGCGTCGGCCGGGATAAGCGGACACCTCCTTGGACAAATTCAGTTTTGGCGCACTCGGCCAATATGCGCTCGCGGGAAGCAACTAAGGCCGTGTATTCCGTGAATCGACCGGCAGGGCCGCGTTGTTCGCGCTGTTCACCAGGGCGATCTTCCTGACGACGGTCACCTCCCTGCCGATGGCTGGAAGCTCCGTCATCTCGGTGCCTGCGGGGGGCCTCTCTGTCTCGGGTGTCTCGCGTGGAGTTGGCTGCTTGGGTTTCCTCGAATCGGATGTAATACGCGACTTTGTCGAGGAAATCCTGTAGGGAGGTCGGCCGGTGTATGCCTACGGCCTCATAGAACTTGGAGTCGTGGCGTAGACCCTGTTCCATTAGGTAACGCTTCATCTCGTCTGACGTCGTTACCTGCACCGCTTCCCGGGTGAATCTTTCGATGTACTTCCGGAGAGGCTCTTCGGGGGCTTGGATTATCGCGCTGAGGACAGCCTCCGTCTTCGGGTGGCGTCAGGATGCTATGAAATGTTTTAAAAACAGGTCCTTCAGGACTCTCCGGGACGTAATTGATTCGGGCTCCAGACTTTTGTACCACGTCATGGCGCCTTTCCTTAGGGTCGTCGGGAACAACCTGCACTTGATAGCTCCTCGGACGTTCCGATAATCGAGCATGGCCTCGATGTCTTCCAAGTGATCATCCGGGTCGGATGTGCCGTCGTACGTCGATAGCGTCGGGGGCTTCTCCATCCCGTGAGTAATGGGGCGACCATGATTCCCCGGGACAACGAAGTCCGGTAGTTGTCTTCGTCGCTGAGAGCGGGTGACTGAGGAGGAGATGAGCCGTTTAGGATAGGCACCTGGTTTCGTGTCCTCGACCTCCTGACCAGGGATTCGACGCGCGGGTTCCTGGCCAGGATCGCCGAAGTGTTCTGCCGTCTCCCGCGAACTTGTCTCGCTGGGGATCTAGTGCGCTCTCGCACCACTTCTGTTCGGGGCCTCTCCAGCCAAGGTCGGAGATTTCTGGGTTGAGGCGAGGGGCTCCCCGAGCCCCCATTCTAGTATCCCCGCTGAGGGGACCTTGGGGGGCCTTCCCGCTCCAGCGCTCCAATTCGTGCGTTCTGCTGAAACAACAGCTGGTTCGTCTGGTTGATGGCCGCAAAGAGGGCGGCCACCGTTGGGTCCGCTCCAGCTGGGATAGGAACGGGTTGGAACGCCGCTGGGCTAGGGGCCGGTGGTCGGCCTGGCGCAGCAGTTCTGCGGATGACGGGGAAGCAGTCTGGCCGTCTCTCTCGTCGGTATCCGCCGGACGTGACGTCTCCATCTGCTTGCTTCCGTTGGCGGCAGCGTTGAGCACGAAGTCGTGCATGGTATCGTCGTGGTGTAGGCTAGCCATGATCGTGGAGTGCTGGTGAAACTTTGGTTTTCTGCTCGGAGTAACAGGGAAGTTTCTGTTCCCACAGACGGCGCCACTGATCTGACCTGATCAGAAGGGGATCACGGGCTGGCCACACTCTATTGGACTGCTACTTGTTCACCGGTGATGATGAGGAGAAGGGGGGTGTACCTGCAAGACACTCCGATGCCAAAGTAAGGAATTGGGCAGAGTGAGAGCAAAGTACAGAAATGGGGTAAGAAGGGAATTTTCTTGACCCTCTTGTGGAAGAGGGTATTTATAGAGAGACCCCAGCGTTGGGCCAACGGTCACTTGTGGGCTGGATGGCCAGGCCCAACCCAGGTGACTACTAGGGCTTACGTGGCGTAGTGAAGACCAGGACGTGGTCTTCGCCCTAGTCCAATTGTCCCGTGGTATCCGGAAAGTGGGTTTGACCCGCTCTTTCGGAGGTGGGCAGTTAAGGGATGACGTGTCCCCGCGGAGGGGAGCACGTGGAGAACGTGCGCATGGCACGTTATTCTCCCCGCGTAGGGGAGCTCGCGCGGTTCCCTGGCGGTGTGTGGCCCTCCCCAAGGGGGGAGCACACGAGAGCGGGGAGGACAAATCATCATGCCCGTTGGCAGGGGGGATTCTGCCCGTGGAGGCTGTTCTGTCATGCTAGGGGGAGCGCTGAGGACTCTTAGAAACGCGTCGTCCTGCTTGACAAGGAGTGTATCCTGCCCATCCGGTGGGGGGTGTGTGCCCGGTCAAGCTACCCCACTTATTAGGCCTTGTGCATTATTGGGCTGGGCCCAGGCCAGAACATATATGATGTTTAAAGTAATAGACTGATTGAAAATGGTTAGAATGAAGAATTAGGGAGTTTTTGCTCCTTGGTAAACAAAATGACCAATGGAGAGTTGAATCTTTGATGGGAAGGTTTTCTGGTGTTTTGGGGATTTGGACAACTTCTGAGGATGATTTGTTGTGTTTTTGGATGATTAGTTTGGAGGTTTTGTGACTGTTTCAAGTCTTGGAAGGTTTTGTGGTTTGGGTGCAAAGTGAGGAACAATGAAGTTCAAGAGAAGTTTGTTGAGATTTGAGGGAGGTTTAGAGCTTAATGCTTGTGTCTTTTTCTGAGGAAATGAATTGGTATTTATAGGAGAAATGATCTGATGCAAGTGAGAAGGGTTTGGAAAAAGTTGAAGCATGATCCATTGGATAATTAAGCTTTTTCATAAAGTGGATATAAGTACAAGTAGCCATGATTTTTCTTTCTAGCTTGCAAGTTGACTTCTCCTCACAAGTTTTTGATAGATTTTGGCTTTTACAAGTTGATCTTGGTTCAGATCATGCTTTCCTTGAATCATGGAAAGGGATTGGAAGTGAAAAGGTACTTTTTATACATTATACAATGTAAAACAAGTCAACATATTGAAGGATGCTTTTGTATGATGAAACAAGATCCATTTCTACAGAACTTGATATCCTTTGAGTGATTTCACTGAGCGGAACAAGGTTCAAGTTGGCCACTTGCTCAGGAAGTGCTTGGAAAATGGACAAAACATGTTATGAACTCGTGAGGAATCCTGGTTGTGCAATTATGCCTAAGTCACAATGCCTTACCATGGTCCCTTGAAAAATTCATAACTTCATGCTCAAGCAAGATCTTTTCTTGCTCTTGATATCATTGAAAAGATGAGATAAAATACTACAACTATGATGTTGATCACTTGGAAAGAATCAATATGAATCATGGAGATAATAGGCTATCAAAATTGAACTTTTCACTGATTTATACTTGAAATATTTTTAAGTGTTGAACATTTTCACAACTTGAAAAACTTCAACTTTGAACAATCATAAATTCCAATTGGTAAATTCTTTGGAGTCCATTCTTTCATCAAATTGAAGTATGTAATACCATCTTTAAAATGAGTCTTCAAGTGTTTCCATTGGATGCTTGAGGAAGAAGTTAGGGTCTTGAAAAGTAGGGCGTTTGTTCATGAAATTTTGTAACTTAGAAAAATTACAAAACCCTAATTTTACCAACTTTGAATCTTTGCTTGACTTTCTTGATGAATCATGGTCAAATTCAATCATCCATCATATTTTTATGATCCTTGACTTGTGGACTCCATGTTTGACCAAAAATCTCAAAAGTCAAACTTTGACTTTGATGAACAATTGACTTTTTCAGCTGAACTTGTTTTCTTCCATTGTCAATGGATCAAGCTTCTTGAATCAATTCAATCATATGAATGGGCCAAGATGATGTACTTGAGGTCCTTGGAACACGTTTTGAAGTGTTGAATCATGTCTTGCTCAAAAAGTCAAACCTAGACTGAATTAGGTCAAAACCCTAATTTGGATGCATCATATGACTTGGGGCTTAATTAAATGACATTGATGGAACCTTACCCTTGATTATTGATGAAAATATACTCTTGATCATATTGGAGAGTAGGGCATCACACAAACCCTTGATTTGGTTAACTTCTTGCACTTCTTGGTGCAAAGACCATAGCTTGCAATCAAAGTAAACCAAAGCACACACTCTTGAAATTCAAAGGGGTTAGCAATGCATAAAAACACACACACACACACATGAGATGATTGATGCTATACCAAAATGATGCGAATGAGGTGGAATATTAGGGCTAAAAATTAGGGTGTGACAGATGCCCCTATTTAAGTTTCTTCTATCCGGAGATATGGATATTGAAATCTTCGTCTCAACGCGATAAGAGAGACTTAAATATAAACATGCATAATTTTTGGCCCTAAGATGCCACCAAGTTGCTCATGATATGATATGAAGTGAATGCAATAAAAAAATATTGAGGGGAAATGATGCCACAAGAGATGAATATACTGGGGAAAAAGGTTGTAACTCCACTAGGGATGAGATTAACAGCTTTGACAATTGAAATAATAACAAACCCCTATAATTGGAATAGAATCCAACTTAAAATAATCAAATAATCTGTTTGAAAGGATAATAAACTTCCTCACAGCTCGGGTCGTAAGCAACGAACAGGTCTCAGTTTCTTCTTTAATCAAGTTTTTCACTTGAAAATGATAACAATAAACCTCCCCATGCCTCGGGTCACAAGCCACAAACGGGTCTTAGTTTCTTCTTTAATCAAGTATTTTTCACTTGAAAAGGATAACAATATACCTTCCCACGCCTCAGGTCACAAGCCACAAACAAGTCTCAATTTCTTCTTTAATCAAGTTTTTCACTTGAAAAGAGTAACGATAAACTTCCCCACGCCTCGGGTCACAAGCCACAAATGGGTCTCAATTTCTTCTTTAATCAAGTTTTTCACTTGAAAAGGGTAACAATAAACCTCCCCACGCCTCAGGTCACAAGTCACAAACGGGTCTTAGTTTCTTCTATAATCAAGTTTTTCACTTGAAAAGGGTAACAATAAACCTTCCCACGCCTTGGGTCACAAGCCACAAATGAGTCTCAGTTTCTTCTTTAATCAAGTTTTTCACTTGAAAAGGATAACAATAAACTCTTGAGGAAGTATTCACTTATGGGAAAATATCTTCACATGGTATTAGGAATTTTAATGGAGGTTTATAACTTCAATGAGGATTAAACTCCACTGAGGATCTGAAAAGAGATGCGGGCCGATTGACATGCGAAATAGATTTCTCAAATAAAGAGAAAGATCATCTGTAAGAATCTTCACCAAACTTCTCTGACGGGACTTCCGAAGAGATGCCATTTGATGGGAGCAGGATTTGATAATGAGCTCATTAGGGAGCATTACTAGCTGTAGTTTGAAGTTTCATTAGAGAAAAAAAATTCTTGTAACAGGGTATCTCAGATAAGGAGAAAAATAGTTGTAAAAGTCTTAAATAAACTTCTCTGAAGGAATCTTTTGTAGAGATACCATTTGAAGAAAGATCAATTAATAATCTGATAACTTCATTGCGAATATACAAACTGCCTTGAAAAGAGACTGCCATTTTTCGTTCAACAAAAAGTCTGAGAACATAACTAGCTGATCAAATAAAGAGACTGTCACTTATTGTCTGGTATAAATTCTGAGAAGGTGTTATAACAATACTGTTGTGAAATAAAAGTTTGTCTTTAATGGGGATCCATAAACAGATTCTTCCTGGAGAGACAAAACTTCCAAAGGTTCAAAATAAATGTACTATCGATTTAGGTTTAACAACCTAGAAAGATTCGAAATCAAATAATTATCAGAGACCAAGGCTCAATCCAGAAATAAACTGGAGAGAAACTGTCAAACAAGACTCTACCCAAGGAGGAATGAACTCAATTGGGGATTTATCCTATCCAAGTGCGAAAAGTAATAGCTAAAGCAAAATCTTCCACAAGGAACAAACTCGGTGGGGAATTAGAAAGGATATACACTTTTTTCTTAAGGTTGACAACTCTACTGGGAGAGATGAAAAATAAATTCACCTGGGGGAAAACACAACCGAAGTGAGTGAAGTAAACATCACCATGAAAATGAAGAAATGCACATGTATCATGCATATGTGTATGAATGAATGTATGTCATGCTATCTTTATGCTGAAAAACAGACGAAAAGAGGTAAGCTAAAGATGAAATAAACATCACAGCACAACCAGATACTCGGCCACTCAACAAGATGGAAACATCATTGAGGATGAATTAAAATCCACAGATGGAACAAAATCCTGCTTCAAGGTTCCAATCTCTGGGGGAAAGAAGATACTTCACTTTAGGATAATTCAAAATAATCTTCGATCATAAAAAATCCACTGAAGGATAACAATATGGACTCTGCTTCACGGGGAAGAAAGATCCACTAGGGAAGGACCACCGATAACTGAAGAAACTTGAATCAAAGTTGTATGGAGACACCAGACTTGAGACTTCATAGGGGATAAAATAAATATCCACTTCACTAGAAAGGTTTGAATCAGATTTGTAGTTGGGATGCCAGGGTTGAGATTTCATAGGGAATAAAATAAATATCCACTTCACTGGAGAGGTCTGAATCAGAGTTGTAGCTAGGGATGCCATGGTTGAGACTTTATAGGGAATGAAATAAACGATCACTTCACTAGGGAAGATTGAAGTCAAAGGAGAAATTATAGTACCAGACATGCCATAACCGCCTGAATTAGAGACTTACTAGGGAAATTTGGATTCTTGAATCAAAGTTTAGTTGGGAGTTCAGGCTTAACACTTCGTTGAGGAGTACTAAGTTCATAAGAAACCCACTGGGGAACTTCTAAGTCACATAACAAACATGTCATCAGTTGTAGAAACTTCTAAGTTACTGAGGAGTACTAAGTTCATAAGAAACCCACTAGGGAACTTCTAAGTCACATAACAAACATGCCCACAACTTTAGCAAATTCAGTGTGGGGGCAGAGCCCGCGCTCGAGCAGAAACTTCTTCATGTAATCGATTGTAGAAACCTGGACGGCCTCCTTATTGAACCTTTCGATGTAGGCTCGCAAAGGTTCATCCCTCCCCTAAATGATGGCCTCGATGGAGGCTTCGATCTTCGTGTGGAGGTGAGAGGTCGTGAAGTGTCTAGAGAACAGTCTCCTCAGTTGTCTCCATGAGGTGATGGAATTGTTAGGGAGTCATCTGTACCAGGTCATTGCCCCTTTCCTGAGTCTGGTCGGGAATAACCTGCATTTGATAATGCCCCGGACACTGCGGTAATCGAATAACGCATCGATATTTTTGACGTGCTCGTCCGGGCCTGTTGTACTGTCATATGTCCTTAGAGAGGGGGGTTTCTCCAGTCCTTTTGGCAGGCGCATGACCATGATCTTCTGGGACAACGGGCCGCGAGCCTCGTCGTCATTGCTCTTTGTCGCTACTCGAAAAATACGCGCAACGACGGGGAAGGCGAAAAAGGAAAAGGACAGAAGAGTCGCCACCGAATTTTATTTATCCCATGAGGGGAAAGGAAAATATCGAGAAAACCTCAAGAAAATAAAGGATAATATGGTCTCGTAACCAAGATTGGGTTCGGAAGCCGGTTATGCGAGGGGAAGGTATTAGCACCCCTCGCATCCATCATACTCGATGGGAACCATTTGTTTGTCGTGTGTGATTTATTTGCTTAAACATTATGCTATAAAAGAGTGTTCCAAAGGATAGAGGGAAAGGTTAGAAATTGGGAAAAGAGAGATAACAGGGGAAGGAAAAGAAAGAATGGACTCGGTAGGACTTCGCGGTCCTAGGCCTGCGTATTCTCGATAGACATGAGAAAATCAGAGTCGACGTAGTTCCGGGAACTACAGATATAAGGGGGAATGTGCTCGACAAGGATTGTGGCCCTTGTGCCTACGTATCTTTACTTGAACGAAGTAAAGAATCAGAGCAGCCGTAGTTCGGCCTACGATTTGTTGACGTTTTTATGGATGATGCTATCGTACGCATTCTAGCAGTTAGGTGTATTGCTGCTCGCTCGTTGGAGACTTAGACATTACCAGTTTGCGGTAGAATGGACGTATCATATCCTTTTCGAAAGATAAGTTTTCGCCATGCAAGGCAAGATGTCACATTTGATTTGTTGAATTGTTATTTTAAGGGGTGAGATAGGTCCTCGGATAGTAACCCCTACGGGTAGTACCCAATTCTTTATCTCGAAGTTTTTGTTATGAAAGGGTGTGGCGAACATAGCGTCTTCGTATTGAAAGACGAGTATCAAAACCATACACACTACAGTGAGCATCTCGACACTCGGAGAGGAAGAAGTCTACACTTAATCCTCTCTTTTTAGTTCAATACAAAGAGAACTTCATTCTCTTATTAAAGTGTTTTTGGTTTTGAATGGTAAGTGCTTTTGCGACAGAGAACCCTACGGTAAACGCCAACACTCGGGATAGGAGAAGGCCTACGCCTAACCACTCCATGACCATTCAAGTTTTTGTTATGAAAAGAGTTTAAAAATGCGCTCGGTACGGGACCGAGGTTTTTAGGTGACAAAGATTGCGGAAAGAAGTTGTAGAGGGAGATAGGTGGCGGATAAAGTCACGTCTTCGTATTGAAAAACGAGTATCGAAACCACCCAGACTACAGTGAATATCCCAACACTCAGAGAGGAAGAAGTCTACACTCAATCCTCTCTCTTTAGTTCAATACCAAGAGAATCGATTTATTTATTGTAAGTGTTTTGAAAATGCACTTGATACGGGGCCGAGGTTTTTTAGAAGAAAAAGGTGTGGATGAAAACGTCTTCGTATTGAAAGACAAGTATCAAAACCAACCACACTACAGTGAGCATCTCAACACTCGGAAAGGAAGAAGTCTACACTCAATCCCTTCTCTTTAGTTCAATACAAAGAGAACTTTACCCTTTTATTAAATATGGTGAATTGGCTTAACAACCGTTTGAGAAAATCCGCTTGACGTTGGGTCAATGATTTAATTGTTTAAAAAGGTTTGAGGTGAAGCGAGCAAGGTCGATGGCGGTGCACAAGGCATCCGGCTTACATGGTCAAAAATGGCTCGATAAAATCGAGAGTTTACTTTTAGAAATAGTTTTTGGAGAACAAAGGTAAACAAGGACCATAACAATATTCACATACAATAATCATACAAACATAAACTGGACGGCTCAAAAAAAATCGAGACACACAAGAAAAACGGCACAAAGTGCCATCAAAGAGTTCATCGTGCGGACTCTTTGAATAAAGTCAAAAAAACAGTAACTTCAAAATGTGACATTTTTGGGTTAACTTCCAATGGTGGAAGTTATGTGTTATTTTAGGCTTTTTTTTAAAATGTCACATTTTGTACATAACTTCCACCATTGGAAGTTATGCGTTATTTTTGACTTTATTTAAAAAATGTCACTTTTTGCACTTAACTTCCAATGGTGGAAGTTAGTGTTATTTTTGACTTTTTTCAAAAATGTCACTTTTTGCACTTAACTTTCAATGGTGGAAGTTATGTGTTATTTTTGACTTTTTGTGGTTCTAAACCATGGACTCTTGGTCCCCTTGGGATCTTACATAGTATACACAACAATAACAACAACATTCATATGACAAATGCAACAAATGTAAAAAAAAAAAAAACCAAATATAAAAAAGAGAGTAAAGTTAAGAGGATGGATACCAAAGATTTTCCTCCTTTCTTTTTCAAGCTCCTACTGGTTTTGGATGGATGTGTTCTTCACTCTATGTTATGGAAGTGTTGCTCTTCAAGAAGCTCCTCTTGTTTTTGGTGGTTTTCTTCTCTCTATTTTTTCTGGGTTTTTCTCTCCTCCAAGTGTAGTATCTCCCTCAATGCTTGCTTGTGTGTTGTGTTATGTGATGATAGTAAAGGAATACTATCTTTCTATCCTTGCTTGCAGCCCCTTTTTCACACTTTTCTGTCACCTTTTGCTGCTGTCCCAATGCCACACTCCTTGCACAATTTTTCACTTCAAAGTTTCCATTTTTGGCAATATCTTTTACTACCTTTTTGTGCAGCCCCACTTTCCCTCTACTTCTAGTATGCTTGTGCTGCATTTTTCTGCTACAACACTCTACAATGCTGTCCCTCTTTGTGCCCATTGGTCCCTTGGTTGGTCATGCTTGAATATTCCCATGTAGCCAATTATCACTACTTTTTGACAACATTTTTGAAAACTGATTTTTAGCATGTAGATGTATCATTTGCATGTTATTTATTTGACCTTATGACATAAAAATAATTTTGTAACATGACACATATAGTCATCTCTTGCATGGGGCTGTTTTGCATAATATTCACATTGCCCATGGCTAAGCAAACATAGTCTTGATCTTGACATTTTCCAATGTTGATTTAATTCTTAGATATTTCTTGGATATAATGTGGACTTGGTGTGGAATTTCCATAACATGAATTGGATTAGAGACTTGAATGAAGATTAGAAATACATTAATTTCTAAACATTACTTAGAGTTGAAAATCTTGCAACAAATGACATTCTTGTAATGTCACAAAACTTCTCTTTATAATATTCTTGCCTTTAATCTTGAATTCATGATGGATTTCCTTTATGTCATTGAATTTGAAAAAAATGGAGAAATGAGTCAAGCCTTGAAAGAGGGCAAATTTTGGGGTGCAACAGCTTCCCCTATTCAAACGACTTGGACCTGAAGGGATGAAAAGCAAACACTTTCAAACATTCGAGGTAAAAGGTGATTGAATACAAAAGAACCCAAAAATTTGTCAACCGTAGAATGAAACCTTTGACATCGCCGTCAGGCACCTATGACAGGTAGAATATCTGACTTCGCCATCAGTCGTTGATCAAATACAAACACCTGACCTTGCCGTCAACTCTTAATAGCATTCTAACTTCGCCGTCAGAACTTAACATCAAATTTGTGAGATCTGACCTCACCGTCAATATTCAACATAATCTGTAAAAACATCTGATTGGTAGAACATCTGATCTCGCCGTCAGTCCTTCATATCCTCTGACTTCGCCATCAACTTACAACATAATCTGACTTCGTCGTCAATTAAAATCATCTGACTTCGCCGTTATTTATCAAACCATTCTGACGTCACCGTCAACCCTCTACATGATCTGACTTCGCCATCAATTCTCCACATAAAATTTGGCAAAACACCTGACTTCGTTGTCAGTCCTTAACATCAAATTGGTAGGACACCTGATTCCGCCGTCACTCTTCCATAATCTAACTTCGCCGTCAACTCCCAAAATGGCTTGACTTCGTCGTCAATTCTATTCATAATCTGACCTCGTCGTCGATTCCCAACATGGCTTGACTTCATCGTAAATTCTCTTCATAATCTGACCTCGTCGTCGATTCCCAACATGGCTTGACTTCGTCGTCAATTCTCTTCATAATCTGACCTCGTCGTCGATTCCCAACATGGCTTGACTTCGTCGTCAATTCTCTTCATAATCTGACCTCGTCGTCGATTCCCAACATGGCTTGACTTCGTCGTCAATTCTCTTCATAATCTGACCTCGTCGTCGATTCCCAACATGGCTTGACTTCGTCGTCAATTCTCTTCATAATCTGATCTCGTCGTTGATTCCCAACATAGCTTGACTTCGTCGTCAATTCTCTTCACAATCTGACCTCGTCGTCAATTATCAAAATCATTTGACTTCACCGTCACTTCATTTTGCTAAAAAGCGAGTATCGAACCCAAAGTTCGACTCAACCCTAAGTTCAGAAGAACATTCGTCGATTCACCATCTGGGTGAAAAAAATCCGTTGGGGAAATATGAACTTGAATAAATAGACTCCGCTAGGGAGACCGATAAGATGAACACATTTGTCAATGACCTGGCTGGAGGTCTGGATACCACGCAGGATTGAGAAATATACTGATAACTGCTGGAGATACACTTGAAAACAAAGGGGCGGCAACCCGGCTTATGCTTTACATGCATATGTTTGAATATGGCGTAATTCTCCATACGAAATGGAAATGCTACGCGTTTGGGAGGATGTTATGCATGATGCAAATGCAAAGGAAACACTTTAGCAAAATAAATGCCAAAGAGAAAGGATTAATTCCGCCGGGTAGAAGACTAGACACGTCTAGTACAAATGTTAGGGAAAACAAACCCTGGATGGTCTTCTGAGCAAACTTCCGGGTAAAATTGTTCCACTAAGAGCAAATCCACCCTGCTGGGGATTAGACAATGAGGGAACCAATATCAACCTTTGCTTGGGGAAATGAGCAATAAACTCAACAAATACAACTTCCGCTTGAGGAATGAGTCAATGACCTAGACTCTGAGGGGAAAAGGAGCCAGTTGTTCAAACTCTATGGGGAAAACAAATTTCTGAATTTGTTCCAATGCTGAGGGATAAACCCACACCCGCTCACTAGAAACGATCATGCTCAGCTGGAGATGTCAATCTTGACCTGCTGAGGATATCCTTTGATTGTCAAGGTTTCAAACTGCTGGGGGTGACCAATGGGGGTCGCCCATGACTTTACTAGAGATGCCCCTGTCTGGGCTGAATATTGATTTGAAGATCTGATTAACCACGGGGTTGAAATACGTCATGTAATACACCCATGGTATTGAAAAGATGCCCCTGACTGTGCTGGATTTTGCTTTGGTGATCTTGAGTTTTGTGGGAGGACCCACAGTCTTTGCAAATAATGCCCCTGACTGGGCTGTTAATTGCGTTGAAGCTCTTGAATTTACCCAACAAAAGTTGCACAACTTCGTGGGGAACACCCACAGTCTTGCGGAGAATGCTCCTGACTGGGCTGATAATGATCTTGAAAATCTTCGAAATTGATCCTGGACTGATCTCGCATATGTGAATGCTTGATGATAATGATGTTCCATAAATGTAAATGCAAATGCAAATGCTAGAGTGGAGATACAAGACCTCGTGAGTATGATATGATTATAGGTATGCATATGATGCAAGATGCTTATGAAGTCGAATGCGATGTGTATGATGCATATGATAATGATGGATGCAGGCAGTTGATTGGGAATGCAGGTGATGACGTGGTGGACTTTTTGTGGTTGCCAATGTAAATTGGACTTTGGGTTGGAAGTACCAGATGAGGGTTGGTATTCGGAGGGTAGACCAGATGGGACTGGTTGGCAAAAGGTTAGGTTGTCAAAGGAGGGTTGATTTTGTGGTTTGCCATATGGGAACTGGACTTTGGGATAAGGTTTACCAGACCAGAACTGGTGGCAAAAGGTTAAGTTGTCAGACGAGAACTGACTTCTAGGTTTGGTGTCAGACTGGAACTGACTTTGTGGTTTGCCAAACGAGGACTGGTTAAACAGAAGGCTAAAGGAAGCATGACCAGATGGGAGCTGGTTTAAGGGCTGACATGTATCAGAAGGGAATTGGTGTTTAGTGAAGGATTGACCAGATGGGACTAGTATAAAGGTTTTCCAGACAAGAACTGGACTTTGGAAGTTCTGATTTGTTTTGATAGGTGACAAGTTTAGGCTGTGGGATGAAGGATCCAATGACAGCAAGGCCTTCGAACGGTTAAGGTTATTGGGTGAGATGACGGTACGATTCCCGACACTCGTTTTGAACCCAACAATTGCTGATGAGGATGAACTTGCTTGAGTAGCTTGCCATGAGACGACCTCGAGATGGCTTGCCCCAGAGTTTGTACCATGAAAGGATTCATCGTTTGTTTAACCGACTCTTGGTGGTTGGCTTCAATATACTTTTGAAGTAGCTTGCTCTTGAAAGAGCGTTGAAGCGACTTGACTTATCCTGATTGAACATTGAAGGGATTTATCCTCAAGTCAAAGAAACTCTGGGTGGCCCGGCCCTGATCGGTACCATGAAAGGGCTCATCATTGTTTAACCGATTCTTGTGGTAGTTGACTTCAATATACTCTCGGAGTATCTTGCCCATTGAAAGAGTGTTGAAGCGACTTAACTTGTCTTGAATGAATATTGGAGGGATTTATCCTCAAGTCAAAGAAACTCTGGGTGGCCTGCCCCTGATTGGCATGATCCACTTTTGATTAACCGCTTCTTGATGATCTGCCCCATGATCAACTGATGCTTGGGGATTAGCCTCAGACTGATTGATTCTAACTTCTCAGATATCAATGCCCCAGATCCATAAGGTCATATGGTATACTTGGTTCTGGTCCAGACCGCTGAATAATCCAGTCATGCTTGATTGCTTTGTGTTGGAATTTCCTTAATTCCAACTATTAACTTGTAAATAAAATTGTTTGTTCACGAATGGTAATCTCAATGCAAAGTTCATGCAAGTTTTTTGAAAGAATTGTCTTTTATTACGTGTCGTGATTGTGAGACGAATGGACCGTTAGTCCAAAAGTTGTGCTAACTTGATTGGTGTAAAAGATAAAACAAGGATATTGACACCAATACTGATGATTAGCAAATATGTGAGGAGTCAGTTTACGCAACCTTGCGATAATATGCTTTCAGAATAAACCTCGCCTCAATTAGGTCTTTCGAGGGTTGTAACATGGTCTGGCTCACAGTTTAAAAAACAAAGGATATTAGGCTCAAAGTTGATTTGTACCCACCCCTTCTTCTTAAGGATCTCCAGTCCTACGTTCAGTTAATTCTGCACATGTTTACCTTAACTGTGTAAGCTTGATGGTTCAAGGTTTGATTGAAATGGCAGCCACCTTATTTTGATGGATGTCAGTGGCTCTTGGTTTGAATGGCCACTGAATCTTATTTTGTTTTTGTTGAGGGTTTGAGGACCTCTTTTGATTTTGTTTTGATCCCTAACTTTTGCATGGACTGATTTTGCTTGTCAGATCCATCGGGATTGCCTTGATTTTTCCTAAGTCTCCTTTTGAGGTGCTTGACTTAGCAGGCTTTTGATGATTTTTTTTTTAATTTTGTTGGCGAATTGTGACTGCCATGTCGTGGGTCATTGATGAACAACCGTCTTCTGGATTTTGCTTTGTTGATTTGAATGTGGGATTGAATTAACTTGAACAACTACCCTGTCCCAGGTTGAGTGTAAGGGTTTGAATGTCCGAAGAAACTCCTACTTCTAGGCTCGAAGTGGTTGACTAGGGATTAACTCCTTATATCTCCGATGTTTTAGGGGATTTGAAACAATGCCTGTACATCATTGACGAGATTTTATCCGAAAGCATATAGTTTGCAATCATGGGTATTTCATTTTCGTCATCCTCCCTCCAATATTTGCTAAAACAACAGTGATATAATGGAGTGGATAAAAGTGTATGTGTCTGTGATAAATGGAAATAACGAGTGAATACGACGTGACCAATTCGGAAAATGCATAATCATTTCATTAATATCACCATTCAAAACAACAATGTTTAAACACAAGTAGCAATTAACAAGAAGTAAACTACAAATGCAAATGATGAAAAGTGCCCAAGGACTTCCAATGTTGAGGACGTCTGCCTGTCTGGACCACTGGCTTCTGGAAACGACCCTTGAAATCTTCGAGCTTAGACAGCTGAGAGGTTGACATGGACAACCAAACTTCCTTCTGGAAAAGATATGTACCCTCTGTCAATTAGTTGTTGCACCTTGGATTGGAAGGCTTTGCACTCTTCAGTCGAGTGCCCCATGGATCCACCATGATATCCACACTGAACATTGGGGTTGTACCCTGGAGGGTAAGGTTCTGGCACATGCTTAAGAGTTTTGGGTTCCACCAATGAGTTTTGAATCAAAGGCGAGAGAAGCTGACTGTGCGACATAGGGACTGGATGAAGAGGAGCAGTCCTTCTTTCCAAGTTGTTGTTGGGCCTATTCTGATTGCGGCGCTGATTCAGATGACCTCAGCCATGGGGTTGTTGATTTGTATGAGGAGCGACCTATAGCTTGTGGGAAGAAGCTTTAAGCATGGCTGATTTCGCATAAGGATAACATGGCACTAGTAATGATGCCTGTTGAGCAGATGAGGGACCACAGAGTTTTACTGGTATATCGTGAGAATACTCAATGTTTGCTATGAATGTGTTGGTTTCATCCTTGTCTTCCTCATGGAAATCATTGAAGGATTCAGTCTCACTGGCTTGGCTGCTGGAGGCGTCTTGGGTTTGTCCACTTTTAAGGTAGCTTTCGATGCGCTCTCCTACAATTACATGGTCAGAGAAACTTGTTGGCGTACAGCCAGCCATTCCTTCAAGATAAGAACCATGCAAATTGTCGATGAACATGTCAATCAGTTCCTTGTCCGAAAGTGGTGGTTGCACTTTTGCTGCGAATTCTCTCCACCGCTGTGCATATCCCTTAAAGGATTCATTTTCATTCTGAGAAAGGCTTTGCAACTGCATGCGGGTGGGAATAGTGTCTAGATTGAACTGGTAAAACTTTAGAAAAGCGCTAACTAGGTCCCTCCATGATTGGATATGACTCCTTTCTAAATCTGTGTACCAACTTAATGATGCCCCACTCAGACTTTCTTGAAAACAGTGAATCATCAACTTGTCGTCATGAGTGTAAGGGGTCATTTTTCGATACTACATCACCAAATGACGCCTCGGGCAACTAAAGCCGATGTACTTCTCGAAGTTGGGTGCCTTGAATTTTGGAGGAATCACCAAGTCTAGCACTAGACACATATCAGCAGCATCGAGGTCGGGCATGTCAGACACTCACATAGCTTGAATTGTCTCCTCAAGGACACGAAGCTTTTCTTCCATGGGATCAATCATTGGCATCCTCTAGGGTCGAGTAGGAACGTTTACTCGTGGAGGATGGCCATCCGACAGAAGATCATACAGTGGATTGTTCGTCACAGTAAACCCTGGTGGGGACTCAACATTCTGGCGGTCGTTCTCTGGCATAGCTACCTCAGTTTGCATTGTTTGACTTGGCTTTTCAAGGCTTCTACGTTCCTCTTGCTTCAAACTTTTTGTAGCTCTCACGAGTTCAACGGGAGTGTCGGGAAATCAACCAAGAGTTATGAACAAAGGATGGGTAAGCTTTTGGTATCTGGTCAGGGAAGAAAATGCAAAATGATGCAGAGATGCTTATGCAAATGCAATGCAATGAGTGCACACGAGAACAGATCCACATCAAGAATTAAAGTTACAGATCCTGCAAGACAACAAAAGGGTATCTCTCACCTCGGGTGGGCAATCTATTGGTTTATAAGAGGGTATCCCAAAAGGCTTTTAAACAAAGTCCCATGCACTAACCCTCAAAAGTTTTCCATCATAACGACTACTCGTAAGACGGTAATCCCTTCAAAAGGATGAACACAGAGTTATGTTTTAGTAACCTTTTGGAATAAGGTTCTACAAGAGGTCCTCAGAATCACAGAATCCCACGTCGGAAATAAAACGTCGTTACGACTACACATAGGACATAATCTTTCCAACGGGGTCTCATCTGAGCGGTGGAATTCGATCCAACTCAACGAGTCCTACGTCTCGCAAATCAGAAAGAAACCACCTTCTAATCTTAGTGTATACTCGAAAGCTCGGGTAGAAAGCTTTATCCTCACAAACCATCCCAATAAACCCAACAGGTTAGAAAGAAACACAATAATAAAACAAAATAAAACATAAAAGCAAATAAAGCACAAATGCAACAAACAAACTAGGTTTGGCTTGCTAGGTGTCCCCAGCAGAGTCGCCAGTTGTCGCTACTCGAAAAATACGCGCAACGACGGGGAAGGCGAAAAAGGAAAAGGACAGAAGAGTCACCATCGAATTTTATTTATCCCATGAGGGGAAAGGAAAATATCGAGAAAACCTCAAGAAAAGAAAGAATAAGATGGTCTCGCAACCAAGATTAGGTTTGGAAGCCGGTTATGCGAGGGGAAGGTATTAGCACCCCTCGCATCCATCGTACTCGATGGGAACCATTTGTTTGTCGTGTGTGATTTATTTGCTTAAACATTATGCTATAAAAGAGTGTTCCAAAAG
This sequence comes from Lathyrus sativus, assembly GCA_963859935.3. Lineage (NCBI taxonomy): Eukaryota > Viridiplantae > Streptophyta > Magnoliopsida > Fabales > Fabaceae > Lathyrus > Lathyrus sativus. The sequence goes on along the minus strand of OZ012738.1, from coordinate 554,116,308 downwards.
ATAGGGGGAAAGGTTAGAAATTGGGAAAAGAGAGATAACAGGGGAAGGAAAAGAAAGAATGGACTCGGTAGGACTTCGCGGTCCTAGGCCTACGTATTCTCGATAGACATGAGAAAATCAGAGTCGACGTAGTTCGGGGAACTACAGATATAAGGGGGAATGTGCTCGACAAGGATTGTGGCCTTTGTGCCTACGTATCTTTACTTGAACGAAGTAAAGAATCAGAGCAGCCGTAGTTCGGCCTACGATTTGTTGACGTTTTTATGGATGATGCTATCGTACGCATTCTAGCAGTTAGGTGTATTGCTGCTCGCTCGTTGGAGACTTAGACATTACCGGTTTGCGGTAGAATGGACGTATCATATCCTTTTCGAAAGATAAGTTTTCTCCATGCAAGGCAAGATGTCACATTTGATTTGTTGAATTGTTATTTTAAGGGGCGAGATAGGTCCTCGGATAGTAACCCCTACGGGTAGTACCCAATTCTTTATCTCGAAGTTTTTGTTATGAAAGGGTGTGGCGAACATAGCGTCTTCGTATTGAAAGACGAGTATCAAAACCACACACACTACAGTGAGCATCTCGACACTCGGAGAGGAAGAAGTCTACACTTAATCCTCTCTTTTTAGTTCAATACAAAGAGAACTTCATTCTCTTATTAAAGTGTTTTTGGTTTTGAATGGTAAGTGCTTTTGCGACAGAGAACCCTACGGTAAACGCCAGCACTCGGGATAGGAGAAGGCCTACGCCTAACCACTCCACGACCATTCAAGTTTTTGTTATGAAAAGAGTTTAAAAATGCGCTCGGTACGGGACCGAGGTTTTTAGGTGACAAAGGTTGCGGAAAGAAGTTGTAGAGGGAAATAGGTGGCGGATAAAGTCACGTCTTCGTATTGAAAAACGAGTATCGAAACCACCCACACTACAGTGAATATCCCAACACTCGGAGAGGAAGAAGTCTACACTCAATCCTCTCTCTTTAGTTCAATACCAAGAGAATCGATTTATTTATTGTAAGTGTTTTGAAAATGCACTTGATACGGGGCCGAGGTTTTTTAGAAGAAAAAGGTGTGGATGAAAACGTCTTCGTATTGAAAGACAATTATCAAAACCAACCACACTACAGTGAGCATCTCGACACTCGGAAAGGAAGAAGTCTACACTCAATCCCTTCTCTTTAGTTCAATACAAAGAGAACTTTACCCTTTTATTAAATATGGTGAATTCGCTTAACAACCGTTTGAGAAAATCCGCTTGACGTTGGGTCAAGGATTTAATTGTTTAAAAAGGTTTGAGGTGAAGTGAGCAAGGTCGATGGCGGTGCACAAGGCATCCGGCTTACATGGTCAAAAATGGCTCGATAAAATCGAGAGTTTACTTTTAAAAATAGTTTTTGGAGAACAAAGGTAAACAAGGACCATAACAATATTCACATACAATAATCATACAAACATAAACTAGACGGCTCAAAAAAATCGAGACACACAAGAAAAACGGCACGAAGTGCCATCAAAGAGTTCGCCGTGCGAACTCTTTGAATAAAGTCAAAAAAACAGTAACTACAAAATGTGACATTTTTGGGTTAACTTCCAATGGTGGAAGTTATGTGTTATTTTAGGCTTTTTTTTTTAAAATGTCACATTTTGTACATAACTTCCACCATTGGAAGTTATGCGTTATTTTTGACTTTATTTAAAAAATGTCACTTTTTGCACTTAACTTCCAATGGTGGAAGTTAGTGTTATTTTTGACTTTTTTCAAAAATGTCACTTTTTGCACTTAACTTCCAATGGTGGAAGTTATGTGTTATTTTTGACTTTTTGTGGTTCTAAACCATGGACTCTTAGTCCCCTTGGGATCTTACATAGTATACACAACAATAACAACAACATTCATATGACAAATGCAACAAATGTAAAAAAAAAAAAACCAAATATAAAAAAGAGAGTAAAGTTAAGAGGATGGATACCAAAGATTTTCCTCCTTTCTTTTTCAAGCTCCTACTGGTTTTGGATGGATGTGTTCTTCACTCTATGTTATGGAAGTGTTGCTTTTCAAGAAGCTCCTCTTGTTTTTGGTGGTTTTCTTCTCTCTATTTTTTCTGGTTTTTTCTCTCCTCCAAGTGTAGTATCTCCCTCAATGCTTGCTTGTATGTTGTGTTATGTGATGATAGTAAAGGAATACTATCTTTCTATCCTTGCTTGCAGCCCCTTTTTCACACTTTTCTGTCACCTTTTGCTGCTGTCCCAATGCCACACTCCTTGCACAATTTTTCACTTCAAAATTTCCATTTTTGGCAATATCTTTTACTACCTTTTTGTGTAGCCCCACTTTCCCTCTACTTCTAGTATGCTTGTGCTGCATTTTTCTGCTACAACACTCTACAATGTTGTCCCTCTTTGTGCCCATTGGTCCCTTGGTTGGTCATGCTTGAATATTCCCATGTAGCCAATTATCACTACTTTTTGACAGCATTTTTGAAAACTGATTTTTAGCATGTAGATGTATCATTTGCATGTTATTTCTTTGACCTTATGACATAAAAATAATTTTGTAACATGGCACATATAGTCATCTCTTGCATGGGGCTGTTTTGCATAATATTCACATTGCCCATGGCTAAGCAAACATAGTCTTGATCTTGACATTTTCCAATGTTGATTTAATTCTTAGATATTTCTTGGATATAATGTGGACTTGGTGTGGAATTTCCATAACATGAATTGGATTAGAGACTTGAATGAAGATTAGAAATACATTAATTTCTAAACATTACTTAGAGTTGAAAATCTTGCAACAAATGACATTCTTGTAATGTCACAAAACTTCTCTTTATAATATTCTTGCCTTTAATCTTGAATTCATGATGGATTTCCTTTATGTCATTGAATTTGAAAGAAATGGAGAAATGAGTCAAGCCTTGAAAGAGGGCAAATTTTGGGGTGCAACACTCCTGTTGGTCCAACACGGGGGGCGGGCGTCCCGTCTGTGCGTAAGATGGCGACCTCGTCAGGGAGACGGGGTTCATGCTCGGCCCGTGGATCTGGGCGGAGGCGAATGTTGGATTTCTATGTGATGGCCTCTTCTGATCCTCTTGGGTTTGTGGGGAACGCTGGTTCCGAGGAGAGATGTGGTCGCGCTTGCGAATGGTCAGGATCTCCGGCTCCAGAGGTGTCTGACGGCTCCTCTCGCACCGGGGAGGGGGACTCCATGGTCTCTGACGCTTCCTCCTCGAGGATCTTGAACGACTGGACTTTTCTAATGCTCTAATCCTCGCGTTCTGGTTAAGGATTAAGATGTTGGTCTTGTTGAGAACTTCGAGGAGGGCAACCATGGCCAGGTCAGGGCTGGGCAGAACTGGGACTGGAAGGTGCTGCAGGACTTTGCTGTGATCTGCGTGAACAGGGGATGGTAGCTCCATTAGCATTAGTATTGCTAATGAGGAGGAAAGCAGAGTTACGAACATCAAGAGTGTTGTCACGACTGGCCATGATCGGGATTTTGAAGAATTATTTTGGTCTTGTGTCTACGAAAAGAGGATAGATAGGGATAACAAGTTTCTCGCAGACGGCGCCACTGGTCTTACCGGTTGATCTGAACCTGAGGTGGCCAAAGGCAATCGTCTATGATGTTGGTTGTGAAAGAGGAAGAGGGGGTGTACCTGCAAGGCACTTTGATGCTAAAGTAAGAAACAGGCAAGAGAGGGAGCAAGTACAAAATATGAGTATGTCAAGGTGAATATTGGATACCTGACCCTCTCAAGTGAGAGGGTTTTTATAATTCCCCAAGCGCTTGGCCATTGGTCCCTATTTTCTGGGAGAGGTAACCATTTCCCGAAGAATAGGTAACTTCCAGAACTAGTCGTTGGAACGGGCAAAGTGTCCATAACTAGCCGTTACTATGGGCAGGGAAGTAGTTACAGGCACATGCGTCTTGACTTTTTATGGATGGTGGAATCGTGCGTGACGGGCAGAGACTAACGAAGAGAAGTGTTGTGACCAGGGGTAAACTGGTCAGCCTCCCCTGTTAGAGGGGCAGAAAGGTAAATTCTCCCTCCAAAGTGATTGGACTTAGGCAATTAGGTCGTTCTGCGAGCAGAAGTGGATTGGGCCATGCCTAGCCACTGGGCCAGTCCGGAACAATTTATATTTAAATTGATTAATATTTCTTTCATCCCCCGTTTCAATTTTTGTGACTTGTTGCTTCCTCACGATGCTTTGCCGTGTATCTTTGTCAATTTTTGATATTTATTCACGATGTTTTGCCGTGAATGTTGATCGTATTTGTTGATGTTGACTACATGACGTTTTGCCATGTATTTTATTGACTCTCTTTGTTGTTTTATATTCATGATGCTTTGCCATGTACTTTCTGTCGATTGATTTCATTTATCTTGATTTCCATGATGCTTTTCCGTGTATTTTTTGTTTGTTGATATCATTTAGCTTGATTCAGCGATGCTTTTCCATGTGCACTTTATTGACTACATGATGATTTGACATGTATTATGTGTGCTCTATTTGATTTTTCACGATGCTTTGTCGTGAATGTTGTTGATTTTGTCTGTGGATTTTACACGATGCTTTGCCGTGAATGTTTGTAGATTTTATTTTTTATCGCTTCTACATTATGATTTTCCATGTACCTGTATTTTCTATACTTTATCTCACTATGATGTTTTACCATGCGTATGAGGATTGTTGCTTTTTTATTCATGATGCTTTGCCACGTATCTTTGTTGCTTTTTTTATTTATGATGCTTTGCCATATACCTTTGTTGTTTTATATTCATGATGCTTTTCCGTGTACTTTCTGTTTATTGATATCATTTAGTTTGACTCACACGATGCTTTTTCGTGAATGTTGATCGTATTTGTTGATGTTGACTACATGACGCTTTGCCATATACTTTATCGACTCTCTTTGTTGTTTTATATTCATGATGATTTGTCGTGTACTTTCTGTCTGATGATTTCATTTAGCTTGATTTCCATGATGCTTTGTCGTGTATTTTCTGTTTGTTGATATCATTTAGCTTGATTTACATGATTCTTTTCCACGTGTGCTTTTGTTAATGTTTCTACTTGATGCTTTGCCGTGTATTTTCTGTTTGTTGATATCATTTAGCTTGATTTACATGATTCTTTTCCATGTGCGCTTTTGTTAATGTTTCTACTTGATGCTTTGCCATGTACTTTGTTCATACATAATGTTTTTGCCATGTATTATATGCTTTGTTGATTCTACCTGTTGGTTACACGATGTTTTGCCATGTGTACTTTGTGTTGTTAATTTCATTTACCTTGATTACCATGATATTTTGCCATATATATTATGTGATTTCTTGTTTGTTTGACTACACATGATGTTCTTTCCATGTACTATATTTGTGTCTTTATTTTTATTTTTATTTTTTTGGAAATCTTGGTATCCGACCTTGCGACCAACTAATCCAAGAGGGACCAATTCCACCGTCCACTAGCAGGGCCCCATTTAAAGCCAGAGCAAAGCTCCGTATGGACTAGCCCACACAAGGAACCTATTTATTTGATGCCACTTACATGATGATTTTCCGTTTATATGTTGCTTTGTACACTTGTGACCTAACCCAAGGGAACGAATTGTATGTCGACTCATTGTCATTGTGCACGTCCACTATATGTTTGCTGCTTCGCTTTGCCTGTCTTTATCTTTTTTTACCCATCCTTACCTTTAGCAAACAATTTTATCCAAAATATAAATGTTTCAAGAGGTTCTTTTAGAGTACTGTAGATTCTTAGGGTGTTATTACCTTCTCTTAGTTTAACCAACCCGCATACCTTTTATATCTCTTTGCTTAGCTTTAGGCCTTGCTTTTTGCTTTCCATGTTTACTTAGGGTTTTTGTTCAATCTTTTCTCTCTTCCCTTGGAAAAATAAAAGTTCGGTGGTGATATCTTATCTTTTACGAGTCAATCTAATCCAATAGCTTTGGTTTCTGATTCTCATCGCGACAACTTCTTAGTAACATATTTGACTACGTGAATAATATGATTACATATTTAAAATTTTATCTTGCATCTTAACCCTTATTTTTTAATATGACAAAGGGGAAGAAGTATACTATCAAGGGGTGTAGAGTATACTCTATACTCATGTGGTAGAGAGTTTAAGCACTCCAATATTTATTCACATGTCTTTGCTTTTACCACCTCCTAAAGAGATGCGTTGTCATCATAAAAATGATGGAGAATGTGAAACAATGTGCTTGCAGGTATAATCAGGAATTGATCAAAGCTCGTAGACAAATAATATACACTTAGCCTTGATAATGTTTGTTTTGATGATGACAACATCTGAAGCAGTTGAAGTGGTTTGGATAACCATAACACATGAAGACAAGAAAGTACTAAAGCTAGTCAAGCGATCAAAGATGCACCAAATGGTTGATCAAGCTATTCCTCTGAATCAAGCAAAGAAATTAGGGTTTTTGATCAAGAAGTGATATCCCTACTACTATTTAATTATGGTGACTAACTTGAATATATCTCAAGCCTCATCCAAAAATTTAGGGTTTTTTTTATAAAGAAGTGATATCCCAACTGAATTGGAAACTATCAAATTACTTATGACATGTTTTATAATCTATCTAATCGATTAGAAAAAAATGCCTAATCAATTAGACAAAGATGAATCTAGTCTATAATCGAATATGAAAGTGTCTTAATAAATTAAAATGACTCTTCTATCAAAACCTTATAGTTTGGGCAACAATATTGCATATACCTAATCAATTAACTAATCGATTAAGTTATTTATTTGGTTCATGGATTGTTTCCTATATTGAACCATATCTTTGCCTATAAATAGAGGCATTCCTTTTCATTTATCATCATCCATAAAATGTGAGAAACACCTCACTTCTCAAATCTCTCATTCCCTAAATCATTTATTTTTCTCTCACACATTTTTAGTAATAGTGCTTTGAGAGCGTTCTTGAGTTTGTGAAGGGAATTATTGTAAATTTACCAAGATTCTTTTTCCACTTGAGTAAATTATTGTTCCTTAGGAAATATATATGTTGTTTTATGCTAAACCTATATAAAATCTCTTTGGATGATTAATATTAATATCTTTTTGGTTCGTGAGTATTGTCGTTGTAGAAAAGCTCTTTTTTTGGGTTCGTGAAGAATAACCAGATAAAAATATTCACAATAACTCTTCATCTCAATCTATTTAAAAGCTCTATTGGTTTGATATTAGCTTGGTATAAAATCTCACTCGGCTTTTGAGTTCGGCCTATGTAAAAGCTCAGTAGGTTCGAGATTGTAAAAATCTCAGTTCAGTTCGTGGTTAGCCTGTATAAAATATTGGTTTGATTCGAAGGATAACTAACTAAAAAATCCAACTTTGTTAGAGATCATCATGTGCAAAATCTAAGTTTGGCTTAGAGACTAACCGCTTAAAGCTTTGTTTCTTGTTTGGCGGGAAGATTATCTGCTTCGCTCCTTAATTTTCTGTTTAATTGGAAGTTATCTTAAAACTTCATTTTTTCTTGTATAAAGGGGTTTGTGGGTTTAAACTTCTAAAACCTTTCAAGTCTTATTTGATACTCTCAAGACCGGTTCTTGTAAAGAGGAGTAAGTTACTTCTTTATGACAAAACCTTTATAAATTCTTATTGTTATCTCTCTTCCATTGACTCTTTTACTTTCATCACATTTCCTTATCTTTATTTTCCTTTGAATATCAAAACGTTTTAGAAAATGTTTTTCAAACTATGATTTGGAAAATGCTTTTGCTTTAAACTATCATTTTTCAATCCTCAATAATTCGCCCATCTCTTATGTATTGAGTCACATGTTTAAACACACATTTTCTTGGCGGAATTACACTTATGTACAAAAAGAAATAAGTTTTCATTTAAAGACATGACTAAAAAGTTTAGTTTTGAAATCAATTTCAAACTTTCTTTTTTCTTCTTTGGTCCAAAGAAAATCATGTTTTTCTACTACTTAACCACTAATGTTAGTGAGTAGGGATATACACACCATCGATTATTATTTTCCATAATTCAATATTAAAACTTTGAATGAATATTTTAAATCTAGCTTTCCAAAATTCAAACCTATCACCACTAAATGGTGGAGGTGTGTTTACAAAAGTCATTTTGTTAAAAATAGTGTTGGAAGTTATCTTCCTCCCGAGACGATTAATTCTTAAATAAGAGTTAGGCTATGATGCCACTTGTTGAACATGTGACTCTATACACAAGATGAAGGTAAATTGTGGAGGCTTTAAAATCGTTGATTTAAAAAAAATTGTTAATTCAGAGTTTTAAACTATTTTATGAAAACAATTGAAAATTTAATAGAAATTTAAAGTAAATAATTTCAAAGTAAAGAGATGAGGTAAGAGAGATAACACCAGCAAATTACATAAGTTTAGTAAAAAAGACTTAATCATGTCCCCCAAGAATTGATCTTGAGAGTATCCACTAGGTTTGAGAACTTTTAGAAGGTTAAGCTCACGAACTCCCTTATACAAGGAAATAAAATTTCATGCTAACTTTTAACCAAACAACAAAAACAACTTAAAGCAGTTTGTCTTCACACCAAACATAGATTTTGCACGGGCTGATCTAAAACCAAGACAAGGTTTTGAGTTGTCTATCCTCCGAACCAAACTGAGATTTATACTAGGATGATCTCGAATCTACCGAGCTTTTATCCCGGATTGAACTCAAAATTCGAGTGAGATTTTACACCAGGATGATCTTGAATCAATATGGCTTTTAACTAGGTTGATCTCAAGAACTATTGTGAAGATTTTTTACTAGTTGATGTTCACGAACTCAAAAGAGAGTTTTTCTTCAATGACAGAGTCCACGAACCAAATAGAGACTTAGACAAATCCCCCAAATATAAACAAGAACTTTTTCGATAGTTTAGCTCCTAAACAAAATAATCACTTCCTAATGAAAAATTATTTACTCATGAGAAAATTTTACTCTGGATAAATTTACAATAATACCCTTACCCAGAACAATACCCTCATTGAGATTTAAGAGCACTCTGAAAATACTAGGGCTAAAATATGTGAGAGATTTATGAAAAATTTAGAGAAGTTAAGAGAGAAATAAAAAGTGAGGGTTTTCACGTTTTTTGAATGTTGAAAAATGTTAGAAAGACTCTCTATTTATACAACAGGGGAAGGTTGGAAACAATACATGGGGCAAGTTAATGACCTAATCGATTAGGCAGTGTAAATAATCGTTTAATATTGCTCAATTTGAAAGGTTTAGATATAAAGCCATTATAATTCTTCAAGAGACTGCCACAATCGATTATAGACTCGATTAGGAATCCTCTGATCGATTAGACAATTGCAAAAAGTCTCCTAATCATTTGGACATTTTCCGAATCAATTTTCTATGTTCAAAAAAACATTTTATGATGATTTTAATTGAAAAATGAGATGTTTCTCAATATTTTTAGTTTGTGTGTGTGATTAGGCATAATACTTTAAAAATGTTCTTGTGCCTTTACAATACATTGATCACTCAGAAGAACACGATCACACAAGTTTTCACTCTTCTCTTTCACACTCTGAAGCTTCAAGCTTTGGCATCATTATCTTTGACTTTTGTATCACACAAGAGCCTGAAGTCTTCTTGATGATGCTTGAGATATCTCCAAGTTGATTACCACCATCAGAGTTGAAAATTTAAATCGTCGGTGTTCATAAACATATGTTTAGCTTAATTCGGGAGGATAACTTTATCAACCATCGTGTACATCTTTGACTGCTTGAGCTATCTTCAACATTTGTTTGACTTCAAGTGTTGTCATCATCATCAAAACCATATCTTCACTAAGACTAAACATCAAAATCATGTCATTATCAAAACTAAACAACTACTAATTGACTTGCAGCTTGCTATCCATAAGCTTCATCATCTTAGATCACTTCTTGATTATACCTGCAAGCACATAGATTCACAAAAGGCACAAGAAGACCTTCTCAACTCATAGGCCAAATTGAATTCAAACGTCCATCATATGACAGACATATGTACCCTCACTCTAAGGCATCACATAACAATGCAACTTTAGTTTTTATTTCTATCGCTTATATGCATCCATAGTCACCCACAATCCACGTCAGGTAAATGAAGAATGATTTTAATCATCTCTCTCATATAAGTGTGACCCCAATCATGCCTAAACATTACTCCTATTCACACTTGTACAAATTCATTTTTTCAAACACTAACTTAAATTTTAATATGTTAATCTTACTAATATTCATCTCTTTAATCATCATAGACTTCTATCATCTTTTGAGAAGACGTTATCTGTTGGCCACCCTCAACCCAACCTTATTTTCTATTTCAGAAAGGAATAGGAACAAAAACCAATCGACCATTTATGATATACTTATAATACTTTATCAAATGGAAGTATTGATTTTTTTGAAAATGAATTGATTAACAAATAATATATATACTAGTAGATACATAAACTCTAAATAATAGACCATTTAAATGCCCAAAACACCTTTTCAATAGGGATAAATAAACAAGTATACTCACAAGGTATGGCAGTGTATCCACCGTGTAAGAGTGGTGCGCCGAGGCGTGTGGATACTCAATGGGCGGCCCTGCCATTTGTATCTCCGTGGCATTTCTTATGCCGCTTTCAATGAATGAGTTTGTTGGCTTTAAAAAAAGTATTCCACCAACTTTACAAAAACAAGTTAAATAAAATAATTAGGTCAGGGCCCGCGTTATCCATTTTCTCTCTCTTCTTTCAAAACGCACTTTCTCTAACATTTGCACACGCCGTGACGTTAATGCCGTTTCTGTCTTCCTCGAACACTCGCAGCAACTTGCTTGCACAATCGATCAATGTTCCATGAATTTATTTAACACGCTTCACAATTCACTTACTATAAATACTCTATATCATACCATCCATTGTTTCATCCAATATTGCCAACACAAATATTAATTCTATCGTGTGTTCATAACCATATCCATTCTTGTAGTATTACTATTACCTTATACTATACTAGTTATTTTCGTTAATCTAATATTATATATTACTTTATTATAATTGAAATTCAATTCATACATCTCAACTTGTATCAACTTATTTCAGTTTTAGGGGTTTTGGTTGTGAAGAATATATAATTAACATGAGGAGCGACATGATGGAATTTGAGCGTGTTCTTAGTTTCTTTGATGAAGACGGTGACGGAAAGATTTCGCTGACTGAGTTAAGGAGTAGGATGAGGAAGATTAGTGGAGACTTTGACTTGAAAGAAGCAGAAATTGCAATTGAGTCATTGGATTCTGATGGTGATGGTTTATTGATTTTGGAGGATTTGATAACGCTTATGGAATCAGTGGGTGAGGAAGAGAAGTTGAAGGATTTGAAGGAAGCATTTGAAATATATGATAATGAAGGGTGTGGATTCATAACACCAAAGAGTTTGAAGAGGATGTTGAAAAAATTGGGAGATTCTTCAAAGTCCATTGATGAATGTAAATTGATGATTGGTCGGTTTGATTTGAATGGGGATGGTGTGCTTAGTTTTGAAGAATTCAGAATTATGATGAAATGAGTGAGTGATGCTTATGTATTTGTATGGCTTTGGCCTTAGGCTAGCGGGTTTCATTAATTCTTTTGTACATTATCATATGCCTAATTACATTACGCGACTAATATAAATGTTTTTGCAATGAAAAGTTATATTTGGATATCTAAATTCTTATGGCAAATACAATAGTAAAAGAGAGATAAAGGTTTATATTTTAATTTTCGAATATTCAATAATAATGAGACATGGAATAATATCTTAGTTTAATTAAAAACATCAACAACAAAAAATCTAAAAAGTAATTGATAACATTTAAGTTGGAATGAGATCCATTGGAGTAAGTATACTCTCCTTTTCCTAATTCCTAATGGATGAGAGATGCACCCAGAGTTGCTCCTTGTTCTTTTTTCTTTTCCATATCACATAAAACGTATCTTTATTATTGTAATGTGATTTGCTACATATAAAGTAAGTAAAGGTCCAATAAACTAACTAACTAACCAAAGAAAAAGGAGAAGTTAGTTTAGTATCTAATACCCCCTTAGGGTATAAGCAATGTACTTGAAGCTTAGAGAGGTTCAAAGTAAAGGGGTTGAGGTCTAAAGGTTTAGTAAATAAATTTGCAAGTTGTTGAGAAGATGAAACAGACAGCAGACGAAAGAGGTTGGTTTGTAGATACTCTCTTACCAGATGGCAATTCAAGTTTATATGTTTGGTATGCTCATGGAAGGAAGAGTTGTTGGTAATTGGTCTTGCAAAATCGTTGTCACAGTAAAGGAGAACAAGTTCAATGAAAGTGATGGGCAATTCTTTGAGAATGTTGGTGAGCCATTAAATTTCGCAAACTGTTGACGCCATAGCACGATATTCTGCTTCAGTAGAACTACAAGAAACAATGGACTGTTTCTTTGACTTTCATGTGATCAAAGAGTCGCCTAAGTATTTGCAATATCCCACTGATGGATCTTCGTGTCTCAAGGCATGTTGCATAATCAAAATCTAAAAATGCTTTTAGTTGTAAAAGAAGATGAAAGGAAGAAGAGGCCTTGAGCTAGAGAACTCTTGAGGTACCCTAAGACTCGGATGGCAGTTATGTGATGGGCAGTAGTGGGGTTGCTCATGTGTTGACTTAGCTGTTGAATGGTAAATGAAATGTCTAGGTGTGTGTTGAGAAGGTATATTAGTTGACTAACGAGTCTTTGATAGGGAGGGAGATCTGAGAGTCGAGTGCCTTCATCAGATGTCAAACTTGTGTTTATGGACATGGGTGTAGAAACAGGTTCACATATTAACAAGTCAGTGCTATATATGATGTTAATGGTAATTTCCTTTGAAAAATGTTGATTCATGAGCTGGTCTAAGCTACTTCCAGGCCAAGGAATTAATTCAGAGTGCCTAAGTGTTTGATATGAAAATGGAGTTGTAATATTATTTTGATGTTCTTGATAATGTTTAAGGTATAGCCTACAATGACAAGGTCATCACATAAATGACTAAAGCGGTGAAAGAACTATGGGATTAAGGAATAAATAAGGAATGGTCAGCAGAACATTGTTTGAAGTTGTTAGCTAACAACACAACAAATAATTTATCAAATCATTGTCTACTTGATTATTTCAAAAGTTTACAAACCTGATTTGAATAAGAAGGGCCAATGCCTTTGGGTAAGGTCATGTAGACCTCCTAATCCAAATCTCCATGAAGGAAAACATTATGAACATCAAGTTGATGAAGATAAAGATTTAAGAAATATGCTAAGGAAAGAAGAAGTCTTACAGTGGTGAGCCTGACAACAGGAGAAAAAGTGTCAAAAAAGTCTATACCTTCAACTTGGTAGAATTCTTTGGCCACTAACCTTGCTTTATGTCTTTCAATGGTGCCATTGGAATGGAATTTGATCTTGTAGAGCCATTTGCAGCCAATTGCCTTTTTACCTGGTGGGAGGGTAGTGAAAGTCCAAGTCTTGTTGTCTGTGAGAACTTAGATGTCATTGTCCATGACTTTAACCCAATGAGGATGAATGATGGCTTACTTGTAAATGGTTGGATCACATGTGGTTGAAATAGTATATATAAAGGAATAAAATGTGGGAGAAGTTTGATCATTAAAAATAAATTCTGAAATGTCATAAAGAATTGGAGAATGAGATGTAAAAGTAGGTGTGGTTTTGTCTCTGGTTGATTTTGTAAGAGGTGGGTGGTTTGTTGTATTAATGGAAGTAACATGTTGTGTGATAGATTGACCATTGTTAAGAGGTGGTTTTGGTTGAGTATTGTTGTTTATCGATGAAGGAGGTTGTTTAGGGAAGTCTTGGGTGGGAGGTGTGTTTGGTAGTCAAATTCAGGTTCTGGATTAGTGGGGAAGTCTAAAAGGAAAAAGGTATTTATTGGGTCATTGTCTATAAGTTGTTTAGAAGAGTTGGGTGTTTTGGTGGGTGGTGTATAGGGGAAGTTGTTTGATGAATATTCAGCAAGAGTACCAAAAATTTCGCCAAGTAATAAAATCAAAGTTCGTATCCACATGGATTTTTTTATTTTAACAATGCAATTGTAAAGTACTAAAATTGTTTAAATTGAGGTGTTTTTCCATAAAATTTGATTTTAAACAGAAAATAAAATAAAAAGACGAAATTTATAAAAAATTAAAGTGGTTAGGCCTTTCTCAAATCCTTTATTCCTCATAGTTTAGTAATTGTGGATATTCCCTTAAACTGGTAATCTAGTATTACGATAAATTAACAAATTAGTTATACCAAATCCTTAGTATATAACCCTCTTTTTTAGTATCAACTCCCTAATCCCTTAAGTTAATTTGAAATCAAAAAAGATTTAATTTCACTTTAATTCCTTTATCACACAATTATAATTCTCTATTTCTAATGTAATTATTAATTTTGAACAATTAAGTCTGTTGTGAATTGATGTCGTCAAGAACAAACCAAAATATGAGAAAAATATTTGTGTTTCTTGAACAAACACAAGAAACCCTATTAGGTTTTACAAAAGGGAGAGAAAAAGGAAGAAGAAGAATAAAAATTGGTTAAATATGTTTTTCTATTCACTTTATCAATAAGGGTTCAAAGATTACAAGTGAATACCAACAATTAATCTCTCTCAACAACCTGAGAGAACTAGTCTATTTATAGACTACTAAGATAACTTAGGATACAAGCTAACTTAACAATTAGGCTTAGAAGCAAGACTACTAAGAGTTCGATCCAAATACAATAATCTCCACCTTGGAACAAACTCTATAACAAGGAACAAACTAGCTTTTATCATGCAGCGTTATCAACTGCATACAGTGGAAAAACATGCTACTTAGTAATTTCTTAGTGATCATATCAACATCATTATCATTAGTCGAAACCTTCAACACTTTGACTTTTCCATGCTCGATTATCTCTCTAACAAAGTACAGACTCACATCGATGTGCTTGGTTCGCTCATGATAGGTTGAATTCTTTGACAAGTGTATTACGCTTTGGCTATCACATTTAACAGTGATAACTCGACCTTAAATTTTCAGCTCCTTAGCAAAACATTCAATCTACAATGTTTCTTTCATAGCTTCATTGACACCGATATACTCTGCTTCAGTGGTTAATAAGGAAACAACTTTCTGAAGTGTTGCTTTCCAACTGATTGTTGTTCCAAATATAGTGAACACATATCCAGAAATATATTTTCTTAAATCCATACAGCCTGCATAATCAGAGTTAACAAATCCTTCAATTTCGAATTTGCTATCATCACCACATGCTCCACCATAAATCAGGACTCGGCTCAGAGACCCATTTATGTACCTAAGAGTCCACTTTAATGCTTTCCAGTTCACCTTCCTAGGATTGGCCACATACCTACTTATAAGGCTTACTCTGTATGCTATGTCTGAACTCATACAGACCATAGCATATATCAAAGAACCTACTATGCTAGCATATAAAATGCTATTCATATAGGCTCTTTCGACTTTAGTACTAGGACTTTGAGTCGTACTCAGCTTGTACTGAGGATTAGTCAGTGTTAGAACGAGCTTTGAATTCGACATACCAAACTTGTCGAGAATCTTCTTCAGGTACGTCTCTTAAGATAAACATAATCTCGACTTCTTTCTATCTCTTTGAATGTCAATCCCAAGAATTCTAGAGGAAACTCCCAGATCTTTCATGTCGAACTCCTTATTGAGTTCAGCCTTCACCTTCATAACATCTTCGACACTATTGCTTGCTATGAGGATGTCATACACATAAAGCAACAAAGTAACAAATGAATTTCTAGGTCGAAATCTGAAGTAAACATAATGGTCGAACTAGATCTTAGTGAAGCCAATGTGTGCCATGAACTTGTTGAATCTCCTATTCCATGGTCGAGGAGATTGTTTCAGGCTATACAAGAACCTATTTAGCTTGCACACGTAATCTTCCTTTCCATTTTCGGCATACCCTTTAAGTTGCCTCATCACGATTGTTTCACTTAGATCACCATATAGTAAGGTTATCTTCACATCCATCTGTTTAAGTTCTAGGTCAAACTTTTCCATCATGGCTATAAACATTCTAATGGATCTATGCTTTATAATAGGTGAAAATACATAATTGAAGTCGACACCTTCTTTATGAGTGAACACCCTAGCAACCAAACTTGCCTTAAAACGCTTCGACATCACTCCTTCGATTCCTTCCTTAACTTTGAAGATCCACTTACAACTGACTGGCCTGGCCCCTGCAGGTTTCTCGATCAACTCTTAAGTGTTATTATCACGAAGAGATTTCATCTCATCATCCATGCATGGCTTTCACCATTCAGTCTTATCTCAACTCCTTATAACTTCCTTATAGTCTCTAGGTTCTTCATCAAGGATCTCACTTACAGAAATTAAGGCATAAGCTATGAGATTTTCATAACCAAGTCTCTGATGTGGCTTGATGACTCTTCTCGACCTATCTCTTGCCAGCAGATAGTCATTATCAGTCTCCTTATCTTCAACATCAGCTTCTTCTTCTTCTTCTACTTCATTTGGATTATGCAATTCAACATCAACATGCTCCACCTCAACAAGAATCTCTCCATGTTTCAGCTCCTCGTTAGAGATCTTCGAACTTTGACCAATGTCATCAGTTTTCTTGAAATCCGTCTCAGCTTCATTGAAAACTACATCTCAACTTGTGATACACCTCATGTAACATGGCTCTAGGCACCACAACCTATAAACTTTTACTCCTTCAGGGTATCCAACGAACATACATCTCACAGCTCTAGGTTCGAACTTGTCTTGCCTAATATGGGCATAGGCTAAACAACCAAATACTCTAAGTCTATTGAGACTAGGTGGATGTCCCGACCATACTTTTTCAGATGTCTTCATTCCCAAGGATGTTGAAGGACACCTATTTATCAAGTATGTTGTAATCATAACAGCTTCTGCCCAAAGCATCTTCTTTAATCCTGCACTTACTAACATGCACCTCACCCTTTCCAAAATGTTTCGATTAAACCTTTCAGCCAAACTATATTGTTGGGGAGTCCCTCCAGTAGTTTTATGCCTTGCAATACCATACGTATCACAATAGATGTTGAACGCCTCATTGCAAAATTTAAGACAATTGTCGGTCCTCAACCTCTTGACCTTCCTGCCAGTTTAGTTTTCGACAAGAGTCTTCCAACTTTTTAACTTTTCAAAAGTTTCATCCTTAGCCTTATGGATGAATACCATAAATTTTTGGAGTAATCATCAACTATGGATATAAAATACTTTATACATGAGTGTGAAGGATTCCTTGCAGGCCCCTAAAGATCAACATGAATGTAATCAAGGGATCCATGTGTTTTTTGTTTACCTTTGTTAAACTTCATTCTACAAGATTTACCAAATACACAAGGATCACAAAACTCCAGTTTTTCGACCTTGTCACCACCCAAAAAATTTTGTTTCGACAGACCAGGCCTCTTTTACTGACATGCCCAAGTATCTTATGTCATAGCCCAGTCTTCGGCACATGTTTCGTGGATGCCATATCTATTGAACCACTTACAACCTCATCCTCAAGGGTATACAAGCCTTGTTTCTTCATGCCTCTCAAGATTTCCTTCGACCCCTTCATTACTCTTAAGATACTTTGCTCTCCTTTGAAAACATATCCTTTCTTGTCGAATTCACATAGAGAAATCAAATTCCTCTTAAGATCGGGTACATACCTAACATCAGTTAATAGCCTTATTGACTCATCATGGAGCTTGAATTACACAGATCTAATACCTGCAACTTTGTAAGCTTTCTTATTTCCCAGCAACACTAATCCACCATCTTGATCACACAATTCCTCAAACACGTCTTTGTTTGGAGTCATCTGCCAAGAACATCCTGAATCCATAATTCACTCCTTTCTAGAGTCACTGTTTGAAACCACCAGGACATCATATGATTCATAACCATCTTGCACAATGGTTGCATTACCATTATCATTTCCATCATGATTATTCAGTTGACCAAGACATACTTTTATTTTATGAACTTCCTTCTTACAATGATAACACTTAATAGTAGGAGCATTATCACGATAAGAATTTTGTAGAACTTTACCCTTCTTCTTCTCAAACCTACCATCTTTCTTTAAGAATTTCCCTTTAACGTGCAAACCTTCACCAACAGAAGAAGGCTTGTGCTTATTTCATTCATTCAAATTCTTAGAGTATTGTCACACCCTCATTTTCGCCTTTAGCCTTTATACCCTACATTCGCCATATCATACATCGTTCTATTGCATATCGAGCATGTGGGTACAGATTGGGTCGGTTTGTCATTTTTCATTTCAAATAAGATAACTTGTCTACCTTGGACTACATGGAAGGAAAGGTTCATCATTTAAGGTTTGATCTAAATTGGAAAGTCTATTCTTGTAGATTTCTTCAAAGAGAAGTTACTTGACAAAATATTAGGATATTCAAGATATATTCCTAATGACCATGAAATGCAAGGCATAATTCAAGATTGCTTCATCCAATTTTGTTTTAAATTCTTGATCAAGTGGAGTTCAAATTTGCAAAGCATGAGTCAAGATCACAAGTCCATAATTCAAGACTTCATCCCTTTCAAGCTTAATGGTTCTAAGGAAATCCATCATGATTTCAAGATTAAAGGCAAGAATATTACAAAGAGAAATTTTATGACATTAGAAGAATGTCATTTGTTGCAAGACTTCCAACTCTAAGTAATGTTTAGAAATTAATCTTCATTCAAGTCTCTAATCAAATTCATGTTATGGTAATGTCACACCAAGTCCACATTATGCTTACAAACATCCAAGAAATATGCAAGAATTAAATCAAGTTTGGAATGTTTTAAGACCAAGATTATGCATGTTCAATCATGGCAAAACAGTCTCATGCAAGAGGTGACAAATTTCTTCATGTCATAAGATCACATGTTACAAGACCAAGGGAATAACATGTGACAATGCTTCTACATATCAGAATTTTCAAAATGCTGTCAAGAGTTGGTGGCATTGACCAAGAGGAGTTGTCCAAACACAAACCAACAAAATGGGTGCAAGGCACAAGGTGCTGCAGCAAATAGCATAGGAAAGTAGTGCAGAAAATGCAGCATAGCAAGTTGCATGGAAATGGAAAGAAAGAGAGTGACATGAGAAAAGGTGGCAAGAGACATTGCCTCATGAAAAAATCTGATGTTTGGAGGGAAGAGAAAACCCTAGGAGCTGAGATAAGAAGAGGGGGTTGTAAACAAGATTCTTCATTCATTGAACATCCATTCTACACACATTTGCAAAACCAGAAAATAGAGAGAGCAAACAAAACCCTAAAAACCAGAAAAATAGGAAGCTTTGCAAACCAGAAAAAGAGAGTGAGATAGAACCAAGAGGATCATTGAGAAACAAAACCTCCACAACATAGAGTGAAGAGGAGTGAAGTACATTCAACCAAGACCAAGGAGGACTTGC
The DNA here is from genome assembly GCA_963859935.3 of Lathyrus sativus. NCBI lineage: Eukaryota > Viridiplantae > Streptophyta > Magnoliopsida > Fabales > Fabaceae > Lathyrus > Lathyrus sativus. The sequence continues at coordinate 554,096,770 of OZ012738.1, read as the reverse complement.
AAGAAGGATAGAAAGCTCTTGGGTATCCATTTCCTCCAACCTTTCTCCCTTTATTTTTTTGCTCTTACATTCATTTTGTTTACTCTTTTATGTATTGTTGTATTGTATGTATCATGTAAGGTTCCAAAGGGACCAAAAAACCATTCTCAAGTAACCACAAAAACGAAAGAAAAGCATAGAAAAAGTTAGGTTTTTTCACTCTAGTAGCTTGACACGGGCCGTGTCACACAACACGGCCACCCGTGTCGCCCAACACGGGCCGTGTCACACAACACGGCACCCGTGTTGCACCTCTGTTTGAGGTTTCAACGTCCAAAAACCCTAGGCCTCACAACAAGGGCCGTGTCACACAACACGGCCACCCGTGTCACACCTCTGTCACGCCCTAAAAACCCACATTGCATGTACCCTATGACACGGGCCGTGTCACACAACATGGCCACCCGTGTCACACAACACGGCCACCCGTGTCACATCACTGTTTTTCACTTATTTTGTTATTTTTACCTCCGAAAAAAAATTTCCCGTTTTTTTTTTGCATGTCTCGATTTTTTTTATGCGACTAACCCGATATGTTTGTATGTTTTTCGTATGTGAATGTTGTTGTGGTCCTTGTTGACCTTTGATTCCAAAAAACCTTCTTAAAAGTAAACTCTCGATTTTATCGAGCCATTTTCAACCCTTGTAAGTCGGCCGCCTTGTGCGTCCGCCATCGACCTTGTTCGTATCACCTCAAATACTTTTACAAACAATAAACCTTGATCCAACGTCAAGTGGTTCTCTTTTCTCATAAAAAATCCAAAACACAATAACATAAATGATTAGAATTATGCACCATGGACTTTAAAGTGGTGGAAAAGGAATAAGAATGGAGTCCTCCTACACTCGTTCCGAATGTTTTGGATACAAGGCGCTCGACTTGGTTATTTGAAACATTCATTTCTATCCAAAGTCTTTGGTGTATAATCCTAATCAAGAACATTTTCTCTTAAGAAACTTAAAAATAACATCAACTCATCAAACTATTTTTCGCCTTAGGGCATCAATCCAAAAACCCTTTTTCAAAGTATAAAATCAACCAACAAACAACTATTTCGTAAGCCTCCGAACTACGGAGCTCTGATTCTTCACTTCTTTTAAGTGAGGATACGTAGGCACAAGGGCCACAATCCTTGGCGAGCATTAAAATAAATAAACCAACCCCTTTTTTCTCTAAACAAGCAAACTCTTAATAAAAACATCCATTCACGTTAAATAACCTAGGAGGTTCCCATCGAGTACGATGGATGCGAGGGGGTGCTAATACCTTCCCCTTGCATAACCAACTCCCGAACCCTAAGACTTGGTTGCGATGACCACACTCTTCTCCCAAAGGTTTTATCGCTATTTCCCTTTCCCCCCGTGGGATAAATAAAATCCGGTGGCGACTCTGTGTCATTTTTCGCGTAGCGACAAGTATAAGGTAGATTGAACATCTTCAAAGGTCAATGACTATCTTCCATACAAGAGAGTTTCTTTGAATTGAGCATGAGACTTAGGTAAAGAACATAAAAACAATAACATATGATCTTCATCATCAATCTTGACCTCGATATTCTCAAGATCAAGAAACAACTTGTTGAACATATCCATCTGCTCATCTAAGGCTTTGTCTTCACTCGTCTTGAACGAATACAAAGCTTGCTTCAGGTAGAGACGATAAACCGACAATTTCATCATGTACAAACCTTAAAGTTTTATCCACACACCAACTGTAGTTTTCTCCTTTGAAACCTTCCGGAGAACCTTATCATAAAGGCTCAATACAATGGCACTGTGGGCTTTTTTTTACCATAATTGTCTTCTCCTCCTCCGTTAGAGAAGCATCCATCTTCTCTGATCCTTTAAACGCTTCTAGAAAACCCTTTTGAACAAGAAGGATTTACATCTTCAAGCCCCACAAACCGAAACTATTCACACTGGTGAATTTATCAATCTCATACTTTATTGACTACATCTTCTCCTCCACGCTCACCGCACCAGTTTTTTGTGAATTGACATTATTAAGAACAAACCAAAATATGAGAAAAATATTTGAGTTTCTTGAACAAACACAAGAAACCCTGTTAGGTTTTACAAAAGGGAAAGAAGAAGGAAGAAGAAGAAGAAGAAGAAGAAGAAGAAGAAGAAGAAGAAGAAGAAGAAGAAGAAGAAGAAGAATTGGTTAAATATGTTTTTCTATTCACTTTCTCAATAAGGGTTCAAAGACTACAAGTGAATATGAAAAATTAACCTCTCTCAACAATATGAGAGAACTAATATATTTATAGACTACAAAGGTAAATTAGGATACAAGCTAAATTAACAATTGGGCTTAGAAGCAAGTTAATATATTTGACATTATGCTCGAACAAACTTCGACTACAGCATACACAACTCTTGTCGAACCATGAAGTTATCCTTATCGACACTAGATTTCGATCCAAATATCATAAAATTAAGTTAGGATCAATAATCATTCAAAACCTAGATCAATTTATATATTCATAAACATACAAAAAGTATTAAAAACAAAATATAACTGAATAATGCTAGAATTGCAAATTAATGAAATAATACTTGATCGATTTCTCCTTGAACTCTTACAGCCATCCAATTCTCTCTAAAATCTAATATACACCCCCTATGAATGTTCTCCTACTTCTCTTTTAATAGAAGTTGATATTGAGATTTTAGGGTTTAGAGGGATAAAAACCAAACAAATTTCAACATTGTAATAGCATCATATTTTTACTTGCAAATTTTCGTCCATTTATATTCATATTTAGGCTTTGATTTTTTTATAAAAGTTGTAGCCCTGAATAATAAATTTTATTTTCAAAAAGTCTCGCCTCAATTCAAGTTATGAAACTCCAGGTATGCTCAAATTACTAGACATACATCATGTTGTAAATTATGCTGAAAAATGTTTGTTTCGTCATGATTTTTCCACTTTTTCATCTTTCTGCTTTGTTTCTTCATTTCTTAATTTTCTTCTTATTTCTTCATAAAAATTAAAAATAATTAAACAAAAACTAATAAAAACATATGGAAATGCTTATTAAAATTACATGATGACACAATGTCATTGCAGCCCAAACTTACACTGTTACTTGTCCTCAAGGAACTCATTCATAAAGTTGATCTTTCTCATAACTTTATACTTACCAAACCAATTTTAAACACCAATTGTTTCTGAGTTATCATTTTTGTTTCCTGCTTCAATCCAGCATAATCCAAGGTGTTTTTATTCAACTTTCTATATACTCAACCTTATCTCAATCTCATTGTTCATTCTTATTGAAACAATGTGTTAAACACTCATTCACATACAATTAACATAAAACATATGAGTTTGCAATATTTCTAAAAAAATCATGTCTTTCTATTCGAAAATACACTTTTGAGGTCTTTCAACGATTATAATGTGACTTATGTCAAGGTGAGATATATTTGGCAAGTATGTTTAATTCCTTGGAGTTAAGTACCTGCTACCCTCATATTTTTACACCACCCTTACATATTCTTTGTTTGCTTTCACTTATAGGTACTAGGATTTCAAATTTCTTTTTCTCTTATTTTTCCAAAAGCTCTAAAAAAATTTATCATTATAACAAATTTTCTAGCTTTATTTATTATCTTTTTATAGACACTTCTTTGACTCTCAGATTCTAGTACTCTAACCCCAAACTTAAATCATTGCTTATTCCAAAAGCAACCCTAAACTTAGCTTTTTACAGGTATCGTAATAAATCATAGAAAAATTACAATCTGCCTAACTCCAAGGAAAGGATGGAAATATTTCTCTTTCAGGTTAATTGGCTAAATTTGTGGCTAAGACACTGAAAGAAAGACTCAGAATCGAAAGGTTTAGAAACAAATAAAATTATTTTAAGGTTCACCTAAGAAAGGTTCTAAGTTAAAACAAACAAATTACCTTAGCGTGTAATCAAACAAACAACAAAAATTCAGAAATAGCACAAAGCCTAGTAGATGAACAATCATACGAACACTCATATAAAAAAGAAGGTAAATAATGGAATTATTTGTCTCAAACCATACTTGCTAAGGTATCAGGTGATTGAATACAAGATCGTCAAATATTACTCCTTTTCATATTTTATCAATCCACATTTGGAACTTCTATAACAATTCTGCTTTCTCGTTTCTTTTATTTTTCCTTACTTGTGTCTTTATTCTTTGTCATTGGTAAAACATCATACTCTAAAATGAAGAACATAACATAAACAAATTCATTTGTTAAACATAGAACATGTTGGTTACAAATAGGGGAAGCATACTTATTAAAAACCGAAATTAAAACATTAAAGATAAAATAAAAGAAAAAGAAATGACATAAATATATGGGTTGCCTCCCACATAACGCTTAAAAGAAACCGAAATTGATAAACTTGACCGTTTGATTCTGTTATGGCGGCATATATGACACACAAAACACATCAGATTTCTTCTTCCTTTTTCTTGGTAAGAATCTCATGAACTTGAGGTATTGATGATGTTGCTTCATAATCTTCTTCAACTTGATAGTAGTGAATAATAAAATCCAATACTTTATCAATTTCTTTTCTTCCATTACCTTCTTGCTAAAATAACTTTTATGAACATGCTTTTGTTGAAGATTTACTTGTTGGATATCTATGTTTAAACAAATTTTTGAATTCAGAGCTTCATTCAAAATTGGATCATCCTCATTTTGCATTCTTTCTCTTTTCCCATGTCTATTTTTTGCTTCAAATTATTCTATTCTTGATTCAGTTTTTTTATTTGATGGCATGCATTTTTCTTATTGTTGTTCCTTTTCAACTCTTTCTTCATAAACTACTTCCCATTTATATTTGACTTCTCTCTCAACTACATAATTCCCAAGACTATCAAATTCATCTTTTTGAAAAGGAGATCTCAACTTCTGACGTCTTTGTGTTGCCTTCCTTTGACTCCTTGGGGAGGTCCTGTATATTTAATACATGAAAGACATACTTTTTTTGGGCAGTGTTAGTCTCCCCGCTCCTAGCGAATCCTCTTGCGATTGTGTTTAGCGTATGACGTACGACATTAGCATCCTATTATATGGATGACGCCTTTCCTTTTTTGGGTCACTCCTTACTTCACCATCCTAACATTGAGAATTGGACCCTCATGACGCTTGGGAGTTGACGCCCTTGACATATTTCTTGAGGTATCCCTACTAGATCAGGCGCCGATCTCTATCTTGAGCTAGCATCAATCTTCTTTGTCGTTCCCTTTAATTTTATGGGACTTACATTATCTTCCTGACTCATTTCTCATAAGGTATGGTTTTGGGGTTGGAGGTGCAGAGATATTATGTAATTGGAGAACCCCCCACCAAATTTGTTCACCACAAGTGTTCAGGGGTGTGAAGCTCTCTACCCTCTTTTCTACTCGCTTAAATTTAGAATTGTTCTTGATAGGAAAGGTATATCTTCTCTTTGTGGTGTTGTGAACCTTCGATGTTAAGTACACATTCTTTTACGTCTCATGTCTTTTTATTAGTGTGTCTTTCCTGGCCCTTTATGTAACATTCCTCCTTTATGGCAACTTTTGTTAATAACTATGTTGGTCTCTAAGCAAGGATTTATTGAAATGTTTTGCTTCAAAACCGTTTAGGAACGCCCCATAAACATCACTTGGTTTGGATGGACGGACCTTATGGTAGCCTCATTGAAACAAATAAGGTATTCCCTTAACGACTCTGACAAGCCCTATCGTATGTTAAATAGGATGGTAGTGAACATCTTCCTGTGTCGATTGGTTGCAAACTAGTGTACAATTTTCTTCACTAGCTCCTGATAGTTGGAGATAAAAGCTCGAGGTAGGCCCATAAACCATCGCAAGGTTATGTCCCTAAAATTTCTAGACAACATTTTACACTTCAGGGAGTCAAGCGCTTTGATGATGGCCATCTGTGTGTTAATGGAGGCGACATGCTCATAAAGATCATTGCGTCAAACAAATTTCTTGAAAGAGGGAGGCTTGAATCCTTCAAGGACAAGTACTTCCCATATTTTCTTTGAAAGTGGAGGAGCTCCAACACTTTCATCTCTTTTGGGGGTTAGACTTTTTTTGGTGTTGTTGAATGTTAAAGACATTGTTCTTTAGGATTTGATTATAGCGTCGAAATGCGTTCATGGTAGCACACATCTCTGCTAGAGAATTGGCGACACTGCTACCTTTGGTGTCTTCTGGTGTGGGAGATGAAGCTCTCCTAAGAATCATGATTAGGCATAATTAGGTCTATGAGTGTATGTTTCAGTAAGTATCGATATGATGATGGTAATTATAAGTGTTGCTCGGGTTAGTTTTACTAACTCCCCATGGTGGACGATAATGTACTCGTCAAAAGTAAAAGAATGCATGATACCCCAAAGCTAGTAGGGATGACTATATGCATTAGTAGTTTTATGATGGTTAGGGCTTGTCTGTAGTGGCGAGAGGCCCTGTTCGATGATGTTTTGGGTATGGAGAGAGCAAGCTCACGTGAGGTGAGAAACTATGTGTTTATGCGATATTTTGAGTGTGTTATGATCTTTCTTCCCCAACCCTAAGGTTGGGGTATTTATTGAGATATGTGGTATTTATAGACTGTCAAAAAGCACAAGTAATACTTACTTTTGGGGAAAATAACTTTGGCATTTTATTTCTTACATTACAAGTCATAAAATTCTATCCTTACATAGCTCTACATGTTGGTAAAAATTAAACATGAACAAAAATTATTCAAAGTTAAAGGTAAAATTTGAGTATTAAAACTAATACCACTTACGCGCTCAAAACGTCTTTCATCATTGAATTAAGATTATAGTACAACCAGCATAACCTAGTTACACTATTTTATAATAGACACGCCATCGACGATACTTTTTGGGACAAAAGTATCATCATCGATGGCTACCCAGAGCATTTTATCTATTGGAAGAAGTCATTTTGATATGGAAGAGGTGGAAGAAAAGTGTGAGTGTGGGAACATTGTTCTTGTATTCACATCAACATTGAAAAACTTTAATATATGCTTGAGTCATATGATGTTACTGTGAGGGGGAAATCTCTTGATGATTAATGATCTCGACTTCAAAATCATTAAAGGGGGTGAACCCCACCAGAGAAAATAAACATTCATGTAAAAGTCAAGCTTTACACATTATATTGGTTGTATAACCTTTTCTTGCTTCAAGGGTGAAACACCCACTTGAAATCGGACCTATCCTGGTTGGAATTCTCCATTCAATGTTTCATTGTGTACATGGACGCCGTACCCAAAATTTATTCATCCACCCAAATAGCATTGAGTAGAAAAATTATGAAATTCAAGATGTTAGTATCCGAGTCGCACCATTTTCACATCACAAAATTACGAAACCTTGATTGTTCCTCTAACCACCACCTAATTTCCTCACAAGTGGGATCATGGTCGAAGGATTTTTTATACCACTTAGAATAAGTCTACGCTTTTCGCTTATCCAGGGGATTTCTCATAATCCCATGGTTTGACATATGAATTTCAACAAAATCAAACCCCTTGAAACCTCCATATATAATATCCAACCTAGTGGGAGAAAGATCCATGCATGAAAAATGTTATCTTATGAGTTTCTTACTTATAATGATGTTACATATCTGTTTATTAAATTCACTTTGGTTTGCGACAACACATTATTAATTTCATCATCAGTACGTAAGTTGATGAAGGGAATATACTACTTTCCTAGGTTGTCCATAACTTAGAAAGCTAACGGAAACCAGAGAAAGCAAAGGGTAAGAAATAAGTGTAAGAACAAGAATTGTTTCTGTAAGTTATCTCTATGTTTTGATGATAAAAATTAAGTATTGGTGAAAGAACCATTTTATGTTCTAATGTTTGTTGTGTGCAGATCACATTAACTAAAGATATCAGATCAAACAAACAATATCAAGATGTGCATTTAACACAATATGAGAGTTACTATGTGTGACGTTTCATATAGAGCTTATTGAAGAAGCAAGTTTGCATCTGTATCTGATCACAACCAGAAAGATCCAAGGATGTTGTATATTGCTGTTGCAATGCTCCTGTGGATTCTGCTCTGAGAAGTGCATCTGATCTGAAAGCAAACAAAGCATATTAAAGAAGCAGGTATGCCTCTATATCTGATCACGATCAGAAAGATCCAAGGATGCTGTATATTGCGGTTGCAATGCTCCTGTGGATTCTGCTCTGAGATGTGTATCTGATCTGGAAGCTAACAACGCATCTGAGATATAGTCCTCTGAAGAACCAAGCTCTGAAGACTCTAATGACTTGAAGCTCTGAAGGCTGAAGGCTCTGAAGACCAAGTGCAGAAAGACTCTGAAGACTTAAGGATTCTGAAGATCAAGACTCTGAAGATATAATCCTCTAAAGATCTACGTGCTGCAGACTCTGATGACTTGAAGCTCTGAAGGCTGAAGGCTCTGAAGACCAAGTGCAGAAAGACTCTGAAGACTAGATTCTGAAGTTGAAGATTATATAGCTTCACCTAGACAAAGACGTGTTAATCAGATAAGTTGTTGCTATCCACTCTGATAAACAAGGTGCTGAAGTCAAACAACTCCGATGTTATTATGCTATCATACCAAAGTAGTTTTTGAACTACTCAACAGATACATCATCAGAAGAACCAAATCCGAAAGCTGATTTGTCCAAACTGATAAATGAAGATCACATCATTTGTGGATAAGAGCTGTCTCCCATAATGATATATTAACATTACAAGAAAAGGACAAAGAAAGTGATGTCACTGTACTATCCAACACGTGCTTATTCTATCCATTGGAAATGACCATTGGAATATTGAAAGGACATCTCTACCCTCACAACGAATCTCTTGGATGCACTATAAAAGAAGAACATTTGATTCATTCAAATGTTAGCAACATTAGCTAATTAGCAACGTAGCTGGTTGACAAGCATGTTAGCAAGCTAGTTGATTAGCAAGAAAATCTTTATGCTAAGAAGCCGCAGTGCTCACATAAGAAAGCTTTTAAGCAATATGGAAACTAGTGTTCTAATAATCTCGTAGAGATTTATCCTTTGATTAGTTTTTGTATTAGAAAGCAAGGAGTTGTTGCTCAATACTTGCCATGTACTTTAATTAGGAGTATTCTGCTTGATAAGAAGCACTCATGTAATCTCCGGCAACACAAATTCAATTTAGAATTAGTGGCTCCTCAAGTGATCTTGTGAAGATCAGAATACTTGAGATGACAAGTGGCTGTGGTCATTTGTGAAATCTAATAGGAAACCTTAATTGATCAGATTCTATTAGGTGTCAATGAACGTTATATCCTTGGGGATCCCTGAACGTGTCATTGTCTTTTTGTTAGTCACTTGCAATTTGCTTGTGCATCTGTAATCAGTTTGGTTATAATGTATTAAGACCTCAATTAAGAGAGGAAAAATCACCTTAGAAGGGTGGACTGGATTAGCTTGAGAGTTGCTCAAGTGAACCAGGATATATCATGTGTTCTTTACTTGTATTATGCTTTATCATTTATGCTTTCGCAATGCATCTTATAGAATCACGTAAAGCAACAAGTGAAGAGGCGAAAAAGTTTATTGAGGTGAAAACCCAATTCAAACCCCTCCCCTTTCTTGTGTTTTTCTCACACCTTCAATTGATATCAGAGCTCCGGTTCTGTTATTGATGGATATTAAACACCTAACAGTGTCAGATAAAGATCCAAAAGCCCTGTGAAGAAACACTCTTGGTGATATTTCAGTTTTCTTACAATTTTTGTCTCATATCAGATATTGATGAAGATAAGTACTAAAATTGTAATCAAAAGGATTACTTTGAGCAAGTCACTGATTCTTTGAAATTTGAAGTTTGAAGTTTTGAAGTTATCATCAACAAAATCTTCTCCATTAAATCTTGGAAGAAGATTGAAGAATCAGCTGACAAGATAGACTCATCAGATAAGAAGTTATATCTGTTGAATGCTTATCCTAAAATATGATTGGATAAACAACGTATTCGCTCAAAGATCAAATCATCAGAAAGCAAGAAATCTTGTTTTTCCGAAGATTAATTTTATGTGAGTATGAGATGTTTTCAAGAAACGGATTAGTCCACTCTTGACTTTCTCATGAAAAGCTCATCGAGAATTATCTTTAGTAAGAAAAGAAATATTGTTGGCTAATATTTGATTCATAAGATCTTGTGAATGAAGTCTGTAGAAAAGGGCAAGAACCGAGAAAGTTCAAATCTTGAAGAAATGATCCTTCTAATTCAATGCATTTGAAAGTTGCTTTCCTTGAAAAGCTTCAAAGAAACCTGTAGAGGTTTCAAGAAAGGAAGATCATTAACTCATCAGGGATTGGATGAAAGATGAATTCTGAGATCTTAATAGAAGTAGCATGGACAATTAAGTTCTGTTAACTTGAGATTTTATCTCAGTTGAACAAACAGTAATTGGTCAAATGTTATCAGAAATTATTCTCATAAATTCATAATGAATGAATCCTGAAATCAAGTTATTTTGAAGATACTATGACAAAAGTCATTAAGTCTGATTAAAAAGGGATTTAAGTCACTGGTGATGTTCAGAATGAATAAGTCAGTAGACATCCTTTTTCAGAAGCAGATGCACTGTCAACTTTTGATGAACTAACTTTGTACAAGTTAGCTCAGAATTAAGATGAAGCCTGATGAAAGTTAGATGCTCTAATCATGAAGACTAGTTTATCTGTGCTCTGAAGATGTCTCTCAGAAATCAGATGGATTATCTGTTGATAAAGATGTTGTAGAAAGCAACTGAAGGATATGAGATCAGCTCTGAAGAGTTTTTCAGAAGCAACTCCAGATGGTACTCCATTAGCTGCTTTTGGAGAACCAACTGTGAAAGGATCCTCCAGAATCAAATCTTCTCTTATAGAGGAGATGTTTTTCTTTGGAAAGAAGAAAGATCTCATAAGAACAAGATCCTTCCTCATATCTTCAAGGCTACAGTCAGCAAGAAGGTTTTTGACTTCACATAGACATATGCTTCTGTGTCAAGCTTAGAATCCATATGCTTGCTAAATTTCTTTGCTGCACAGAGTAACATCACTCTATTCTCATATGGATGTTAAAAGCGCTTTCTTAAATGATTTAATAGAAGAAGAAGTATATGTTCATCAACCTCCTGGGCTTGATGTCATTATTTGAGCTAACATTTGTTGATAAAGCTCCTCAGGGAAAAGAATGAATGTTGATGACAAGAAGAACATAACACTAATAGTCATGGTTAGAAAGTCTGATGTAGAGAATCTCTCCAAAAGATAAAGCAGAAGATTTGAAGTTTTCTGAAGACAAATCAGAAAGGAAAGAAGTATCTAACGTTCTAGCTCTTTACAATCAAGTACAGATACTGAAAAAAGAACAAACTTCAAAAGAAATGTATGTATTCATGAAGGATGAAAGCATTCTTTACAGTAGTCGGAATGATTACTCAGAACCGAAGGCAATTAGTATCTATCATGATGCATATTGATTCTGGAAGTCCAAATGCTACCAAGTACTCAAAATTGAAGCACTATCACTGGAATTCAAGTCATGATTGATTTGATAACAAGCTTGGAATCAGAAACCAAAGGTGGATTAGTAGAAAAAGAAGAAGTTACCATTAGATGAACTGATACTGGTTGATAAGAACAAGATTGTCATTCAAATCGTTTCAAGAAATACATCTTGGTTTGATGATAGTTTGTGATGAACAATTGCGTCTATTCAGAGAATAAATTCTTAGGATGCAAGAAGTCAACAAGTTTCCTCAACACATAACCTTTTTGAAGATTATGCTTATACTGAGAAACTAGCGACCATCTAGAAACAAGTAATCTGGAAAATAAATAGGCGTGATCATTTGTAAAGACAAAAGATGGATGACCAGAAAATGAAGACCAAAGAAAGAATCCATAATTCATAACTATTGATCAAGATGAAACAAACATCAGAGGGGATGTGTTTCTGTCCAGATGAAAGGAAAGTCATTATGATTCATATGAAGACTGCAACAGAATGAAGAAAGATAAGAGTCAGAATGGAAAGCACTCAGATAAAGAATCACTGTGAAGATCTTTGAATCTCAAAGAATAATCATGATTAATAAGCAATAACTACATAGAGATGCTGAAGAAACGAGAATTCTAGCAGAGGAAGATTCCAGAAAAGAAATTTCCAGATTGGCATGAAAAAGCTGAAGATGCTGAGAAGGTTAAGCAAGTTGCTATAGTTGGTTCTTCTTCTGAAACTGCTTTTGTACGCTTAGAACATGCCATTAGTGAGATTCGAGGAGATCAACAAGCTATGAAGGAAGAACAACAAGTTTTCAGAGAAAGCTCTGATGAACATAAACTTGTCAACAACTCTCTTAGTGCATGCTTCAACAAATTCTGGAAAAAAATGTCAACCTCTAAAGAATAAGGTACTCAGGTTTTATTTTATGACTCTAATAGTTTAAATTTTTTTTAATGAAAATTCACCTTTTTGATGATGTCAAAAAGGGGGAGAAATAGAATATGATTTTGATATAACCTAAAGAGAATGCAAAACATCAACTCTAAATATAAATTGTATTTACTACTAACTGTGTGCTTGATGTTTCACCGAGGAACTCTGAACAAGTTCACTAGGCATTCTAGATACAGGTCAAATGAAAGAACTCTGAGTTCAAATGATCTGGTTGTTCATATAATCGAAGTTATACACTTCGTGAACATATGTTCAGAATTGGATGGACCCAATATTGTTCAGAGGTTGAAATATCTCTGAAAGTTAAAGTCATCTGGAATCATAATGTTCAGAAGATGTAAACTGTCTGTAAATATAATAATCAAAGCATAAGAATCAGAAATCTTCATAAAAGCAAGAATTGGTTTCAGACTCAGAATCAAGAATTCGTATCAGAATCAGAATTAAGCTTATATCAGACTCAGAATCAAGTACTTTCATCAGATCAAGAATCAAATCTGATAAATGCATCAAACTCTAATAGAACCAAGGATCTGAGATGAAGACCTATGTTTTAGTCAAACTCTGAAAAAGCAAGTATGTAATGACAAATCTGAAGACTATATCAAGTTCTGAAGATCTTAATATCTGACCTACTGTAACCAGGGGGAGTTCACCCAGAAAGGTTCACAAGTCAGAATATTTGATTTTCATCTAGTCTGAAACACAGGGGGAGTTTCTCATCTGAAAAACTAGTTCTGCTTCTGATAAATAGCGTGGCTAAGTTATTAGAAAAGAATTGTTTTGTATCTGTGCTACAGTTGTTCTGATGAATAGTAGCAAGTGCTTTAGAAGGCTCTGAAGTTATATGGCTCTGTTACGATGTCTAAAGAAAACAAGTTCTAAAGATCTCAAGATAGTAGTTCTGCTGAACAAGTCCAGATGCTAAAGACTTATGCTCGTTTATATCATAGGGAAGAATTCATTCTCTTCTATATATTTTACTCTATCAAATTTCTATTTTGTGAGTCTTGGGATCAACGAAAGTCTCTGAACAAGCAAAAATAAATTTTTGAGGTTAACACATTCAGGGGGAGCTGTTGCTTGAAACTCTGAATATGTTATGCTGGATGATTATTATGTATATAATGTTCTATCAAAATACATGTTTTTGTCATCATCAAAAAGGGGGAGATTATAAGAACAACAATTGTTTCTGTAAGTTATCTCTATGTTTTGATGATAAAAATTAAGTATTGGTGAAAGAACCATTTTATGTTCTAATGTTTGTTGTGTGCAGATCACGTTAACTAAAGATATCAGATCAAACAAACAATATCAAGATGTGCATTTAACACAATATGAGAGTTACTATGTGTGACGTTTCATATAGAGCTTATTGAAGAAGCAAGTTTGCATCTGTATCTGATCACAACCAGAAAGATCCAAGGATGTTGTATATTGCTGTTGCAATGCCCCTGTGCATTCTGCTCTGAGAAGTGCATCTGATCTGAAAGCAAACAAAGCATATTAAAGAAGCAGGTATGCCTCTGTATCTGATCACGATCAGAAAGATCCAAGGATGATGTATATTGCGGTTGCAATGCTCCTGTGGATTCTGCTCTGAGATGTGTATCTGATCTAGAAGCTAACAACGCATCTGAGATATAGTCCTCTGAAGAACCAAGCTCTGAAGACTCTAATGACTTAAAGCTCTGAAGGCTGAAGGCTCTGAAGACCAAGTGCATAAAGACTCTGAAGACTTAAGGGTTCTGAAGATCAAGACTCTAAAGATATAATCCTCTGAAGATCTACGTGCTGAAGACTCTGATGACTTGAAGCTCTGAAGGCTGAAGGCTCTGAAGACCAAGTGCATAAAGACTCTGAAGACTAGATTCTGAAGTTGAAGATTATATAGCTTCACCTAGACAAAGATGTGTTAATCAGATAAGTTGTTGCTATCCACTCTAATAAACAAGGTGCTGAAGTCAAACAACTCTGATGTTACTATACTATCATACCAAAGTAGTTTCTGAACTACTCAACAGATACATCATCAGAAGAACCAAATCCAGAAGTTGATCTGTCCAAGCTGATAAATGAAGATCACATCATTTGTGGATAAGAGCTGTCTCCCATAATGATATATTAACGTTACAAGAAAAGGACAAAGAAAGTGATGTCACTGTACTATCCAATACATGCTTATTCTATCCGTTGGAAATGACCGTTGGAATATTGAAAGGACATCTCTACCCTCACAACGACTATCTTGAATGCACTATAAAAGAAGAACATTTGATTCATTCAAATGTTAGCAACGTTAGCTAGTTAGCAACGTAGCTGGTTGACAAGCATGTTAGCAAACTAGTTTATTAACAAGAAAAGCTTTATGCTAAGAAGCCGCAGTGCTCACATAAGAAAGCTTTTAAGCAATATGGAAACTAGTGTTCTAATAATCTTGTAGAGATTTATCCTTAGATTAGTTTCTGTATTAGGAAGCAAAGAGTTGTTGCTTAATACTTGCCATGTATTTTAGTTAGGGGTATTCTGTTTAATAAGAAGCACTCATGTAATCTCCGGCAACATAAATTCAATTTAGAATTAGTGGCTCCTCAAGTGATCTTGTGAAGATCAGAATACTTGAGATGATAAGTGGCTGTGGTCATTTGTGAAATCTAATAGGAGATCTTAATTGATGAGATTATATTAGGTGTCAATGAACGTTATATCCTTGGGGATCCCTGAACGTGTCATTGTCTTTTTGTTAGTCACCTTTAGTTTTCTTGTGCATCTGTAATCAGTTTGGTTATAGTGGATTAAGACCTCAATTGATAGAGGCAAAATCACCTTGGAAGCGTGGACTGGGTTAGCTTGAGAGTTGCTTAAGTAAACCAGGATATATCATGTGTTCTTTACTTGTATTATGCTTTATCATTTATGCTTCCGCAATGCATCTTATAGAATCACGTAAAGCAACAAGTGAAGAGGCAAAAAAGTTTATTGAGGTGAAAACCCAATTCAAACCCCCCCCCCCCCCCCTTTCTTGTGTTTTTCTCACACCTTCAATAAGTACCTTAAATATCATTGCAGGTTATGAAGAATGAATAACAAAACAATGAAGGACACAAAGTTAAGGCCCAAAAAGTTGTAACAATAATCATGCAAGTTTTGAAAAATGATGAACAAGGCGATGAAGAACATAGAACTGTTGGATTAAATATGGTCGTAGAATGGTCTAGTAGGGGGAAGGGATTGAATAGACCTTTCCCCAATAAAAAAATTTTCAAAAAGGTTTTCAAAAACAAATTTTTAATTATGAGAGAATAGATATTTTAAAGATGCATTTTAGAAAAAATTATGTGATTGACTTATTGTACGAAAAATACAATGATACACAGATGATGAACTTACTAAACAAAAAATATGCAAATTAATCAATTTTGATTTATAATTAGATGTTTGAAAAAATATTTTTATTAATTGACTCAATAATCTAATATTACAAGTTCTACAAGTAAAATCACCATAAAGAAGGTTTAGTATACTAGATTTATCACAAACCTAAGCTTAAACATTAAATCGCTTTAAGCCATAAAACCGAACAATATGTGATTCTGAAAAGTGATTAAAACCTAATAACATGCAAATTTATACAAAAATTAAAAGAGAGGGATAGATAAAATGTACACCGAGATTTATAATGGTTTGATGTGTCATCCTCGCTTGCACCTAGTTCAGTCTCCAATGACAAGCCATTGAAAATTGTTAAGTCTTCCACTAATTTAACAATTTACAAAGTGTATTTTACTAGAATAAATAATCATGAACAAAATAAAAACTTAAAGCTACTACTAACCTACACAAATTTGAATATTGATTCTCTTTCTCATGTATACAACTCACTAGACTACAAATCCTCCAAGACTTCACCCGACCTTGCATCAATTCACCTTCTCCGAACCAAAGCATTACAAGACTTTGTTTGCACTAATATTCACTTAACCCTATCAAAATTCCCTTGTCTAGGACTTTGAAATGCTGAAGGTGTTGCACCCCAAAATTTGCCTAACCTTTCTTTACCTAGCTTGTGTTTCATTGCATTCATATTAGCATTATCATCTGCATTTCATTGGCATGTATGCAGGAGATCAAGAGGTATGATTACCAACAAAGGGCTACACAAGACTATGAATCCAGCCAAGAGGTTTATCCAAGTGTTCAAGGATTGATATCCTCATCAGAGAAGCCAAAGATCCTCGGGGAGAGTGGTTGAAGCCAAGTGTGTAGGTCTCCTAGCTTGAGGGTTGTGGGAAAATCATCAGAGGATTTTTAGGCCATGAAGTTGGACTTGAGGCATTGATAGATCTCTTAAGAAGTGTTGAAGATCATTTTAAAGCCTAGACAGGTCATTATGCAAAGGATATGAAGATATACCAAGATTGGTACAACTAGGGTTTCATCTAGTCAACCCTAGGATAACTGATGATTTGAAGAAGGTTGAGACCTAATTCCAAGGCTATGTGATCATGGATTGATGTATTGAGATGCCCAAGGGATGATTCTAAGGTCAACTTATCATGAATCAAGAGTGTGAGGAGTTGTTATGCTTGACAGTGTAAAATCCCCTAGTTTAGTGCCTAACTTCAAGACCACATAACTCAAGATGGGATTTTCATCTCACCTTGACCCCAACATTATTGTTACAGAGCATGATCATAGCTTTAATTTGAGTACTATAAGTCCTTGATAAGGTTTATAGAACTCAAGTTATGAGCCAGACAAGTTACAGGTCATCTGAGGCATGTGAATTTGGAGCTTGAAAGTCACCCAACTTGCATGACACTTTTTCCTCAGAAGGATGATTCTTATAAACTTTTGGCCAACATGAATGTTGTTCCTTATCTTCTTAGCTTTCTAGAAAGTACTAGAAGTCCATGATTGGATTTGTAGAACTCTAGTTACAAGCTTTGCAAGATAAGGGTATTTTGGGAATTGGGAATTACAGGTCATATTTGGTTATGGATCAATTTCATCATCTTAGGCACCTCAAATGAAGATTTGATCAACTTGAAAGTTGTTCAAAATGGTGTTTTTAGTCCAACCAAGACCCAAACATCCATTGATATGGATTGAATATGGAAGAGTATGAAGAAATTTGGAAAAAGGATCATTAAAGGCATTAATGAAAGAAAAAATTCAAAATAAATTACAATGGCTCCAAATTTCACAAGTTTATGCATTTTCTGATTGGAAATGGCATTTTGAAGAGATTGGCAATGTTACATTTTTGGTTTGAGGCTTAATTCATGGACTTTGCTTAGGTTACTTAGAATTGAAGCAACATAACAAATCTTGACCATAGGATCAAACCAAGCTTGCAATCTAATCCATTCATCTTCACCAAGGGTTATGCAAGTCATTTGAGTGGAGAATGAGCTGAAACAGAGCCAGAATGCACGGGTTGCCATGGTTGTTCATTGAAGAAAATTGAATTTTGGATCAAGCAAATTGGGCAATGATTGGGCCATGTTAGGATCCAAATGCATTCTATTTAAGCCTTGGATCGTGTTCAGATGGTTTTTTTTGGAAGGAATTGGTGAAGAATTCAGTTGTGGCAGTTAGAGATTGAAGCTTCAAACTCAAAATCGGTTTTTGCAATTCAGAGAGTTTCAAGAGGAACTGAGGATTCAGTTAGCACCAGGATCATTCATTGAAGGTTTCTGCAGCATTTGAAGCCAAGAATCACACCGCATCTACCTTAATTGCAAGCTTTTTTTACAGGTTTTTATCTTTCACCATTGCTCTAGTTCTAGGCATGTTTAGACTGAATTAAGCATGTGGTTAGGTTATAGATACAACATAGATTGTTTTAGGATTGGAATTGAGAAGTTTCGTGATGATTCATGATGAGATGAAAATTCTGTTGAGACTTGTATCTAGATGATTCTTGAGAATTAAGGTGAATTAGAGGGTGATTCTTGACCCTTGAGAGGTGAGGAAGATTTCTGTGTAGCCAATTTGAAGTTTGATTACAATTTTGGAATTGAGGAATTTTCTGTTCATCATCGTTTTTGGAGATTCATGAGGAATTAATAAAAATGAAGTAGATCTTGATGATCAGTGAGAAGAGACGAGTGGATCCATGTACTTTTCTTTGAGTTTGGTGGAGTTTAGGTTCAGAGCATGATTGCTCTCGTCGGAGAAGACGGTGGCGCTCTTCTCTGGCCACCGTGAATGAAGTTCCCTCCCCTTTCAGTATTCAAATGAAGACGATGAAGGAGGATCGTTGGATCTGATGAATTGGTGGACTTAGTCTTGACATCTGATGGACAGGAATTGGTCTAATTAGGGTTTGGTGACTTGGCATGACATGAAGCGCAGGATGAGATTACTTTTCCATTGGATGGATAGGATTAGACTATACCATGGGCTGCAGTCAACTAAACCACACTTTGTCACACATCAAAACGCACAACTTCATTAAATGAGCTGGCACGCACATGGCCTTCAGATCAATGGATTGGTCAACAAATCCTATGGCTCTAATATTTTCTGAGTTTCTTTTAATTCTTTAATTGTTTTTCTATTTTCTTAATTGTTTTTTCTTGTTTAATTCATATTAATTAGAATAATGATCAGAAAAATATGTGGGTGATCCTTGTTGAATTTTTGATTTTTCCATGCCTTTGGATTTTATTTTGGTGTTGTTTTCCATTTAATGTCCATTTTTCTATTTTTGATAATTGAATAAAAATGCATAAAATGACTTGTTGCTTGATGATTTTATTACCAATCCATGCTTTTGATTTTGATGTTGATTTTTGGCTGGCTGGTTATAGATATGTTGATGATGTTATAGGATTTTTGTGGTGATTTTTAGGTGATCCTAATATTAGTTTTGAACTAGGTTTTTAGAGCCTTCCCTACTTGAACTTTCATTTGACACCTGTTGGTTTAGAATTTCTTTAGGACCCTTAAACATTGATTTAAGCTCTGGATTTCCTACCATAGGTTCCCAATACCTTTAGGATCCCTTAGGAAAATTTAGATATTTTTAGTAATTCATTTACTATTTTAGTTAGATTTTACATCTAGGCTGTTTGTAGGATGACTCTAGCATAGTACCTCCCATAGATGAACTTCAAAAGTGACCTTTAGTTCATGATAAGTTTCCAAACCTTTTCTGATGGTTTAGTAGACATGTTGATGCCTTTGTAGATTGAATCTCAAGGTTTGATCTGGTGTTTTAGTTCCCTTTAGAAAGTTTCTTTTAAGGCTTGTAGAATTAGGGTTTTTAGAGCTTTAGGAATTGCTTCCTTTTGCATAAATGTGGTTTGCTTTGATTTGCATTCCATTTCCTATTCAATGATGCAAGGTTCCTTGTGGGAGCCTATTCCCTCCTTTGGAAGGACTAAAGGCCTACCACAAAAGGTAAAACCTTTGAGGATACCAATCTCAGATGAGTGGTTGAGTGCCTTGAGGGATTCCATTGGTTTCCCTCCTGCTTCCCCTTATCATGCAATGATCTTTGTGTTGATTCACATCATCTTTTGATGGAGCAGGTTGAAGCTTGAAGTTGAAATCCTCATTCCCTTTTCCCCTGATGGATGACTTGGACTAGAAGACAGACTGTTGGGTTGTTTTGCTGCTAGAGTGTTGTTGTGCTGCTCTGTTGTTCATGTTGTTTGACTGTATTTGTATGACTGTTTCTCTGGTGTGTTGCATTAGAATAGGCTTTCATGTAGTTGATACTAGGCCTAAGTGCATTGAAAGGTTTAACTTGCCTCCCTTTTCTTGTTTGCATAAGAGGTTGAGTCTGTCTCCCTCTACTTTCCTGTTACTGTTTGGCTTTGCTTGTTGGCTGAAGGTTGAGTTTGTCTCCCTTGCCTGTGTATTGTGTGTTGTTTTTGCTTGATTACTCTAGAGGTTGAGCGAGACTCCCTCTGCTTGTATTGCTGCACTGCATATGCATCTTTACTGTTTTCTTCTGTATATCTATTTACTGTTTAGCTGATGCTTTATCTGTTGTCTGTTTCCCATTGACATGACCCCCTAGGAAGCTCACTTCCTTTGATAAGGAAGTGATGATTAGAACTTTAGGTTGAAACCTATGCATGATAACATCTAGGAGTTCCCTGTTTCAAACCTCAACCATAGGATGAATCCTTGGCATGACAACTATTAGAACTTGATAGTTTCCCCTTAGTTGTGTCCGTTCTCTTCTCATCTTCAAACAAATCAAAATACAATAATAAAGGTTAATTGATATCGTGCGTTACGAGTCTTAAGCTACTTAGGAAATGATTGTTGGAGGGTTTCCTTCCAATAATCAGGATGTTTAATATGGTACCCTTTGGGTGACATGCGACTCATTCACTCCTAGGTCATAGTCTCTAGTGCGATATTAGTTGCAAACATCCATAAAAGACAGTTCTTCCGTAAAAGACAGAAAACAAACTTCAAACCTTTTTGCCCCATGGGCCCATAACTCAAGGAAAACTTTTCTGAAGAAAAGAGTATCGTTAACTCCCAGTTCTACTGAAAACAGTAACGCACGAGTCTCTGACGAGCAAGCTGCATACACCAAACCGCTGGAACTATATGTTAACCCTACTCGGAAAAACAGATGAATCTGAACCCCCGTAATCCATATTATTCCGAACTATGTAAGCTCTGATCTCTCATATCTGTTGAGAGTACGTAGGCACAATACTGACGTATTGGCGAGTCACCTTCCCCGTAACCCGTAGTTAGTCGAACTACGTTGACTCTGATTTCTCATTCTCTGATGAGAATATGTAGCCATAAAGCGCGATGCTTTGCCGAGTCATTTTCTTTTCTTTTTAGACCAGCCTTAATAGGTAGATAGATAAACCAACCCGTCAGATAAACACAACAAGCGTGGATCCCGTTGAGTACAACGGACGTGAGAGGTGTTAATACCTTCCCCTTGCGTAACCGACTCCCGAACCCAGACATGGTTGCGATGACCTTGTCTTATACCTTTTCGTCAGGTTTTTCCGATCGTTTCCTTTCCCATTCTGAGGGATAAATAACGAAAGGTGGCGACTCTTCTGTTTTGCCGGCACCTTATTTTCATGGTAGCGACAGCTGGCGACTCTGTTGGGGACCCAACGTCCCTTGTGCGAGTCAATCCTAGCGCCTGCGTGTTTACCTGGTTGGGTTGTGTTTATTTATCGCATTTTACCTTCCGCATTTTATTTTCAGTACGATATGATTATTTGTGTTGTTGTGGGAGGGGGCTCTGATGAGTGATAAGCCAGACCCAGGCTTGAGTGTACCTAGCATTAGTTGTGGAAAGTAGTGGGCGCGTGCATGCTTTGCATGTACTAGTGTCTCACGAAATCCACGCTCAGACGAGATTCTCCCAGTTGACTTCTTTTCCGGCCCTTTGGGCTTGAAGGGTTGTTGGTTTGGAGGATTATCGACTCTGGGGACCGATCATTTGTGACCTAGCTAAGTGAGGCCTCTTCAGGGAGTGATGATGCCAAACCAGAAATGGTGAACGTTTCATCATTTCGTGAAAGTCTGTGATGCTGGGAAACGCATAGGATGCCATACATGTGTCAGTGGATTAGGTTCATACCTGTGAGCGGGATCGGGTTATTGCAGGACACCTTAACCTTCAGACAACCTAGTTTTCTTGACAGTGAATCAGTATTATTGGTGTCAGAGGGTTCTTATCATCAGAGATATGTTTGTTCTTGACAGAGCAGAATTATTGGTCCTCTTCAGGGTTTTGTTGTCAAAGCAGTGTTGTGGTTATGTTGAAACAGAGCCTTGGTCTCCTCAACATCACTCTTGATCTCCTGTTGCCTGATTGCATCTGGCATTTTTGCATACTCATTTGCATCTCATTAACGTGTGTCTGTGTTGCAGGTGCATATACTATCCCCCGGTTCTGGTAATCTAGCCCTCTGTTTGACAGCATGGAATCTTTGAAGAAGAATGTGGCTTACAAGCTCCCTACCCCAGATGTTACTTTGCTGTTCAGTTTGATTGCCTTGGCAGATGATACAGTGAAAGGGGAATTAAGGAAATCATATGGGAAGTTGCTCAGTCTGGTTCGTAAACCTTCGATCTATGAGTTGAACGGGTTGTATGCATTGCTACAGTTCTATGACCCTCCGTTGAGGTGCTTCACTTTTTCGAACTTCACTCTTGCGCCTACATTAGAAGAGTATGCTGAGTTGTTGGATGTACCGGTTAAGAATCAGATGTCATTTGTTCACATGGATGCTAAGTCTAATCTGGCTAACCTAGCTGTTGCTCTTCATCTGGATGCCTCAGAGCTGCTTCTGACCTCATGGAATGGAGTTCCTGGTTTTTCTCTACAGTTTTTGGTTGGGAAAGCCCAACAGTGTGCTAAAGAAGGTTGTTGGATCGTATTCAACGCTATTCTCGCCCTTAGAATCTATGGGATCATCTTGTTTCCCAACATGCCTGACTTTATAGATTTGGACGCCTTCCATATCTTCGCCTCGAGAAATCCAGTTCCCACCTTGCTTGGAGATCTATATCATTCTGTTCATTACAAGAATGAGAATAGAAGGGGTAAAAATGTATCGTGCTGTGTGCCCTTACTCTACAGATGGTTTGATAGCCACTTGCCCAAGAAGGGTCTTTTTGTTTCCTCTGCAGCCACAGCTGAATGGTTTGAACGCCTGATGGGTTTATCAGCAGAGAGCATCGTTTGGTTTATCAGCTGAGTGATCATTTTGTCAAACTTTAATCATGTCAATATAGTTTTTGATTCAATTTTTAAACTTTATGTATTGAATCATTTTGCGTTGACTTTTGGTCAGAGACTTGTTTTATGCATGCAAAATACATTTCAATGAAAATGGCCAAATCTAAGAGATTTGCAAAGAAGTTAATGGTGAGGAGAATGAATTACTAAAACTACAATTAAAAAGATAAGGAACAAAATCTTGAGCAATTTCAAGAACGTGATGACAATCATTGGAATTGCAAATAAAGGAAGGGAATCGATACCATTTGAAGATAAAGGAATTCGAAAAGAAGAAATAAAAATCAGTCTTTTGATTTATAAGAACGAAAAGCACCAAAATCAACGATAAAAAGTAGAGGCAAATCAATTGTTAGGATGGTGCCTCGATCTTGTAATGATACTTAACTGCACTCAAGTGCTCTAAGCCCTCCTCTCCCTATCTTAGGCGCATGAGGGCATGTGGTGACCTTACCTTAAAAATGTTTAAATAACACTTAGGATATTGAATATGCATGTTTCTGATACCACCCACTCCCACTCAAAATCATAACTGAGTCTCATATCTTTCTTAAGAGATCCTCTCAATTGACATATCTCCTCAATAGAACATGTGTTAGGAATGGTCTCCCAAATTCCTACTTCTATATCTCACCTCAATAGTAGTAACGATGACTTTAGGGGAAATTATTTCAAGTTAGTAAAAAGTCCAATAAAACTTACACAATTCAGCGGCCCAATCCAAACGAAATGTCCACCATATTACAAATATGCATACTTTCGATCAGAGACATCACATATTAGTACAACTATCGTCCCATCTACATCGTTGATTTACATCCAATAGTCGCCCATAATTGATATTGGGTTAACTAGACACGCAACCTACTGTTAATTTGCATATAATGGTCAACCGTACTTGAAAATCTTTTATAGTGGTCACCTTCGACCTACCCTCATTTTCTATTCAATTACATAATAGAGACAAAAACCAAATATATCAATTTAATTACGGAATAGAAACAAAAACCAAATATGTCAATTTTTTAAAATAAAATTATTTTTTTATAATTTTATTTAAACTGAAGTATTAACTTTTTGGAATGAAAATTGATGAGTATAATAATAGACCATTTAAATGCACACACATACCTTTTCAATATTGATAAATAAACATGTATGCTGACAAGGTATGACAGTGTATCCACCGTGTGACTGCGGTGGCACCGACGCGTTTGGATACTCGTTAGGCGGCCGTGCCATTTGCCAACAAGTACGGAGTAAAATAATAAAATAACTATGTCAGGACCCATTTGACCCTTAATATTATTTCTAGGCTATTCGAAAATGCCCTGGTCGTTATCCATTTTCTCTCTCCAACCAATTTGCACACGCCGTTGACGTTTCTACGGTTTTTCTCTTCTTCAGCAACTTGCTTGCACAATCAATCAATCTTCAATAAATTTATTTAACACACCTTCATAATTCAGTTACTATAAATACGCCATACCATACCATACATTGTTTCATCCATCCGATATTGACAACACAAACCATATACATTCCCATAGTACTACGATACTAGTTAGTTTCGTTAATCTAATTGAGTATATTGCTTTCTTGTAATTGAAATTCAATTTGTACTGTTCGAATTATATTAACTTATTCCAATTCTAGGGTTTTTTTGTTCCGAAGAATATACTAATATGAGGAAGGACGTGATGGAATTTGAGCGTGTTCTTAGTTACTTTGATGAAGACGGTGACGGAAAGATTTCGCTGACTGAGTTAAGGAGTCAAATGGCGAAGATTAGCGGGGAATTTCAATTGAAAGAAGCAGAAATTGCAATTGAGTCGTTGGATTCTGACGGTGACGGGTTATTGAGTTTGGAGGATTTGATAAAGCTTATGGAATCTGGGTGTGAGGAAGAGAAATTGAAGGATTTGAAGGAAGCATTTGAAATGTATGATAATGAAGGGTGTGGATTCATAACACCAAAGAGTTTGAAGAAAATGTTGAAAAAATTGGGAGATTCTTCTAAGTCCATTGAAGAATGTAAGTTGATGATTGGAAGGTTTGATTTGAATGGGGATGGTGTGCTTAGTTTTGAAGAATTCAGAATTATGATGAAAGAGTGAGTGATGATCATGTGTTGTGTTCATAGCTTTTCTGGTTTTATCCTCTGGCTGGTGGATTTCATTCATTCTTTTGTACATACATTCTTTTGATTTCTGTGTGTATTTTTATATAAATGTTAACAGAAGATAAACAATAAAAGAGAGGTTAAGTTTTGTTTTATGCTTTTTCTAGCACTCAACAATAATGCCATGTGGAATAATATCTTCGTTTAAATAAAGACAACAAAGTTTCTTCTAAAAATGAATTTATGACACGTAAGTAGAAAAGCTAATGGATGGGAGATGTACAGAGAGATTGCTTCTTGCTTTTTGCTTCGGTTCGCTTCATCATATACAAAATGTATCTTCTCTCTTTTGTCCCCAATTCTTTCTATGATTTTCAATTCATAAATACTCTCGATGGTGTGATCTCTTCTTAGTGAATTGCTTTGGCCATTTAGACCCTCTAGAAATCTCTTAACCTTTTGCAATCGGTTGAAATTCAACTATAACTTATAGAAAATTTCACGCAATTTTAATTTTAAGATTGTTATCAATCAGACAATAACAATGAAAAGAAAATAACGTTGAAGAAGATGATGAATATATTTCAGAGTTTCTCTTTGCCCACAAACTGTGTGCATTCTAAGATAAAGCCCAAAAACTATAAAAGTCTAAAATAGTTAACATTACTAAAATAGGCCTAAGTCGAAATCTTGTGTGAAGCAATCTGCTTCGACACACTAATACAACTCGACACATAGATATTTTGACACCGAATTACATTCTTAACACACCACCTAATTCATTGTGTCTAAACTATCTATAGTCATCATGGCTCTTAGTCTTCTGAAAACTTCGACATGCATCCTCTTCGTCATGATATCTGCAATCTGATTCTCAGTTTTTTCAGTGTTCCAAGTTCATCTTCCCTTCTGCTACCTGCTCACGAAGATAATGGAACCTCATTTCAATGTGCTTGCTACGACCATGTGCTTTTGGATTCTTCGCCAGGTTGATAGCTGACATGTTGTCGATTTTCATGGCAATTACACCATGACTGTTCCCTGTAATCTCTTTGACCAGGTTCACCATCCATGTTGCTTGACATGCATAGAGAGAAGCATCTGTGTATTCTGCTTCGCATGATGAAAGTGCCACTACTGACTCCTTTCTCGAACTCCATGCAACCGGTGCAACATCTAGTATAAACAAATAGCCAACTATGCATTTTCTATGCTCAACATCACTACACCAACTCGAATCAGTGTATCTCACTATCTTGCATTCTTTTCCTTCATCAGCTGCAGGAAACAAAATTCCGTAGTCGAGAATTCATTTCAGATACCTTAGTATCCTCTTCGTCGCTGCTAGGTGTGATACCTTTGACTTTTGCATTAATCTACTTACCATACCCACATTGTATGCTAAGTCGGGCCTTGTGTGACAAAGGTATCAAAGTGATCAAATAAGTCTTCTATATTGGGTTAGGTCGACATCATCTTCATCTAAATCTTTCGACACTTGCAATCTGGTCCCAGCTAGAGTCAAAGTTGGGTTGCAATCTTGCATCTCAAATCTCTTGAGTATTTTGCTTGCATATCTTCTTTAGTGCATCGTCAAACCTCTACCACTCTTGTAGAAATCGATGCCAAGGAAATATGAAAGACTTTCCAAGTCTGACATTTTAAACTTCTCACTTAGGTCATGTTTGAAATCTTCGATCTCCTTCTTGCAACTTGAAATTCTGGTATGCAGATCACTTGTGTTTCAAGAACATTGATCTCTGCTCAACAAGGATGAGGACAAACCATGACCAATTTAAATTTCTTTAAATTGTCCCAATGTCATGACCAATGTCACAACCTCTGTTGTGACATCTGCAGTCTATCATACTATTTATATAACCATTTAAAGTGCAGAATTTTAAATGCAGAAAGATAAATAACACAGTAATTGTTCTCCCACTTCGGTATCAACAACACCTACATCTGGGGGCTACCAAGCCAGGAAGGAAATCCACTATTAGCAGAATTAATTTAGAGTTAAACCTCTAGTTTACACTCCTCACTTAATCTCTACCCAATGCAATTTCAGCCTAGAGACACTCTAGTACCTGAGTATACCCACTCACTTCCCCTCAATCACACAACAGTGATTTCAAACAATTATAAAAACAGTATGAAGAGACACTTCATACACACCTTGATCTTGCTTCACAGCTTTGATTAAGGAACTCACACACTCTTGCTTCACAGCTTCGAGTGAGACACAGCCTAGAATCTACCTAACTAAAACAATCATCCACTAGACAATTGCTTGGATTACAAGTATTCCTAAACAGACTTTACAAGTGAAGACTAACCTTCTTCACTTATAAATATGTCTACCTCAATGTATCAAAAGATACAAAGGGTGACTTACACACAAGGGACTCTCAACCCTAAACCTCTATTTTACACTCTGATTTTTCTTGATGTGAGTGCTTTCTTTTCTTCTGCTTCTGCTCCTCCTTTTATAGTCGTGCAGACTGGGCTTGGGCTGTGCAGAAGTAACAAATATTAGTTTTAACAAAATAAAACTAATTTCCACAATTTAAGGTGCTGTCCAATTAGGTCATGGCATGGTCAGCATTGCCTTGAATCTCTCCTTAGATAACTCAGGAGTCATAACATGTTTCCTGATATTTAGCCTGAGATATATCAGGTATCATAACAGAAAAACAAACCCTGCCCGTCTGATGTCATACGATCAATGTCATAACATTGGTCATGACATTCAGCTTCACTTCCTCTTAGCTGACCAGCTTGCCCTGCTGAACACTTCTGCAGAATCTCCACCATGACAGTCATGGTTTCTCCCAATCTTCTGCAGAATAATATTAGAAACAAGTATATTCAAGTTCCCTAAAAGGTCTCCAAGATCCTTTTATGAATACCAATACAATTTGTTCTTGTTCCTAATCCATCTCCTTGACATATTTACTGATGAGGTATTTTCAACATGGTCTCATCAATCCAAACCACTTATGTCAAGAGATATACACTAGCAGCTCCTTCTGTTGTCATACAACTATGTCTTGCACCTATGTCTTGCTTAAACCACACGACAATACACCTCACTCACCACAACTCACATTGTTGTGGCTGCACACCTCACACTGCCTGTGAAGAGCTTCATCACAACTCCAACAGTTGTGGCTGCACACCTCACTCACTACCTGTGAGGAACTAGGCTACTGCTAACCCATAGCAGTGCATGTTGTTCCAGACAGCTATGTCATTACTTTGGTAATGACATCCATGACAGTTGTCCTTTCTTCAGCCTCTGCTAGCTCCTGCTTGCTCTTGCTGCACTCGACCTTGATGTCAGCCTTTGCTAGCTCTTGTTGCACATAGCTCCTGCTGCACCACTACTCTTGTTGTTTCTCACACATGACAACAGTTCTATCATGACAACAGATGAATGTCGTGATGGATGTCACGACATTCAGCATGACATTCACATTAAACCTCTCCACAACAGTTCTTTCACCAGCTCCTGCTTGCTCCTTTAGCGATGTCATAACTATGGTAATGATATCCTGCTTAACATTAGTGCAGAGTCATGTTTTACCACAATTTAGCCAATCATAGAACCATAGACAATTCTATATCTTAGAACTATGGAACTATCAATCTCCCCCTTTGGTAAATTTTGGCTAAAACAACTTATCAGGGCATTCAGCAGTAGTTTCCACAAACTATCATGCTCCCCCTTGATAGTTGCATCCAGCATATAAGCAACAATGCATTTCCTCATCAGCAGCAGTAGTTTTTCCCAGCCTCACTTACTGTCATGCTCCCCCTTGATAGTTGCAACAGATAGCAACACCAGATAGTAGCACTTTTTCTTTTCTCCCTCTTGGTTTAGTCAAAACTTTGAAAACAAATGGAGTACTTGTACATACATATGCTCAACACAAACTGTACATATAGTCATCTCACCATCTCCCAAGAAATACACAAGCTGCTTGACCTCTAATAAGGACTGCACCACTTCAACAGCTACACACCAGACAGGTACACATCTTCCCCTGTCAGCATAAACATTGCTCCCCCTGAAAGAGAGAACCCAAGCACTTTGAATCTTTCAATGTCTCAGTTGTATTGACTGGTTCGACATCTGTGTAGAAAGCATAATTTACTAGCTCACCTTCTTCATTGACCACGTCATCTGATGTAATCACACATTCTTGCAACCTTGCAGGCATGTGTCTTATTCGTTGAGATCTGCTTGGGCATGCTTGTCGAACTTCTCTTTCGACTTCACTAGTTGGTTCTTCACATAAGATTCTCACTAAATCCTTCTTAACATTATCAGTCCAATCCCATTCCTTAAGCTCATCTATGATCATATCCCTGCTGATCATAACTTGTTTGTTCACTGGGTCAAACAACTTGTATCCTCTAGTCGAATGATATCCTATTAGAATCATTTGACTCGACTTGTCATCAAGCTTTCTTCTCAACTGATTTGGCACATGTCTATGTGTTATAGATCTAAATACCTTCAAATGAATTAGGCCAGGCTTGATAGTAGACCAACATTATTTTGGCGTAATTTCTTCTAGCTTCTTGGTCGGACATCTACTCAAGATGTATGTTGCAGTCGACACAATTTCTCCCCATGATCCTTTGGGTAAATGTTTGCCTTTCAACATACTTCTCACCATGTTCATGATGGTTCTATTCTTCCTTTATGCAGTTCCATTCTATTGTGGAGTGTAGGGTGGCGCCACCTCATGCACAATCCCTTCTTTCTCACATAATGCATTGAAATCTTTCAACACATACTCACCACCACCACCAGTCCACATAATATTTAGCTCTCTACCACTTTGTCTTTCGACCATAGATTTGAATTTGGCAAATACCTCAATCACTTCACTTTTCTTCTTGATCAGGTAAGTCCATAATTTTCGATCGAAATCATCTATGAACGTGACAAAGTATATGTTTCCTCCAATCGAATCCACCTAAATAGGACCATATGCATCAGAGTATATGACTTCAAGAATTGCCTTCGAATTGCTTCCTGCATCTTTGTTGAAGCTATTCTTGTGTTATTTTGCTTGAACACATTCTTCACACACTTCGTTTGGAATGTCAATTTCTGGTAATCCTGAAATCATATTTCTTCTCTTCATATCTTTGATGTCTTTGAAGTTGAGATGGGCAAGTCGATAATTTCATATCATTCATCTCTGCTGGTTGCAATTGCAAAGCACTTATGCTCCATCACATTAAGTTCAATCTTGAAGGTTCTATTCTGAGACATTGGAGCCTTCACGATTAACCTACCACCTGAGTCGAGAACTCTTACCATCTTGTCTTTGATCGACACCTTATAATTCTTTTATACCAACTGCCCTATAATGAGAAAATTACTCTTCATTCCTGGTATGTATAACACATTGGAAATTACTGACCTCTTGTCATATTTCCTCATAATCAGAACATCATCAATAGCTTCGGCTTCTAGAGTATTGTCATTTACAAATTTCACCATATTCTTCATTGAGGGCTTCATGTTGACAAACCAATCTTTCCTACCAGTCATGTGTGATGAGCATCCTGAGTCCAAGTACCATTGGTCCTAGAATCTTTCTTCATCTCTTGTTGTGACCATAAGCAACATCTCTTCTTCTTCATGTTTCACCAACTTTGCATTAGTTTCTTGATTCTTCTTCTTTTCTCGACACTCACTAAAATAGTGACCATACTTCTGACAATTGTAACACTGAATGTGACTTTTGTCAGGTTTTCGACCACCACCTCTTCCTCTACCTGCAACACCACTTCTTGGGTTGCCTTGTTTCTAGGGTCTTCTCTGATTCGACCAGTTTCCTTCCTGCTGAATTTCACCAGTAGAACTGTTGTAGCCTCCTCTACCTTTTTTGTCATTCCAACTTTCTTTGCCTTTCTTTTCTTTTTCTGACTACGCCTGCAAAGCCATATCACTCTTCGACTTTCTTGTAGCTCTTTCAGCCATCCTTTGTTCATGAGACTCAAGCGTCCCTTGAAGCTCTTCCTTCGAATCTTTTATGGCTACTGCCATGTGGTTGAATTTTAGAGCCAATAACCTCAAGATCTTTGCAACAACTGATCTTGATGTCAACACTTCTCCACATATCCTGATTTGATTCACCAATTTAGCAACCCTAGTGAAGAAATCTATTATACTTTCACTTTCTTCCATCTGAAGCAATTCATAGATTCTCTTGTGAGTTTGTAACCTCGCCTCTTTCACTTTCTCTACTTCTCCAAACGACTTCTCCAGAATTTCCCGTGTTTCCTTCGCTGATTCTACATCACTAAACTTTTAAAAATTATTTGGATCAACACATTGATGGATTATAAAGAGAGTTTTATAATATTTCTTCTTCAACTCTTTGTGTGCAGCCTTTTCTTGATTCGTCGCATTTTCTACAAGCGGTGTTACTCCTTTCTTCACAAATTTCCAAAGATCTTGATAACAGAAAACCACCTTAATATGCTTTCACCAATTCTCATAATTATATTTCTTGAG
Organism: Lathyrus sativus; assembly: GCA_963859935.3. NCBI lineage: Eukaryota > Viridiplantae > Streptophyta > Magnoliopsida > Fabales > Fabaceae > Lathyrus > Lathyrus sativus. The sequence continues at coordinate 554,064,827 of OZ012738.1, read as the reverse complement.
AATCAGAAGGTTTTCCAGAAAGTGCCTGTTTGGATGATTCATCACCATCACAGTTTTGCTTTTTTGGATCGCAATCGGAGCTCTAGATACCAGATGTTGGAATTCAGCCACAACCTATGGAGAATTTCACTCAATCTTGATCTCAAGATTGTTATCAATCACATAATGGCAATGAAAAGAAAAGGTTGAGAAAGAAAGAAAACAATGTTGGAGAAGAAGAAGATGAATATATTGCAGAGTTTCTCTTTGCCCACAAACTGTGGAAACTTTCTTATTCACTTGCAACTGTAAATTTTGTGAATACAATGTATGAGTTGTTTTTTACAAAATAAGGGTTACTACTTATTTATAGATTTAGGTTAGCTTGCATCCTAAGCCAAATCCCAAAATCTATAAAAGCCCAAAATAGTTAACATTACTAAAATAGGCCTAAGTCGAAATTTTGTGTGAAGCAACTTGCTTCGATACTTCGACACATTAATACAACTCGACACATAGATATTTTGACACAAAATTACATCCTTAACACGATCTTCTTTCTTCCCAATCTCTTGGGTGTCTCAACTTTACCTCCTCCTTTTTAATCAAGTCTTCTATGACTTCTTTTATATAAACACATTTGTACGTGTTGTATCCATGCCTTTAAATTTAGTGTTGACAAACTTCTGTAATATGTTTTATCTTAAGATGTTAAATGTAATATGTTTTCTCTTAAATTGTTAAATGTATTGTATGATGAGAATATGGAGTGTGGTCCACAATGTGCATCTTTATTCTCGTCACCTCGATGTCTATTACCTTTGAGCTAGCCATCTGTTAGGTTCCACGACTCTTTGTTTTTTAGGGCTGAACTTGAGTGAGGAGGCCTATCATGCTTTCCGCGCCCTTAGCCTTATATTTTTACAAAACATGCAGTTTGTCCTAAATTCCTTATTGGATATTCATATTTTCATTTTCTCATTGGATGCGTCTACTTCCACGACAACTTTAGGAAAGCAGTCAATAATTAAGATGGTTGTTGCTTCTTATTGTTATTTCTGAACTATAAATTTTTTTGTCAATTCATCACATAACTTCCTTCGGGAATTGATAGAGCTAACTTCTAGAGTTTTGAACCATGTCATAACAGTTCCTTTGAGATTTAACGCAAATGTTTTTCATTTCATGACACTTGGCGTGGAGATAGTCGAGGACAATGTCAATGTGCTCATCTAGATACACGATCACATAATAATTATCTAGCTTTAGAAATTTTTCAAGGGATATTAGGAATCTTGCCATCAATAATGTGTCTGAAAATAGATTTCTCAGACAATGAGAATGATTATGGTGGACGGTGCCTTGCTTGTTCCTCCTTTAAGAAAGGTAGTTGGGGGATCTCCTAGTATGAAGACCGTCAGGAAGAGTGCGGATGCCATTTCTACCTCCCAAATCACAGGGAGGAGAATTTTGGGCATGAGGATGACGTTTTTCTGGCAAGTTATACTTCTCCCTTTGTTGTGATAGAGAGATTTCGAGGATTGCATTAGGCGTGACCCCGAGGTTTTCATGATTTAGCACCTCTAATTGTGTAGCAGTTTGCGATAAAGCTCTTCACTAATCTTCATCTCTACATAAGAATATCTTATTCAAAATATATATGCTTTATTGTTTCACAAAGTTATAGATACTCGTAGTGAGTTTATTCACGAATTGTATCTTGAGCGTGGATTGGAGTTCTTGAAGGTTTTAAGATATTTCTTATCCATTCGCTAAAGTATGTCGTAGAGGTTTCCTCGATGTTTGACCTTTGAGTAGTTGCTGAAATAGTTAGAACGACAACATAACTTATAAGATTCCCTTATTGACTACTGGGAGGATCAAAATATGGCGAGAAGAAGAGGTTGAAGGGGCCACTAGAACGAAACCATTTGTTCTAGTGGGATGAGGAGGATATTCATATCTTGATATGATGACCTGTGTACCAATGTCAATTGCAAAAAAAATGTTGCAATGAGTGACTTAGTTACTCTTGAAGCTACCATTATTGATGGTTATGGAAATTTGCAGTGATCAAATTGATTAATAGGAATGGTTATGGTGGCTCAACGAAGGAGATCATAGGAATTTTATGTGTAATTTCAAGAGAATCAAAATAAAATTCTCACATTTGACTTCACTATTCCAATGTGGAATAGGAAATTTTTGATGCGTTGAGGAAGTTTATCGTTTAGTGCTGGTGGTACGAAAGTGAAAGTCTCTGATAGGTGGAGATGGGGTGTACCTGCAAGGTTAACACTCCAATGCCCAAGTTAATGGGTTTAGAGAAATGTAATTTTCAAGTATAAAATGAATCCTACCTTGGTGTGGTGTAAAACCATACTCATATATGGACGACAATTAGAACTACCCCCCGGTGAATGTGGCGTGGAATATGAGAGACAGTCAGATTGGTTCCAACGGCTAAAATGGGTATTGTGTGTGGCTTTAGTACACAACTTATTCATGAGGGTCTACCATTACGCCAGGCTTGAGTGGAAAAACCTTTGAGTTAGGCTAGTCTTATTGGATTGTACGGTAAGTTCGGAACACTACCTAAGTCGATGAGAGGAACTTTCAAGTTCCCTAGGCATTCTTAACTCAGAAAGCTAATGGAAATAAAATGGTAAGAAACAAGCATCTTAAACATCCTTGTCGGTTTTGAAGGACAAAGAACAAATCAATGGAAGACACATAGTAGAAGCCCAAAAAGTTGCAATCATAATTTTGCAAGTTCTAAAGAAGACAGAACACGATGATGAAGAGCACATAACGTGGATCCTAGAAAATTTTCAGCCACAACCGTTGAAATCGCAAAGTTATAAAAAGAGTCGGTAGCGTTCAAAGACAAAGGAAGTTGAAAATAAGAAACTGATCTGACCTGATCAAGAGGGGATCATGGGCTGGCCACACGCTGTTGGACTACTACCTATTCACCGTTGATGAGGAGGAGAAGGGGGTGTACCTGCAAAACACTCTGATGCCAAAGTAAGGAGTTGGACAGAGTGAGAGCAAAGTACAGAAAGTGGGTAAGAAGTGAAATACCTGACCCTCTTGTGGAAGAGGGTATTTATAGAGAGACCCCAGCGTTGGGCCAACGGTCACTTGGGTTGGGCTGGATGGCCAGGCCCAACCCAGGTGACTGCTAGGGCTTACGTGGCATAGTAAAGACCAGGACGTGGTCTTCGTCCTAGTCCAACTGTCCCGTGGTCTCTGGAAAGTGGGTTTGACCTGCTCTTTTGGAGGTGGGCAGTTGGGGGATGACGTGTCCCCGCGGAGGGGAGCACATGGAGAACATGCGCATGGCACGTTGTTCTTCCCGTGGAGGGGAGCTCGCGAGGCTCCCCGGAGGCACGTTGTTCTCCCCGAGGAGGGGAGCACATGTGGACGTGGAAGAGCCATGGGGTCTTGCTCGACAGCATGGGGAATACCGCCTGCGGAGGGCGGTGCTTGGTCGTGCTGGGGTTCGCTTGCCCAGCGTGGTTGGGACGGTTCTTCCTCACTGAGAGATCTTTCTAGCGGGTCAGGGATCTTGTGCCCGACGTGGTACCGGACTGGGTAGGCCTGGTGGAACATTGGGCTGGGCTAGCATAGTTCAGCCCGGGGCCCAGACCAGAATAGGAGCCCCCCAAGTCGTTGCTCCGAGGATGGGAGTGAGGACTTGATGACGTTGTTCCAGGGAAGCGGACTGGTCTGGGGGAAGATTCCTCCGTGCGAGGACGCGTGTTCTTCGTCGTCGATCGTCCGGGCTCGAAGACGGGTATTGGCGGGGAGAGGTGAAGAGACGCGTCTGTCTGCTTCCGCCATGTGTCACGTTCTGGGTGGCTGCTAGGGCGGCTACCCTAGGGTACTCAAGTGTCTAGCGACGCTTCGAGTCCCGTGCAAGGTATAAGTGAGCGAGCCCCTGCTCATTTCTCACTTTTCGCCCTCTTGTTCTCAAGTTTCCAACCTGTTGTTCCGCCGCCGTCCGATATCTCTGCCGTCATCGCCGTCGCGTTCTCCGTCGTTGATTTTATCGCAGTAAGTTTCTTTCTCTTTTCTCTTGCTTTTCTTGTTTGTTTCTTGATCGTGATCGGGGCTGTTTGAATGCCCCGAGGAGCGGCGAAAATCTCCGCCGTTCTCGAGGGTTTTTTAGGGTTTTTATTATGAATATCCCGGGGAGAGACGCTAGTTCCGATGAGTGTCCCGGGGAGGGGAGCTTTTTTCGATGAATTCCCCAGGGAAAGATTCTTTATTCCGATGAACGTCCCGGGGAGCGACGTCTATTCCGGCGGATGCCTCCGAGGTGGATTTACAGTTCAAGTCATACTGAACCGGGGAGGTTGTAGGTTAGGGCAGACCCACCGGGGACGATGCTCGAGGAGTCCTCGTCGCCCTTTCACATGACTTGCGGTGGAAGGGTGAATTTGATCTCTGTCATCAAATTCACCGTTACCTTCTGCTTTTCAGGTGTTTAATGACTACGCTCGTCTTGGGCACAATGGCCGAGGATAATGAGCCAGACGTCCCCCATTTTGATGAGCGCGTCGTCCCGATCAGAGACTGGGTGGCCAAGGAGCCCCTCACCACGCCCTCCTACTTTGCTTCTGATTCGACAGGGGCCTACGCTACCATGGAAGACCGGGAAGAGGGGGATCCTCAAAATTGGCAAGTCTACCGCCCCCAGCCAGGTCATCAGATCTGCTCGAAATACGGGCGGATGCGCTTTCCGATGTACGAGTTTTACTTCAAGGAGGCTAGGCTCAGGTTGCCTTTTTCGGACTTCCATCTGGGCCTCTTCGACTGGCTGAGGTTGGCCCCGTCGCAGCTGCACCCTAACGCCCTGGCCTTTATTCGGGCCTTCGAGCTCGTGTGCCAATATCTCCAGGTCGGCGTCACATTGTCGCTGTTCTTTCGTATTTTCCATCTGCAACGGCAGTCGGTGGGAGGTCGACATGCCTGGGTGTCATTCAAACAGCCGGACAGACTTTTTAGGACGTACATGGATTTCGTCCGAGATTTCAAAGGTCGCTTTTTCGTGGTCAGCCCTATCACACACGAAGGGGTCCGCTCTTTATATTTGGAAGGGGAGAGGATAGTGGATGGTCATCACGAGGCCGTCATGCTGCCCCGGGTGCACGTGGAGTGGTCCCTGGACCATTATTCTCGGGGAACAGGTGGGTATATCGTACGGGCGGGGATGCTTGATGAGGAGGACATGGCCAGCTACCTGAAGATAGTTTCTTTCGTGCGAAACTTACCGCCGTCGAAGCTGGTCACCCCTGACGGCCAGTATATCCTTGATAGTTACGGAAACATTCGGGAGACTGCGAGGCTGATCAACACAAAGGCCCTGCTTGAGTGTGCCTCGAAGGAGGATGCTCTACGTTACCTAGGTGGTGGCCGCCTCGTCCTTTTTCTACCTGATATCCTCAGCTTTTTACTGACTAGTTTTTCTTTTGTCGTGCAGGGAATATGGCTTCTGTCGAGGAGCGAGTGAAGAAGCTGCGCGCGTCAAGGGCCGCTGTTCCTCCGAAGACGCGGGTGGCTCAGTTGGCCGGGCAGTCTTCTTCAGAGCAAGATGGAAGGGGGTCGTTGGCGTCCCCGACCGGTAGTCAGTCGCCTACTTCCCAAGGGGCCCCAAAGAGAGCGAGAGTTCAGGAGGATACGCCCGTGGTCGATTTATCGGCGGAGTCTTCCGAGGAGGGTTACACCATCGCTCCTTGTCACCAGCATTCCTGCGGGGGAGGTAAAGGCGATTTTGGGCGCTGACCGTGCTACGAGGAGGCAGGTTCTGACCGAGGATTTGGCCGCGTTGATGGGGACTTTCACTACGGCGATGGTCCTGAGCGAAGAGAGCTGCTCGGCCGTCGAATTGTCGAAGCTGCAAGGGGATCTTGCTTTCGCGCAGTCCCTTCTGAATAAGGCGGTCGAGGATTTGGAGGCAAGCCGAGGGAAGGTGACTCAGCTGACCGGAGAGCTGGAGAAGGTTCGTGGGGAGGCTGACCTCGAGCGCAAGAGACGTGGCGGTATTGAGGAGAAGCTGAAGGCTGCTGAGGAGAAGCTGCGGGCGTCGAAAGCTCGTGTGGAGGAGCTCGAGGGCGACCTCTTTCCTGGTGATGATGAGACTGACGACGACCGGTTGCTGGTTACCCAGGCAGATCTGCTTGCCAGGATACGCGTGCTGGAGGGGGATTGCCTGGATGGTTTTGCTGCGGGTTTCAACAGTGTCGTTGCTCAGCTCAGGGTGGTGAGCTCTGGTGTCGTCTTCGTTGAGGATGGGATCGGCCCTTTCCATGAGATAGTCGACGGCTGGGTGGTCGACCCCAGCGCCGAGGAGGCTGGCACCGTCGTCCTTGTCGTGGAGCCTGAAGCTGATGGAGAGGAGGGAGCTTAGACTAGTCTCGGACCTGCGTGCCCGTGTAGTTCGGCCTGCGCGCCATGTTTTGTATTTTTGTTGTTTTGTTTGCCGGGCCTGCGCGCCCTTGTTTATGTAATGTTGACTACTGGATTGGTGCCCGCTTTTGGTTAATATATTTTGAAAATTGTCTAAGTGTGCGCCTCGTTTTTGCATGTTGTTTATGCCCATTTTATTTCTGCACGTATTTGTATGCTTGAAATATATATGTTTGAAATGCATGTCTGGTATGCCTTTGGGCCTGTTCGGGGTGGTAGCTCGACGTTGATTGTTTCCGGCGGTGTGGAGAGCTGGTTGGCTGGTCAACTTTGTTGCCTGACCGGTTCGGGGGTAGTTCTCCCCGTGGTGTGGACGTCCTATCGCGAGCTGGGTGTCCTGCCGGTGTTGGTACGTCGGTGGGGAATCTCGATCGAGGTGTTTCCTACCGAGCAAGGCCTTCTGCCCGCGCACACAAAGGCAGGGCTTGCTTTCGGTCTGGTCGTTTAGGAGACGCGAGGAGATGCGGTGGTACCATGTCGCCCCCCCCCCCCCAGTGGTCGTGACGATGGGTCGTCGCAGGCAGTGTTTAACTGTAGTACCGCTTAAGTTTCTCGGCGTTCCATGGTCGAGCTAGTTGTTCCCTGTGCAGGTTTTCGAGGTAGTAGGCCCCGTGCTCCGTCTTGTCGCGGACACGGTAGGGACCTTTCCAGTTTGCAGCTAGTTTACCCTCGTGTGAGTCCTTCTGGTTTCTGTGCAGGACTAAGTCGCCGATTTGGAAATCGCGTTTCAGGACTTTGTTGTCGTGGCGAAGTGCCACCTGCTGTTTCAGCCGGGCTTCCCGGAGGGCTGCTCCTGAGCGAATCTCGTCGAAGAGGTTGAGCTCCTCTCGTAAGGCGCCGTCGTTGTCGTCAGTGTCGAGGGGAGCTTCAGTTTGTCTGGATGGCTCGCGTATCTCGACCGGGATCACTGCCTCGGTTCCGTACGTGAGGCGGAATGGGGTTTCCCCCGTGGTTGAGTGGGGCGTAGTTCAGTATGCCTAGAGGACGCTGTGGAGCTCCTCGACCCATGCTTGCTTTGCGTCGCCGAGTCGTCGTTTTAATCCCCTGAGTATGACCCTGTTTGCAGATTCCGCCTGGCCGTTTGTCTGGGGGTGCTCGACCGAGGTGAAATGGTGTTTGGTTCCGAGCTTGGTGACGAAGTCGCGGAAGTTTTTGTCTGTGAACTGAGTGCCGTTGTCGGTGACGATGGCGAGCGGGACCCTGAATATTGCGAGGATGTTTCGTTTGTAGAATCAGAGTATGTTGTGGGTCGTGATTTTGGCCAGGGCTTCGGCCTCTATCCATTTGGTGAAGTAGTCTACGCCCACAATGAGGTACTTGTTCTGATAGGATCCTAGGGTGAAAGGGCCGAGGATGTCCAACCCCCACCAGGCGAATGGCCACGGGGATGAGAGGGATTTGAGTTCGGTTGGTGGAGCGAGGTGCATGTCCCCGTGTCGTTGTCATTTGTCACATCGTTTGACGTGTTCCTTCGCGTTCGTTTGCATCGAAGGCCAGTAGTAGCCGGCTCGTAGAGCCTTTCTCGCCAGGGATCGTCCTCTGAGGTGCTGCGCGTTGATACCCTCGTGGATTTCTTCTAGGACAGCTGCGCTCTGGGAGTTGTCGATGCATTTGAGGAGTGGGATCGCGAAGCCTCGGCGATATAGTTTTCCTTCGAGGAGGACGTATGAGCAGGCTCGTCGCTTGATCGCGCTTGCCTCTTTAGGGTCGGTTGGTAGGCGGTCGGTGCTGAGGTAGGTGTGTAGTGGTGTCATCCAACATTTGGTATCTCCTATGGCGTTGATGTCGAGCGGGGCGGGTCGCTTTGGTGCTCGGTTGCGACAAGACTTCTTGGATGACCAACTTGTGGCCTCCTCGCTTTTTGGTGCTCGCCAATTTTGAGAGGATATCGGCACGGGTGTTCTGCTCGCGCGGGACGTGCTGAATCTCCGCGGAGTCGAAACTTTGCAGTTTTTCGATGATAAGTGCTAAGTATTTGGCGAGGTTTTCGTTTTTTGGTTGATATTCTCCTCGTACTTGCGAGGTGACCAGCTGGGAATCTGTGTAGATTTTGATTTTTCTGGCCCCGATGTCTGACGCCAGGCGAAGTCCGGCCAGGAATGCTTCGTACTCGGCTTGGTTGTTAGTCGTCAGGAAAGCCAGCATGAGGGAGACCTCTATGAGGGTGCCCTCTTCGTTGTCGAGGATGATGCCTGCTCCGCTGCCCGTGGAGTTGGAGGAGCCGTCCACGAAAATGGTCCATATGTGGTTCCCCGTGGTGGGGTCGGTTGAGGAGGTCATCTCGGCTACGAAATCGGCCAGGGCTTGAGCTTTGATGGCCGTCCGGCCTTCGTAGATGATGTCAAACTCAGATAGCTCTAATGACCATTTCAGCATGCGTTCTGCCATGTCGGGCCGGCCGAGGAGCTGGCGGATGGGCCGATTAGTGCGGAGCACGATGGTGTGTGCTAGGAAGTAATGTCGGAGTCGTCGGGCAGCGGTGATGAGGGCTAGGGCGACTTTTTTGATCAACTGGTATCGGACTTCGGGACCGTGGAGGGCTTTACTCGTGAAGTATATTGGTTTTTGCCCCTCTTCGGTTTCTCTGATGAGAACGGCATTGACGACCTCATTGGCTACGACCAGATATAGGTATAGGGTTTTGACCATCACGGGACGTGTCAGCACCGGTGGTTCGGATAGGACGCGTTTGAGGAGGTGGAGGGATTGCTCGCACTCCTCTGTCCATTCGAACGTGGTCTCTTTCCTGAGTAGTTTGAAGAAAGGGAGGGCGTGCTGTGCGGACTTGGCGATGAACCGGGAAAGTGAGGCGAGCACGCCGTTTAGGGATTGGATGGACTTCTTCGTGGTGGGTGTGGTGATTTCCGAAAAGGCGTGGCATTTGTCCGGATTTGCCTCGATCCCACGCTCGGTCAGGTAGTAGCCGAGGAACTTTCCCACGCTGACATCGAAGGTGCATTTCTCCGGGTTGAAGCGCATTTGGCATGTCCTCGCGGTGTCGAAGACCTTCCTGAGATGGGTCGTGTGGTCGGCTTCCATGCAGGATTTGACGATCATGTCGTCCATGTATACTTCGAGCATGTCGCCGATTTCTCCCCAGAAGACACTATTCATCATCCGTTGATACGTGGCGCCGGCGTTCTTTAGGCCGAAGGGCATTACGTTGTAGTAATAGTTGTCCGACGTCGTCATGAAGGTCGTGCTCTGTTTATCGTGCTCGGCCATCGGGATCTGGTTGTACCCCGAGTATGCGTCCATGAAGGACAAGAGCTTGAAGTCCGCGGAGTTTTCGACGAGTTTGTCGATGTTGGGGAGGGGGTAGGCGTCCTTAGAACATGCCCGGTTGAGATTGGTATAGTCAACCCACATGCGCCATTTTCCATTATTCTTTTTAACGAGTACAACATTGGACAGCCAGGTTGAATATCGGGCTTCCGAAATAAAATTTGCCTCTAGGAGGTCTTTTATAGCTTTTTCAGCCGCCACCGACTTTTCGGGGGACTGTCTACGCCTACGTTGAACTACGGTCTTCGCGGTCGGGCTGATGGACAGCTGATGGCAGGTGACCTCGGGGTCGAGTCCGGGCATTTCTGCGGCGCTCCAGGCGAAGAGGTTGGCGTTGTCGCGGAGGCAGGCCTGTAGCTGTTTTTTTTGCTAAGTCTGGGAGTCCGGCGCCAATCTTCATGGTTCTGCTATTATCTTCCCCGAGTGTGACGATCTTGAATTCGCTGGCCGTTGGACTAGTTGGCTCCGCTGGTCCTTATTTCGTGGTCGTGCTCTTCGTTGAAGCGACTGTCAAGATCCACGGATCCGACCAGCTCCTTTGGTTCGCTCTTCGATGTCACGGTTAGGGTTGCTTTCTTGGTTGTTGGGGCGATGGTGTCCAAACCTTTCAGCGCGGCCTCGAAGCACCTCCGGGCGGCCTCGATGTCTCCGTTAAGGGTCACCATGGCCCCCCGTTTCGTATAGTACTTCGTCTTTAGATGGACGGTGGAAGGTACCGCGGTGAGTTCTGCTATCGTCGTTCTGCCCAGGATACAGTTGTAGAGGGATGGGCATTTGATGACTAAGAAATGGATGCTGATCTCCCTGGTCGTTTCCTCTTTCCTGAATGTGACTTTCAGCTCCACGTATCCCTAAGGTCTCGTCGTCGTCTTGTTGAACCCCTGAAGGTCGGAGCCTACGTAAGGGGATAGGTTGGATTCGTCAAGTTGGAGGGTCGTGAAGAGGTGGGTGTACATGATGTCCACCGAGCTGCCTCCGTCGACAAGGATGCGCCTGACGTCGAAGTTCGCCATCCGCGCCCATATGAGCAGGGGAATGTTGGAGTTGGGGGATCCCCCGGGGAGTTCCTCGAGGTAGAATGTGATCGGATTGGATCGGCCGCGAAATCTTTCGAGCGTGCTCATCTTACCGGAGTTGCTCGTGATAAGCTCATCGAACTTTCTTTTCACCGATCCAATGGATAGGCTCCTTGTGGCGCCGCCCGAGATGACCATGGCTTTTAGGAAAGTATTCCCACCGGCTGGTTGGTCGTACAGGCTCGTCGGGTAGGTCGGGGCCATCGGGGAGGCCGAACTTTCGATCCGCGAACCAATCCTCGGGGCGGCCGACACACAGCACGACCTGGAGTCTGTTGTGAAGGTGAGAAAATTACTTAGAAGGGGGGGTTGAATAAGTAAGACAAATAATCAAAGATTCAAACACAGTTATTTTTATCCTGGTTCGTTGAACTCAACTACTCCAGTCCACCCTCTCAAGAGTGATTTTCCTTTCTCAGTCAAGGACTTAATCCACTATTTAATCAAACAGATGACAATAGTAACACCTAAGAACAATTGTTCTTAGTCTTCTCAAGAGCTACAGATCCCAACTGGATCCTCTTAAGGAAACCTTTTACAATCAATGTAAAACTATTACAAGAGTAAGAATGCTTCTAAAAAGCTATTATCACAACTGTGATATTTCTCTTAAGTTTTAAGAACAATGTTACAGCAAATAGAATATAAGAGCTTTTGAGAGATTTGCTTTGAGTAAATTTTGCAAGTTGTTTGTTTTTGAAGAAGATGGAGTGGACTTCTTTATATAGGCACTTAGATCCATGAAGTCTTCTCAACGTTGAAGGTTGTGCTGAAAAGCCTGGTGCCTTTTGTCTTTACATTAGAGGTTGTGCTAAAAAAGCCTGATGCCTTTTGTCTTTTACTTTGCAGAAACTTTCCTTAGAATGGAATGCACAGATAAAACCTTTTTGTCTGTGTTCTAGTGTCTAGCATAAAAGAGGAAAGAGCTGTTGAGATATGCCAACGTATATATTCAAATCTTCTTCACTAAGTAAGTTCAGCTATCAACATTAGAGTCTGGATCTTCAGAATCTCCAGAGTAGAGATCTTCTGGATCTTCAGAGTCTTGGGATGTTCTTCAGATTATACTGAATCAGAGTATATGCAGATTGTGTGCTTGAGCGTGTAGTTCTGTCAGAGCGAAGTCTTCTATTTCAGATTCTCAATACTTATGCAGTGCAGTTCCTTCAGAGTCTTCTGATGACTAAGCTTCTGAACTCTCAGAGTCTTCTATTCTTTAGAGGCTTCTGCTTCAGAATCTTCAGTAGACAGCACTCAGATTCTTTTGGGAGCAGCGTTCAGATCTTCATTTAAGATGCTCTTGAACTTTTGAAGCCTTTCATAATATCATTGTTCAGATCCAAATTTGCTCTTTTAAGAATATTTTCTTTAGTACCTGTAGCAAACAGTCTAGAACAAATTTAGAGTATATAATTCTTGAATACAAAATTCATAAGTGTTATCATCAAAACATAGAGATATTACTAAGAAACAATCTGTGTTCTTACAATCTCCCCCTTTTTGATGATGACAAAACATGAGAAATTTTGTTCAATAAAAAGTATGAATTATAACTCCCCCTGAGATTAACAATCTCCCCCTGAAATGAATACTCTAATAAAAGAAAACACTTCCCTTTTTGATTGAGTATATTTCAGATTCAGAGCCTGATGCAAGAGGTTTGACTTTCAGAATCAAATCTTGATGCCAGATAATTATGACTTCCTTTAGTCAGAGCGCCTGGTTATCATCTTGCTTGAATTATCTTTCAGAGTAAAGGTATCAGAGTAAGATATCAGAGTTGATTGAATACTCAGATTTGCTTTGGAGGATCAGGTTCTGGTTGAAAAAGTCTCAGGGTAACTTCAATGAATTATGTCAGATATATCAATGTAATCTGAAAGACTTAAATTCAAAGTAAGTTAATAAAATGTCTGAATTTCAGTTTTAGTAATTTCTTATAGGTTGAACAATCAGATTCTCTTTTTCTCCCCCTTTTTGTCATAATCAAAAAGATTTTTAAAGACATAAAGATACAGAAGAAAAGAAGCATATAGAAGCAAAAACATCAACTTTCAATTAAACAGATCAGAGTTCACAATCAAACAGAGTCACAAAAGAACAGATAGATGCCAAAAAGTATAACAAAATAATAAGAAAACAACAGAAGCAATAACATGTGCAAAAACATCAAATAAAACTAAGTCTGGCGTGAGGCAATAAGGGTCAGAAGCTCTGTCATTTTGGCAGTTGACTCTTCTTGCTTAGACATTCAGGTCTTAATCTCATCAGTTGTCTTCTCTTGCTTTACCATCCAATCTTTTATTTCCTTGACATCATTCACAAGCTCTATGACCATAGATGAAGAAGGAGCAGATGCAGTAGCAGCAGTGTTCTCTTCAGACTGGTTCTCTTCAGAAGCTTGTTCAACCATTTCAGATTCAGGAGCCTCTGGAGGAGCAGCTTCCAGAAGCAACACAGGAGGAGGAGGAGGCATGTTCATCAGAGTTATCTTGATTAACTCTGCAAACTGAGTCTTTGCAAGCTTAGAACATTTAGCTCTAACTTTTAAAGCAGCTTTGTTGAACATCAAGATGAAACGTTTCCAAGCAGCATTTGAAACAGCTGGATCCAAACTTGACATGCACACATCCTTAACCCGAGCATATTCAGAATCTATCTCCTTCTTGAATATTTCAAACATAGCATTAACACATGATCCTAGATCTGACTGTTCAGACTGTTCAGAGGGTTTAAGATTAGGAGTGTTAACAGGAATAGGTTCAGATGGTGTAGGTTCAGATGGTTGTGGTTGAGGTGATGTTGGTTGAGATGTTTGGATGTCAGATTGAGGGAGTTCAGATGGTTGAGGAATGGTTTGTGTTTCAGATAGATTGGTTTCAGATTGTTGAGGGATGGTTTGTGGTTCAGATAGATTGGTTTCAGATTATTGAGGGATGGTTTGGGTTTCAGATATTTGAGTTTCAGATGGTTGAGAGATGGTTTTCTGAGGTGGGGAGTTGGGTGGAGTATGAAACATAGAAATGTTAACATGTTCCTTCATAGCAATGTCAGAACGTGCTTGTTTGAGAGACTCTGGTTCAAAATCAGATGAATCAGATGATTCACAGTCAGAAGATTCTTCTGAGTGAACAGATGTTGAAGAAATGTTAATGGATTGATTAAGGGGTTCTATATCCAGAATATCTTCAGAAAGATTTGGATCTTCTGATGGAACTGGTTGTTCAGAGTGTTTAGTTTGAACAGTCTCTGGTTGGTTTAGTTCTGAGATGATTATATCTAGTTGGGGAATTTCTGGTTGTGAAATTTATGTTTGAGGAATTTCTGTTTGAGTAGGTTGAGGAGGTTCAGATGTAGTATGAGATTGGGGTTCAGAGGGAATTGGTACAGAAGATGGTTATGAATGTACTGGTTCAGATGAAGGTGGTTCAGATGAAAGGTTTGCAGATTGTTTGGGTTTAGAAGTTCTATGTCTAAGGTTTGGAGAGAGTTGAGGTGATGAAAGGGGTGAATGAACAGCAGGTGTAGGATCAGATGTTAATACCTGATGAATAGTGTCTCTTATCTCTTCCAGAGTAGCATCTCTAGAATTGATTCTGGCTTTCTTTACTCCTTTCTTCTTCTTCCTTGGAACTTCAAATACTTTCCTTTTCTTCTGAACCGATCCTTCTTCAGCTTTTCTCTTACTACGCCTTTCCTTCATCAGATTGGGCATTTCTTCTCCTTGTTTCTGAACAAGGTTAGCAGGTAGAGGAATTCCTTCCTTCAGACACTCTGCAATGTAAGTCCAGACAATACTTTTTGGTTCATCTGCACTGAACATTGGAAAATCTTCTATGGGTATCCTTCTGCCATTGACCTCCTCAGAGTTTATCTTCTTTAGTTTACCATTCAGCTCTGAAATGATCTTCATCCTTTTCAGAGTGAGTCCGTTTATCTCAGATCCAATGATGTATGACAGATCCTCTGTTATCTTTGCATCTGTTAGATGCTTCACCAACTTGTTTTCTATAAGGATGTCTGAAATAAGTCTTCCCAGAGGTATCCAAGTTCTAACTTTCCCAGCTTTAGCTCTGACCTCTTCTCTAGTCTCTTTGACATGAGTCAGAAGATGACTGAAAATTAGATAGGGCAGATCCACCTTAATATTCTGGCTGATGCAGTACATGAAGTATAGATGCTCTGAACTCACATAGTCTGGTGAGTTGGTTGACTTTCTGTGAAAGATTGTACTCATAAATATCTTTGCCCAGATCCTATAGATAGGTTGCAGATCTTTAACCTTACTTGTTGGTGTTCCAGCTACAGTAATCTCTTCATATACCTTAGCCATATCAATACGTGAAGAGGCTAGGTTTGTAACACCATCAGATTCTTTATAACTGAACAGTTACCTGATCAGTTTCTCAGTAATCACTATCCCCTTCCCAAGGACAGATGAGTGAATGAACTTAGGACCAGTACTAGCGTGAATCCAGAACTCCTTCACAAGAGTTGGGTATACAGGACCCATTAGTCTCTCAAAATACTTCTCCCAACCTTGAGCTTTAATGGCAGTTGTTAGGTCAAACCCATTTTCTTCTATTGATTCAAGATCAACGAAACTCTCACACAAAACCTCAAGATCCACTACTGGAGTAAATAGAGTGCGTTCTGGTTTCTTGTACATTATATTTTTGTTGGAGATTTCAGCAGCATTTGATGTAGAAGCCATTGATGAGGATGAAGCTTTTGATTTAGGTTTAGGGTTTTGGTAGAGGTTGAAGAGTAAGCAAAAACACATAAGTGTAGTGAGTGTAAAAAGTGTGAAAATAGTGTGATAGGTGGTATTTATAGAGAACCAAAAAATCAAGCATTGGGCACATCAAAAGACACATACGCACGTTTACTCAGCATTTAATGAAAGTAATCATTTCAATTTAAAATTATGACAATTGGGGGGAAATCCAAGAAAAATGAGATTTTCAAAGCAATACCTCAAACCTCAATTCAGTAGAGCACTCCATCTTTTCAGATTCTGAGTGACACGTGTTTGCTTTGTATATGCATCTGATATCTCTCAAGAAATGAAACGTTTCCAACGTTCAGATCTTCTGAGTTTGTTAGTTCAGAGTTTCACACAAATAAATCAATTAAAGATAAATGAACAAATAATCAGATGAAATACTTCAGATCTTTAAACATTTTGCATCTGAGAAGTTGCCTCTGATAAATATTACTCTGGACAAAAATCCATACAAATATTTTTCAGAATGAACTTAAACCTATCTTCAGCAAGGGGTTTTGTGAAAATATCAGCCCATTGATGATCTGTATCAACAAAAGCTAGATTTATTACACCCTTCTGAACATAGTCTCTGATGAAGTGATGTTTAATTTCTATATGTTTAGCCTTAGAGTGTAAGATTGGATTTTTTGACAAACATATAGCAGAAGTATTATCACAGAAGATAGAAAGATTACTCTCATAGATCTGATAATCTTCTAACTGACTCTTCATCCAGAGCATTTGCGTACAACATCCAGCAGCAGCAATGTATTCTGCCTCTGTAGTTGATAGTGCAATAGTGGGTTGCTTCTTGTTGTACCATGAGATCAGATGACTTCCAAGAAACTGACAGCTTCCAGAAGTGCTTTTACGTTCAACTCTGTCTCCAGCATAATTAGCATCACAGAATCCAACTAATGAAAATTCATCAGATCTTCTGTAACACAGACTCATGTTAGTAGTACCTTTCAGATACCTTAGAATCCTCTTAACAGCTATTAAGTGTGATTCTCTAGGATCTGATTGGAATCTTGCACATAAGCAGACACTAAACAGAATATCAGGTCTAGAAGCAGTCAAGTATAGAAGAGATCCTATCATACCTCTGTAGAGTTTCTGATCTACCTTCTTACTTACCTCTTCCTTACCTAGAGTGCTTATAGGGTGCATTGGAGTCTTTGCCATCTTACTATCAACCATGTTGAACTTCTTCAGAAGCTCTTTAACATATTTGGTCTGATGTATGTAGGTGCACTTTGGAGTCTGGTTGACTTGGATTCCCAAAAAGAATCTCAATTCTCCCATCATGCTCATCTCAAACTCTGCCTGCATACATTTAGCAAACTCCTTTCCAAGCGTAATATTTGTTGATCCAAAAATAATATCTTCTACATATATTTGACAAATCAACAGATCTTTCTTAAGAGTTTTACAGAATAAAGTTGTGTCCACTTTTCCTCTGATAAAATTTTTCTTCAGAAGGAAATTGCTCAACCTCTCATACCAAGCTCTGGGAGCTTGTTTTAAGCCATAAAGAGATTTCTTTAGTTTAAAAACATTATCTGGAAAGTTTTCACTTTCAAAACTAGGAGGTTGGTGGACATATACTTCCTCTTCTATAATACCATTAAGAAAGGCACTTTTAACATCCATCTGATATAGAGTGATGTTATTATGTGCAGCAAATGAAATAAGAAGGCGTATAGATTCTAACCTTGCCACTGGAGCATAAGTTTCAGTTTAATCAATACCTTCTTGTTGACTGTAACCTTGAGCAACCAGCCTTGCCTTATTCCTTTCAACTTCTCCCTTTTCATTCAACTTATTCCTGAAGACCCATTTTGTTCCAATAACATTGAATCCTTTAGGTCTAGGAACCAAATCCCAAACTTCATTTCTGGTTAATTGATTTAGCTCTTCTTGCATGGCAATAATCCATTCATTATCTTTCAGAGCCTCATCCACAGATGTTGGTTCAATTATTGACACTAAGCCAAACAATGAAGATTCAGATGTTCTGAGATAGGATCTTGTCCTGATTGGATCATCTTTCTTTCCAATAATCACATCTTTTGGGTGAGATGCCTTGATTCTGGAAGAAGATCCTCTGACAATTGATCTTTCAGAAATGTGTAAGTTGTCCAATTGAGAAGATAAGGGAATAACATCTGGAGTTGCTTCAGATTCCTTCTCTTTAGCCTTTTCTGCCTCTGATCCTTCAGAGTTTGTGAGAATCACTTCTCTATCTGCAGAATTCTCAAACTGCTTTGGCTTTTCAGAGCCAAGCTTATAATCAAATCTTACATGAATAGATTCTTCCACAATCTGTGTTTCAGTATTGAATACTCTGTAGCCTTTAGAGCGTTCAGAATAACCAAGCATGAAACACTTCTGTGCTTTGGAATCAAACTTGTTAAGATTCTCTTTAGTGTTAAGTATCTAACAAGTACATCCAAAAGGATGAAAATATGAAATGTTGGGCTTTCTATTCTTCCACAGTTCATATGGAGTCTTTTTCAAGAGAGGTCTTACAGACACTCTGTTCTGAATGTAACAAGCTGTGTTAATTGCTTCTGCCCAAAAGTGTTTTGCCAGATTTGTCTCATTGATCATGGTTCTGGCCATTTCTTGCAGAGTTCTGTTTTTCCTTTCTACAACCCCATTTTGTTGTGGAGTCCTAGGACAGGAAAAATCATGAGCAATGCCATTTTCAGAAAAATATTTTTCAAAATATTTATTTTCAAATTCACCACCATGATCACTTCTGACTTTTATAATTTTGAAATCTTTTTCATTCTGGACTTGCTTGCAGAAGTCAAAGAACACAGAATGTGACTCATCCTTGTGTTTTAAGAACTTTACCCATGTCCATCTACTATAGTCATCAACAATGACTAATCCATACTTCTTGCCTCTGATGGATGCAGTTTTCACTGGTCCAAACAGATCAATATGAAGTAATTCTAGTGGTTTGGAAGTAGAAACAACATTTTTTGATTTAAAAGATGATTTTGAAAACTTCCCTTTTTGGCATGCTTCACAAAGAGCATCTGAGGTGAACTTCAGATTAGGAAGTCCTCTGACAAGATTAAGTTTATTAATATGAGATATACGTCTCATATTAATATGGCCCAATCTTCTGTGCCAGACCCATTGCTCTTCATTAACAGACAAGAGGCATTTAACATTCTGAACTTTAAGTTCTGAAAGATTTATTTTATAAATGTTGTTTTTCCTCTTACCACTAAATAGGATAGAGCCATCCTTTTGACTAATAGCTTTACAACATTTTTGATTAAAGGTAATATCATAACCATTGTCACTTAATTGACTTATGGACAATAAGTTATGCTTTAACCCTTCAACAAGTAAAACATTAGTAATAGAGGGAAGTTTACCATTTCCAATGGTGCCAGATCCAATGATCTTGCCTTTCTGGTTCCCTCCAAACTTCACGTCACCTCCAAATCTCAGTTCCAGGCTTTGGAACATAGACTTTTCTCCTGTCATGTGTCGTGAGCATCCAGAGTCCAGGTACCATGACTGGCGTCCTGACCTTGCTGCTAAGAACATCTGCAACAGGAATTATTTTACTTTTAGGTACCCAGATCTTCTTGGGTCCTTTAGGGTTAGTTGGTTTGTAGGTTTGTCTAAACTTCTGTTTTTCAACATAATGTTTATTCTGACTTGCCTTGGGTTTAAACACATAAGTATTCTTCTCAGAGCTTGTGTGTTTAATGTCATTTAAGTGACCAAACTTAAATTGAGAGTACAGAGGTGTCTTCTTGATGAAGAGTTTGTCAACAGATTTTGGATTACTTCCAAAGGAAGATTCATATCCAATACCTCTTCTGTTGTTCCCACTAGCACCATAGATCATAGAAGCCATCTTGCTTCTATCTATGCTTTTAGTAAGGAATCTCTGAAAGCTAGAGTCATATTTTTCTAAAATGTTTTCACATGACTTAGCCTCAGATTCAGATTCTTGTTGAGTTATTTCAAAGTCATTTTTGATTTTCAGATTAATTTCTTTTTGCTCAACAAGTTCTGTCTTCAGAAGATCAATCTCAGATTCAAGACTGCTTTTCAGCTTCTTGTATTTGAGTTTGATATTGTTATAGCTTTTCAGAACTTCTGATAAAACTTTGACAAGTTCTTCTTTAGTAAGTTTAGCCATTACCTCTTCAGCGTCATCGTCAGATTCAGAATCAGATTCAGATCCTGAAGTTCCTTCTTCCTAATCTTCTGTGCTGGCCATCAGTGCAACATTATCACATTCTTCTTCTGATTCAGAAGATGATTCAGATTCATCTGAGTCATCCCATATTGCCATCAGAACCTTCTTCTTTTTGTTAAACTTCTTCTTGGGTTTTTCTTTTTGAAGTTTGAGGCAATCATTTTTGTAATGCCCAGGTTCTTTGCACTCATAGCATACAACTTCTTTCTTGCCAGATCTTCTGTGTCCAGAAGATTCCTTTCTCTGATCAGATTTTCTGAAGTTGTTGAACTTCTTTCCCTTGTGCTTCCAGAGTCTGTTGATCCTTCTGGACAACATGGATAATTCATCTTCTTCTTCAGAAGAAGATCCTTCAGAGCTTTCTTCAATAACCTGCAAAGCTTTAGCAGATTTATTAGATTTTAAAGCAATAGATTTACCTTTCTCTTTCTTCTGAGGTTCATCTTCCTCAAGCTCAATTTCATGGCTCCTCAGTGAGCTGATGAGTTCTTCTAAAGATATCTTGTTCAGATCTTTAGCCATCTTCAAGGCAGTCACCATTGGTCTCCATCTGGTAGGTAGACTTCTGATGATTTTCTTTACATGATCTGATGTGGAGTATCCCTTGTCCAGAACCTTTAGACCAGCTGTAAGGATCTGAAATCTAGAAAACATAGTTTCTATATTTTCAGATTCTTCCATTTTGAACGCCTCATACTTCTGTATAAGCGTCAGAGCCTTGGTCTCCTTCACTTGAGAATTTCCTTCATGAGTCATTTTAAGTGACTCAAACATTCCATGAGCTGTTTCTCTGTTAGTAATCTTTTCATACTCAGTATGAGAGATTGCATTAAGCAATATTGTCCTAGCCTTATGGTGATTTTTGAAATCCTTCTTTTGGGCTTCTGTCATTGATTTTCTATCAATTTTCTTGCCATCCTCATTAGTAGGATGTTCATAACCATCAATGACCAAGTCCCACAAATCGGCATCATACCCAAGGAAGAAACTTTCTATCCTGTCCTTCCAGTAATCAAATTTCTCTCCATCAAACATGGGAGGCTTTGTGCTGATTCTGTCCCCTTTATATTTGTTACAACTGGCTGTATTGGATGTAGAAACATCACCCATAATGACAAACAAATATATATCAAAGTAACTTTTCTCACTGGATCTTTACTGACACGGTTAAGTGGTAGCACACGCAGAACCGGAGCTCTGATGCCAACTGAAGGTGAGAAAATTACTTAGAAGGGGGGTTGAATAAGTAAGACAAATAATCAAAGATTCAAACACAGTTATTTTTATCCTGGTTCGTTGAACTCAACTACTCCAGTCCACCCTCTCAAGAGTGATTTGCCTTTCTCAGTCAAGGACTTAATCCACTATTTAATCAAACAGATTACAATAGTAACACCTAAGAACAATTGTTCTTAGTCTTCTCAAGAGCTACTGATCCCAACTGGATCCTCTTAAGGAAACCTTTTACAATCAATGTAAAACTATTACAAGAGTGAGAATGCTTCTAAAAAGCTATTATCACAACTGTGATATTTCTCTTAAGTTTTAAGAACAATGTTACAGCAAATAGAATATAAGAGCTTTTGAGAGATTTGCTTTGAGTGAATTTTGCAAGTTGTTCGTTTTTGAAGAAGATGGAGTGGACTTATTTATATAGGCACTTAGATCCATGAAGTCTTCTCAATGTTGAAGGTTGTGCTGAAAAGCCTGGTGCCTTTTGTCTTTACATTGGAGGCTGTGCTAAAAAAGCCTGATGCCTTTTGTCTTTTACTTTGCAGAAACTTTCCTTAGAATGGAATGCACAGATAAAACCTTTTTGTCTGTGTTCTAGTGTCTAGCATAAAAGAGGAAAGAGCTGTTGAGATATGCCAACGTATATATTCAAATCTTCTTCACTAAGTAAGTTCAGCTATCAACATTAGAGTCTGGATCTTCAGAATCTCCAGAGTAGAGATCTTCTGGATCTTCAGAGTCTTGGGATGTTCTTCAGATTATGTTGAATCAGAGTATATGCAGATTGTGTGCTTGAGCGTGTAGTTCTGTCAGAGCAGAGTCTTCTATTTCAGATTCTCAATACTTATGCAGCGCAGTTCCTTCAGAGTCTTCTGATGACTAAGCTTCTGAACTCTCAGAGTCTTCTATTCTTTAGAGGCTTCTGCTTCAGAATCTTCAGTAGACAGCACTCAGATTCTTCTGGGAGCAGCGTTCAGATCTTCATTTAAGATGCTCTTGAACTTTTGAAGCCTTTCATAATATCATTGTTTAGATCCAAATTTGCTCTTTTAAGAATATTTTCTTTAGTACCTGTAGCAAACAGTCTAGAACAAATTTAGAGTATATAATTCTTGAATACAAAATTCATAAGTGTTATCATCAAAACATAGAGATATTACTAAGAAACAATCTGTGTTCTTACATGTTGTCGCCGTCAGTAGAGGGGAGCTCTTCGAATTTCTTGGCCTCGGGGGCTTCTTTCCTCGGGGCCTCACCCCCGGGTGTATCTCTTTAGGTGGCCGTCCTTAATCAGGATTTTGATCGTGTCTTTGAGATGGATGCAGTCTTCGGTCACGTGCCCGTGGCTCTTGTGGAATCGGCAGTATTTCGATTTGTCTATATTGGGTTTGGTGGGCGTTGGCCTAGGGAAGCGGACACCTCCCTGGGCAAATTCGGTTTTGGCGCACTCGGCCAGTATGCGCTCGCGGGAAGCGGACACCTCCCTGGGCAAATTTGGTTTTGGCGCACTCGGCAAGTATGCGCTCACGGGAAGTGACTAGGGCCGTGTATTCCGTGAACCGGCCGGTGGGGCAACGTTGTTCGTGGGGGTGATCTTCCCGACGGCGGTCACCTCCCCGTTGCTGACTCGTGGCTCCGTCATCCCGGTGCCCGCGGGGGACCTCTCTGTCTCGGGTGTCTCGAGCGGAGTTGGCTTCTTGAGTTTCCTCGAACCGGATGTAATGTGCGGCTCTGTCGAGGAAATCCTGCAGGGAGGTTGGCCGGTGTATGCCCACGGCCTCGTAGAATTTGGAGTCGTGGCGTAGACCCTGGTCCATTAGGTAACACTTTATCTCGTCTGACGTCGTTACCTGCACCGCTTCCCGGGTGAATCTTTCGATGTACTTCTGGAGAGGTTCGTTGGGGGCTTGGATTATCGCGCCGAGGACGGCCTCCATCTTCGGGTGGCGTCGGGACGCGGTGAAGTGTTTTGAAAACAGGTCCTTCAGGACCCTCCAAGACGTAATCGATTCGGGTTCTAGACTTTTGTACCATGTCATGGCGCCTTTCCTTAGGGTTGTCGAGAACAGCCTGCACTTGATAGCTCCTCGGACGTTTCTGTAGTCGAGCATGACCTCGATATCTTCCAGGTGATCATCCGGGTCGGATGTTTCGTCGTACGTCGAGAGCGTCGGGGGCTTCTCCATCCTGTGGGGAATGGGGGTGCCCATGATTTCTCGGGACAAAGGAGTCTGGTAGTCATCTTCGTCGCTGAGGACGGGTGACCGAGGAGAAGGTGGGCCGTTTAGGATAGGCATCTGATTTCGGACCCTCGGTCTTCTGACCGGGGGTTCGACGCGCGGATTCCTGGTCGGAATTGCTAAGGCGTTCTGCTGCCTCCCTCGAACTTGTCTCGTCGGGGATCTGGTGCGTTCCCGCACTACTTCAGTTTGGGGCCTCTCTAGCCGAGGTCGTCGATTTCTGGGTTGAGGCGAGGGACTCCTCGAGGCCTCGTTCTGGTCTTCCCGCGGAGGGGACCTCGGGGGGACCTCTCGCTCCAGCGCTCCAATTCGTGTGTTCTGCTGAAACAACAGCTGGTTCGTCTGGTTGATGGCCGCAAAGAGGGCGGCCACCGTTGGTTCCGCTCTCGCCGGGATAGGGACGGGTTGGAACACCGCTGAGCTCGGGGCCGGAGGTCGGCCTGGCGCAGCAGTTCTGCGGACGACCGAGAAGCAGTCTGGCCGTCTCTCTCGTCGGTCTCCGTCGGGTGTGACGTCTCCATCTGCTTGCTGCCGTTGGCGGAGGCGTTGAGCACGAAGTCGTGCATGGTATCGTCGTGGCGTGGGCTAGCCATGATCGTGGAATGTTGGTGAAACTTTGGTTTTTTGCTCGGAGTAACAGGGAAGTTTTTGTTCCCACAGACGGCGCCACTGATCTGACCTGATCAGAAGGGGATCACGCGCTGGCCACATGTTGTTGGACTGCTACCTGTTCACCGTTGATGAGGAGGAGAAGGGGGTGTACCTGCAAAACACTCTGATGCCAAAGTAAGGAGTTGGGCGGAGTGAGAGCAAAGCACAAAAAGTGGGTAAGAAGTGAAATACCTGACCCTCTTGTGGAAGAGAGTATTTATAGAGAGACCTCAGCGCTGGGCCAATGGTCACTTGGGTTGGGCTGGATGGCCAGGCCCAACCCAGGTGACTGCTAGGGCTTACGTGGCGTAGTGAAGATCAGGACGTGGTCTTCGCCCTAGCTCAACTGTCCCGTGGTCTCCGGAAAGTGGATTTGACCTGCTCTTTCGGAGGTGGGCAGCTGGGGGATGACGTGTCCACGCGGAGGGGAGCACATGGAGAACATGCGCATGGCACGTTGTTCTTCTCGTGGAGGGGAGCTCGCGAGGCTCCCCGGAGGCACGTTGTTCTGCCCGAGGAGGGAAGCACATGTGGACATGGGAGAGCCATGGGGTCTTGCTCGACGGCATGGGGAATACCGCCCGCGGAGGGCGGTGCTTGGTCGTGCAGGTGATTCGCTTGCCCGGCGTGGTTGGGACGGTTCTTCCTCGCGGAGAGATCTTTCTAGCGGGTCGGGGATCTTGTGCCCGACGTGGTACCGAACTGGGTAGGCCTGGTGGAACATTGGGTTGGGCTAGTATAGTTCAGCCCGGGGCCCAGACCAGAACAGAAACCAACTTTAGTCTCTCTATTTATAAGCACAAAGAGCACCAAGATCAATAGTTAAAATTCAAGGGAAAATCAAAAGCCACAACCAATAGTCATAACGAGACTTTTATTTTTAACGAAACTCAAGTGAAATTAAGTGATCTAAATGTTTAATCTCTCAATCTTAGACGTGTGAGGATACATGGTGAAATTACCCAAAGCGTAGTTTCAATGGAATGATGGATATTAAATGCACTCGTTCCTGATGCCACGTGCTCTTACTCAGCATCATAACAAAGTTTCCTCTATTTCTTAAGAAAACCTGTCAACACACCAATATCCTCAACAAAAATCAAGCAGGGGCCAGTCTCACAAATTCCAACATCTACATTCCTCAATCTAATATTAGTAGCAAGGACTTGGGGCACAACTGTTTCATAGTTGACAAAGGATTAATAATACCTTCTTGATTCATATGCCCAATCCAACTGAAGTGTCCACCATATGATGAACATGTGTACCTTTTCTCTAAGACATCACATAAGAGTACACCTTTTTTCCTCTTCTAGATCATTGATTTGCATCATACCTTCGCTCACGATCCACGTTGGGCCAACT
This sequence comes from Lathyrus sativus, assembly GCA_963859935.3. NCBI lineage: Eukaryota > Viridiplantae > Streptophyta > Magnoliopsida > Fabales > Fabaceae > Lathyrus > Lathyrus sativus. The sequence goes on along the minus strand of OZ012738.1, from coordinate 554,039,519 downwards.
GGAAACAGTTCTGATAGTCTCTCCTACTTATATAAGCGTGACCCAGAATCACACATAAACATTAATCTCATTCACAATTGCATAATTTCATCTGTTTCAAACACTAACTTAAACGTTGAATGTTATTCTTGTAAATACCCTTCTCTTTAATCACCATAGACTTATGTACAAGTCAAAAAGTACATGTATGTAGGGTATCCCTACATAGGTGAGGGATACTCATAGGACTTAGTATGTTTATAACACTTAGGACTTGCCCACAGCGGTGAGAGGCCCTATATAGTGGTGTTTATTGTGTTTACAGTGGTATGTAAGGCTAGCTCACGTGAGGTGAGAGGCTCTGTGGTATCCTTAATACTTGTTAAGTTATAATATGTCCCTTACCCTCCAAAGGATCAGATATTATAGAGACTCTTGGGCCTAAGATTTGGGAAACCCTAAGAAGGAGTAGTCGTTCCCCCCTTGACTATGAGAGACCACTGACCACTTATTTTCTAGGGGATTCATGGTCTGACTCGTTCTTGTATGACTAGTGGGGAGATAAAAATATCTTACATGTCATCTTCCTTAAAGGCGAGACCCCACACTTCATAAAGGTAGAGCTCGGGTGTTGCCTTACTAAAATAAGACCCAAGTGTCGTCCCTTTTGGGACTTTAACAAATATAACATTACACAGTCCCTCATGCACAATGGCTTATATAAAGGCAAAGTGTTTTAAAGCTTGTTCCATGTTTTGTCCTATGGTGTAGGGTGGGCCACTTAGCTTAAGGAAACCTTCTTAATAGGAGGTGATTCCCTTAGCATAAGGGTGATTCCCTTAGTGGAAGGCAACCTTCATACTATGAGGTGATTCCCTAAACTTGAGGGTGAGTCCATCAGAAAAGTGGCCTTCTTGATAGGAGGCGATTCCTTTTCATATTAGGGTAAGCTCCTTAGTTGGGGTTAATTCGAATGTTAGTGGAAGACGTCAAAATATCAGTCAATCATGAAAGCTTTAGTGCTTAGTAAAAGGGCATGGGTAGCATTTAATATAACTAATGATTGTTTTCCTAGGGAAACCACTCTAGAGCCCTTTTCTTACATGTGTCCTATAGGTGTAACAACCTTTCCACTTCTCAAGGAAATTACTCCTTTGAGTGGGTGTACTGCTTGTGCTATTGGACTTCAATAAAAAAATTGATTTATCATTTGAAGAAATCTTTTTCCCTCTTTCTCTCAGATTCTCCCTTCTTGCCTCCTCGAAAAAAACACATTAGTCGAGGAAAAACCCCGGGAGCAAGAAAAAAAGGTGATGACATTCATTCTTTTTTCTAGAGCACAAACACTACTATTTCTACCTTTTTACCTTCCTTTCACCTGTAGCTAATGGCTAGAAATAACATGAAACATGTTCATGTTCGGGACATGTTGTCCATCTATTCCAACTCTGATATGAAAGTAGGTTTCATCGGGGAATTGGGTTTTCTAGTACAGAGCATGAAGAGGATGTAATTCTAGAACTTTGTTCAGAAATAGTGAGAGCAAATATGAACTCTATTGGCAAGACATTTATTCCCTATTTTTGGTTTCATTTGTGTGTTACTTATGAGTTGGGGGTTCTGATCCCTTTTACCCCCTTTGAGGTGGATTTTATGAAGGTTATTAATTTAGCCCCCTCCTAGATTACTCCCAATGTATGTGGCATGTTAATGGTTCTCCAAATAATATGTTATATACTATGGACCTCTCACATTGTTTGGGTGTTCGTGTCCTTTTTAGGGTAAAGATTTTTCCTAAAAATTGATGTATAACTCTGCATAATCTACCAGATAGACATCTGTTGGATCCTTATGTGATCCATTATGAAGATTGGAAAGATATGTTTGCACGGATGAGGGGGAGAGATGGTGTATATCTGTTTACTTCCGAGGAGATGGGCATCCCTTTATTTCCTCTATCATAGACGCCAAATCCCCAACTTGTAAAGGGAATAAATACCAGCACCCTTTCCCCCATTGAGGAAGAGATTATCCAAATTCTTATTTGCTTTCGGCCTTTAAGTTCTCGTACCCTAATTACCCAGGATCGAGAAAACCAGCTTGGGGTAGGAAAGTACTTGGGTAATTTTTATGGTATGATAAGGACCTTCTACTTTGTTCCTCTATTTTGTGTTTTGTGTATTAATATAAACTCACTTATTTTGTAAAGGACATGACTATAATTTCACTTAATAAGAGGGAAGAACGTTTTATTTGGGATGCAGATCCCCCAACAACTGATGTCTTTGCCCCCGCTTTTTCCCAAGATTTAACTATGGTCAGTGGAAAGCATTTGTGCAATACATCTCGTGCTGGTGAATCTCATGCCCCAAGAATTTGAGGCGGGAGGATGGTCGTTCTGCACCATCAGGAAGCCGCCAAGTAATAGAATAGGGCGAGAAAGAAGGTGGTGGATCTGCACCTCTTGGATCTTCTCTGTGGAATATCATTATTTTTAACACGGTGGAGTCTGATCATTATCACTCCCTTTCAGTGAACTTTGCTGGTGATTACCAGTCTTTTTTTGGCACATCTTCTGCTTGTCTATCGAACTTGCTAGAGGTCCAACTTTTGTGATGTGTTCTGTAACACCCATTTTAATTATTTAGTCTTTTTGGTGTTATTTTATTTTGGTGTGTCCTTATGTGGGGGTGTGTCTGAGAGTGTTGGTGGGTACCCTTAAGTTATAGGGATTATTTAATAACTATGAAGTTTAATATTAATATAATATGATTAATGGTGGTGATAATTTAATAATTAATAGTAATATTATTATTATTATTATTATTATTATTATTATTATTATTATTATTATTATTATTATTATTGGAATAAGTAAAATAAGGATTTAGAAATATAAGAGGGGTTTTAGGGTAGAAAGGAGAAGAGAACACGATAAACAATTTTAGAGCAAGGTTAAGGAGGAAGAACAAAGAGGAAGAGGAAGAAGGCTAAGGCTGTCAGATTCTTGGGGATTCTTCATCAATCGAAGCAATTAATCGAGGTAAGGGGGAGAAACTGATTGGGATTGGTATTTTACATGAATTGTGTAGAGGGGATTCCTTAACCCCATAGGGATTTGATGAACAAGATGAGTATATTGTTATGTTTATGATTGTTGCTGCTATTGATGAATTTGTGCATATATTGTTGTGATTTTGGTGAGTTTCTGCATAACGTAGCAGAGTTGTGGTTTTGGTGGGGTTCTGTGTAACTTCTGTAGTTTTGGTAATGACCATGAGTTTTGATTCTGGAGAGAAAATTTGAGGAGCAATTGATTAGAGTTGTGTATAATAGTCATAGTAATAATAGGTAGAAGATGGATGAAGAATGATAGGCTTGGAATTAATCAAAGTGACATTTTGGACAGTGAAGGTTTTGAGTATCGCAGACGCTCACTAGCAGGTTCGCTAGGTGAGCAGGTAGCGAGCACTCGCTAGGGACTCGCTAGGCGAGCTAGGTAGAGAACACTTCCAGTAGCCACTGTCTGCCTTCGCTAGCATATTCGCTAAGCGAGCAGGTAGCGAACATTCGCTAGAGCTTTGCTAAGCGAGCAGGGTGGCGAGCGTGACAGAACTTGTTTTATTTTTGTGGTTCCATCCAATGTTGATGCTTTATAGGATCCCTTTGGTCATGATGGATATAAGGATGATGTTTGGTGGTGAAGAGTGTATATTGGGCGTTAGAATATGAATTCCCATGATATCTGATTTAATTGATATGATTAATTGGTGTTATAAATATATATGATGTATGGTGATGTGATCAGGAGGATCGTGTGCACTTAGTGTGCTTGAATTTATTGGTTGTGTATGGTAATGTGATCAGTAGGATCGTGTGCACGTAGCGTGCTTGAGTTATTTGTTGTGTATTTGGTGTCGTGCATATCATGATGTTTTGGTGGGATGAAATCGTTGCTCAGGAGGAGTGTATGCGATCATCCGTACTCCTTTGTGGAGAATGGTTGGGATAGATCATTGCGAAGAAGGGGTGTATGTGATCTATCCAGGGTTTGGTTGAATGAACCAATGAGTCGGTACCGCATGCATAGTGTTTAGTTTCATATTTGCATTGTTGTATGTTGTGTTGATGATTGGACAGTGGGTCGTGATTGATGTTGGTGGGGTGATGATTTGTATATTTACTTCCTTTTATTCATGTATCTTATTACCGATAATTTTGATCATGTTTTCTCACCCCTTTGTTGTTGTTGTTGTTGTGGTCTGTGCTTCTTCGGAAGTACAGATAATCCAGGTACTTAGCTAGCTTGGATAGTGGTGTGTGAATCGAGTCTTAGGATGCTCTGATACGTAGCACGAGACTTGGGCGTTTATTTGTTTTTTTATGTTGAACTTGTTTTATTCCTGTGACATATCATATGTTGGTGAATTTTATTAATGATTGAGTTCATGTATTTGGCGGATGGCCGAAAATGTTGAGTTAAAGATTATTTCCGCTGCTTTAACGTGAAAACATCTAATAAAGTGTTTTGTTGAATTTTATGAATGTGATATCCCACTTTTGGGGAGGAACACTGATGTTTATGTGAAATAATTGTGTTTTATTTAATTTTGGGAAGTGGGGTGTTACATGTTCTAGTAGGTAAATCTTATAAGAGAAACATTCCACCACTATTAGAGAATTACATTCTAGGAAGAACTATGATATATGAAGTACAAAAGAAATCGGGAGGAGGTAATGGAATTGGGAAAAAACTGGGATGCTTTGAATGCGCACGCCAAGAAAATAGCCACTCCGGCTCTTGCCTAGTTTGAAGAGGTAAAGAGTCTAGAGAAATCACTCAAAAAATATCTTAGTACTAGGGATAATTTAGAGGATAAAACCTCTTCTCTCAAGGAAGAGGTTGTGGCTACCTCCGCCCAACATTTTGAAAGGACAAAAAGATAGGTTGCCTTCTTTTATCCCCGCCTAGACTTAAGAAAGATAAATCTATTTCAAGTGGTTCAAGATGGTCGGTTGGTGGATGATAAGTACCCCCACTTCATCCTTCGACCCTTATGTAATATATTATTTTGAAATATTAAGTTGCTTTTACTTTATGTTTATTAGCATTATCATCATAGCCTTATTTTTATGTGTCGCTACTGCGAGAATCGAGGTGCCGGCAAAACAGAAGAGTCGCCACCTTTCGTTATTTATCCCTCAGAACGGGAAAGGAAACGATCGGAAAAACCTGACGAAAAGGTATAAGACAAGGTCATCGCAACCATTGTCTGGATTCGGGAGTCGGTTACGCAAGGGGAAGGTATTAGCACCCCTCACGTCCATCGTACTCGATGGGATCCATGCTTGTTGTGTTTATCTGACGGGTTTGTTAAATCTATCTACACTAAAAGTCTGGTCTGAAAAGAAAAGAAAATGACTCGGAAAAGTATCGCACTTTATGCCTACGTATTCCCGTCTGGAACGAGAAATCAGAGTCAACGTAGTTCGCCTAACTACGGGTTATGGGGGAAGGTTGCTCGCCGAGATATCGCATCTCGTGCCTACGTACTTTCACACAGCGCGAAAGATCAGAGCAAACGTAGTTCGGGCTACGGAGAACACAGGTTTGTTCAGCTGTTTTTTATCCAAGTAAAGTTAACAGACAGTTCCAGCAGTTGGTGTTTACAGCTCGATCCTTGGAGACTTAGGCATTACCGTTTGCGGTAGAACTGGAAGTTAACAGAACTCTCTTTACGCAAAGAGTTTTCCTGATTAAGAGTCCAAGAGGACAAAAAAGACGTTGGATCTTTGTTTTCTGTTTTTTTATAGAAAGAAGTGTTTTTTAGTTGTCTGTAGTTCGTACAGCACTAGAGACTATGACTTAGGAGCGAATGTGTTGCATATCGTCCAAAGGACATATACTAAACACTCTAGACGATTGAGAGGAGACCGCCCAAACATCATTTCCCAAGTAGCTTAAGGCTCGTAACGCACTTGTACTAACTTGCCTTTATTATGTTTTTTACTGTTGTTTGAGATAAGAAGAGAAACAGACTCTCTACGGGGAAACTGACTCGATCCTACAGTTATCATGCAACATTCGTCCTACGGTTGAGGTTAGAGGGGAAACTAAATAATGTTATCATGCATGGTTAGAATCCTAATGTCTGTCATAACTTCTCTTGAGGAAGATAAGTCAGAGTTCCTAGGGGAACATGGCAATCGAAATCAAACAGTAAACAGAAAAATTGTACAAGAAATTACTGTAAAGATGCATGCAATGCAAGTGAGGGAGGAAATATGTGTGGGGCATAAGCCTCCACAAGCTCATCTCAACCTCAAGCCAGATATGAATAACTGCAAAGACAGTAAAAGAAAGTAAATGCAATCAAACAAACCACAAACCACACAGGCAAGGGAGCGGAGCTCTACCGAATACCAGCAAGCAAAGCCATATAGTAAAAATACAAGCAGAGGGAGAAACTCAACCTCTAATGCAATACAAGCAAGGGGAGAAACTCAACCCTTAGGATGCTCTTAGGCCTATTCAACTACATGACCTAATATAAATGCAACACACCAATCAAGTCACATCAATACAGTTAAACAAGAAGAAAACAGACAGGGAAAACAAGCCAGCAATCTCCACAGCAGAGCAATCTTCTGGCAGCAATCCAATCCAAAGTCTGCAGTTGTTCTTCAAGTCCACCATCTTCAAGAGAAGGAAAGGAATCCATGACAAGCAATCAAACAAGCTTCTACCCTAAGGAAGGAAATTGGGTGTTGGGAGGCTAGGGTAAGGTCCACAGGAGCTTATCCCAGGCACTCCACCAACAAAACGATCTTTGGGGAAACCTAAGGGTTTAGCTCCTTCAAGAGGTGTGCCATATTCCCCCCACAGGAGGGACTGTGCTACCTCAAGAAGGTTCCTAAAGAGGAAAGAATGAGAGAATTTTAGGAGAATGGAAATGAGAAGCAAGGTAAGTTCCACAGGAACCTGCCACAGACACTCAACCAAATCCATTTCCTTTAGAAAGCTTGCTTAGTCTCAACCTCAATGTGAAAGGCAGGGAACTGCTCCACAGGAGGAATTATACCTATAATGAAGGATCCTAATTAAGCAAGGAGTGTTTGAAAGGGAACTAATCCTAAGGAAATATCATCACCTACTTGAATCTCTAAAGAAACATCAAGTGTTATCTCCTAATAATCATCTATTCTAAGGTCAATTTGCAAAATAGAGAACTAAGGGAAAATCAATCCTAAAAAATCTAAAGAAAATACTATATCATCTTGTATGTGTTAACATTCCATGGTAGAAAAATCAGAACCTAAATCTAAATCAACATGCCCAAATTAAATCCAAAGCTTCAAGGGTGCACTAAAGGAATTCACTAAAGAATACTCCTAAACAACCACCCTAAAGTCCTATTTAAAATGATCTAAAAAATCCAAAAAAAAATGATGTAGCAACATTATCATATATACAAACAGCACACAAAATTCCAAGATCAAACTCAAAAAAATGAGAGAGAAAGAAAATCAACAAATTCATAACATACCATTATTTCATTATTAAAAGTGCACTAAAGGAGAAAATATGAAATAAAATGGAAAATGCATGGAATATAAAAATGCAAAGCATGGTAAAATCATGAACATCCAAATCTACAATCACCATTTTTCTCAGAATTTATTTCCAACTTTTACTATTTTTTATGAATTAATTTCTAACAAGCATTTAAACTAAAAAAAAAACAAAAGAAAAGAAATTGAAACAATTAACTAGGAGGGTGCATCTGGTAAGAAACTTAAGGCACATCTCGCCTGGGCCCAGAAAATGGGGGTTCAAACATCATAAAGGGCGCTGGGCCCATCTGGGATTAAATCAGCAAATAAAATTCTCATCATAACGCCCAGGAGGGGGTGTAACAAGTAGGGATTATACGTGCAATCATGCTTGGGCCTTCCAGGAGGGGGTGCGCGTAGTACAAAAACCAAAGCCCAACACAAATTCACTCAGTTCAGTTAATTCTCAAAATTAATAAAAACAGCCATACAAGGGACTCGAACTCGCGTCCCTTTGGTATTCACAGCGTGCTGAACGAACTTGGACTTCCCACTAAATAAAACGTTGCGTTTATGGGGGAGGGGGACGTGGCGCCCTCACGGCCATTGGATAACATGACTTGGTCCAATTTCTCATCACGAATGGATGCTGGAGATTGCGTCTTCAACCTATTTGAATTCTGCAAACCAGATGAAGCTTCGCGCGCAACTCCCATGGCCGGAAGGTAAAGCAACATTTTCGGCGAACTTCACACCACCCTAACTCCCTCAATAATCCACCAAATGCCACGATTCTTGAATGAAAATCGCACGAAATTTAACGAGGATTACAAATATCCTAATTAAACGGTCTAAAACTCCAATAATAAAAAAAATCGTCATCCTAACCGAAAATGGAACTCATCCTAACTTGTCACTAATCATTCAATTCTTTGCCCAGAAATCATCTACAACCTAAGGTGAACCTAACCACATGATTCTAATGCATTGAAAACACAATAATTGGGTGCAATTTCAAGAAGTAAGAACCTGAGTTCAAGCTTCAATTTGAGGCGTTTCTGGCTTGATTCTTGCTCCAAAACCTTCCAGATCCAATCAGTGATGATGTTAGAAGAAGATTGAAGCTTCAATTGTGCTTGAAATGGCCTCTAACAGAAATTCACTCTTTCACTTTTCTTATTCAAGCTTCAATGGTAACCTATGCTCTCAGCCTCAATCAATCACCAACCTTGTTTCTGATGAGTTCCTAGACCTGTATAGAATGACTTGGAAGCTTCTAGAGCTCAGCCCAGGCCCAAAATCAAAAAATCCAAATCCAACTTTCCTTCAAAAATTTGATTATGGCATCCCTCAATTTCCTTTAATAACTTGCTTGGGAAGCTTTGGGTATCATACACTAACCTCCTTGAATAGATCCAACTTGGTTAGGGCCTTGAATTTGGCTTTAGGAATGATTTGTACGATGTAACTTTTTTGTGAAGAAATCTTATGAAAGGCCATGAATTGTGCTTCAAATGAAAAATCCACAATTGCCAATGTTTCTAAAACATGATTTATGATTAAAATGAGTGGTTATTTGACTTGTTTTGGACCCATAATCATTTATTTCAATTTCCCACCAAAAATGCCTTTGAATTTCTTCTTTATTCAAAACCACTTCAAGTCAACTCTTACTATGGACCAAATCAATTCACCATGAGCTTTTGGTTGACCTAAAAACCATATTTCGAGCAAGTTCCATGTTGAACAAAACTCCATCTGAGATGTGCAAGTTGGAGATTTTGACCTATGATTGAAAATGGCCTATAAGCTCACTTTCCCAAAATACCCCTAACTTGTAAACCTCACAACTTGAGTTCTACAAATCAGATGAAAGATTTCTAATACAATTTGGAAATCTAAGATCATGAGGAATAACTTTCATGTTGGCCAAAAGTTCAAAAGAACCACCCTTCTAGGTCAAAAATAGCTTGGAAGTCAGATGATTTTCACAGACAAATTTCAGAGGCATCTGAGGACCTGTAACTTGTCTGGACCATAACTTGAGTTCTATAAATCCAATGGAGGACTTCTAGTACTCAAATTAAAGATAAGAGCATCCTCTACAACATTCATGCGGAGGCCAAAGTCATATGAGACTTTTATATTGACTTACATGGCTTGGAAGTTTGGCACTAAACAGGGGATTTTACCCTAGGAACCCTGACTTAGCAACTCCAACCACTCCTGATTCTTCTCAACTTGATCTTGAAAAAACCTCTCATATGCCTCAACATATCATTTCATGATCTCAATGACCTAGAAGTAGGCTTTGATCTTCTTTAATTACTCTCCTTGACCTAGGGTTAACTAGATGAAACCCTAGTTGCATCCACTTCAACTGTGGCTCTTACACTTGATAAAATGACTTGATTGAGCTCCAACATGACCTTCAAGGTACCTCAATGAGCTCTACCCACACATTCTCTTCTTGATCAAGGCCTTACAATCCACTGTTGATCTTCAACTGGCTCCAAGTGAGGAGATGAGCCCCATACAAGCATTCAAACTTCTCAAGAACTCAACCCTCTGTCTGATGACCCTGATAACTTCTTAAGCTTGAATAATACCTATGGTTAGGCTTCTCTTGACATGTATCACCCTTGATCCCCTGTTAAATGAACTATGTTATGCTATGCTATGCTAGAACTATGACATGTATCACCCTTGATCCCCTGAATCTGGTTGTCACGGCGACAATTGATCAATCATCTAATAAACTGACTTAATTTCATCATCAACCACCTGCGTGACACCACAGGCATCGAATCAACAAACTGGATTAACACCATCAATCCTCCTGAAATATGTCACCATGAGCGGGCATCATCAAAAGACCATATCTAAATATCATCCTCGACCTTCTATTTTCGAAGAAGCGGGATAAAAGCACTGAATCAAAGTGTTAGCCGTCGAATCATCACGCCGACCAAAGCACGGACTCAAAGTGTGAACTGTCGAACCATCACGTCGACTGTTTGATTCCTAAGAAGTGGGAAAAGCACTACATACAAGTGCAAACCCGAAGACTTGAACAAACAACTTATGCAGGGAAATTCTAACGCTACCGGCATTTGCACTACGTAAAGTGCGAACTTGGGTAACAACTCCGCCAACACGGGTAAAACTCCTTTGACGAAGGTAATAACTCCTCAACCACGTGTAATAACTCCATCAACCAGGGTATAACTCCATCAACTAGGGTATAACTCCATCAGCCAGGGTATAACTCCATCAACCAGGGTATAACTCCATCAGCCAGGGTAATAACTCTATCAACCAGGGTATAACTCCATCAACCAGGGTATAACTCCATCAGTCAGGGTATAACTCCATCATCCAGGGTATAACTCCATCAACCAGGGTATAACTCCATCAGCCAGGGTATAACTCCATCAACCGGGGTATAACTCCATCAACCAGGGTAATAACTCCATCAACCAGGGTATAACTTTGAAGGTTTAATCCAAGAGATTCTTTTAATGCTGACGTAACAACAATCTGAGGAAAAACTCTATTGGGGGAGTCTTGACGCCAACTGCCAGACACTTACTTTGACAACAAGTAACGACTTCCGAAATCTTTAAACGTTGACGGGACAACAATCTGAAGAAAGCTCCGCTGGGGAAGAAGAGAAACTTAACCAAGCAACTCGGTGGGGAAAAACTCTACTAGGGAAATCCCGGGTGATAACTCCAAGAGTTTAAACCATGAAATCTTTTAACGCTGACGTAACAGCAACCTGAGAAGAATTCCGCTGGGGGGAGAAGAGAAACTTAACCAAGCAACTCTGCTAGGGGAGCATATGATAGGACGAACGTTATCGTCGCGTATCTCGCGCCACAAATCTGAATATCTGGACACCTTCATGAACAATAATCTCAATTAACTGCAGGGAAACACACCTTAAAACAAAGAGGCAATCACCCTGGCTTATGTTTCAAAATGCATATGTTTGACAATGGCGTAATGCTCCAAACAGCATGGAAATGCTACGCATTTGAGTAGATGCAAATATGATGATATATGCAAATGCAAAGGGGTGCTCCAGCAAAATAAATGCCGAAGGCAAACCGAATCCGCAGGGGATAACCGGGTATCACAGACATATTCCAGTAAAATAAATGCTGGAAAGGTGAAACCAACTCCGCTGGGGATAACTAGGTATCACAGACATATTCTAGCAAAATAAATGCTGGAAAGGTGAAACCAACTCTGCAGGGGATAACCATCCTGCTGGGGAATAGCTCACAAGCCCTGAGTTGCGAACTCTACTGAGGATGATCATCCTGTGAGGAGGAAAAACAACCTGCTGGAGAACAGAAAAGAAGGTCCTGCGCGGGGATACTCCTTTTAAACCACTAACAACCTAATTGTGCTATGTGGGGATTAACCCTGCTGGGGATACTCAGCTGGGGAACTGATCTGCATACTCTGATTGTACTCTGTGAGGACTCTCTCTGGGGAGTAAATGTGCTCATAACCAACCTCCGGGAATGCACGCCCCGCTGGGTATATCAATCTCGCCTTGTTGGGGATGACTTTATCCTACCGAATAAGTCAATCTTGAATTGTTGAGGATAATCTGATCCTGCTCCGATGCAATCCCAACTCTCTGGGGGATAAAAACTTTGACTTTCGTTTGCTGGGATGAAAAGAAAATTCTGTTTGCTAGGGAGGAATAAGTTTCACATAGAGCCTGCTCCTGTGCTAAAGGACTCTGGCTGGGGAACATGATCCTTTGGATATCCGCTGCAAAGTTAACGACAATGCCCCAGTCCAAATATTTCAACTTGAAAAGGCAAACTTGCCATAAACCGACTTCGAGATGGCTTACCCCTGACCCTGCGTCAATTTCTGGTAAACCCGATAAAACAGAAAGGAACATTTCCTTCGCTTCTACTTCTACTCCCAGCTCATGGGATCTTCGTAAAATCTTCCCCTAAAAGAACATTGCAATCTCCGTACCCTGATGGTTAGATATGAACTACTTTCGCGTTTCGAACCTCGAAGAGGTGTTTCAGATTAATCTCCTTCTGATCAACAATGGCTCTTGTATTCTCAGGGTGGCCTGCCCCAGTCTTGTAACGACTTTGCCCCTGATTAGCTGATTTGTGGAGCAATACCTCTAGCTACGAGAGATTTGCTGAATCTCGACCGGACTGCCCCAGATTAACCATTCTTGGACGACTACTCTTACTGGGGGTTGTTTGATATAGCTTGCCACAACTTGACGAAGTATTCAGGCATTCTATATTCTATCCCGATCAAAATTTCCACTGCGGAAACTTTTCTACTGTCAAGCGCTTACTCGCAAGTAAAACAAACTATTCTGCATAAAAGATATATTAAATGCCTTGCATATGACAGTTTTGAAATCCAAGTTTGTTCACTGGAGAAAACTTTTATGACATATAATAAACGAATCAACTATCAAAATGTCAAAATTAATACAACGCTGCAAGAGGAATCCTTTTAGGAGTCAGTTTCGATGCGGTCTTTACCGAAGTATGCTCTCAAACTAAACCTGTTTCAATTAGGACTTTTTCAGGTTGTAACGCGGTCGGGTTCACGGTTAACAAGGAAGGATATGAGGCTCAAAATTCTTTTTAACCCATCCATTCTCCTAGATGTTCTCCGCTCCTATGTTCAGCTAATTCGACCTTAGCGCTCACCTTTCAAAGGTTGTATAGGAGTGATAGTTCAGGACATCACACGTTTTCGGAGTGACAGTCATTCGTTTTTCATCTTTGGACGTCTGAGTCACACGACTTCGTTCTTGTTTGAGGATTTTCCTTTTACAATCCTTTTGCTTTTCGGTTCTTCTCATTTTTCCCTAACTTTTGCCTGGAATAATTCCTCTGAATTTTCGATTTTAAAGTCCAGCGGGATACCCTCATTTTTGCCTAAGTCCCTTGTTTTCAGGATTCGACTTAGCGGGTTTTTTCTTTTGATTCTTTTTTCTTTCTTTCGAACAAGTCGTGTGACACTGGTTGTCTGACTCGTTGAGGAATAATGCGACTGTCTCACTCTTGACGTTTAACCATTGTGGTTTTTTAGGCACGACCTCTAGAGGTGTGATTGATCCTCGAACGGATACTCCTTTTTTTGCAATTTGGACGCTCGGTCAAATTAGCTAACACCTACCCTGCCCCGGGTTAAGATTGAGGGTTTTTCGTTTTCAGAAAGAACTCCTACTACTAGGCTCAAAGGGGTTGACAAGGGATTATCTTCCTTATAACTCCGGTGTTTAGGGATTTGAAACAATGCCTGTACATCGTCAACAGGTTTTATTTCAAAAGCATACATTCAGAAGCTCTGCGTCTTTCGATTTTCGTCATCCTCCCCAGATTCCACTCAAACAAGCGTTTGAAATAAAAGAAAGCAATAAAGTGGGCACGACTGGATTAGTTCAAAACATGCATATTTATTTCATTATCAATATCAATTGAAAAATAACAAGTTTTACAAGCGGAAATTTGCATATAGACAGGAGAGAAACTACATATGCAAAGAAATAACAGGATGAAATGAAAATTGCCAGCTTCTCGGAATTGAGCTTCTTGTCTCTGACTTGCTGCTGGACCAGCCATCTTCAGAATCAATTGTTAGAGGCAGCCTGATGTTGTCTTGATCTGCTTTCAACGGCCCAACCAAACTATAGAACCTCTCTTCGTCAATCAAACTCCAGCTTATTCGTGGTTTGGCATTGGTTGTTGCACAATATTGGGTCCTTCCGTACATAAATTAATGGCAGTGCTATCAAGTAAATCTTGTACCTTATGCTTGAAAGCCTGACAGTTTTCGATATTATGACCGGGCGCCCCGGAATGAAATTCACAATGCTCATTGGCGTCATACCCATATGGAGGTGTGCCCGTCGGCGGGGCCAAGGTCCTTTTCTCAACCAATTGTAATCTCAACAAAGTCTGAAGAAGTTCAGCATACGATACTGGAGGTACATCAAATATCCTTTTCGGCCTTTGATTTTGAACTCTTCGCTGATTAGTATTCTGCGGCCTCGGCTGCTGCTGAGGTTATTGCTGCTGTTGTTGCGGTGCAGGGATTGTCACACTAGCAACTTGTTGCTGCATACGCCAGTTTTGACTCCTATTCTTCCTTCGAGCGTTGTACACTGAGTTAGTGTCTCCTGGTTTTTTACCCCCGAAAGCCTTCTTGCCACCTCCAGCTGAGGTTGATTCACCAGTCTGAAGCTTACCAATCTTAATTCCATTCTCAACTCGCTCACCCATTAGAATCAAGTCAGAGAAATTGATCATTGAACAGTTGAGAAGCTTATCGTAATACGACCGTGAAAACGTACCCACGAAGATATCTATCAACTCTCTCTCCACCATGGGCGGTTGTACCCTTGCAGCCAACTCACGCCATCTCTGGGCGTATTCTTTAAAACTTTCACCGGTCTTCTGAGAGAGATTCTGCAATTGAACCCGATTCGGAGCAAGATCACTGTTATATTGGTAATGTCTCACGAAAGCTTCGGCCAGTTCTTTCCAACTTCCGATTTGAGTAGGTTCCAGTCCCATGTACCATTCCAACGACGGCCCAGCCAGACTATCCTGAAAGAAGTGCATTAACATCTTTTCATCGTTGGAGTAAGTAGACATTCTTCTGTAATAAGATCGCACGTGCACTCTGGGACATGTGTCTCCCTTGTATTTGTCAAACGCAGGAGCCTTAAACTTTAGTGGTACCCTCAGCCCAGGAACCAATCCCATGTTCGCTATATCCAATCCTACAGAATTCTGGTTGGCTATTCCTTTTATCTGCTTTTCTAGCATCTTGATCTTGCGATCATTTTCAGTAAGCCTCTCATAACCCATGTCTTGGCCAGAAAAAGCATCTTCTTGGCGGTCTTCACCCCAATAAGGACCCTTATTGTCGTACCCAGCGTACGCAGCGTTGCGACCAGGACCATTCTGGAAAAATATGGGGTCATACCTCAGATTACCGAGCTCTTGATTAGCAGCCACTGTCCCAAAGCCAGTATTGTAGGCACCCATTCCGTAACCATTGTTACTCACAGTTCCAAAATTCTGATTACCAAATACAGCATTGGCACCACCAGCGTTACCAAAGCCCATATTTACACCAGCAAAGCCCGTATTATCGTTGACCATATTCACACCGGTATTCCCAGCACCAGCATTGAAACCAGCATTACCATTGCCAACAACGTTCCCATTGGTTTCCAAGTTACCGTTCCTGTTACCAGCATTCCCATTACCAGCCCCGAGAACGTTCTCACCAGCGTCAAGACCGACCACTGGTATAGTATCACCAGCCTGAGGATTTTCACCATGAGGACGATTAGTAGTCGTACCCCTATGTAGCACACCGTTGCTATCAACTCGTACAATCAGTGGCTGCACGAGAGTCTGGAGCTGTTTTTGGCCTTTAGCCACGGTCTCCATCACCTGCATAAACTGAGCCATGCGGTCACGCATCTCCTGCATCTCTGACTGCATCTGGTCCATGACTTTCTTACAGTTGCTTCTGGTAGAGTAACGGTGAGTTCGGTGTTTGACAATCCTGGAACCTGCATCAACAGAGGGTTAGGGAACACAGTATAAAGTCCCTGTCATGCAAATGATGTATGCAAATGCAAACACGTATCCATGCATTAGGAGGAAGTCCCCCTCGATTCTAGCTCCAAGACAAATAAAGTCTACCGTCCAATCATGGAAAAGAAATATATATATATATATATATATATATATATATATATATATATATATATATATATATATATATATATATATATATATATATATATATATATATATATATATATATATATATATATATATATATATATATATATATATATATATATATATATATATATATATATATATATATATATATATATATATATATATATATATATATATATATATATATATATATATATATATATATATATATATATATATATATATATATATATATATATATATATATATATATATATATATATATATATATATATATATATATATATATATATATATATATATATATATATATATATATATATATATGAAAAACCCGCTTGGGAAGCGTACAACAAAAGCAAAGTACAACTGAAGCAGCAGCATGACCCCAACCAACAAGCCTGGTGGTGATCAGCATATTAAGATAAAAGGTACAAAGAAATACAAAGAAAATCAAGTGCGGTCGCGGGCACGGAAATCCTCTAGTAACTTCTTCGTATCAGGATGGTCAGGCTGAGTGAGCAGGCCCTGGATCCACATATCCCTTTTCCTGGTGGCATCCGGGAGGTTCTCAGTAGTGCTCCCACACACACCTTCTTCAGAACGGTTCTCCACTCTACTCCTCTTGGCGTCATCCCGGAGTTGATAATCCAGTAAGTTAGCTTTGAGCTCAACTACCTTATATTGGGCATCTCGTTAGAGTGAGGCTTCAGCCTCTATCTTCTTTTTTTTGGCCTCAACCTGTACCTCCAACTGGACTATCTGCTGCTTCAGCTTTTCTTCCCTTTCTTTGTGGCTAGTCAAGGTACTATTCCACAGCTTCTCATACTGGGTCAACTTCCGGTATACCCTATCTAGATCCTGCTTCTTGGTGGTCAATACCCCGTGCACTGCTTTTAGGTCCAACCCAAGACGCTCTCTAGCATCGGTCTCTTTGGTCAAGTTGGCGCCCAGATGGTTGATCATCTCTGTCTGCCTCTTGCAGGTGTAGACGACTTCACTCTTTTCTCTTTGAATCTGAGCGATCTCATTTTCCAATTCTTCATTGGCTTTGACTAGCTCTGCATTCTTGGCTTGAAGTTGCTCGTACTTTTGAATTTCGATCATGGTAGGATCTGAAGGTTCGTCCTGTTTGACAGGAGGAAAAGGCATCAACACTTTCGCTGCTCTGTTACGAATCCAGTCCACATAAGGAGGATAAGCCTGATTATTGATTTTTCCTAATGAGGTCTTTCCCTTTCGATGAACGTTGTTCCAAGCGTGTTCAAACCTAACCAGATCATCCCCTTCTAATACACCAGTGAGGTACAGAGATTCCTGTACCTCTTCGTCTTTAAGAGGTCCTCTCAAAGCATACCTGAATTGTCTGATAGCAACAGATGGATTTTAGATGATACAACCCTTCCTACCCACAAGAGGGACATTAGGAAAGCTTCCACAGCTGTAAATAATTTCGCTCCCCAGACGTTCTCTATCACTATCAAACCAATCGATGTCTTCGGCAGACAAGCTCATCAGTCGCTCTGACCATTCCTTCGTCTCTGCCGTCTTTATAAAAGGACCATCCTTCGGTAGATGAGTGACAAACCATCTGTAGAACAATGACGCACAACAGGATACGCCCTTGCCTCTTCTATTTTCGTTCTTGTAGTGCACCGAATGGTACACCTCTCCGAGCAAGGTCGGGATTGGATTCTTTGAAACGAAAATGTGAAGAGCATCCACATCCATAAAATCTGGAATATTAGGGAATAGCATGATACCGTATATACCCAGGGCCAAAATATCTTTGAACGCCACCCAGCATTCCTTCTTGGCAAAGTGTCGGGCTTTCTCAGCTAGAAAAGGCAGTGGGAATCTCCAGGCTCCATTTCTCTTGACAACCTTTCCCTCTAACTCAGAAATATCAATATGCAAAGCTGGAGCAATCTTAGCCAGATCTGGCTCCTGATCGATAGGCCAAAAGGGTACCTGCACAAGAATGGGTATCTCCAATATGACCGAGAACTGTTCCAAAGTGGGGGCCAGCAAATAGCTCGGAAATGTGAAGCAACGCAGCGGGGGATCATAAAACTGAAGTAGAGTCTGGAGTCCGTTCAATTCATACACCGACGGTTTGCACACAACACTGAGCAGCTTCCCATAAGTTCTTCTGAAATCTCCCATCACTTCTTTACCCGACAAGGAAATCAAACCCCTCAGAGTAGCAATATCCGGAGTAGGAAATTTGTAGGCCAAAGTTCTTCTCACACTGGGCTCCATGATGGACACAGAAAGGACAAGATTGCTAGAATCGAAAGGGAACTGCACACCTGCAACACAGATACGTGTTAGATGCAATGCAATATGAAAATGTAAATGCAGCTGCAAAATGCAGCAGGGGATCAAGTGTTGTGTTGTGCTGTGAAGTGGCGTGGCAGATCATAATTTAGCTTCAGCAAGAAAATACCACACTCTGATAATAAAGGCCTACTGAAGCCCACAAAACTGATTCACTGACAAGAAAACCAGGTTATCTGAAGGTTACAGTTTCCTGCAATAAACCCGACCCCGCTCACTGGTATGGACCTAATCGCTGATAAAGGTACGACATCCTATGCGTTCATCAGCGTCACAGACTTTCAAGAAACAATGATATGATACCCAGAAGGTGTGGCATCATCATCTCTTGAAGTGGCCTCACTTAGCTGAATCATAAATGATCGGTCCCCAGAGTCGACAACCCTAAGATCTGAAATCCTTTCAACGGCCCACTGGGCTGGAAATGGAAATCATCCCAAAGAACCTCGTCTGAGTGCAGATTTCGTGGGAACTAGTGCATGCCTAACATACAGGTTCACCACAAATCTGCGTCTAAATCTATGTAGCTCTCAAGCCTGGGTCTGGCTTATCACTCATCAGATCCCCTTCCCACAACATCACAATAATAATAATATCATACTGAAAATAAAATGCGGAAAGTAAAAAAGCGATAAAAAAACACAACCCAACAGGTAAACACACAAGCGCTAGGAATGACTCGCACAGGGGACGTTGGATCCCCAGCAGAGTCGCCAGCTATCGCTACTGCGAGAATCGAGGTGCCGACAAAACAGAAGAGTCGCCACCTTTCGTTATTTATCCCTCAGAACGGGAAAGGAAACGATCGGAAAAACCTGACGAAAAGGTATAAGACAAGGTCATCGCAACCATTGTCTGGATTCGGGAGTCGGTTACGCAAGGGGAAGGTATTAGCACCCCTCACGTCCATCGTACTCGATGGGATCCACGCTTGTTGTGTTTATCTGACGGGTTTGTTAAATCTATCTACACTAAAAGTTTGGTCTGAAAAGAAAAGAAAATGACTCGGCAAAGTATCGCACTTTATGCCTACGTATTCCCGTCTGGAACGAGAAATCAGAGTCAACGTAGTTCGCCTAACTATGGGTTATGGGGGAAGGTTGCTCGCCGAGATATCGCATCTCGTGCCTACGTACTTTCACACAGCACGAAAGATCAGAGCAAACGTAGTTCGGGCTACGGAGAACACAGGTTTGTTCAGTTGTTTTTATCCAAGTAAAGTTAACAGACAGTTCCAGCAGTTGATGTTTGCAGCTCGATCCTTGGAAACTTAGCCATTACCGTTTGCGGTAGAACTGGAAGTTAACAGAACTCTCTTTACGCAAAGAGTTTTCCTGATTAAGAGTCCAAGAGAACAAAAAAGACGTTGGATCTTTCTTTTCTGTTTTTTACGGAAAGAAGTGTTTTTTAGTTGTCTGTAGTTCGTACAGCACTAGAGACTATGACTTAGGAGCGAATGCGTCGCATATCATCCAAAGGACATATACTAAACACTCTAGACGATTGAGAGGAGACCGCTCAAACATCATTTCCCACTCTAGACGATTGAGAGGAGACCGCTCAAACATCATTTCCCAAGTAGCTTAAGGCTTGTAACGCACTTGTACTAACTTGCCTTTATTATGTTTTTTACTGTTGTTTGAGATAAGAAGAGAAACAGACTTTCTACGGGGAAACTGACTCGATCCTACAGTTATCATGCAACATTCGTCCTACGGTTGAGGTTAGAGGGGAAACTAACTAATGTTATCATGCATGGTTAGAATCATAATGTCTGTCATAACTTCTCTTGAGGAAGAGAAGTCAGAGTTCCTAGGGGAACATGGCAATGGAAATCAAACAGTAAACAGAAAAATTGTACAAGAAATTACTGTAAAGATGCATGCAATGCAAGTGAGGGAGGAAATATGTGTGGAGCATAATCCTCCACAAGCTCATCTCAACCTCAAGCCAGATATGAATAACTGAAAAGACAGTAAAAGAAAGTAAATGCAATCAAACAAACCACAAACCACACAGGCAAGGGAGCGGAGCTCTACCGAATATCAGCAAGCAAAACGATACAGTAAAAATACAAGCAGAGGGAGAAACTCAACCTCTAATGCAATACAAGCAAGGGGATAAACTCAACCCTTAGGATGCTCTTAGGCCTATTCAACTACATGACCTAATCTAAATGCAATACACCAATCAAGTCACATCAATACACATCAATACAGTTAAACAAGAAGAAAACAGACAGGGAAAACAAGCCAGCAATCTCCACAGCAGAGCAATCTTCTGGCAGCAATCCAATCCAAAGTCTGCAGTTGTTCTTCAAGTCCACCATCTTCAAGAGAAGGAAAGGAATCCATGACAAGCAATCAAACAAGCTTCTACCCTAAGGAAGGAAATTGGGTGTTGGGAGGCTAGGGTAAGGTCCACAGGAGCTTATCCCAGGCACTCCACCAACAAAAAGATCTTTGGGGAAACCTAAGGGTTTGGCTCCTTCAAGAGGTGTGCCATATTCCCCCCACAGGAGGGACTGTGCTACCTCAAGAAGGTTCATAAAGAGGAAAGAATGAGAGAATTTTAGGAGAATGGAAATGAGAAGCAAGGTAAGTTCCACAGGAACCTGCCACAGACACTCAACCAAATCCATTTCCTTTAGAAAGCTTGCTTAGTCTCAACCTCAATGTGAAAGGCAGGGAATTCCTCCACAGGAGGAATTATAACCACAATGAAGGATCCTAATTAAGCAAAGAGTGTTTGAAAGGGAACTAATCCTAAGGAAATATCATCACCTACTTGAATCTCTAAAGAAACATCAAGTGTTATCTCCTAATAATCATCTATTCTAAGGTCAATTTGAAAAATAGAGAACTAAGGGAAAATCAATCCTAAAAAAACTAAAGAAAATACTATATCATCTTGTATGTGTTAACATTCCATGGTAGAAAAATCAGAACCTAAATCTAAATCAACATGCCCAAATTAAATCCAAAGCTTCAAGGGTGCACTAAAGGAATTCACTAAAGAATACTCCTAAACAACTACCCTAAAGTCCTATTTAAAATG
Source organism: Lathyrus sativus (assembly GCA_963859935.3). Classification (NCBI taxonomy): domain Eukaryota; kingdom Viridiplantae; phylum Streptophyta; class Magnoliopsida; order Fabales; family Fabaceae; genus Lathyrus; species Lathyrus sativus. The sequence goes on along the minus strand of OZ012738.1, from coordinate 554,017,812 downwards.
ATCTAAAAAATCCAACAAAAATCATATAGCAACATTATCATATATACAAACGGCACACAAAATTCCAAGATCAAACTCAAAAAAATGAGAGAGAAATAAAATCAACAAATTCATAACATACCATTATTTCATTATTAAAAGTGCACTAAAGGAGAAAATATGAAATAAAATGGAAAATGCATGGAAAATAAAAATGCAAAGCATGGTAAAATCATGAACATCCAAATCTACAATCACCATTTTTCTCAGAATTTATTTCCAACTTTTACTATTTTTTATGAATTAATTTCTAATAAGCATTTAAACTAAAAAAACAAAAGAAAAGAAATTGAAACAATTAACTAGGAGGGTGCATCTGGTAAGAAACTCAAGGCACATCTCGCCTGGGCCCAGAAAATGGGGGTTCAAACAACATAAAGGGCGCTGGGCCCATCTGGGATTAAATCAGCAAATAAAATTCTCATCATAACGCCCAGGAGGGGGTGTAACAAGTAGGGATTATACGTGCAATCATGCTTGGGTCTTCCAGGAGGGGGTGCGCGTAGTACAAAAACCAAAGCCCAACACAAATTCACTCAGTTCAGTTAATTCTCAAAATTAATAAAAACAGCCACACAAGGGACTCGAACTCGCGTCCCTTTGGTATTCACAGCGTGCTGAACGAACTTGGACTTCCCACTAAATAAAACGCTGCGTTTAGGGGGGAGGGGGACGTGGCGCCCTCACGGCCATTGGATAACATGACTTGGTCCAATTTCTAATCGCAAATGGACGCTGGAGATTGCATCTTCAACCTATTTGAATTCTGCAAACCAGATGAAGCTTCGCGCGCAGCTCCCATGGCCAGACGGTAAAGCAACATTTCCGGCGAACTTCACACCACCCTAACTCCCTCAATAATCCACCAAATGCCACGATTCTTGAATGAAAATCGCACGAAATTGAACGAGGATTACAAATATCCTAATTAAACGGTCTAAAACTCCAAGAATAAAAAAAAATTGTCATCCTAACCGAAAATGGAACTCATCCTAACTTGTCACTAATCATTCAATTCTTTGCCCAGAAATCATCTACAACCTAAGGTGAACCTAACCACATGATTCTAATGCATTGAAAACACAAGAATTTGGTGCAATTTCAAGAAGTAAGAACCTGAGTTCAAGCTTTAATTTGAGGCGTTTCTGGCTTGATTCTTGCTCCAAAACTTTCCAGATCCAATCAGTGATGATGTTAGAAGAAGATTGAAGCTTCAATTGTGCTTGAAATGGCCTCTAACAGAAATTCACTCTTTCACTTTTCTTCTTCAAGCTTCAATGGTAATCTATGCTCTCAGCCCCAATCAATCACCAACCTTGTTTCTGATGAGTTCCTAGACCTGTATAGAATGACTTGGAAGCTTCTAGAGCTCAGCCCAGGCCCAAAATCAAAAAATCCAAATCCAACTTTCCTTCAAAAATTTGTTTATGGCATCCCTCAATTTCCTTCAATAACTTGCTTGGGAAGCTTTGGGTATCATACACTAACCTCCTTGAATAGATCCAACTTGGTTAGGGCCTTGAATTTGGCTTTAGGAATGATTTGTACGATGTAACTTTTTTGTGAAGAAATCTTATGAAAGACCATGAATTGTGCTTCAAATGAAAAATCCACAATTTCCAATGTTTCTAAAACATGATTTCTGATTAAAATGAGTGGTTATTTGACTTGTTTTGGACCCATAATCATTTATTTCAATTTCCCACCAAAAATGCCTTTGAATTTCTTCTTTATTCAAAACCACTTCAAGTCAACTCTTATTATGGACCAAATCAATTCACCATGAGCTCTTGGTTGACCTAAAAACCATATTTTGAGCAAGTTCCATGTTGAACAAAACTCCATCTGAGATGTGCAAGTTGGAGATTTTGACCTATGATTGAAAATGGCCTATAATCTCACTTTCCCAAAATACCCCTAACTTGTAAACCTCACAACTTGAGTTCTACAAGTCAGATGGAAGATTTCTAATACAATTTGGAAAGCTAAGATCATGAGGAACAACTTTCATGTTGGCCAAAAGTTCAAGAGAACCACCCTTCTAGGTCAAAAATAGCTTGGAAGTCAGATGATTTTCACAGACAAATTTCAGAGGCATCTGAGGACCTGTAACTTGTCTGGACCATAACTTGAGTTCTATAAATTCAATGGAGGACTTATAGTATTCAAATTAAATCTAAGAGCATCCTCTACAACATTCATGCGGAGGCCAAAGTCATATGAGACTTTTATCTTGACTTACATGGCTTGGAAGTTTGGCACTAAATAGGGGATTTTACCCTAGGAACCCTGACTTAGCAACTCCAACCACTCCTGATTCTTCTTAACTTGATTCTTATTAACTTGATCTTGTAACATATTATTTCTTATTTATATCATGCAATAAAATAACATATTATTTCTTATTTATACCATGTTTTTCTTATTTATACATTTCTTATGTATATTATGTTATTTACATATTTGCATGTCATTCATTTAATACTTTGGTTTTTCTGAATTACAGGTATATATATTATGGCCAGCAACGAGAAAACATCACATGATGGAAAACAAACAACAAAAGACGTGGAAGGCGATATTAAAAGAGGCATAACGATTATGAAAAAAATCATCCGTGCGAGAGATAAAGGAGTAAAGTATGATGTCCATTGGAATGAAAGAGATCAGTTAGTTGAGCCTAACGGTGCGTTGCTAACAAGTTACATCGGAACACTTGTACGTTCGTAAGTTCCGATTACTTGCGATAATTGGAGAATTGTTTCATTACAACCGGCTAAAGATAAGATTTGGACCGAGATTCAGGTATGATATTTGATTATTTTTAATTATATTTACAGTTACGTCTTTAAATTAATTATACTAACATGTTATATGTATGTGTGTTTGTTTGGAGAGATCTTTTAATATTGAAGATCGTAGGAGAAAATATTGTATTCAATTGGCCGGAAAACGCTTGAGGGGATTTAGAGCGTTTTTAACAAACAAGTTTCTAAAAGATTATGAAGGAAACTTTGTTGACTCAGAGCGTCCAATGAAGTACGCGGATTTGATTTCGGAGGAAGAATGAGAGACGTTTGTTGCAAAGCGAAGAAAAAAAGAATTTGAAGTAAGTACAACTTATCATGAACTATGTATAGTATATATACTTCTTCCACAAGAGTTCTGATAAACTTGTTTTTTCAGGTTGTTAGTGGCGTAAATCGTCAACGGGCATCAAATCCCGCATATCCATACAGAAAGGGGCGTTTGGCATATGCACGCTTAGAACAAAAAATAGTAAGTACATATAAATGCTTTAATATGATATGTTTACAAAAAATAGTAAGTATATATAATAGGATATAATGCTTTATTATCCGTCTTAATGCGTAGTTGGAAGAGGAGAAGAGTGATGTGACATCTCTTCTGGACCATGTTGTATGGAAGGCTGCCCGTGTGGGAAGAGATGGAGTCGTTCAGGAAGAAGTTCAACAAGTCTTTGAACAATGTGTAAGTACAACATTATCTTTGTCAGTAACTGATCAAAAGTGTATAATATATTTATATATGTTTTTATCTATATTTCAGGAGACTCTATCCCAGACCATAACTCCCGCTGAGGACGATGATTGCAGGAGCTTACTGAGCCGGGTGTTGAATATTCCTGAGTATTCTGGGCGTGTGAGGGGTAAGGGATTTGGTGTCACTCCATCCAAACTGTATAAGCAGCCAAAGAAAAAAAATCCAACCAATAAAGAAGTGATGGATACTTTGGAGGAATTGAAAGCGCAGATTCGTGAATTATAGAAGGACAAGGAGAGATACATGTCGGAAAGGCGCGCTCCAGAGGGTAAAGCTACTAGTGACAAAGATAGTATTGGTTGTCTGCAGAAGCTTCCAGAGGTAATTGTATATATTACATTGAAATTAGTTTAGCACAGTTTACTTAATTGACACATTAACTGATCATTATTTGTTTTAGGGCATTTCACTTTGCTGGCTATATTTATCGTCACCGACTCATCGAATGGTTGGCAAGGGAAATATGCATAACACTCTGGGAGACTTACTTCACCATAAACCGCTCCCTTCTGGAATTTTGAAAGTATCTATTGATATTACGTTAGAGGGGGGGTGCGTTGTTGCCTATACCAAATGATATTTCAGGCGCAACAGTGGTGGGAGACGCAATAGGAGCGTATGTGGCATGGCCGACAAATCTCATTTGCATAGATGATGAGGTAGGTTGAACCTTTTAATACTCAAATGTTTTATGATCCATACATGAAAGTTATTCTTACATTTACATTTTCTTATTTACATGATGATCTTAGACTCCTACAAAATCCAAATCAAAAGATGATAGAATTATTGTGCAGGATACCGATTCAGCTGCATCAAAGAAACAGGTACTACTACAGTTACATGATTATTTTATTATACATTAATTACTGAACTTATATATGACTTTTAGGTTCATGATCAGCAGTCGCAACAAGTCAGCAAGGGTAAGATGCCTAAAACTTCCAAGGTGCCCAGAAAAGCATTTGTTCCACGATTTAGGATGTGCCTTGAAACATATGTGGGAACATCAGATGTGCCTGAGGGTGGCATCCGTTAAATACATATGGACGGAGGTATTTTCGGTTTTGAATATCCCGAAACAATTGCTAAGGAGGATTTTGACCAGGTTTTCAACCATTCTGAATTGGGCGTCGGTGTTATGCATTCATACATCAGGTACTTCGATCCATTTTAATTAAATAATTGAATATTTTAAAATTTACTCGTTTAACTGAATATTCTAATGTTGATTATGTTTTTTTTAGGTTCTTGTATGACAAGTTGTTGGTCCCGAATGATTTGACTTCAGTATTCGCATTCTTATCTGCTAGTTGTGTCAACTCACGGATAATAGACCATACACCATATACAGTCAAAGAGTACACAGTTCAGAGATTTATGGGCGTGACTACGGAGAAGTTGTTCTTGTTGCCATATAATACTGGCCATGGGTTAGATTTTATTCTAAATTCATTTATTATAATTGTTCGATTTTTGCCTTTCTATATTACATTTCCGTCTAAACTGTTGTCTTATTTTATAGTGGACATTGGTTGTTGGTCGCGATTAATCCGAGGAAAGAAATAATGTATTATATAGATTCATTGGATGGCGATGCAACAAAATATGAAAATCTGAGGAACATGGGTTATATGTAAGTGATGAGATATATTGTTCTGAATAATTATATATCTTTATTTATTATGTGACATTGTTCTAAATATGCGTTTATATTATGTTAGAGTTATACAAACATTCAGAGCACAAAGAGATGCAACGGTGCCAAAAAGCAAGGCTAACAACATCAACTAGATCAGAGTGGAGGTATATTTTCCCATGTTTGACTGTTATAGTGGTTCTACTTGATAAAAATATTTAAACTATATATCCTGATAAATGTTCGTTTGTTTTTTCCATTTACAGTGTCCTTGTCAGCGCAATGGGATTGACTGCGGATATTTTGTATTGCGCTTTATGAAGGAAATTATTCTTTCTGGTCAAATATAGGTTCCAATCATGGTATGGATCAATTCATTATATAAGTTATATGATTCATTTTGATAATTATCCGATACTTCATCTGAGTAATTAGTTTTAAAATTAAATCTTGCATGTTCTGTTATATTATGTAGTATTTTGATGAATTCAAGTGCGCTACTTACACGAAAGCAAGATTGGAAGAAATTAAAGAGGAATGGTGTCAATTTATTCTTGAGTTGAGAATTGTATAAAGTTATCGGATTGGAAGAATTGTAATTATATGTAAATTAACTGTATTTGTGATGTTGTAATTCTGAGGATCGGATTTTGTTGTAACATATTTAAGCAGGTTTATGTGTATTAAAATGATTATGGGCAAAGTGATGAGTTACAATGTATACTTAAAGGCCAAAGTTTTGAATTGTATATATAAGGCCAAAGTTTTGAATTGTATATTTAAGGCCAAAGTTTTGAATTGTATATATAAGGCCAAAGTGTTGAAATAAAGGCCTGAATTATAAGCAGGTTTGTGTAATATAAGCAGGTTGTTGGTAAATATACAAAATAGGGTGAATATTTAAAAAAAAAATTTAAAATCTAGGACATTAGACAACGCTTTTACAAAAAAGCGCTGCTAAAGCTTACAAACATAGCGCTACAAAAGCGTTGCTATAGGTTTGGAAGGGGGGTCTAAGACAGCGCTTCTAAAAAGCGCTGCTAAAGGAAGGGTTATGACAGCGCTTTGTAAAAGCGCTGCTAAAGGTGGGGTCTAAGACAGCGCTTTGTGAAAGCGCTGCTAAAGGGGGGGATGGTTGGGGGGAAATATGCAGCGCTTATAAAAGCGCTGCTAAAGGGCTAAAAAAGCGCTGCTAAAAGTGCTGCTGAAGGGAGCCTTTAGCAGCGCTTTTTCCATAAAAAAATGTTGCATTTACCTTTAGCAGCGCCACTTTTGGCAGCGCTTTTAAGCGCTGCTAAAGGCCAAAAAAAGCGTTGCTAAAGGTCTTTTTGGCATAGTATTTGTTAAATTTGATATTGCTAAATTGGTTGAGATCACTTCTACAGGAACTACAACGGAAAACACGTATCACAACGGTTGGAAAAGGGATACCACCACGCTAGTCCAACCGTTGTGAGGTAAGAAGTGATTGCATGCATGATGATTTCCATCGCATACGTGCGACTGTGATTGTATCCATGTAACACGTTACCTACCACAATGGTTATTTTAAACAACCGTTGTGATATATATATATATATATATATATATATATATATATATATATATATATATATATATATATATATATATATATATATATATATATATATATATACACACACATATATACACATACACACACACACCTGAGTTTATTATAAATTATGTGTAATGCTTATTTCACCAATTCTCACTTCCAATCTACACTAGAACATTATAATATGATAAATTAAGTTATATTATAATAATAAGTTCACGCTCAATGCTAGACAAGAATTCTTTAACTCCTGATTCGTATTTTATTCTTTGATAGTAAGAACTTGGTTTAATGATCCTAGTTCTTCAACCGCCCCTACTTTCACCTCTAATTCTTTTTGGAAAATATTATTTACTTTGCAAACAAAAGTTAGAGGCGGAGAGATGGGTGATTGAAGATCTACAATTATTAAACTAAGTTCTAACTATCAAAGAACAACATGCAGTTAACAGTGTGAAGAATTCTTGTCAAGAACGTGTACTTATTTTCTAATACAATTTTATCTATCATATCATAATTTTCTAATATAGTTTGGAAAGTTATATATTCGATAAGGGATTAGAAAAACACTCAAACCACATATTATATAACAAACTCATCTTTTAAACAAACATTAACAACAACATTTATCAAAAACATTCATCAACAACAAACCATAAACAACAAACACGATACAACAAACATATCAAGTCATAAAATGCTTCAGAAACATATCATACATGTCCCATAATGGCGTGTCAACCATGAAATAAGGATGAATATAAATTTAGACCCACAAACTTGTGTATATTTTGAATGGATGTCATTCTGGATCTTTGACACAAGTTTGCAATGCTAAATTTAGCTTTGTCCTGTTTATTGAAATAAGCATCCATACTTACAAGTCAAAACAAGAAGGAAGTTCAAACATCATGAAACAAGCTATTAAAATAGATTTTGAAAAAAAATAGAGAAAACGAACCTGTATATATCCATTGGCTAATATTTGTTATTATGGTTTCGTTTTAGGGTTATAAAAATTGTGGTGATATACAAGGTCAATAACATTTTTCTCACGATAAATGGCTAACTGGTGTTGGAATTCGAACCATTTCACTCCGTGTACCTTTCACTATGGTTGCTTCATTTGACTGTTGTGACATGTCCTTTAGTAAATACCAAAAAAAGAAATGTGCCCAAAAATAAACTATTACTACGGTTAACACTGTGACCCGTTGTAAAATTGGTGTTACAAAAAGTCTATTTTGTAGTAATGAGGTTCTCATTTGGAGGTGGACAAAGTCAGTGCTTATAAGTTGTTGTGGAAAGCAAATGTGTCCAACAACATTAAGTTATTTACTTGGAGATTGCTTTTGAACATGCTTCAAACTAAAGGCAAACTTGTTAAATGATTGGTGTTAATGGGTCAACACAATCTTGTATGTCCTCTTTGCTTAGGTTCTAAGAAATCTAACCATCATCTTTTTATTTTTTGTCTTATTGCTGCAATTGTTAGGCAACGTACTCTTGGTTGATTAGGTCTGTGCAGGATGTAACATTATGACTCGATACTGAATCAATTGTTGGTGTTTAAAGCTCTGATGACAGGAAGAATCAAGAAGGATTTGAAGTTGTTGTTGTGGCTCTCAACTACATGTTCGATTTTGGCTAATAAGGAATGATATACTCTTCAAAGTTTGAAGGTCATAGAGGAGCTAAGGAAATTATACGCTTAGCTAAAACCTTGTTATGGGATTAGTTTGACGTAAATTTATTCAACCTTGATGATGGTTGTTTGGCTAGTATGTTCTTTATCTTACTTTAGTTAAATTAGTTATTGTGTTTTTCGCTCGTAGGTTCGTTTAGAAGTTGTATTTGGGTTCACCACCCAATGTATTTACTTTTAATAATACATTTTGTTAGTTCCATGGTTCTATGATTGGCTAAATTTTGGTAAAACATGATTCTACACTGATGTTAAACAAGATGTTATAACATCTTCATCAACTGTTATGACAGTACTACTGTCATGTGTTTCAGACAGATGTCAATGACAGATGTCATGACATCTTGGTCTGGTACAGCAGGCGCTGCGATTTCTTATCTCTTGATAGAGGTGTTTTGGTTTGATGAGATCCTCTTGGATATACCTCATTATTATGCGCAGGTCAAAGAGATTTATTAGGAACAAAGTGCATATTTAATTGGATTTCATAAAAAGGATCTTTGAGACTTTTTAGGAAACTATAATATATTTGTTCCTATTTTTGTGGAGAAGATTCTGCAAAATATTTACAATGAAGAGATTTGGAATTTGATTTGATTTTATCAAATATGAGTTGGTTTTAATTATGAGAAGATTTGGAGTTTGATTTAATTTGATCAAATCTAGATTGATGTTAATTATGAAAAGATTTGAAGAATTATCTTTTGAAAAGATTTGAAGAATTATTTGATTTGATTTTATCAAATATGAGGAAGTTTGTGCTAAAGTCCAAGCCCATACTATAAGAGTATAAATAAGGACTTGCTAGACCTAAAGAAGACAAGGATTCACAACAAGAAGATCTTGGGTGCAAAATAAATGTTTAAGATTTTGAGAGTCTTTTGTGTGTGACTTTGTAAGTCACCCTTTATATCTTTTGATGCATCGTGGTAGACATATTTAGGTTGTAAGTTGTTAATTGTAAATTGTTCACTCAAAGTTTGTAAGCAAGAGTGTATTGTTCTTGATTGAAGCTGTTAAGCAAGATCAAGTATTGTCTTTGAAAAGTATCTTCTAAAGCTTATTCATTTGTTGTTATCACTGCTGTGATTTAGGGGAGTGAGAGGTGTGTCATATCTAAGAGTGTCCTAGGTAGAAGTTGCACTAGGTAGGGATTAAGTGAGTGGTTGTAAACGGGATACTACTGATAGTGGATTTCCTTCTTGGTTTGGTAGCCCTCAGATGTAGGTGATGTTGCATTGAACTGGATTAACAATTCTTTGTGTTGTTTATCTTTCTGCACTTAGTATTCTGCTCAATTTAAATGATTAGATAAGTTGTTTGTCAGTCTGCAGATGTTACAACAAATGACATGACACTGTTAATTCTTAAAGTAAATTCAAAATACTCGGGTTCTGTCCTTGTTCTGTTTTAGCAGGGATCAATGTTCTAGGACATCTGAGATCTGTATATCAGAATTTCACTTTTTAAAATAAAAATTATATAATTTATTTTTAATTTTTGTTCTTGAATAAGTTTTTAAATACATTTAATTTTAAAAATAAAATAAAAAACTTTTAAAGTGAAATATAGATAAAGTTGATTTTTTTTTAACATAACCAAGTAATGATTTTTATTTACCAAAATAACCAAGTATTCAGAAAATTGTCCAAAATGGCTATGAAATCAACCTTGGGTCGCCATTTGAAATGACGAATGTGTTGAAATTGGATTTTGCAGAAAACCAATTCGCCATACCATCTGGCGAATGCGTTGAAAGTGAATTTCTGAAATTATCAATTCGCCATACCATCTGGCGAATGAGTGTTGTGGTGGATTCATGCGCCATCCTGATTGGCGAATCAGTACAAGGCTAGGGTTTCAAAAATCCATTATTGTTGGTTTTATATATTGAGTATTTTTTTATATTCATTTAATATTTTAAAAAAAGAAAAACGATTTTTTTTTTATATTTTGCATTATTAATTTTTTTTAAACATAAATATTATTAATAAATTTAAAAAAATTAGATTTAAATGTTTAAATAAAATTTTTAATTAATAAATTTAAAATAATGTGGTTTAATCTTAAAATTTATTTTTTAGTTAAAAAACTTACAATAATTAGGTTTAAATAAAAATAATTTCTAATTAATTTAATAAATTTAAGATAAAACCTAATTTTATATTTAACATAAATTAAATTTTAAGACCTAATTTCATTAAACATAAATTTATTAAATATAAAATTAGGTTTTATCTTAAATTTATTAAATTAATTAGAAATTATTTTTATTTAAACCTAATTATTGTAAGTTTTTTAACTAAAAAATAAATTTTATGATTAAACCACATTATTTTAAATTTATTAATTAAAAATTTTATTTAAACATTTAAATCTAATTTTTTTAAATTTATTAATAATATTTATGTTTTAAAAAAATTAATAATGCAAAATATAAAAAAGAAAATTGTTTTTTTTAAAACATTAAATGAATATAAAAAAATACTCAAAATATAAAACCAACAATAATGGATTTTTTGAACCCTAGCCTTGTACTGAATCGCCAATCAGGATGGCGCATGAATCCACCACAACACTCATTCGCCAGATGGTATGGCGAATTGATAATTTCAGAAATTCACTTTCAACGCATTCGCCAAATGGTACGGCGAATTGGTTTTCTACAAAATCCAATTTCAACACATTCGCCATTTCAAATGGCGACCCAAGGTTGATTTCATAGCCATTTTGGACAATTTTTTGAATATTTGATTATTTTGGTAAATAAAAATCATTACTTGGTTATGTTAAAAAAAATCGATAAAGTTATTATATGAAACATTGATTTATTATCAAATTAAGAGTTAAAAGTAAATATATTAACATTTTAAAAATTATTTTTGTATTATTTTATTGGACGAATTTAATATTTGAAATGAAAATGATGAGCTGATGAAGTATACATAGGTAGACATTAAACTCTAATAAATAGTCCATTAAAATGCACGAGACACATTTTCTATTCGGATAATAAATGACAAAGTATGGCCGTCGTGTATCCACGGTGTGACCGCGGTGGTACCGACACGTTTGTATACAGACCGCCTTGTCATTTGCCATTAACTGCTTCGACAACAATATAAAGATATTCTAGAGAAGTAAAAACTAAAATAAACGAGTCACGATCCATTTGACCGTTATTCTAGAGATTTTGAGAAAGTCTTCTCTCTCCAACTAACTTACACATGCCGTGACATTTATCCCGCTTCTGTCTTCCTCGAACACTCGCTGCAACTTGCTTGCATCATCCCAATCATCATTCATCTTCCACTAATTTATTTAACATGTCTTTATAAATCATTTACCATGAATACTCCATAATAGACCATACATTGTTTCATACAATTTCGCCAACACAAATATCATATCCAAACACCATATACTAGTTCATATTACTTTCTTGTAATTGAAATTCAATTCGTACCGTTCAAATTACATTAACTTATTCCAGTTTTAGGATTTTTGGTTGTGAAGAATATATAATTAACATGAGGAGCGACATGATGGAATTTGAGCGTGTTCTCAGTTACTTTGATGAAGATGGTGACGGCAAGATTTCACCGAACGAGTTAAGGAGTCGAATGGCGAAGATTAGCGGAGAGTTTGAATTGAAAGAAGCAGAAATTGCAATTGAATCATTGGATTCTGATGGTGATGGTTTATTGACTCTGGAGGATTTGATAACCCTAATGGAATCAGGGGGTGAGGATGAAAAATTGAAGGATTTGAAGGAAGCATTTGAAATGTATGATAATGAAGGATGTGGATTCATAACACCAAAGAGTTTGAAGAGAATGTTGAAAAAGTTGGGAGATTCAAAGTCCATTGATGAATGCAAGTTAATGATTGGAAGGTTTGATTTGAATGGGGATGGTGTGCTTAGTTTTGAAGAATTCAGAATTATGATGGAATAACTCTGATGCTATGTTGCTGTGTCTATAGGATGCTTTGGGTTTCATTCATTCTTTTGTAAATTATTATGTCTCGTTACTTTTATGCTCTGTAAATGAAGTTTTATATAGATCATTCTTTTTGAAAATAAGAAATGATGTTTCTACTTTTAAATTCTTCTATCAAATATAGTGTTCCAAGCATATACAAAATAAGAGATAAGAGAGAATTATATATATAATTTCTAGATATTCTAATGACACAATTGCTTGTAATTTGCTTTTCTAGCACTCATGAAACAGATGAGACAGATATAATATCTTGGCTAAAATATGTATCAAATTTAAGAATGTTATGAGTTTAATAGTAGTGTAAAAAGTATTAGATACATCCAATCATAATATTATAATATTATTATAATATTTTAAAGTGTTAAATTATATAAATAATTTAAAATCTACAAGTTAATTTGACGGAATACATGATTCTCATTCTTTTATATAAAAATAATTTATATTTCTAGTATAATTTTATTTATATCTTTATAAAAAATTTAACTATAAAAAGTGTTAAATATTTTTTCTCCTTGTAAAATTATTAAATTATTTTATTTGTCTAAATAATTTTGTTTCCATTTTTTAAATTCATACTAAATTATCATAAAAGTAGTTGTAGTCTTTTCTAAAGATAACTCCACGTGCATTTTTGAATGATTTAAAACATTATGAAAAAAAAATTTCAAATTTTGAATTGATTAAGTATAAGTTTTTTAGATATTAAAAACTCAAGATAAAAATCATTTAAAAAATATTGATATAGAAATTAATTTATGAGTTTATTTATTCTTTTAAAAATCAGATATTTTCCGTGCATAATTGTAGAATCATATTAAAGGATAAAGTTTTTCTTCAAAAGAATTTATTATTGTTGAATGTTTAGAAATTTAAACACAAAATTTCTCATTAATTTATAAGAGATTTATTATCAGCACATCCAAATGTTTTTTAATATGAATATTTAATTTTTAAATGAATTTTTTTTCAATATTTTAAATATATTTCAAAAAGTCATTTTAAAATATATATTTTTGAAAAACAATTCAAAAAATATAATTTGACTCAATAACAAAAAGTAAAATGTAGAAAAAAAAACACCAAAACTAAAATTATTTGCAAGGTAAATACTGTAGAAGTAAACAAAAGTGCAATTTTTTTATTAAAAAAATATATAATTGTGTATTATCATTCATTTCTATGTCTATTTAAATATTTATTTTATAATTATCAATATTCTAAATTATATGTCGTTTTATAAAAAATATTTGTACAAAATTAAAATTGTTTTACAATTTTAATATAATATTAATTATTATTTTTTAATATATTATTTATCAGTTTTTTTTCTTCTTCGTATTTTTTAATTTTGTTTTTCAATATAATTAATGTAAATTCAAAATCATTTCACTTTCTAACACAACAATAATTATATTTTTTTAATTAATATTCAAAATAACGTATTATTCTCTGTGTCTTAAATTAAAATATTTTAGACCTTTTATAAAAATTACAAAATTTAATTATTATTTTATTAAAAAGATAAATTATATATAATTTTACAATAATATTTTTTATAATTATAAATAAAAAAAGTTGAAAAAGAATATAGTAAAAAACATCATTAATATTATATTAAAAATTTAAGATAAATTATAATTTGAGACAATAATTTAAAAAGGAGGAAATATAAAATAACCGACAAAGAAAAATATAAAAACAATAAAGCCCCAAAAGCATACGTATATAAGAGCGTTGTTCGGAGAAGCTAGAATCGCAGTAACTTCAGTGATTACCGCATTGGCCTTCGCAATGGACTCTCCCTCCGGCGCCCACTTCTCCGGCTGGCGTCCTTCATCCATCTCTTCATCTTCTTCTCATAGCGTCTTTCTCATCGGTATACACATTACCTTTCTTTCTTCTTACATTTTTTATTGTGCGCTTTGATTCGATTTGATTTGTGTTTTCCCGGCGATTCAGGAGTGTCCGGAGGTACTGCATCGGGGAAAACCACAGTGTGTGACATGATTATTCAACAACTGCAAGATCATAGAGTTGTTCTAGTTAATCAGGTAACTTCCATTTTCCGGTTCTAGTTTTCAAATGTTATCATAAATCTGATACAAATCAATTCATGTAATTTATATATCGTTGTAGGATTCGTTCTATCGTGGTTTAACTAAAGATGAGTTGAAACGCGATCATGAGTATAATTTTGATCATCCTGGTATGTAATATGAACCAAGCTTAATTTTAGATTGCTCTGCATAATAATTGACTGTAATTTTATCTGGTACAAATTTTCTGGTTTTTGTTAGATGCATTTGATACCGAGCAACTCATAGAAACACTCATCAAACTTAAATCTGGACAGTCAGTTCAGGTTCCTGTTTATGATTTTAAGCTCCACCAGAGAGCTTCTGACAGATCCCAACAGGTTGGTACCTTTCTCATTAATTTAAATTAGGTGCTGTGTTTGTATCAGTTGTTCTCAGATTTGTTGGTATGTTTAAATCTAAGATAATCTGGGGTCACAAGGGCCATCAGTTGATATTGTTTTCATACCATTCAATTATTAATCACTCTATGTATTCCTAATTATAAGACTAATTCCTCGAGTCGGGGACCACAATGGCCAGCAAAACTCTTCCAACTTAACACTATTGTGTGTCCAGGGCTGGGTTCAAACCAAGATCTCTTTTTAAGATGGAAGAGAACCCTTACCATCTCATCTAAATGCTCTTGGGTAATTGTATATGTAATTAATTAAAAATAAAACACATTTTTTACAAACTTATTGTTACAACCACTTTTCTTAATTTTGGCGAAATTTATAGGAGGTCTTATAATAAGAGATAGAGATATTACATATTTGTCCTTGTATCTATTTAAGGATACATGATTTGTGTCTGTCAGTTTAGAAGAAAGAGCATAATTCATTTCTCTTATATATTGATTTTCCCGCCTTAAAACTAAATGCTCTTTCTTCACTGTGATTATTATTGAAACTCACTTTCTAGCTGTT
The DNA here is from genome assembly GCA_963859935.3 of Lathyrus sativus. NCBI lineage: Eukaryota > Viridiplantae > Streptophyta > Magnoliopsida > Fabales > Fabaceae > Lathyrus > Lathyrus sativus. The sequence continues at coordinate 554,002,275 of OZ012738.1, read as the reverse complement.
TTCAGGCAATTATGATTGGTGTAAGATTAAAATGTAGGCAAGTGCTTATTGATTACTAATACTACTACTCACCTTTGGCAGGTCAATGCATCTGAAGTAGTTATTTTGGAGGGTATATTGGTTTTTCACGAACAACGTGTTCGCGACTTGATGAATATGAAGATATTTGTCGATGCAGGTTTATTGATCTTCTGTTTTGTTTATCATTTCAAGCTGTTGGACCATCTATTACGGGCTAAATTGGTTAAAAATACTACTATGTCTATAATGGCTCAAACCTAGTTAAAAGCTTGGGCTATATGTGTAAAGGTCCAGCTTTTAAACTTTATATTCACAAACCAAAAAGTGTTCTAGGCATGCTTCTGGTTATTTGAGGAAATGTAAATTGTTGCCTTCAAGATTCTTTAACATCATACGTCTCTCTGTTCTTTATAAGTTCTATTCTATCCCGTGTATCTGTTTTGAGATATATAGAAATGAGAAAGTAAGTTTCTAAGTACAAACCAACAATTTATTTTCAAACCTTCATCCCTATTGTAAGGGTACCAGAGATATATGGAGAATGAGTGGCAACCATGCAATCTAGTAAAATAAGGAGAATGTACTCCATGTTCTGCTTGTCAACTGGTTCGTCCAAAGTTTTTTAAATGATATATGGCGACAATTTTCTATTAGAATGATCTCTCTATAGAAATTGTCGCCTTGGTGTTGGATTTTATATTTTCTTGTGCTTGTAGTCATACTGATGTTGTACTGCATTTTATGTAGATCCTGATGTAAGGCTTTCCCGGAGAATAAGACGGGATACTGTTGAGAGGGGTAGAGATGTGCACTCTGTACTGGAACAGGCAAGACTTTTAATCTTTTGTATATTATAACTTTGGTATGTCAGGAATTCAGGACTCAAGGTTATTATTTATGAAAAGTAACAATTTAGTTTTATTTATATATCTTACAATTGATATGTTTTTTTTTAGCATGACAACAAAGAAGTAGCAGAGACAAACTAGTGCTAGATAGATACAACAAGTCCCACTAATTGTAAAGGATATGCTTTGAGCCAAAATTGCATTGCCGTATAATATGCAAACAAGTGAAACAACGAATCCTGAAACTCTCGCATTATGATATTTCCTGTCTTAAATATACAATAGTGCACTAAAATCATCAAATGGTTTTTCTTCTTTCTTAAAATGAAGGGGAAAAAAACATATCTTCTTATTTTAGCATAAAAAATATAATATTTTTCTTGCTTGTATTGCGATCCCATTCCTATATTTCTCTGCACAACTATGACGAGAGACCAGAGAGGAGTATGCTTATGCATTGCTTTTTTTAGAGTGACACTAGTAACTACTAACTTGATAGGTTGAGTGTTTGTCTGAATTTGGTTTGTTTTGTTTTTCTTATCTGAACAAGAATTTGGTTTTGGCTTTGTACAACACTATTTCCTGACTGTCGACCGATACATGAAATTCTGTGGCTGATACGGAAAAATCATACTAAATTTTCAGTATGCAAAATTTGTTAAGCCTGCCTTCGATGATTTTATTCTTCCATCCAAAAAGTATGCTGACATAATCATACCTCGTGGGGGAGATAATTGTGTAGCAATTGACTTGATCGTTCAACATATCCGCACTAAGCTTGGCCAACATAACCTCTGTAAGATATATCCAAATTTGCATGTGATACAGCCTACTTTCCAGGTGATTTTCGTATTACGGCATTTCCTCCTCCAAAACTCTGTTTTTTTTATGCTCCAAGGAGAATTTATCATGCTAACTTCTAAAGTTTGAGCTTTCTTACAGACTAGAGGCATGCACACTCTTATTCGGGATACAGAAATATCCAAGCATGACTTTATTTTTTATTCAGATAGGCTGATTCGTTTGGTAGGTCATGCTTTATACATTGTGACAGGATTTACAGCCTCCACTAACAAACTTATATTATTATCACTGAACTTAACAGGTAGTGGAGCATGGTCTTGGTTACTTGCCGTTTACAGAAAAACAAGTTATCACACCTACAGGTCTGTCTAAGGAAGAGGAAATATCATTCAATCGTATAAATTTATCACCGAGAGAGAAAGACTGCTAAATTTTATTTTTGCCACATTTCAGGATCAATTTATATTGGAGTTGATTTTTGTAAGAAATTGTGTGGAGTATCTATTATTCGAAGGTATTTTTTTTTTCTATTTCTTCTAAGCTCATCGTTAAATTGGAAAGAAATTTGTTAGAATTATCAAGATACCGTTATCTATTTTAGAGATTTTAATTCCAATTCCAACTTAGTTAACATCTGGTAACCATTTTTTTTTAAAATTCGGAATCCGAGAGAGATCAGGAGTTTTTACGCCATATTGTTTATAAATACTTCTTCAGTTGTTTTATTCATGAAGAAAAGGCAAATTTATAGTTTACCGTAATTTACAGTGGTGAAAGCATGGAAAATGCTTTGCGTGCATGCTGTAAAGGAATAAAAATTGGAAAAATTCTCATTCACCGTGGAGGTGATGAAACCCAGGTAATCAGTTTTCATTTTTTACTCTATTTTTTCTTGAATATGTTAGTTTCTGTGTAAGATGAGATGATACAATATAAATCTTTTGAAATGTAACTTATCATAATGTTTTCTTTCTATAAGCTTATTTATGAGAAGCTCCCTAAAGACATTTCAGAGAGACGTGTTCTTCTCATGGACCCAGTACTTGGCACAGGTCAGTTATCAGAAGTCAACTTTTTATTCATCATAAGATGTTTTTTAACACTGTCTCGGTATACACACAACAAATTGATTTGGATTAGCAATAATACATTATAATTACAGCTATATAAGATTGGAAAATATTAACATCATGCACCTTATTATATTGAATTGTTCAGGTAACTCTGCCAGCCAAGCAATTGAGCTACTTATTAAGAAAGGAGTTCCAGAGTCCCGGATAATATTCCTTAACCTTGTCTCTGTAAGTTATTCAATTGAATACTTGTAAAACCATACTAATGTTCAATGAATATCAATATAATAAATTTCAAAATTGATTTTCAGGCGCCCGAGGGAATACATTATGTATGTAAACGCTTTCCGCACATAAAAGTTGTTACTTCGGAGATTGAAGAAGGACTAAATGACCAGTGCCATGTCGTGCCTGGGTTAGGAGAATTTGGTGACCGGTATTTTGGTACAGATGACTCCTAGAGACAAAAACCTTAAACAATGGCAAACAATGGAGGGGAGAAAAAACTCAGAAAAGAAGTTGGGATTTATTACTGTGTATAATATTCATTTATGCTTATCATGAACAACCACAGCCTAATGATAGATAAGATATTTTGATTATTCAACTAAACTAAAAAATAAATTCTGTTATAAATATGACTCGTGGGAGGAACAGGCTTAATTAGAGCCCATTCTGTTATAAATATGACCCGTGGAAGGAACAGGCTTAATTAGAGCCCATACTTAACATTTCTCATATCTACACTCCACATACATTCCCTCCCCGCTCCACATTCGGTATGCCTTAAACTATCACCCCATGAGTATGAACCTCAATTTGCTTCCTATAACAATTGGCTACCCAAGAACTTCCACCTCATTTTGCTAATAATTGGTTGTGTAACATTCTAAGACTTGTATACCAGTGAAATGGTACAATTACATGCGTAATAACGGGCCGATTTATAAGTGCTCGTTGGCAGAGAAAAAATGATGTGGAATATTTTGGTCCAAGCGTGCGAACGGTTCTTGAGTTCAATTTAGCGTATTTTGGGTGACTTCAATTCAGTTCTTTGTCGTGTTGAGGGGAAAGGAGTGGGAGTGGGATTCCAAGGCTCAACCTTAATGGAATCCCTTGAGTTTGGGGCTTTTAATGAGGCGATGGGGTTGGTGGATATGCCTTAGTTGTGTAGGAAGTTTACTTGGTTTCATAGGAATGGGAACAGGAAGTTTATGGGCTAGCGTGTTTCTGATCATTATTTGATAGTGGTTAAGTATCCTTCGCAATTTTGAGGACCGAAATCTTTCCGGTTCAACAATTTTTGGTTGAAGAGTTCCAATTTTGAGACGGCGGCTCTTGAGTCCTGAAAAATGTTGAGACAAGTGCATGGCGTGCATGCTTAGGGATAAGTCGACAACACTTAGAAGGGTCCTTAAAGTCTAGAATAGAGAAGAGTTTGGTAGTTAAAATTTAAAACTAAGGTTTGTTTGGATAAGCTTGAGAGTTTGGAGCTTAGTGCAAAGTTTGAGCCGCTTTCTCATGAGGAGTTGGATTATAAATCGAGTGTTAGTCAAGAGTTGTGGAAGCTTACCTAGTATCGTGATTCTCATATTTTTTTAGAGGTTTATATTGGCTTGGCTGAAGGAAGAGAATGTTAATATTGGGTACTTTCGTGCATGTGTTAAGCAGAGGTGTAGGGGGAATAGTTTGGTTGTTCTCCATGTGGGTGATATTTGGTAAGAAAAGATTTTTGAGTTTAAATAGGAGATCTCTAGGTATTTTAGAGATCATTTTTCTAATTCTGAGGGTCTCAGGCCCAATATCGTTGGGATCTCCTTTTCAGATCTCTCTTTTACGGAGGTTGAGTCCCTTTTTGTTAGGTTTTCGCCTTCTAAAATGGATGCAGTGGTAGTTGAGATTGATGGGACTAAGAGTTTGAATCCTGATGATTTTGATTTTTCTTTTTATAAGAAGTTTTAGGGTTTAGTTAACAGATAGGTTTATGAGTTATTTTACTAATTCTTTGTGAACGCAGTGGGCCTAAGAGTTTGATGTCCTTCTTTTTTGCTCTCATTCTGAAGGTTGAGTATCCTCTAGAGTTGGGACACTTTAGAATTACCTCCCTTCTTGGTTCTTAGTATAAATTTGTGTGGCTTAGGTGTTGATTGTTAGGTTATCTAGTGTCATGGATGAGATTTTAAATCTTGCAAAGGTGTCTAAGGGAGAGTGTTGTGTTTAAGTGGATTTCGAGAAGGCTTACGACCTGGTTAGTTGGTATTTCCTAGATTATATGTTGAGGAAGCTTGGTTTTTGCGATAGGTCAAAGGGTTGAAATTGAGTGTGTGTTTGTGTGTGTTGTGTGTATGTGTGTTTTGGTAGTGTTACAGTTTTGGTGAATGGGTGTCTAATGGACAAAATCAATATTCAAATGGGTCTGAAGTAAGGAGACTCATTAGCTCCCTTTCTTTTTATTTTAGTGGTAAAAGATCTAATTGCTTCTTTGAAAAGGCAGTTTCAGTGGGTGTATTTTAGAGTTTTAAGGTGGGCACGGATGAGTTGGAGGTGTTTCATCTCTAATGTGTTGATGATACAGTATTGGTAGGGATTTCATCGATGGAAAACCTTTTGACCATTAAGGCGGTTCTAAAAAATTTTGAGTTTGCCTCTGCACTTAAAGTGAATTTTGCTAAGGGTTGTTTGTTTGGTGTTAATGTGGGGTAGCCTTATTTGGAACAGGTTGAGGATTTCCTGTAAGTATTGAGTGCGGGTGAATTAGGTTTACTGATTTTTAGAAAGAAAGTAACAAATTTTTGCCTTAAGAATTTTTTGATTTACTTTAACTGGTTTTATGAGTAATGAAGTGATGGATTTATTTTTCTAGTTTAAGATATAGAATTGATCTGCAAAAAAATAAATACAGTAAAGTAAATGAACACGGATAATTATAATAGTTTCCCTTATCAACGAAGGGTACATCTAGTCCTCTCACACCCTGTGATAGATTTCACTATTGTTAGATCTTTGTACAAGCTTGACACCAAGACTTCTCCTACAATCTTTTAACAACAAGAAAGAAACAAATCACTTTATTGATTTTCAAACACGAACAACTATGGTAGACTTTGAATCACCATGATTCAAAGGACCTTTCCAACAAATAAATATATTTGCAACTATCTGTAGAAAGATCAACATCTTTCTTACAGACAAAAATCATCACACACTTGATGAAAAAATACAGTAATTTGTATGAAATATATTATATTAAGACTTTGCAGTAACTATGATGAAATTGATACTTAGTTGCTTTTATGATGTATGAAAGTTTAATCTTCTTCTTCAACGAACAAATCTATATGATATAAACATTTAAGTGCTCAAGTGTTTCTCTAAACATTTTCACATTAAAATGAAAGTTATGCATGAAAAAGTTTTCTGTTAAAATGTTACACACTTGAAAAGCAGTAAAAATGTTCATGAAAAGGTGATTTTGAATTTAAAAAATACTTCTATTTATACTGAATCATGCACCTCTTAATTTTCAAAAACAATTGTTGAAAAAAGCTTATCAACAATTGTCATGGTTATGAAAAAATTTACAGATGAAAAGAGGTGACAAAATAATACAATATTATAGTAATTTTTCAAACAACATAATGGTTAATTGATATGCACCATATGGATAATCAATTACCCTAGTTTCGTTCAAAAGTAAGTGAAAAATAATTAGATTTATTGATTAATTGATACGTTAATTAATTAACTTAATTCAAAATTAGGATGGTTAATTGATTAACTCATATAGGTTAGTGGGAGTATTTTAACATTCAACCACTAATAGGAAAATCTTTGCTTATTCAAATTATGCTCCTTAAACTTTATTATGAGAAAGATCAAAAATTTTATTTAATTAATTATTAATTGATTTTTAAATTAAAAATTATTTCTTGAGCATATAAACCTTATAACAAATGAATTGTACATTTTACTTTGGTCTATGATCCCGTATCATTGAAATTTAAATTTTAATACAAACTTAATACTTGATTCAAACTTTTTCTTTTTTTAATATTTCTTTTTAAGATAGTCTTTTTGTCTTCATCAAAATCAAAAAAGATAGACATATCTTCTTCACATTTTCTTCATTTTACGGTGGATTCTTTGCCTTTTAAGTATTTAAGAATTTCAATGGTGCAAACCTGAAGAAGGTTGGGACTTTGGATCCTCTAATAAAGCTTGTTTCTAAGAAATTAGCTTTATGAAGAAATAGATTTGCGAGTTTAGGTGAAGGTGGTCATGTTGATCTCAGATTTGAATTCGAGTTAAACATTAATCATTCAACCAAAGATTGTCATTCAATGCCACATTATTTATTTTATTTTGAAATAAGTTAAAAATCGAATCAACTCGAAAATAATTCGGAACTCGGTTCCATAATTAAATCATTGAACTAAGTTCGTGAACCAAATGAGTTGAATATGAACGAAAAACTATGTTCATTAACTAAATGAGCTGAACTTGAACTATACATAGCTCGATTCATTAGGTTTATGAGTTAGTTTGATTAAATATGAGAATGATTATATTATTTTAAAGAGTAGATTTAAAGATTTACTTCAAAATTTAACCCTATATTATCGCTTACGTACTAGTTATGACAATAAAATTGACAATTACATTTAGAGTCATCATTTTTAAAGACATTATGTCATTTGCTAAAGTGGTGTAATCATCTTGTGATGAAAATATATCAAATTCTAGTAATTTTTGTGTACTATTTCATTCAATTCGCAAGTTTCCTAAATATTTGACAAATTTATGAATTTTAGAAATAAATTTCAATTTCAATCGAGTGTTTTTTGAATTAGACTTTTAAATGTATCTCTTGAAAATCGTCGTTTTTTAATTAGTAGATTTTTAAAACAAAATTAAAGTTCATACTCATAATTTTTATTTTATTTTAATATTTTTTTTAAAAATATATATTAATTTAAAATGCCATATATATATATATATATATATATATATATATATATATATATATATATATATATATATATATATATATATATATATATATATATATATATATATATATATATATATATATATATATATATATATATATATATATATATATATAAAATAGACTTAAAAAATGGCTTTTAAACCCGTGAAGCAAGTAAGTTGAACCTAACAAGATAATCGAATAGTTCGTGAACTTTTAACGAGTCAAGTTTTAGCTTAAAAAATAATTCGTGTCGAACTCGAATTGAAATTTGATCTGAACCAATTCTTAACAAATCAAGTCAAGCTAAGACAAGTTCGACTCGATTCGACTCATTTTCAGTCCTATACTCAAGTAAAACTGATAAGTACTAAAGAATTTATATCAGATGTTAAAAACTACTAAGTTAAAAGACAAGAGATGGATTCTGCTATTTCAACCAAACTTCATATTTCGTGCATTGGTTCTCTTCTACCCAAACATGAGCCTAGCAAGAGAGATCCTTATATATACAGGATATACAATCGTGAATCAGATTCACTTGAAATATTACCCTGCCACTTCGCTCAACACCCAAAAGTGGAGATCGTTTACAACACCATATAAAAATATATCATCTATAACTATTAATATAATAGAGAGAAAAAATTAATTAAAAATTGAAACCGTTCCGTATACAAATACGGTGTTGGACACCTAAAGCAGTGTCAACATCACATTTCTCCATACTAAGGATCTGTAAGACCACCAACGAAAAGTTGGCCGCAAGTTTGTAAATGCAATTTAAAAGAATGATGATAAGAAACAAGCCAGAGATAACAACAGAGAACATATCCCAGTGACATAAAGGAGAACCTAAAATAAAATAAAAAAACAACTGCGAGCAAAAAAAAACTCTTCTTCAAGAACTATGGTAACCTGTGATTATTGTGTAAAAGCCAACTAATTTGTATATTATAGATTTTATGGTTAAGTTACACAAGAAAATCTTGGCTAACCAAGAAAGCAATCAATCTACAAGCCACATTAAGTCCATGGATGAAAACTCTTATAATTTAATTGTGTTCTGCTTATCTGCTGGAGCCACACACTGCCATAATGAGCGATAGGATGCAATATTAACTGCTTCAACCCCTAGGGCAGATAGGTTGCGGGCATACTCCTGGTGACAAAATGAAAGAGCGGGGTTAACATCTAAACGAAAGTATTTGGTTTACAGGACATCGTCTTATAAATTTCATTTTGAAATCATGCCTTGCAAGTTGCATGTGGTCGTAGCATGCATACCTGAATATCAAGGAATAACTGCATACACATTTTGTCAGTGTCAGACACATTATTATCAGAGATGTCTGAACTTGCCCCCGCTCGTCTTTGTGCACTCTGTCTAATTTTCTGAAGTGAAGATTCTGTCTTTCTTGCCTACTCGTAATCAAAATTTCTTAAACATTATCAAAGAATCCAGCGATAAAAATTCCATATAGTAATTCATAAATGTAGTTTGGATTCTTACCACACTAACAAGGTCTGCAGCTAATTCATAATAACGATCAGTAATCTCAGTTGCAGCACAAAGGAGTATTTCCTTTTTAGTTTCACTTGCCAAATATCTAGAGGTTCTTTCCCCATCCAAAAAAGTCTGCATGTCATCAATATACACACTAAATTATTGAAAACAAATCACTTTTCTCTCAAATTATATATAACCCAGGTTTCATGGCAGGTTCATCATCTTAAACTTTTGATTTCCTATTTTAAGAGGGGAATTAGATGCTATCTTTCCATTTTTATAGCATGTGGAAACCATAGACAAGGATAAGAATGTTCAAAATTGGGCACATGAAAGGCCACCCACCATATCAAATTGGATTCAATTTGCATGAGCATAGTTTCCTTGGCCTCTAACTAAAATGCTAAGCGCAAAAGCAAAGATATGACTTTTTTTTGAGGTTGGAATGTGAGGTCAAAGGCTCACAAGCAGTGATACCTACGAGAACATGTAATAATCCTGTCGGCCTTCCAATAATTTATAACTTAATAACGGTTAGCCCGAGGAGCAATAGTTGTTTAATTATAAAAATTTGCATTAAAATTGAAAAGTGGCCTTTGGAGTTTGGGCTCCCAGAAGCAGTGATATACCTACACGAACATATAATAATCAACCGTTCATAACTAAATAGTGGTTTCCTAAAAGTAGCCCACCTAACAATAGATGTTTAATTCCGGTAAAAAGCTTGGGATTAACTTAAGATTAGAAAATAAAAAATAGTAGTCAATTTATTGAGCAAAAGTAACACTTCCTTTTTCCGACAACTAGAACCAGTAAAATGTGAAAGTGTCTTGCATTACACAATTAGTTGTGTCATGTACATACATAATACTCCCTATGGTCCATTTTATAACAGACAAATGATAAAACTACATTGAGTCAAAAAACAAAAAAAAAACTACATAAATCAACTAAGCAGAATATCAAAAGTTGTTATTGCCACTTTAGAATCCAAAGAACCCCCCTTGTTATTCAATAAATGATTTAATGTTTTTTTATTGCAAACAATTAAATGTTCTTTATGCAATTGATACAGCTGATAGTACCCCAACAATAAAATTTTAATTACTTGCCATGGATTTCCCACCATAATTTAGCGAAAAGCATTTGAGTGGGTTGCAAAGTTTCTAGTGCCCCTTAAGTTCTTGCTCCATTTTTCTTTGGGTTGAGTATATTTCAAATGCCAAAAATTGGTTTAGCCACCAAGTCAAAATTTAAATCAAAACTAAAATGTTTTGTGGATCAGGATTTTCCATAAAATGCAAGACAATCCATAGATTGTATTTCAACTGCCCCTCTAGTTTCTACACCTTTTATATTTGGAGTATTTTAGAGACATACATCATATATACAGCATTAACTGATCCTCCATGTTCCTTAAAAATTAAAAACGCCGCTAAATATAGACTAGAACGCTGCTCTCATGAACACCAGTGAAGCACCGGCAGCCAAATACCAGTTTCATTTAAACCACCAAGGTTTAATGTTGAATACCTTTTGTGTGCCTTGCGCATGGGAATGGGTGTGGAAATAGGCGAGTGTATAGCATTAATGTCTCTCCTTGTATGGGGGAGAAGATTTTGTGAAAATAAAACTTATTAAAAATTTAGGGGTTTTTAAGGAAATTTATCAATTAATACACAAAATGTCTCTTATATAGAGGGCCAAAAAAAACTAAATGTGTCTCTTATAAATAGGATCAGAGGGAGTAATAAAGAAACCAATCACCATAAATATATCAGACTAAACATCCTACCATAAATATATCACTATCCCATTGTGTTTAAATCCAGCTAACTACGAAAAGAAATAATCAGGGTGAAAATAATATAAACCATAAAAACCTAATCAATGTCACGTACCTTTAGGGGACGCAATACTCCTGCAACATATGGTGAATGCCTAACAGGTAGAGGTTTATTAGTCATCCTGTAAGTTGCTGTTATCCCCTTCATCTGTCTTAAGTCCTAGATTATTTTTGAACAAGCGAAAAAATGAACAAACTGGAAGGGAATCGGGGGAAGCAAAGGAAGAAAAATAAAGTCGAGAAAATTGCAAAGATATCCATCCCCAGATCTGAATAATGCAACTAATTTAATGAATAAACATTGTAGAATACAACCTACCTCAACTGATTTTTCCACCAGTGACTCCACCACTGCTTTAACGACTAAAGGTTCTAAAGATTTCAAGGATTGACCACTCTGTAAAATGCTCTGCCTTACTGATTCAAGAACATCAGAGGAGCATGAAGATAAAACTTGAACAACATGTTGTAAGTAATCACCACGAACATGCTCCTCCAAACACCTGATATCATGAATAACCTACAAATGATTTTGCATCTGTTATGATTTAGGTCATGTGTAATCACATTCTCATTTTGAATATCTGGCAATGCAAGCAACTCAATTGTTATTTCATCATAGTACCATTTTTATTTATACCAAATTCTCAATCAGAACAAAGCCTATTTAAAGACATATGTATGGGAATGAAGTATTTAAAGTAGTGGATCTCCTAGATTTTCTTCAAGTCTTAAACTTACGGACGCAAGTTAAGCGAGCGTGATGCATATAAAAACAAAGTAAAGGCATGATGCATACAAGGATAAAGTCATCTATGACAGCTGAAACAGCCCATTCGCCCCCAGTGCTAGTGCTAGTACTATGGCTATGACTCTTGCGTGCAGTCAATTGTTATTTCATCATAGTACCATTTTTATTTATACCAAATTCTCAATCAGAACAAAGCCTATTTAAGGACATATGTATGGGAATGAAGTATTTAAAGTAGTGGATCTCCTAGATTTTCTTCAAGTCTTAAACTTACAGACGCAAGTTAAGCGAGCGTGATGCATATAAAAACAAAGTAAAGGCATGATGCATACAAGGATAAAGTCGTCTATGACAGCTGAAACAGCCCATTCGCGCCCAGTGCTAGTGCTTGTACTATGACTCTTGCGTGCAGTCAATCCAGATGACAGCCAATTTGAGTATCTGTAAGTTCAAAGAGAAGTTGGCTTCTGTTTTTTCAGTAAAAGAGAAACACAAACTGTTAAAATTTCACCTTAAACTGACCTAGAAAGAAGCTGCAAGGATAGGCGAAGGAACTTGTCAGAACAAGAAAGGACAAGAACATCTTCTCTCCAGCACAATCTCAAACTATCCAACAGAGTTACACTTTGTTTTAGTGTTAAGTCGTGATAATTTGCTTCACCGGGATCTAAATTTGGAATGGGGACGAGACTGGATGTTGTCAGTACAGAATCTAGAGACCCTGATATTTCCTGAAACCTGAGGCAATTGAAGACATGAGACCCATATTTCTAATAATCCAGGTATTCTTATAAATTTATGACCATCTTAAAGAAGAGAATCACCTCAAGGAAAAATACACTCCAAGATTCCATTGCTTCATGAACTCGGTATAAATTGCTTCAGATCGAAATTTAGCAACAGCAGATCTGGACGGACAGTAGCCTTGCATAAAATTAAATGACATAAATTAGTGAACATATATACTCTTAGTTGTATCAATAAATTTAGAAAATACATAGTTGAAACCTATATTAAATAAACAAAATTGTTTAACTTTAACACTTGAAGGCCACTTCATTCTTTTTGTTTCTCAAGGTGAAAAGTAAGATTAGCTGAAAGGAGATATGACCTACCTTCTAGATAAGCCAAGAACTCCAAGCTAGATTTGTAATTTTTCAAGAACTCTGTTGGTCTTCCAGGAGAAAATGCACCTGGTTTTCCCTTCTGAATAGCAAAGAGAACCTCTCTAAGGATTGAATTGGCCAAGAAGTCAAATACGTGTAAACCTGAATTTTCTGCACCAAATACCAAACTTTAGATATGTAAATATAATGGTTTGATATGTAAGCATGATATATGTTGGCACAGCATAACGGCAAGCATGATATATGTTGGCACAGCATAACGGCAAGCATGACCATAACTGAGCAAGCTAACAGTACATGTAAAAAAAAAAGCGAAAGGTGATTTAATAAGTTATAACTTTAAGATCAAGAAGGACTATAGACTGACATGGTCCAAGAAACAAATGCAGTATGACAGATTAAGGCTCTTATGGATCCTAAAGTGGTAAGAAAAAGTTAGACAAGGTACCAGCTGAAGAAATATCCAATAAAAATTTACAGTCTTTATAAATGCACTCCTTAATCAGTTGATAATCATTTTCAAGCCCATCCCCAGATGATCCAGCAGCCCCAGCTGATGACCCATGTGGGATAATCTTCTGTATCAATGGAGCCACAACAGTAACTCGGAAAGTTTCTTCTGCATTCTTGGTGTTATCAATGGCAGCATATGCACGTAAGCAATTGTAAATCGCAGTTGCATCTCGGTGTTCAAGACCATCTACAAAGCAATGTCCCAAGCTTGCATCTACTAATAGGCTTGCATTTTGAATCCTCTTCTCCATATTCTCAATAAAAGGCAGGTTCTGTACTGGCAGAATAGAGAAAAAGAGATGAGCACAGAATGTACTAGATTTAAACAAAAAAGATCAATTTTACAGTGAACCACAAACCTCTAAAAAATTAGAAGTTAAAATAAATACAAAGTATATCAATACGAGCAAAACTTCAAGGTACGTATAATGCTATCAACCATCTGACACTCTGAATGTTACCCATTAGCTCTTGGCAATCTTTTACAAAATGTCATTTTTTCTACTAGTTCATCATGACAATTTTGAAATAACAAAATAGATAGTGACATTAGATATTTGATCATAGTAAAAAAAACTGGTTCTATTTTTATTTCTATTCAACAAATAATCAAAGAAGTCCTCCAAACAAAGATACCAACATCACCTACACACAAACATAATAGCTCTGTTTCTAGACTTTCCCACTCTGCACTGCAGTTCACTGACCCTACCAACTACAATTGAAGCTAAATGAAAATGCACAGTAAACACAACATTCAAGTTTCCAGCAAAATGAAAAAATTAAAACAAACCTTTGCATGTGTTACATAGAACTTTAGCCTATTCATCTCGCTGGCAATTCTTTCCAGCAGCATACTTTGAGTCTCTCTGACACTTGTCCCGTTCTCAACATGCTGCACTGGAACCCCATTGCTCAAAGAATTTTTCTCCGGTAAATTCACATCTCCATTTGACCAGTCGGAGGGTACACTAGGAAGCTCTTTTATTAGTTTCTCAACCTGCAATTATGAATGAATATGTTAGAAAGTGGTTCGGTTATGAATTAATTATGGGCAAGATACTGTCTATAGAATAATACAGGTGTTAGGATATAGAGTAAAGAGAAATTAGAGTAGCTATGAATCTTTAGAATAATTACTTAGTTAGCTAATTGTTTAGTTAGTTGCTTGTGACCCCTTGTCCCTTAGAAATCATCTTTGGGATATCTTAGTTTTGATTGGTCTTATAACCAGTGTAGGAGAGCTCAATCTCTTGTTATTTTTTACTTTTCAATAAAAAGTGTTCTTTCTTTGGAATACAATTATTGGGTTCCTAACAACAAAATACTAACGCACACCGGGAATAACTTCCACAGAGGTGGTCATTTACAAGACAGAATTGCAACTGTCACAAACATACAAAGAGTAACTGCAGAAAATTATCAACCTCTAGGAATTAGAGAACCCAATCTATCCCAAACCAACCAACATACTGTATAAATACCCAATACCAATACCCTCTATCTGACTCCTCCCCTCTTATTTGTAGTTTTATTTTAGTAAACAACTATGTTATTTAAATAACTACTAACTATGTTATTAAATAACTACTTCACTGCACAGACCTAGTACTAACAAAATATTGAGCTAATGTCTTTTGTCTCAACCCTATTGTTTCAAAATCAATGCAACAAAATGATTGTCAACAAACAAATCTTATCGAATGTAATGTCCAGATGATGAAAAAGCTACCCCCACAGTTTTAGAAACCTTCATTGAAATAAACAACAACCAACCTCAACCTAGAAATGACATTGATACTAGACCCTAACTAAAACCAAACAAACCCCAAACTCACAATAGCATAATAATCTTCCTACTCAAACAAATACACTGCATTATACTAAGTAGTAAGATTGCATTATCCTTTAAGAGGAGGTAAAATCGATACAAGAGGCACAAAATTGGTTTCGGTTAACTTTGCCTCCAAGATTGATTCTAACTTGAAGCTAGAATTTGAAGTTTTTGCTTCTACAACTAAATTTGGCCTATGAATTTAATGTATAACTCACTCTTACATGAATCTGAATGTATCCAAATACAAGTCACTTCACATTCAACTCACTCTTAGCAAAAAACAAATTTTCAGAATCAAGCCACTTAAAATCAATTTTTCAAACAGCAATACCAAATACACACAAAATGCCATTAGATCTCGAATCAAAAATCAAAAACCAAAGACAAAATCTGCAACCACTACCTTAGAAACAACGTGAAACGTATCCAGAAGAAGCTCCAAAGTCTCTCTAGCGGAAGCAGCTTCAGATCTTTGCTTCAAACCATTCTTTATAGCAACAAGCGAAACATCCACAGATCCTCTAAACTGTTCGATCTTCTCCCTAAGCTCAACCAGCGGTGCCCTCATCCTCACCACGGCAGCGTCCACGTCGACAAGCTTAGTACTTAGGTTAACGAAATCAGCGTAATCACGGTTAATGAGATCAATGAGTTCATGATTTAGCGACGAAAGGTAGTTGTTAAGCTCTGAACGGAGAGTGTCGAAGGGAACGAAGGTTCGGAGTTCAGAAATGTAGGATTCGGAATCGAAGTCAGGGGAGAGAAACGACGCCGGTTTGAACCATAGCGGGTGGGAGTCGAGTGGATCGGAGAAGAGATTCGTGGCGGATCTGTGGTGCGCTGGGATCGGATCCGCCATTTTGTTGAGAAATTGTTTGAGATTCGGTCAGGAAAATTCAGTACATAACTGTAAACGGCTCGCAGTGGGGATTTAGTTCCTCTTTTTCTAATCTTCACCGGCAAGTTTAAATCGGAGATTTACTGTAGATGATAATAATAAATAAATGATAGTACTATAACTAAACTTGTCAAAATAAATAATAAAATAATTGAATAAAAATTTTATGAATTTAGTGGTAATGCACGGTAAAAATCATGTAAATAAAATTTACAGGTTTAGCAAAATACAATGTAAAAATAATTTACATCTCAGTGCACTATTCTTTTTCTCAAATTATATTATCAACATTTGTATATAAATAACTTTAATTATGAACACATATGGTAAATTTAATTTTTACATGTATTTGAATTGTATTTTTTTATTCTAAAGTTAAATAAATACAAAGAAAATACATATAATATAAATGTTTTTTTTTTTTGTTATATTTGAATTTAGAGTAAAACTTATAAATTATTTTTGGTAGATTTGTGGTATAATAAGTATTCTATGTTGAATTGAAATTCTTCTTTATTTTTGCAAGTATTTTTTATAGTTAGGGTTGTTTGACATTCAATTCAATTAATTTTAAAGAAGAAATCAACTATTTCGATCCGGTCTTCTTACGATAATCTTTTGGTTTTTTATGGGGTTATGGAAGGTAGGTTTGAGAGAATCGTGTTAAGGTTGTCTAGGATTTAGAAGAGTTGGATGTCTTA
Source organism: Lathyrus sativus (assembly GCA_963859935.3). Classification (NCBI taxonomy): domain Eukaryota; kingdom Viridiplantae; phylum Streptophyta; class Magnoliopsida; order Fabales; family Fabaceae; genus Lathyrus; species Lathyrus sativus. The sequence continues at coordinate 553,985,356 of OZ012738.1, read as the reverse complement.
TAAAGTTGTGGTGTTCTCTTGTAAGCTAATTCAAAGTAGATTGTGGATTAGGCAAAATCTTGTGAGACGTCAAATTGTGTTGGATTTTAGGGGAGTGTGTTGTGTGGGTAGGATGGATGGAGTTGAAAGATCATCTTTTTGTTTTGTGTAAGGTTGCTTCTGCCATCTGGTGTATAGTATTTAAGTGGGTAGGGCAGTCGCTCGACTATATGGTTTTAAGTTGTTTCAGGATTTTGGTTATGGAAAACAGGTGTCTTTATACTTGATCTTGATCTAGCAATCTATGGTCTGAACTATTTAGAAAATGCAGAATAAAGTTATTTTTGGTGGAGAAAGTTTGAAGGATATGTAGATGCTTTTGATTGGCTTCATTTTATGGCAAAACATTAATGTATGAGTAAATATCATAACTGATGTTAGGACATAAATGAAGAGTGTTATGCAGGAAAAGCTAAGAGTAAGTGAAGCTGAATGTCATGACTGAATATTATGACATTGATCGTATGACATCAGGGCGCGCAGGGTTTGTTTTTCTGTTATTAGCTCAGGCTATACTTCAGGAAACAATCCAGGAAGCATAGTTATTTTAGGCAACATAACAGGCATTGTTGAGGATAACATATAAGGCTCCTGACCTGATGATAAGTGCACAGCTTCATGAAGAAAGGTTTATCTTGAGTAAACCTAAATTCTCTACCAAGGCCCAAAGCAGGTCTGCTATTATAAATAGCAGAAGGATCATTCCTAATGGGCAGACACGCAGAGGATAGAGCTTCTGGAAAAAGACTAGAGAGCGTGTCTTGTGAGTGAAGATCTTTGTTCTTCACGTGATTTGTGTGAGTGAAGAAGTTTGGTTCTTCACGTGTGTCTTAGGTTACTTGTGTGCCAAGCAATTGTATGATGTACAATTGCATTGGTTTAGTGTGTATGAACAGGTGTGTTCATTGTGCCACTCAAAGCTTTTAAGCAAGAGGGTTGTGTCACTTGATCAAAGTTGTGAAGCAAGATCAAGGTGTGTGTTTGAAGTGTATCGTCATATCTCTTTTGTAATTGTGTATTGATATCACTGAGGTGATTGAGGGGGAGTGAGTGGGTATACTCAGGTCTAGTGGTCTCTAGGCTGAAGTGTCATTAGGTAGATCTTAAGTGAAGAATGCAAATTGGGATTGTTTGACTCTGAATTAATTCTACTGATAGTGAATTTTCTCCCTGGCTTGGTAGCCCCCAGATGTAAGTGTGGTTGACACTGAACTGGATGAACAATTACTTGTGTTATTTATTGTTTTCCATTTACAGCTTATTATTAAGTGCAGTAGTCTATGTTACAGTGGATGTCATAACATCCGTGATAACATCCATCGTGTGCTTGCCAGAATTACAGGATAATTATTTAATGTCTATGATTATTAGCTTGACATGGAAGTGGGTTCATGTATATGCTTCGAATTTTGTCATTTTTCTTATTGACTAGGAACGAGGCCCGCTTAAGTGGTAGGGTTGTCAGAGGTGTGTTGAACGGCTAACTGCCCTTCTTTTCATTTTGTACGGGTGGTCTTATTTACCTTTTTTCTAGCTAACACTCTCCGGAGATTTTTGTGTTTGAGGATTCAAGATAGTCTTAATAGGTTGTTGGGTTACTTTTGTTCCTCTAGGTCGCAGTTTATATGTTCACTTTTCTTTTTTGTTTGTTTTTCGTCCTGGTCTTTAGCCATGGTAAGTTTGTTGTTTTGCGTACTTCTGGTGCTTTTTGATACTTTTGTATTGTCTTGTAGCTTTTTGTTTCTTTTCTTGTTACTACATGGTTTCTGCTTTGCTAATAAAAAAATCAACGATTAAGATACTTCATTCATCTCACAATGAGTGACACAGTTGACCATTTCACGTATATTAAGGAAAATGTATAAATGTGCGATTGTGTATGTGTGGAGAGAGAGAGGATGTGATTATCAAAGCTTTCATTATTAAGTATTATGAGCGATGAAAATAGTAATAATTAAATGGTACAATTAAAAAAATAATTAATTTGTATTGTAAATTAAAATAGATCATTCATGTTGAACCATTTTTTTTAACAAATGAATCACTTGTAGGGATTAATATTTAGTTCAATTTGATTCAATTTATACAAATAAATACACTTTGAATTACATCAATTTATTATGCTTTTACTAACACATAGCTAGATTGTTATATCATCTCAAATATTGTATTATAAACTAAATAAAATCAATATGTAACATTGAAAATTAATTAAGTGAAAAAAAAAACATGATAAAATTAACAATATATGATTGCATAATGCTTCTATAAATTAAGAAATATATATATGTTTGTTAATTGTCAAACATAGAGCGTACTTATTCTAGTTTATGAAGTTGTGAGTGCTATTAAAGGAAAATAACTTTGAAAACGTACATATTAAAAGATAAGTAACTCATAGAATGAGTTTTAGAGAACCCAAAAACCCTAATCATGGATAAGGGTAAGATATTCATAACTTCCAATCTGGAACAATAGAGCATGTTTAATATGATTTATAATTGTTTTTCAGAGTCTCAAACAATTAATGGAAAGTGTTTTGGGTTATTCATAAGTCTCACAAATAAAGGCTCAGTCATGGGGTCTAATACGAAAGGCATGTGCAAAAAAGTAAGACTAAATTTGTCATTGGGGTGACAAAGATTGAAGGCCTCGGGCCAGATTCTCGTCATACACTACTTTGAACACATTGAGAGAGAAGATTCTACAAGAATGGGTAAATACCCACTTCAAGGAAGTCAAAATAAGAAACCTCTCCCCGATGAAGGAATCAACCCGGACAGATAAAACAAAGTTTTATCATTTCCATAAGAGTCATGGTCGTTGAAGGTGAGAAAATACTTAGAAGGGGGGGGGGGGGGGGGTTGAATAAGTATGAAAATAAAATCTTAGTAGTAAAAACTCAAGTATTTTTATCTTGGTTCGTTGAACTCAACTACTCCAGTCCACCCTTTCTAGAGTGGTTTTCCTTTCTTAAGCAAGGACTTAATCTACTATTTAATCAACTGATTACAATAGTAAGCACTAAGAACAACAGTTTAAAGTCTTCTCAAGAACTACTGATCCTAATTGGATCTTCTTAAGGTTTTCTTACAATCAAATGTAATAATAAATACAAGTGGTAAAATGCTTCTAATAAAGCTTTATCACAACTGTGATTTTTCACTTAAGATTAAGAACAAAGAAATAATTCTAGCAAGAATATATGAGTTGTATGAGAGCTTTGATAATGAATTCTTTTCAAGTGTTTCGTCAACTGAAAAAGATGAGTGGAGACTTGCTTTTATAGGCACAGTGATCCAAGAGTTTTTCACGTTGAGAAGAGCGTACCAAAAGGTCTGAGCCTTTTTTGTCTTCACATCAAGTGACCTTTCCTAGGAGAAGAAAGCACAGAGAAATCCTTTTTGTCTGTGTTCTTGTGTCTAGCATAAATAAGGAAAGAGTCGTTTGGATATTCCAACAGACATAATCTTTGAATTCTTCTTCAACAATTTTCAGCAAGAATCATCAGAGTCTAATTTGATCAGAGCCTTCTGATGTTCATCAGAGTTTTGCTGAATCAGAGTCTTTGCAGCAAGTGTGCTTTTAGTGTGTATAAGTTCAGAGCAGAGTTTTGGGTCAGATCCTCAGTACTGGCAGCGTTAGTACTATCAGAGTCTTCTAAAGCAAGTATGCTTGAAAACCCTTCATACAGAATTCTTCATTGGTTCAGATGCTTCTGGCTTGCTTCAGATTCTTCTGGAGCTTCTGCTTCAGATCCTTCTGGAGGCAACGCTCAGGATCTTCTGATGGCAGCGTTCAGAATCTTCTAAGGGATGCTTCTGACGCTTCAGAGCCTTGCATATTTCTTATGTTCAGATCTGATTTGCTTCTAGAGTGATATTTACTTTAATATCTGCAGCAAACATTCTTAAGCAAATTTTAGAGTACATAATTCTTAACTACAAAATTTCATAATAGTTATCATCAAAATATAGAGATATTATTAAGAACCAATCTGTGTTCTAACAATCTCCCCCTTTTTTATGATGACAAAAACATCAGAAATTTTGTTTAATTGTAAAGAGAATAATTATAACTTCCCTGAGATGATGAATCTCCCCCTGAATTAAATATTAATAAGGAATAGAAACTTCCCTTTTTGTCTTGAGTATTCTTTTCAGAATTAGAGCTTGATTATTCTAAACATTTGATCTTGCATGTTTCAGAGTCAGAGTCTGATAAGTTAAATATGATCTGGAAGTCTCAGAGTTTCTTTTAAAGAGTATATCAGATTTATCAAATGTTCTGAAACACTCAGATTTTATGTTAGATAAAATTGATATGTCTGAAGTTTCATTCTGGTAGAGTTTAATTAAACAGTTCAGATCTATTTTCTCCCCCTTTTTTGTCATAAGCAAAAAGTAAGAACTTTTAAAAGACAAATAAAAGGAAAAACAAACAAGATAAAGCATGTAGAGAAAACATTGAGTCATTCATTCATTCAGAGCAAATAATACAAACATCAGAAAAGATTCAAGTACATATGCAAACATCAGATGAAAGAAAATAAACTAAGATTGTTTTGACAAAATCATCTTCAACTAATCAGTGATCTCAGAGGAGGACTGTTCTTGTTTTGACATCCACTTAGCCATGGTTTCATTCTTCTGATCTTGTTTGGACATCCACTGAGCCATGTCTTCAGACTTCTTATCTTGCTTAGCCATCCATGACTTAATCTCTAATTGACTAGCTTCCAGAACTGCAATCTTATCTTTAAGATCTGGATACTCTTTCTTGATCTCAGATGAAGAGGGTGGGACAGATTCTGAAGCATGAACAGAGTCAATTTCCATAGGGGATTTAGAGTCAGGAGTAGCAGATCCAGAGGGATGTTCTACAAGAGTCATAGCCAAAGAGTTGTCTTCAGATGCATATTCAGCATTCATTTTTGTATCACATACTTCAGATGATAAAGGAGCATCTTTAATAAGCAATGGTGCAGATCTTTTAACAGTCCAAAACAAACTTCTAGCAGTTACAGCAAATCTGAGCTTCGCATCATCAGAACATACGTTATTCAGATTTGATGCTACAATATTGAATCTGTTGATGAAGCTATTCCAAATAGCATCAGATTCATTTGCATCCATTGTTGATGAACACTTCCTCTGTACAGAGCCTAAATACATCTCTATTTCTTTCAAAAAAACTTGTAAATAAATGATCAACATTCAGCCTAGGTTTTGGGTTTAGAAAAGTTTCCAATGTGAATGGTGAATTTTGGAATGGTGATCAGAGGACGAGGGTAGAAGGGTATGGATGGAGGATCAGATGAATTAGCAGTTTTTGATCTGGTTAAAGCATTCAACAGATATGGTTTTGCATTTGATGCATAGGAAACAACATCAAATGGGGTATCAGAGTAAGGAGTGAATGCAGATTTATCAGATAAAATAGGTTCTGATGAAATAATTTCTGGCAGTTCTTTAATATACGTTTGAAGAACAGATGGTAGAATGATGGTAAGCTTGGGTTTAAAAGGAGTGATAGTGTCAGATGGTTCAATTCTGGTGTAGAAAATTTTGAATTTGAAACCAGAGGGAAGTTTGTCAGATGAAAACGGTTTACACGAAGCAAAGGATACACACTCAAATGTCCTTGGCTTAGGTGTTGGGATAGGATTGGGAATGAGAATTTCAGAAGAAATAGGTGGTTCTGGTTGGTTAACTTCAAGATTTCTGAGAGAGGGAGATGACAGAAAATCTGGGTGTATATCAGATTCTGATGAATTTGAGGATGTGGTTGGAGTACAAGACGTAGAGGACACTTCAAAAACAGTTTTGAGAGGTGTAACATTTAGAACCTCTGTCTCAGGGATATTTGTTTCAGATGGGTTGGTTGGTTCTGATTGATTCTCAGAAAGTTTTGATGGAGGTTCAGATGTAGGTGGATCAGATGTAGGTGGATCAGATGTATGTGGTTCAGATGTAGGTGGTTCAGATGCCATAGGATCAGATGCCACTTGATTAGATTGTATAGGTTCAGAAATAACTTGTGCAGATGCAATAGGTTCAGATGTATTTGATTGTGGTTTTTCTGGTTGTGGTTGTTTTTCTGGTTGTTGTTGTTGTTCAGATTGTTCTGTTGGTTTTATTATAGGTGGTGGAGTTTGATTGGCTGGTGTTGTTGTTGTTGTTGGTTCAGATGATTGATTAGTATAAGGTTTTACATGAGTGGTGGAAACAGGATCAGATGATTTTTGTGGGGAAGGAATTTTTAATGGTTCAGAATTATGAGATGGAGCAGGAACAGATTGTTTCTGAGTAGGAGGTGGTTTTGGAATAGAATTGAATGTTGATTCATTGAAAACAATGTTATTGAAAGAAGATACAGAAGATTTGGTACCTTTAATCTTGATACGCTTTGTGGGAACAGAGGGAGCGTCTCCAGATGCTTTCCTCTTGATCAGCTTCTAAGGCTTGTCAGCAACTTTTGGCTTCTTCTGAGCAGCAACTTCTTCTGCTTCTGATTGACCTCTTTTTCTTGTGCTCTCATTTCCTCCATCAGGCATTGGTTCTCTTGCTCTTTTCAGAATATCTGTAGGAACTGGCGTTCCATCTTCCTTGCAAGCATCAATATATCTCACAATTATTTCCCTTGGTTCTTCAGCACAGAACAGTGGGTAGTTTTCAACTGGAATTCGCTTCTGACTGAGTTCAGAGATATTCAGCTTCTTGGGTGCAGATGTGAGTTCCTCTACAATTTTTAATCTTTGAAGACTCTTGGTATTTAGACTTTTTCCAACAATAGATTCAAGTTCATCCTTGACTCCAGCAGCATACAGAGCAGTCACCAGACCATTCTCTGTCAGAATATCTGAAATTAACCTTCCAAAGGGAATCCATGTTCTGATCTTCTGACCCTTATCTTTTACAGATTCTCTTGAAGCATTGATATGGTTCCATAAATGTATGAACAAAATGTAAGGAAGATCTACCTTAGTGCTCTGACTTAAACAGTACATGAAGTAGACCTGTTCATTGTTCACATAGTCTGGAGAATTTGTAGATTTTCTATGATGAATGCATCCCATAAAAATCTTTGCCCAGATTTTGTAGTCAGGCTTCAGATCTTTAAATTTGTTAGAGGCCTGTCCAGAAGTCATGACTTCCTCATAAACTTCTTCCATGTCTACACGCCCAACTGGCAGATGACATACTCCATCAGTCTCCTCATACCCTATGAGTTTTCTGATTAGATCTTCTGTAATTATAATCTCCTTACCCAGAATAGAAGACAATATGAATTTGGGATAAACAGAAGCATGTATCCATAATTCTTTCACCAGATGAGGGTAAACTGATCCAAATAATCTGTCAAAGTATTTTACCCAGCCTTGAGCATCAATTATTGAACGAAATTCAAATCCATTTTCAGCTAATGAATCAAATTCCACCATTGATTCACAGAGAACTTCAAGTTTGTCAACAGGAGTTAACAAAGTCCTTTTAGGCGTCGTGTATAGAGCCACACCCATATTTGCAAAAGTAACTGCAGCCATGGTTGATTGAAACTGAGCTGCTGTAGAAGATGAGGTTGCCATTGAAGATGATTTTGACGAGGGTTTAGGGTTTTTGTGAAGAGAGAAAAGAAGACAGAAATGCATAAACTTGCTTGTGTTGTGAAAAGTGTGAAAGTGGTGAGAGATGTGGTATTTATAGAAAACAATTAGGCATTCAAACAGACATTCAAAGCACGTTTACACATAACAATTAATGACAATTAATGAAAGAGAATAAAAATCATTTCAAGCATTAATTGATTCTGACAAATTGGGGGGAAAATCAAGATTTTCACTATTCAAACCATACCTCAAAACGTCTCTTCAGTAGTGTACACGCCATCTTTGCAGATTTAGAGTGACACGTGTTTACTTGCATGTGCTTCTGAATTCTCTTGAGAAATGAAACGTTAACCAACGTTCAGATCCTCTGAGATTGGTTAGTTCAGATACACACAAATAAACATAAATCTAATAAGCAACAGATGAAATGCTTCAGAGTGATAAACATTTATCATCTGAAAAATTTACTTCTGACAAATATTATTCTGGACACAAATCCATACCAATATTTTTCAGAATAAATTTGAATCTATCTTCAACAAGGGGTTTTGTGAAAATATCTGCCCATTGATGATCTGTATCAACAAAGGCTAAGTTTATAATTCCCTTCTGAACATAGTCTCTGATGAAATGATGTTTAATTTCTATATGTTTTACCTTAGAGTGTAAAATGGGGTTTTTAGACAAACATATAGCAGAAGTATTATCACAGAATATAGAAATGTTACTTTCAAATATCTGATAGTCTTCTAGCTGACTTTTCATCCAGAGCATCTGCGTGCTACATCCAGCAGCAGCAATATATTCTGCCTCTGTAGTTGATAGTGCAATTGTGGGTTGCTTCTTGCTGTACCAAGAGATTAGATTTCTTCCTAGAAATTGACAACTTCCAGAAGTACTTTTTCTTTCCACTCTGTCTCCAGCGTAATCAGCATCACAGAATCCAACTAATTTGAAATCATCAGATTTTCTGTAACACAAACCCACATTAGAAGTACCTTTCAGATACCTTAGAATCCTCTTAACAGCTGTTAAGTGTGATTCTCTAGGATCTGATTGGAATCTTGCACACAAGCATACACTAAACAAAATGTCAGGTCTAGAAGCAGTTAAGTAGAGAAAAGATCCTATCATACCTCTGTAGAGTTTCTGATCTACTTTCTTACTTACCTCTTCCTTGCCTAGTGTACTAGTTGGATGCATGGGAGTTTTGCCATCTTACTATCAGTCATGTTAAATTTCTTCAGAAGTTCTTTAACATATTTGGTCTGATGAATGTAAGTGCACTTTGGAGTTTGGTTGACTTGAATTCCCAGAAAGAATCTCAATTCTCCCATCATGCTCATTTCAAATTCTGCCTGCATACATTGAGCAAACTCCTTTCCCAGCATAGTATTGGTAGATCCAAATATGATATCATCCACATATATTTGACAAATTAGAAGATCTTTCTTAAATGTTTTACAAAAGAGTGTTGTGTCCACTTTGCCTCTGATGAAATTTTTCTCCAGAAGAAAATTTCTTAATCTCTCATACCAAGCTCTGGGAGCTTGTTTTAAACCATACAGAGATTTCTTTAGTTTGAAAACATGTTCTGGGAATTTTTCACTCTCAAAACCAGGAGGCTAGTGAACATAAACTTCTTCTTCTATAATACCATTTAGAAAGGCACTTTTAACATCCATCTGATATAGAGTGATGTTATATTGTGCAGCAAAAGAAGTGAGTAAACGAATAGACTCTAACCTTGCAACAGGAGCATAAGTCTCTGTATAATCAATTCCTTCTTGCTGGCTGTAACCTTGAGCAACTAGCCTTGCCTTATTTCTTTTAACTTCTCCTTTCTCATTAAGCTTGTTTCTGAAGACCCATTTAGTTCCAATTATGTTGAATCCTTTTGGTCTTGGAACTAAATCCCACACATCATTTCTGGTGAACTGATTTAGCTCTTCTTGCATGGCAATAATCCAATCATTGTCTTGCAGAGCTTCATCTACAGAAGTTGGTTCAATTACTGATACCAATCCAAATAATGATGCTTCAGATGATCTGAGGAAGGATCTTGTTCTGATAGGGTCATCCTTCTTTCCAATGATAACATTCTCTGGATGAGAAGCTTTGATTCTGGAAGATGATCCTCTAACAGTTGATTCTTCAGAAATGTTTAAGTTATTCATCTGAGAAGTCAAAGGAATTGCATCTGGCGTTGCTTCTGGTTCCTTCACTTGAGCTTTGTCTGCCTCTGAGTCTTCAGAGTCTGTGAGAATTACTTCTCTATTTGCAGAACTTTCAAACTGCTTTGGCTTTTCAATGCCAAGCTTATCATCAAATCTAACATGAATAGATTCTTCCACACTCTGTGTTTCAGTATTGTATACTCTGTAGCCTTTAGAGCGTTCAGAATACCCAAGCATGAAACACTTCTGTGCTTTAGAATCAAACTTGTTCAGATTTTCTTTAGTATTCAACATATAACAAATACATCCAAAAGGATGAAAATATGAAATGTTGGGCTTTCTGTTCTTCCACAATTCATAGGGAGTCTTCTCCAGAAGAGGTCTTACAAACACTCTGTTCTGAATGTAACAGGCTGTGTTGATTGCTTCTGCCCAAAAGTGCTTTTCCAGATTAGTCTCATTGATCATGGTTCTGGCCATTTCTTGCAGAGTTCTATTTTTCCTCTCTACAACCCCATTCTGTTGTGGAGTTCTAGGACAGGAAAAATCATGAGCAATTCCATTTTCATTAAAATATTTTTCAAAATATTTGTTTTCAAATTCACCACCATGATCACTTCTGACTTTTATAATTTTGAAATCTTTTTCATTCTGGACTTGTTTGCAGAAGTCAAAGAACACAGAATGTGACTCATCCTTGTGTTTTAAGAACTTTACCCATGTCCATCTACTATAGTCATCAACAATGACTAATCCATACTTCTTGCCTCTGATGGATGCAGTTTTCACTGGTCCAAACAGATCAATATGAAGTAATTCTAATGGTTTGGAAGTAGAAACAACATTTTTTGATTTAAAAGAGGATTTTGAAAACTTCCCTTTTTGACATGCTTCACAAAGAGCATCTAAGGTGAACTTTAAATTAGCAAGTCCCCTGACAAGATTAACTTTATTAATCTAAGATATACGTCTCATATTAATATGCCACAATCTTTTGTGCCAGACCCATTGCTCCTCATTAACAGACAAGAGACATTTAACATTCTGAACCTTAAGTTCTGAAAGGTTTATTTTATAAATGTTGTTCTTCCTTTTTCCACTAAATAGGATTGAGCCATCCTTTTGACTAATAGCTTTACAACATTTTTTATTAAAGGTTATGTCATAACCATTGTCACTTAATTGACTTATGGACAATAAATTATGCTTTAATCCTTCTACAAGTAAAACATTAGTAATAGAGGGAAGGTTACTATTTTCAATAGTGCCAGATCCAATGATCTTGCCCTTCTGATTCCTTCCAAATTTCACATCACCTCCAGATCTAAGCTCCAGACTTTGGAACATAGACCTTTCTCCTGTCATGTGTCGCGAGCATCCAGAGTCCAGGTACCATGATTGGCGTCCTGACCTTGCTGCTAAGAACATCTGCAACATAAATTATTTTACTTTTAGGTACCCAGATCTTCTTGGGTCCTTTTGGGTTAGTTGTTCTGAAGGTTTGTCTAAACTTCTGTTTTTCAACATAAGGTTTATTCTGACTAGCCTTAGATTTAAACACATGAATGTTCTTTTCAGAACGAGTGTGTTCAACATCATTCAAGTGACCAAATTTAAAGTGGGAATATAAAGGAGTCTTCTTGATGATAATTTTATCAACAAGTTTTGGATTTAAATCCTTTCCAAATGAAGATTTATATCCAATTCCTTTTCTGTTATTTCTGCTAACTCCATAGATCATAGAAGCCATTTTGCTTCTGTCTATGCTTTTAGCAAGAAACTTCTGAAAGCTGTAGTCATATTTTTCCAAAATATTTTTGCATTCAGACTCAGTTTCAGAATCAGAGTCTTGTTGAGCTAATTCAGAATCATTTTTCAATTTTAAGTTCTTTTCATTTAGCTCAGCTACTTCTGATTTGAGAATATTATTCTCAGATACAAGATTGGTTTGAAGCTTCTTGTATTTGAGCTTAATATTGTTATAGCTCTTCAGAACTTCTGATAACACTTTGATGAGTTCATCTTTAGTGAGTTTAGCCATTACCTCTTTAGCGTCAGAGTCAGATTCAGATCCTGAAATTCCTTCCTCCTGATCTTCTATGTCAGCCATTAATGCTACGTTGGCACATTCCTCTTCTGACTCAGATTCAGATTCAGATGTATCTGAATCATCCCAGGTAGCCATTAGAACCTTCTTCTTATTATCAGATTTTCTTTTAGGTTTTTCTTTCAACAACTTTGGACATTCATTTTTGTAATGCCCAGGTTCTTTACATTCGTAGCAGACAACCTCCTTTTTGCTAGATCTTCTGTGTCAAGAAGATTCTTTTCTTTGGTCAGGCTTCTTGAAGTTTCTGAACTTCTTTCCTTTATGCTTCCAGAGTTTGTTTATTCTTCTAGACAACATGGATAGTTCATCTTCATCTTCAGATGAGGATTCTTCAGAGTTTTCCTCTATTACCTGCAATGCTTTAGCAGATTTATTAGATTTTAAGGCAATTGATTTACCTTTCTTTTGAGGTTCATCTTCCTCAAGTTCAATTTCATGACTCCTCAGTGAACTGATTAGTTCCGGAAGGAAATCTTGTTCAGATCTTTAGCCATTTTCAGCGCAGTCACCATAGGTCTCCATCTGGTAGGTAAGCTTCTGATGATCTTTTTCACATGATCAGTAGTAGAGTATCCTTTATCCAGAACCTTTAGTCCAGCTGTAAGTATTTGAAATCTGGAGAATATAGCTTCAACAGATTCAGCTTCTTCCATCTTGAAGGCTTCATACTTCTAAATTAGAGTCAGAGCCTTTGTTTCCTTGACTTGAGAGTTTCCCTCATGAGTCATCTTCAAGGACTCAAATATGTCAAATTCAGTTTCTCTATTTGTGATCTTTTCATACTCAGTGTGAGATATTGCATTTAACAATATTGTTCTAGCCTTGTGGTGATTTCTAAATTCCTTCTTTTGGGCTTCTGTCATAGATTTTCTATCTACTTTCTTGCCATTCCCATCAATGGGATGAACATATCCATCTATGACCAAATCCCATAAATCAGCATCATAATCAAGGAAAAAACTTTCAATCCTGTCATTCCAATAATCAAATTTCTCCCCATCAAACATAGGGGGTTTAGTGCTGATTCTGTCCCTTTCTTCATATTTGTTGTTAATGTTAGATATTGAAGTATCAACCATAGTAACAACCAAATATATATCAAAGTTTTTCTCACTAGATCTTTTCTGTCACTGTGAAGTGGTAGCACACACAGAACCGGAGCTCTGATGTCAACTGAAGGTGAGAAAATACTTAGAAGGGGGGGGGGGGGGTTGAATAAGTATGAAAATAAAATCTTAGTAGTAAAAACTCAAGTATTTTTATCCTGGTTCGTTGAACTCAACTACTCCAGTCCACCCTTTCTAGAGTGATTTGCCTTTCTCAAGCAAGGACTTAATCCACTATTTAATCAACTGATTACAATAGTAAGCACTAAGAACAACTGTTCAAAGTCTTCTCAAGAACTACTGATCCTAACTGGATCTTCTTAAGGTTTTCTTACAATCAAATGTAATAATAAATACAAGTGGTAAAATGATTCTAATAAAGCTTTATCACAACTGTGATTTTTCACTTAAGATTAAGAACAAAGAAATAATTCTAGCAAGAATATATGAGTTGTATGAGAGCTTTGATAATGAATTCTTTTCAAGTGTTTCGTCAACTGAAGAAGATGAGTGGAGACTTTCTTTTATAGGCACAGTGATCCAAGAGTTTTTCACGTTAAGAAGAGTGTACCAAAAGGTCTGAGCCTTTTTTGTCTTCACATCAAGTGACCTTTCCTAGAAGAAGAAAGCACAGAGAAATCCTTTTTGTATGTGTTCTTGTGTCTAGCATAAATAAGGAAAGAGTCGTTTGGATATTCCAACGGACATAATCTTTGAATTCTTCTTCAACAATTTTCAGCAAGAATCATCAAAGTCTAATTTGATCAGAGCCTTCTGATGTTCATCAGAGTTTTGCTGAATCAGAGTCTTTGCAGTAAGTGTGCTTTTAGCGTGTATAAGTTCAGAGCAGAGTTTTGGGTCAGATCCTCAGTACTGGCAGCGTTAGTACTATCAGAGTCTTCTGAAGTAACTATGCTTGAAAACTCTTCATACAGAATTCTTCATTGGTTCAGATGCTTCTGGCTTGCTCCAGATTCTTCTGGAGCTTCTGCTTCAGATCCTTCTGGAGGCAACGCTCAGGATCTTCTGATGGCAGCGTTCAAAATCTTCTAAGGGATGCTTCTGACGCTTCAGAGCCTTGCATATTTCTTATGTTCAGATCTGATTTGCTTCTGGAGTGATATTTACTTTAATATCTGCAGCAAACATTCTTAAGCAAATTTTAGAGTACATAATTCTTAACTACAAAATTTCATAATAGTTATCATCAAAACATAGAGATATTATTAAGAACCAATATGTGTTCTAACAGTCGTAACACTGAAGAATGTGTACAATTGGAGGACACAATCAAAAAAATTAATCAAGAAAAAAAGGCTTACCCGAAACTTTGTGGAGGGCGTCAGGGAAGATGATTGTGATAGAAAGAAATAACACAAGAGAAGGGACATGTCCCCTCGTAGAGAAAAAGAATCCCCAAGAAGACCATTGAGGTTGCGAAAAAATAAAGGGAGGGAAGATAGTAGCGAAGAACGCGAGAAAGACTGGATGGCAAAATGATATTAAATCACATCCATCATAATAGGACTTCCTAGCCCAAATATCTAAAAGAAGAATCACAGAGTTGTTAATGGTTAGTAAAGACTAAAAAGGGAGGAACGATATCTGATGGATGTCCGGAAAGGCGTATTCTCGGGTTTTGAAATAGTGAAAATATGAAAGGCATATCAAATGAAATCTTCTCTTTGGTGATAACGAAAATCATGGCCAACTTTGATGTGTCGAGAATCCTCGGAGTATGAGGAAGTTCATGTAACATCATGTATACGAAGCTTTTTGAGAAACTCATGTTGAAGAGAGAGAAGTTATCATCGTATGAGGGATCAGATCTACAAGCCTTTAATGGCATGGTCACTCGCCCCTGGGGTTATATTTATCTGATGATCACCTATGGGGAAAATATATACTAGGACAGTAAAAATTCTTGGTGGTCTCGTGTAAGAGTATCTACAGCTGCATTTTGGATGGGCCCTCCGTTGTGATGCTAGACTTTGTGCCTTCTCTCGTCCACCTAAAATATGAAGTACCAAAATGACTGTGATGAACAAGTGATGATATGTGTTGATTTATCTAGACCCTAAAGGATACATAATGCCCTACAGTATGATCGAGATTGAAAAAGTAAAGAAAGTGTGATGGAGGTCAACATGGCCTACCTCAGTGAACGTCTGGGAGAGATGGTTTTCAGCAACCAAGGAAAGAGGTTGGTGCTTCTATTAGGTATAATGTAAAACATTCTAATTTATTGATTATAGAAGGTAGCAACAAGTGTAGCACAAAGCTCGTAATGTTAAACCTTATTAAGATTCATGAAGATCAATAAGCAACTATCATGTCGCTTGGTTAAGTATTTATACTTCATGTGTGTAAAATATACTTTACGTCGTCGTGTAATATTTTCTCCCAATCAATGAATAAAATTTTCAAAAAATTATCTTATTTATGATCACGAAAGGATAGGCACGACTAAGACGTGTTGTCATAAACACCCTAGGTGTACGACTAAAGCAATAAAAGTGAGTTTTAAATTATTTTTACTAATAATTCATTTGATTTTGGGTTAAATATGTTTGTGGTCCTCATAAATATCTCAAATTTCATTTTTAGTCCCTCAAAATATTTTCTTCAAAGAATGATCCTCCTAAAATTTTTCATCTACACTTTTGGTCCCTAATATTAAAATCGTTGCTAAAAATATCGCTAAGTAGTAAATCGTCGTTAATTCAGTCGTTAAGTTGTATAAATTGCTGCTAAGTTATAGGAGGATCACAAACATATTTAATCCTTTGATTTTTAAGCATTTGGGAGGGGGGGTGGGTGTAATCTGAACGAAAAAGGGTATCAAAATTGCCAATGCCAAATCTCAACCCAAGGTCCAAAAGACCAATGAGGCTGAAATTAAGGTAAACAATCTATCTACCCAATCGATTAGATGCTCCATTCATTTCAAATTCCAAGCAAGATCGGAATGTATATTCGCCTTAAAGCAAATCAAATCAGATCATTAATGAAGAATATGCAAAATCTTCAAAATTGATCCCCTTGACTAGTCAATTATCACACATGATTTAGTATATAATTCAATCCTAGTGTGTGAGAAATGTATGACTTTGCATCCATCTTTTAAACTTCTTTAAGTTTTTTCCATCAAAACACTAATTTTATGACATTTATTATCCATTTTGTCTACTTTATTTATCCAAAGAAATTATGCATTTACATTCAATTTGTTAACTTTCAAGCATTTAAGTATCAGTCACAAGCAATTTTCTTGCACTTTTCTGTACAAATTGTCTTTGACATTTTTTCAAGTTTAATATCTTAAGTGAACCAAACTCGTGATTCTTTACTAAAAATATCAATAAAAAAGATGACACCAATTATGATTATTGGAAAGTTAAAATGATTGTTTTTCTTAAGTCCATGGACAATAAAACATGGAAGGCTATGTCACTTCCGCGAAAATAAGGTGCCGACAAAACAGAAGAGTCGCCACCTTTCGTTATTTATCCCACAAAGCGGGAAAGGAAACGATCGGAAAAACCTGACGAAAAAAAGGGTAAGACAAGGTCGTCGCAACCGTTGTCTGGGTTCGGGAGTCGGTTACGCAAAGGGAAGGTATTAGCACCCCTCACGTCCGTCGTACTCGACGGGATCCACACTTGTTGTGTTTACTGGACGAGTTGGTTTATCTATCTACCTATCAAGGTTGGCTTAAAAAGAAAAGAAAATGACTCGGCAAAGCGTCGCACTTTATGCCTACGTATTCTCATCAGAGAATGAGAAATCAGAGTCAACGTAGTTCGACCTACGACGGGTTATGGGG
Organism: Lathyrus sativus; assembly: GCA_963859935.3. Taxonomy (NCBI): domain Eukaryota; kingdom Viridiplantae; phylum Streptophyta; class Magnoliopsida; order Fabales; family Fabaceae; genus Lathyrus; species Lathyrus sativus. The sequence goes on along the minus strand of OZ012738.1, from coordinate 553,968,489 downwards.
AAGGTAGCTCGCCAATACATCAGTATTGTGCCTACGTACTCTCAACAGGCTTGAGAGATCAGAGCTTACGTAGTTCAGGATACTACGGATTACGGGAATTCAGATTCATCTGTTTTATCGAGTAGGGTTAAACAGCAGTTCCAGCAGTTAGGGACAAAGCCTGTTTGCGTTGGCGCTGAAGTTTAACGACACTCTCTTCTTCAGAAAAGCTTTCTTTTGAATTATGGGCCCACGGGGCAAAAAGGTTTGAGGTTTGTTTTCTGTCTTTTACGAAAGAAGTGTTTTTTATTGTGTTTGCAATTTCAATCGCACTAAAGACTATGACCTGAGAGTGAATGCGTCGCATGTCACCCAAAGGGTGCCATACTAGACATCCAGACTGTTGAAAAGAAGCTCTCCAACAATCCTTTCTCGGATAGCTTAAGGCTCGTATCGTACGAAAGAAATCATTCATGATTACTGTATCTTAAGCTGTTTTGAGATGAGAAGAGAACAGGCTCAACTACGGGGAGACTATCAAGTCCTACTGTTGTCATGCCAAGGATTCATCCTATGGTTGAGGTTTGAAACAGGGAACTCCTAGAAATTATCATGCATAGGTTTTAACCTAAAGTTCTATCATCATTTCCTTATCAAAGGAAATGAGAGTCCTAAGGGATCATGTCAATGATACACAGAAACAGATAAAACATCAGCTTAAACAGTAAACAATAATACGATAAAATACATACAATGCAAGTGAGGGAGGAAATGTGTGTGGGGTATCAGCCTCCACAAGCTCATCTCAACCTCAAGCCAGAATGAATAACAGTAATCATACTGAGGAAAATAAAACAACATGCTATCAAGCAAAACACAATAAGCTGCAATCATACAGAAGAAATAACATGCTATCAAGCAAAATAAACCACATGGGCAAGGGAGTTGGGCTCTACTGAATACCCGCAAGCAAAGCCATACAGTAACAATACAAGCAGAGGGAGCAACTCAACCTCTAGTGCAATCATGCTCCTAGATTAAAGTTAGTCTAGATATGGACTTATTCTAATGCATCAAGCAAGTCAAACAAGGCACATCAGCAATACAGAGAAGAAACAGACAAGAAAGCAGATCAACCCCTCCCTCTTCCAACTCCAAGCCTCAGCTCTTCTGACAGCAACACAATCTTCAGACCTCCATCATTTTTGACAAATATCAATTTGCTTCTCCAGGTTTCAACCCTTCAACATAAGTTTCAACTTATCCTTCTTCTCTAAGCTTCAGCTCCTTAATCAGTTTCACCTTCAGGTTTCACTCTTACCCACAAGTATCAACTTGATCCCTTTGTTCTTCAAGCTTCAGCTCTTCAGTCAATCTCAATTGGATCCTCTTCATCTACAAGCTTCAGCTTCTCAGAGTAGTCCTCAATCATTTGGAAATGTCAACTTTATCCTTCAATTTTTAAGCCTTAGCTCTCCTTTCAGTCTTTACTGGATCTTCATTGGGTCTTCAATTATCAACTTGCTCTCCTTGCTCTCCAAGCTTCAGCTGCAATGGTAATGCTCAGGGAATCATATTCTTCCATACTCTTTAATGAAGTCTTCGTCTTCACACTCAAGCCCAACATCTCTCAAGATACTCAAACCAGAAGAAATCACTTAACTGGATAAGCTAGGATATTAAACTGCTTATTGACCACCAAAGGTGACCTATAAGGGTTCAACATCAAAAGAATGGTTCCCTCAAAAGTTCTACTTCCTAGGTACCATCACTTATCCCTCCAAAGGAGTAAAGGAGGGAGGTGAATACCATGGGAGGACCTTGAATCATGGGGAAGAATGGAGGTGAAAGATACCATCCATGTTTAAGAAAGGAATCAACTAAGTCTAAGCTCTACTTAATTCCTAACCCTAAAACAACAACAAAACAAACAAGTCCCCAAGCTCTCAAGTTCCTTCTTCAATCCTCAAATCCTCCACTATGCTCTTCCATGCTCCACAAAGCAAGACCAAGCCCACCAAGCCAAGCAAAAGCCCACTAAGCAAAGCAAAACAAAATACAAGCCCACAAGGGCAACACAAACAACAATCAACTACAAAAATCAATTAAAAATAGTATACTATTATATTAAAATCTAATATAATTTCTAGGGGATCCTATATGACTACCCTTAATATCCTATATGTCCCAATGTATAACTTGACCTAGAAACCCAAAATTCTAGTGTTATTGTGGACCTATGTTAAGGATTGACCTAAATCTACACAACCTAAAGTCATCTAATCAAAACTAATCAAAAACTAATCACAAAATTATGGAGTAAATCCAGAGGGGAGCTAAAGTCCTAATCTAACTATCCTAAAAAGAATGGTTCAAAAATATGAAGGGAACTAGCTAAACAAAATTCTACAAAACTATGCATCAACATAAAAGGAATTAAAATGCTATTAAAAGAGAAAATACACAAAAAAATTTAAAAATGCATGAAATGCAAATATTTTGATTTTATAATTTTCTAGACATTAATATGAAATAGAAGAAAAAATCCTCATGCCAAAATCATTATTTTTCTATTTAATATGATTTTTCAAAGTTTAAAATAAAATGGAGAAAAAGAAATTAAAATATGAAATGTTTGGTGCAGATAGCAATGATATGCAGTTCAATATGAGAATGGGCTTGAAACGGGGGTGCGTAAAGCAAATGCGCTAGGCCCATGATTCAATCAGAAAATCAAATCACAAAATATAAAGAAAAAGAAAAAAGCACGGTGCATTTAGTAAAGAAAATCAGTTCAAATCTACAATGGGACATGGATGGGGGTGTGGCTATCAATCAATCCACTAAAGCCCAAACACTACAAGAAAAATGATGGATTGCGACGGTTATTTTGGCAGGTTACGACGGTTAAAACCATCACCAATTACATTCTACGACGGTTGTAGTACCGTCGCAGAAACGTGTGTCCCCAGGCTGTTTAGCGACTGTTGAAAAAACCGTCACACACAACCGTTGTTATATTTCACGACGGGCTTGAACTGACCTAAACTGAAGATAGCGACGGTTAAAGAGCGTCGTTACTAGCCTTTTGATTTTTATTTTCATTGTTGATTGTGACGGTTTAAAACTGTCGTGAACTCTATTTCGCGAGGCCGTATTATGACGGTTGTGAAAACTGTCGTACAAACCGTCGTTATTTTCACGACGGGTAGCCAACTATCGTAATCTCCATATTGTGACGGTTTTCAACCGTCTTAACTTACTTAACTTTTTTGTTTTATTGCGAAAGTATATTGTGGCGGTTTGAACCGCCGCAAGTTGCAAATATTGTTTTTTTTAAAAACTATGATATATTGTAGCGGTTTGAACCGCCGCAAGTTGCAAATATTTTTTTAAAAAAATCTATGGTATATTGTGGTTTGAACCGTCGCAAGTTGCAAATATTTTTAAAAAAAACTGCAAATTCTCGACCACCAATATTTCCAACCTACAAATTACCACCAGTATTAAGGTGTTTAATTATCTCAGTTGACTTGTCATCATTTTCAACAACCACATGAAATAAGCTGTTAAAACAAAGTTAACATCATCATATCAGATCATCTCCAAACTCGACAGATAATAATAGTGTACATTTTTATCAAATGCTAAGTAGTCAACATTGCTCAACATTTAGATAAACAAAACACTGAAATCCATAATAGGTTTGACTCTTCTCTTGACCCCTCCGTGGCATGGTGGGATATTTGTAGCAAAGGGTTACCCATTTTAGCATATTTAAAAAATAAAAAGTACTACAAACACAGAATAGAATCACTTTACTTCATTTAGCACTTAAATGTCATATCAATTTTGGAGGTAAAGAGTCTCTGCAGTTTCTTTTGAACTAGAAGTTATTGCATCTCTGAGATTATCTAGCTCCACCAAATTCATTACTTCATCCACAAATTTCTGCAAAGATAAAACAAAAACATCTAAGATCACAAATGATTGGGAGAAGAAAAGAGAAAATATGCCAGATACTTACCATTTTTTCGTCATTGTTTACTTCTCTAGGTAGTCGAAGGAAAGCCGAGTAAATAACGGATTCTCTGACAGTAACTTGAGGCGAATGGATATCGGATTGTTCACAGTAACCAGAAATTCTCGCAAAGGTTTGTTGATTCTTGGGGAAGCCAGAGATTCTAACATCTCCTTGAATGTAATCGCCTGTCTTTCTTCCAGTTAAAACATCCATCAATGTTGTCTTTCCAGCTCCACTAACTCCCATTAAAGCAGTTAAAACTCCAGGCCTAAATGCACCAGTTACTTCTCTAAGCAATTGAAGCCTATTATCTGTTATCCTTGCTCTTTTATTTCCTGTTCAAAGTTACATTCGAAGATAAATATTGTAAAGGCGTGTGAGTAAAGTCTATAAGGATTGAGGATGATGATGATCTTACTGCTGGCATGTCGACAAAGTAATTAACACTATCAAAAGACATGGCAAGTGGTTGAAAAGGAAGAACCATTCCTCTCTTTGGTGCAACTCCAATGGCTGACTCGAGTTTTGAACTCGCATTACCTCTACGGCCCATTCTCTGCATTGCCACTTCTCCTGAAAATGTAAATACAATCTTCATTACCCTAATGTGCCTATGTCTTCGACTGCAATGCGGCTGCAATACCTTTCTATTATTAAAGCTTAAGGTTTAAATACTCGCTCCGCTCTAGCAACCTACCTACTTATTAGTAAACTACGAGCTATACCCGAGAAACAAAAGTACAATTCTAGCTAAGCATTTACGGTAAGGACTGTAGTTGAAGATGTTTACTTGTGTCATTCCCTTTGTTGGATTCCTGTCTTACAAGTCACGGCTCCTCCTTCGAATCTCCTCCGATTTCCATTTCACTTGCTTCTTCTTCTGATATAATTGCTTGTTTCTTTCCAATAGCTAGTGAATCAAACAAAAAACAAAGCGAATCAAAAGCTTTTCTTGACACTTAAGTAATATAAACATTTTGTAGAGAATGCGAGCTCTTACGGTTAAGGTACATAAGTGAAAGGGTGAACAGAACATTATATAAAATAGTGAAACCAATAAGAACTCCAACACCTATCCAGTACCAATTTTCATTACGATAAACATCAAAGATATTCAATGTGGCTACACCCAATGATGTTGATCCATTTGAAGACTGCAAAACATGAAAACTTCGAGTCAGAACTATAATTTTGGATTAAATATGTTTATAGTTCTTTAAAATACGAAAGTACTCACCGGTTTGCTCCACCTTGGAGCAAACATTTTGTTAACCGATAAAGCATTGAAAGCATATGACAATGGAGAAAGCCAATAGCCCCAGACCCACCAATTTGGAATGTCACGTGTTAACATTAAGGCTTAACCATATTAATGACCATAACAAATTACATAAGATTAGTGCCTTAATTAGAGTTTGATTAATGATTAGTGACTCACGTTTAGGAAGAATGAAACCTCCAAGTAGGAAAACAAGAAGAAGCATGAGAGATCCACCAGTGTTGGCTATGATCATTGTCCTACAAACTCCTGATATTACCCTAAACAACCCAGCTGCCATTTGTTGAATAAGAAACACCAGCAACAAATGCTTGAAGAACCTACAATGTTTTATTAGTATTACAAATACATCACTTAATACTAATATCATCTATCTAATCTTTTCTATACAAAACGCTTATAAAGTTTACTGAGATTCAAACCTTAAAGTGACTGCAGCAGCAGCGAGTTTGTGAGTAAAGTGGCGATGGCGGTAGCGAGATTAAGCGAAGTCGTGATGGTGACAACAAGACTGATCCATTTATTTGTCATAACAAAAATCAATTCAATAACTCAATAAACACATAAGCATCAAATTGATTTAGAGAATCAAATTGATGATAAAATCACATTTAAATGATGACAGTAGTAACAAAGTTCAGTGAACAATTGTTTTTAACACTGAGATTTTCTTAATTTTAACACTGAGATGACAGTAATAACTTGTAGTAACATTTTCTCTAATACAACCAAGTTAATGACATACATGTGGCTTGAGAAATAGGTCTTACATTAGAAAACAAGACATGTTTCTTAATACCCACTCCTTTGTAAATTGTTTATAACTTAGAAAACTCCTCAAGTCATGTTTCATAAATAGTTTTAATGCTACACTTATAGGGGTTTCTAGATGAAAAATTCTAATTACAACATGCAAATATTTCATAATATTCATTTACCAAATAACTAATTTCCAGCAAGTACTTTCAACCTAAACCAGCTATAATCATATTATCCTAATAATGAATTAACACATTTGCATTAGAATTGTGATAATGTATGAAATGATGATGAGATGAATAGGAGAGTATTGTTATTGTTACGTACTGTGCGCATCTAGTGACTACGTCTTTAGCAATGGAGGATAGATACTTGAGCTTCGTCGCCATAACCGTGTGTCTGCTTCATGACAAGTAACAACTAGCTAGGCATTGTTTGTTACAATGAAGTGCTTATCAATACTTCATTTCATCAGTTCAGTCCTTGATAGGGGTAAATAGAATGAATTTACCAATTCATTTGTTGAACTTTTAAAAACTAATACTAATGGAATGAAATATGAAATTCTCAATTTTCTTCTTCCTTATTTGGAGGTATAGGATAATACAATAACTCTTTAATTTCTCCATATGAATAATTCTTACATTCACTTCAAAGTTGAAACACAAAATGCCATCCAAAATTACTACATAAACTAGTTACTCTACATGATATCCCGCAATTTTTACATGCTTAAATTTGACCATTGTTTGAAAGGTACAAAATTATACTGATAAACTCATTTTCCACCGCGATTTTTACATGCTTAAATTTCCTTTTTAATTCTAACATCTTATAATCTAGTGTGATGCAAATTACCTCAAGCTACCTCCTTATTCATCAAAAGTACCTGATTAGTTTTCTAACTCATTCATAATATATTCATAGTTACATATGTTCATGTGTTTTACTATTTGTTGAGTCTTTCAGAAAATTTACAGAACTTTTATTAAATCATTCCTTACATTAGACTAAGGTTAACCACACAAGTGAATTTAGACTCTACATAGTGTTGAATTTGAATATATTTTTTTTAATATCTCACACGTAATACATCACAATCCTTAGAAATTTAGAATCAACATTTAATTTTTCACCGATCTTTTTAAACCAAACCATTTGGTTTGATATAGTACTACTACATTACAATAACAGGTGCTTAGAAAGAACAAATTCTTAACGGGAGACAAGTTATTTGATATGCCACTGCCACCCACACTCTATCCACAACAGGAGAAAAATGCTTAGAAAGAACAAATTTCCATGACTACCATACGATAACAAGTGGTAACAGAAAGTTTGAGAGAAAAGAATAATGATAATAGAAAGTTTGAGAGAAAAGAATGGACAGTAATAAGTAAATAACTAACTCGAATATCTAATGTGATTCTAATTTAGGGTTGACAACTTCATGAATCAAGAGAAAGAGAAAGAGACTATGAATTAGGGTCCGGGTTTTTGAACTGACCTGTTAAGATTGTTGATACCGCAACGTTCTTGGTATGAATCTCGTGCTTTCTAGGTCTAAATAGAAGAAGTGAATATGAAAAGAAAGAAGAACAAACATTTTGTTTTATTTTAAGCGGTTCTTGGAAATGTAATGGGAGGCAGTTCATCTCCGCCACAGTTTCCAGTTGGGCCAAAATAGGGCGGTTGGGCTCAACCGTCTCAGCCCATTAGACTGTTTTAAGTGTTTGGAAAAAATTGAAGGGTAAGGGCGGTTAATAATTGTCGCAAACCGATATTTACGGCAGTTGGGCTCAACCGCCGCAGACCATTAAATTGTTTTTAAGTGTTTGGCAAAGAGGACATCTTACTCTCAGCTATGTTATGTAGCCTTTGTTTAATGGTCTTCCGACCAAAGAGGACATCTTAGCCTCCATGGAACCACTTAGCTTGCATCAACATTGAATCCTGTAGTGACCTGCCAAAGAGATGAACCAACTTCAAAAAAAGAGGTGCAGCATCAGGTCTAACCAGTAACCCTCCCTTCAAATTGTGTGAAACCAGAAGTTATTGAAATACCACATTTATGTATCATGGGTTCAGAGTTGTAGTTCATGTTCTTCAGTGCCTATAAATAGGCAAAATAATATACAGTAAAGTGATAGTTGAGTGCTTTGATTAAAAGGTTAGTACTAAACTAATATAAAGAGGTTAATCTACCTCAATTGGTATATAAACGGATCGGTTGGGCTTCTCGACATTAATACATGGAAGAGCAGCCGAGAAGGCAAGAGCAATATTTCGTCAATTTACGAAATAATCATAAACGGTGATCTCCTCTGGATCATCTTGTCCAGACTCACACCCTTTCTTCTTCAGAGTAAACCTACAATACATGAATCTTTGTTAACAAGACAACCGCCAAACTTCATGTAACATAATACTCAGACATTGAGAAAGTTAATGATGAAGGAAATCAATATATTATAATGAGATAGAAAAAACTACTTCTGTAAATTGCATGGCAATTCACTCAGCCTAGTAATCTTGTACTCTTGGTTGGATGTACTGGTTGTGATCCTCAAATTTTTCAGAGTCTTTTTGGCCTACACAATTAAATATAGAAAGGACAGGGTCTTGGCATATAAGGACATTTGAACATAACAAAACAAGTCTTCAGAACATTTGGTTACCTTAACCCAGTCAAGTTTATCATAATCTTTCACTTTTTGATTTGTAATAAAGAAGTCAGCCACTGGCCTGGGATCAACAACAACAATTGAGGACATATCTAAACAAATAGAAAGAAGTGAGGAATCATAACAAATTAGTATTAATCAGATAATAAGATAGGCAACAAAGGCATCAAGAACAAACCTATATTCAGAGACAATCCACTTTGTGTGGCTCTAAAGCTAGAATACAGGCCTCTGAGTCCACGTAAACCTTCTCCTAGATCGTGGTAATAGAAATCATCTCGGTGGAAATTGTACGAGAATAACAAATAGGTAGCCAATGTAGGGCCCAACTTAATTTCGGCAGACAATACCTGGAAACAATATCCTCCATAAGTTGACTACATCCATCTGAAACAGTATGGCTACATGAAAAAGATCCATAAAATTCAAAATTATACCTCTCCCACCTTTCCAAACTCAAAATTTGAATGAATGTTACTCTCATGTATTGCAGTGTTACTGTCACCTGAAGCACTTTTGAAGCCCCTGTTGAAGCTAACATCCACTGAATTATCAATAACTTGCAAACTTTTGTCCATACCGAGAATTGAACCTTCCCCGTGTTTGGGCAGTTCTTCCATCCTAATTGCGGTTGAGGAGATAGTAGACAGGGCAGCCACATTATTCAATTTATTTTCTACAACATTAGCAAGGTGAACTGGTTATGTTGTTACTATATCTCATGATAGATATGAAATGAATCAGAGTCTGTTACAATTGGCTTATTTGAACTTATCTATTAACATAAAGCTTGTGAGATTGTTTGGGAGAACTTAATGAAACAACTTATGACATGTCTACAAGCTCTTTTCAGCTTATTTCCCAAAGCTCTATGGTATATAGCATATGATAATAGTTTATAGATTTATATAAGTTCAGCTTGACTTTGTTTTATGTTTCTTTATAGAAATATCCTATACATAATAACTTATATTATAACCACTTCCAAACAGTGCCAGAGCTTATAAGACTAGTAAAAAGTTCTATATGAAGAAAAGGGGCTTTAACCATAACTCACCATTATTGAGATGGATATCAGAATGAAGATCAGACTTGATAGGTTCTTCAATTGAGGAAGTTATAGCAACTGCATTTGAGATTCATTCTGAGAAACTCCTTCAGATTCTTTCTGAGTGGTTGATGAAGCAACGTGCACATTGTTCTCATCTTTTGATGCAGATACATTCTTTCGAGGCGGTTGTTTAGGTTTAGCCTTAGGCGCAAATCTGGCACCTGGTCTAGCTACAAAACAAAACAGTATAAAGAATCAACCAAATCGAATGCATGGATTGAAATGAAGAAGAGAAAAAACTGACAACTATGAATTTAGCAGCTAAGGAGAATTAAGAAACTAGCTAAGGAGAACTAAGAAACTAGCTAACAACGCCTAAAATAAGCAATAAACCGAGTTTAATCATCACAATTCATAAGCTACTTAAACTTCTCAATCCCAACCACTCTGCCATACCTTCCTGAATCTAACTCACTCTCCCTGAACTAACCAATGCTTAACATCAGAGTCCTTGTGAGTCATAATTAATTGGTTTAAGAACCAAACTTCTACAGCATTCAACTAGTTCATATAGTTTTTCCCATTGAACTTTTGTTATACTATCAATGAAATACCTAAAAATAAATCCAAATGAAACAAGAACCATCATATGGGCAATCGGATTACAACTTGTTATGTTCCTGAGTCGGAATTTATAATTCTACTCTTACGGAATTGAAACATACTTTAGCATAATAATGATTCCTAATGCTGCAAACAAAAATAATTATGACACGTTTTTGTAACACAAGTTGAAAATAACAGTAGAGTATAATGTACAAATGATATCATCGTTTAAAATATATCAAATACCCTTTTTTTTCTTCCGCCTGCAATATACACAAGAGAGGAGGAGAACAATTGCAACAATAGAAGCTACAAGAATTCCAGCCCTCCTTTTTTTATCAAGGGCTCCTTTGATTTTTGTGTAGAAACCAAAACATACAAGAATAAGAATTAGAGTAAGAATTAGATGACAAAAACCATGAAAATTTCAATAAAATAGATCAATCAGACTACAAATACTTAGTGAGATCAATCGAGTAACTACAAGGTTTTGATAGATTAGGAGAAAGAAAGAGGGGTCATAAAAATTAAAACCTAAATCACTTTTCCTTTTTGTTGTTGATAGCTCTTAAATCCTAAATCACTTTTTTCATAGAAATTAAACCTCCTTTCTGTGTTGCTAGAATTGATCGATAGATAAGGAGAAAGAGAGAAGGGTCAAATTTTAGTGAGTTTTTAGATTTTGCAAGAAAGATTTGTTTCACGGAGAGAAACTATAAATTCCTATAGAGAAGTTTGAAATGTTAATATATATATATATATATATATATATATATATATATATATATATATATATATAAATATATATATATAAATATATATATATATATATATATATATATATATATATATATATATATATATATATATATATATATAAATAATTATTTATATAATAAAATAGAAAATATTTTACTATTATTTTAGACAAAAATATTAAGTTACATTGTCATGAAAATTATAATAATTATTTATTAAATTAATTAATAAAATTGAAAATGTTAAAAAATAAAAATGAAAGAAAAAAGTGGAAAATTAAAGGAATAAAAAAATAGTGATTATGTTTGGCTAAAGTAATTGCAACAGTTCGTCTTAACTGTCGCGAGTATGGAAAGAGGGCGGTTCTTTAGTAACTGTCACATTATTTTATACAACATGCCTAAAAAATTTGCGACGGTTGACTCAAACCGTCGTGAGAACTGTCGCAGTCCAGTAATAAGGACGGTTTTTTGATAACTGTCGCAAAAAATCTATGACAGTTGACTCTAACTGTCGTGACAACCGTCGCAATCTAGGAATAAGGACGGTTTTGTGATAACTGTCGCAACTCAAGTGTCGTAAATCTCCTTTTTTCTTGTAGTGAAACCTCACTTTTAATGAAACGCCGCGTTTCATTGTCTTCAGACTTCCTTCTTCAAATGCGAAATTAAATCCCAGCCTCACGATCTAGGTCCAGTCAATGAGTCCTTGCATGATCCAACGGCCATGGAGTCATCTTCTTCCTCCAGCCATGGAAATGGAGGGAAAGCTCCATGAACAGAGCTTCAAATATCAAGCTTCTTCTAACTCGGACTCCATCCAAACTCAACCAAAATCCATGGTTCAAAACCCTAATCTGTTCTAAATTTCATGCTGATCACAACCATAGCCTTAGAATTCAAAGAATCATCCTCAATCTCTAAACCCGATCCAAAATCAAAACTATGCTCAAACTTCAACTTTGACCAATCTTGAAATTGATTACCCCAGAATGATCACCACCTCACACTGGTTAAATCTTGCTACTAAGCTCATGCCATATCTCATTATACATCGTGTTCTTGATCAAAACAAAATTGGTGTCACTGACTCAAACTTCACCAAATGATCTCAAAGTTTCCAGAATCCATCTCCTACTTGTCTCTAACCATTCTAACCTAACAAATCTAACTAATTATGCTTAAATTAGGGTGTAGAAGAAAAGTTGCAAACCTGTCAAATCTTGAATACCAGATAGGTCAAACCTCCACTTCAATCTCTCAAACTCTTCAGAATCACTCCTTGATTGATGTTAGTGCTTCTGTTTGCAAAAGATTTGATCCAAGAAGCTTGAATCTCCAAATCCTATATTGACTTGCAGCTCCCAAAATCTAAATGCTAACTCTTCAATTCTTCATGATCTTGCCCTCAATTTGGTTGCACACATTCAGTATGATCAATGGAAGATGTTAGGATTGAAAGAATCAATGGAAATGATGTGGAATGTAGAAATTGATTTCAACTTGCAATGGAAGAAATTGAAATGGCTATCTCACTCTCCTCTCTAATCTCTCACCAACCTTGCATCTGAGCAAGTTCTAATCACTATATAGGATGATTCTAAACCATCCAGAACTTTCTGGAATCATCCAATGAGAATTTGAGATTCTCATGCCATGAGTTTTTGATTTCAATCCATCTCATGTACCATCTCATGCTATACCTCTTGCAGCAGCTTGTATCTCCTTGAAAATCTCCTTAGATGAGATACATGACATGTTAGGATACTTTACTAGCTTGTGCATTGCTCTCCCTTGTGTTTTGCATATGTACCTTAATATGCAAGCAATCATTTTCCAAAGCAAGTCCATGATCTAAACCTCAAATCAAAAATGTGGCTGAACCATTGTTTTTAAAATGCTTTCTAGAGTCAAAATGACCTATTACATGCCATGGTTTGGATGTGTAGCTTGGAAATTTCAATTTCCAACTTTGACTTATTTAACTTATGCTTCCATTTTAGGTCATTTTTACCATTTTGAGCCACAAGCCTTTTCAACATCTCATGAACTCCTTACTAGCCTTAAAACATCATTTTAAGCAAGTTTGATGTTGAAGATTTTTCCATTTGAAGCTTGGAAATAGGAGTTATGGCCTTATGCTTGAAATGACCTATAATCTCTAAATGACCAAAATGCCCTTGACTTGTCAAAGCCATAACTTGAGTTCTACAAATCCTATCAAGGACTTATAGTACTCTATAGAAAGCTAAGAAGATAAGGAACAACATTCATGTTGACCAAAAGTTCATAGGAATCATCCTTCTTGGGCAAAGGTTGGATGCAAGTGGGGTGACTTTCAAGGCCCCAGATTCACATACCTCAGATGACCTGTAACTTGTCAAAGTCATAACTTGAGCTCTACAAATACTATCAAGGACTTCTAGTACTCAAATTAAATCTAAGAGCAAGATCTACAATATTCATGTTGGGGGTAAGATGAGATGACAATCACATCTTGAGCTAAACTGCCTTGAAGATAGGGGTCAAACTAGGGGATTTTACACTGTCAAGCCTTAGAAACCCTAGCTTGAAACTTCTCAAACTCCTCAATCATAATGAGTTGATCTTGGAATAATCCTTATAAAATCTCAATGCATCAATCCATGATCACATGGCTCTTGGATTAGGTCTCAACCCTCTCCAAATCATCAGTTGACCTAGGGTTGACTCAGTCAAACCCTCATTACACCATTCATGGCTGAGTCTCTTTAATCTTGCATAATGACCTCTCTAGGCTTCATGATGGCTTTCAAGACATCTCACAAACTCTCTCAAAGCTTCAAGTCCATCCTCATAGCTTCAGAATCATCTGAGGAGCTCCCACAACTCTCAAGTTAGGAGGCACACAACCTTGGTTCGAACCAATCTCTCTGAGGATCTCTTAACTTCTCTGACAAAGATATCAACCCTTGCACACTTGAATAGCCCTCTTGGATAGCTTCAAAGTCTTGTGGTGCTCTTGATTGGTAATCATACCTCTTGATCTCCTGCACACATGTCAATGAAATGCAAGTGATAATGCTAATGTGAATGAGATGAACCACAAGCTAGGTAAAGAAATGTTGGTCAAATTTTAGGGTGTAACAGCTGCCCCTATTCAAACGGCTTGTACCTGACTGGGTGAGAGGCGAACGACTCTCAACCAATCAAGGTGTGAGACGGTTGAATACCGACAAACCCGAAAATTTTCCAACTGCACAAGTACACGGTACTCTGATGGGAACAAATCTTCGAAAACCGAAACATTAGCTGCACGGCAACTGGCTGGAGAATCGGTCACGCGGTAACCGGTAATACATGGTCGATCATTCCGTCAGGCATCAAGATTCTCGGAACTCATCAGGTCAACAATCAAGTTAAATCATGTCGTCGGGCATTCAAAGAAAACTTTCGGGCATCAGCCAGACTCCATCAGTAAGTCGGGAATAGAATTCTCGGTCAATCATGAACCAGTTGGGGATATCCAAACTTCTGCCACCAGGCACTCCGCATCAGCTGAGAGAACTGCTTCGTCAATATGGTTGGACTTCGATCATCAAGTCTTCAGGGGAAGTTTCAACTTTGCAGTTCAGAAACCTGCTGGGGATGACACATCTCCGTTGGGGATTCTAGAGAACTATCAAGTAACTCTGCTTCGGGGATCCAGGAATCATTCTGGATGAATCAACTCTGCTGAGGACTTCAAGAATCATCTGAACCGATAACTCTGCTGGAGATTTCAGGAATCATCCTGAGCAAACACTCTGCCGGGGACTCTAAGCATCAACTTGAGCAACCAACTCTTGCGACTGCACTGGGGATTTTAAGAATCATCTTAAGCAAACGACCTTGCTGGGGAATTCAAGAATCATCTTGAGCAAACGACTCCGTTGGGGAGAATTCAAGAATCATCTTGAGCAATCAATTCTGCGGCGGAACACCTGCAAAACAAGAACGGTAACAACCTAGATCATGCTTATTATGCATATGCTTCGGCAATGGCGCAATGTTCTACATGGTGGAAATGCTACGCGTTTATGATAAATGTTATGCAGTCATGCAAAATGATGCGATCCCGTCAGCAAAATAAATGCTGAAGGGGAGAATCCTCCTGTCAAGGAGAAAAAACCACTCTGGTAGGGGGAAGGAATCATCCTGCTGAGGGGAAAGAGGTCCCGCCAATCTCAATCGGGCGTTGTGGGGAAGTGAACTTCAGTTGACTGCTGCAGGGGAACGAAGCTCTGCGAGAACCTGGACCTGCTGAGGAAAAGCGATGTCAATCGCGAGAATAAACTGCAGGCCTTCACAGCTAACCTTCCTGGAGACAACGACTACGGCGGGGAAACACAACATCAGCTATTCAACACTCCACTGGGGAAAACCAATCATGGCCTGAGCGGCTTCCAAGGACTCGACTCTCTTGGGGATCTGCGACCTCGGCTGGGGAAGAAGAAATCATTCTACTTGCTGGGGAGATTACGACTCTGTGGGGAATCTCGATTCCGCTGGAGACTTCAGTCTTGAACCATCAACTGCTGCACACTTCGGTGAATGACTCAGCTGAGGAGACGACATTCCTTCAGGATGTACTTGGATGGGGAGAGAATCTTCTCTGCCTGGGGAAAACATATCAATGCTTACGATCTCATGTTCAAACTCTGCGGGCAGAGGCTGCTGGACTCGCTGGAGAAGGAGGAATCGTCCTGCTTGGGGATGCGCACGACGCACTGTCCGGAATATGCTACACCTGTAACAACACAAACAAACAGACAAGATACCCTTCTCACAGGGACCTATCAAGGTTATTATCTCGTGACAATGTTCAAGTAATTCATTGTTTCAACAATCAGTGGCCTAGGCCAGTAAGTTTATGTATGCGCATTTTATCAAAAACATCGGCGTTTTTTCGCAAACAAAACAGGTAAATGCTAAACAGACAAACAGAATTGCTGAATAGTATACATTTTATTGATAACGAACCCTTGAATGGGTGAAAATGTTTTACAACAGATGCAAGCTCCTGGAATGAGGATGCCGTGCAAAAATAAAACATAAATATACATCAGTATATACAAATGTCGGCAACGAGGCGTAGACGAACACCATGAGTTGATCCCTCTATGACCCACTCAACTTCGATACTTCTCCGACGCTTCAGCTTCAGAAGAGATTGATTCGGATAAACGACCCTCAGGTCTTCCAAACCACTAAATAATGAAAGTCCACACGCGGAACACAGTCATTTGCTTTTTCAAATCTCTAACTTTTGCGTGAACCGCCCTTTGCGGGTTTTCAGTTCACCGGGATACCCTTTTTTGCCAAAGTCGCCCATCCGGGTTTTCGACTTTGCAGGTGTACATTTTTTCAATTTACATCCCTAATTTTTGCCCAAACCTTTTTCCTTTTTTATGGTTCGCCGGGATACCCCTTTTTGCCTGGACTCTCTTTTTACTGTCCAGCGGGTCCCTTTCAAGCAAAGTATTTTTTAACTGCGTCCGCGTTCACCGGGGATGCAAAATCTTCACCATCCATCGTGGATAACAACAAAGCTCCTCCCGAGAAGACCTTGCTGACGACGTACGGACCTTCGTAATTGGGAGTCCACTTGCCCCGGTGATCGGAGTGTGGAGGAAGAATCTTCTTCAGGACGAGATCACCCGTCTGAAAGCTTCTAGGACGCACCTTCTTATCATAAGCTTTCTTCATTCGGCTTTGGTACAGACGACCATGCGCAATCGATGCTAACCTCTTCTCGTCCATCAGGTTGAGTTGGTTCAGTCGGTTCTTAATCCATTCTGCCTCGTCGAGTTTCACATCAACCAAAACTCGCAGAGAAGGGATCTCCACTTCTAACGGTAGGACTGCTTCCATACCGTACACCAAGGAGAAAGGAGTTGCCCCGGTTGATGTACGTACCGTGGTACGATAACCGTGCAGCGTAAACGGCAACATCTCGTGCCAATCTTTGTAGGTCACAACCATCTTCTGAACAATCTTCTTTATGTTCTTATTGGTCGCTTCAACGGTGCCATTCATCTTCGGCCGGTAAGGAGATGAGTTGTGGTGTTCAATCTTGAAACTCTGGCACAACTCCTTCATCATCTTGTTATTCAGATTCGAACCATTATCAGTAGTGATCTGCTCGGGAATTCCGTAACGACAGATGATGTCCCTCTTTATGAATTTAGCCACCACCTGTTTGGTCATATTAGCATATGAGGCTGCCTCCACCCACTTGGTAAAGTAGTCGATAGCTACTAGAATGAAGCGATGACCATTAGATGCAGTGGGCTTGATCTTGCCTATCATGTCGATGCCCCACATGGAGAACGGCCACGGGGAGGACATGACATTTAACGGGCACGGCGGCACATGAACTTTATCAGCATAAATCTGGCATTTATGACATCTCTTCGCGAATTTAAAACAATCTGATTCCATCGTCAGCCAGTAGTATCCTGCTCTCAGGATCTTTCTTGTCATAGCATACCCGCCGGCGTGCGTACCAAATGTGCCTTCATGGACTTCTTCCATGAGCATACTCGCCTCTTTCTCATCTACACATCTGAGCAGCACGAGATCGTGGTTTCTCTTATACAAAACTCCATCAGGATTGAGATAAAAATTCCCAGACAGCCTCCTCAGAGTCTTCTTATCCTGGGTTGACGTTCTCGCAGGATACTCCTTAGTCATAAGGAAGGTCTGGATATCGTGGAACCATGGCTTACCGTCAGCGGCTTCCTCGATCGCAAAGACAAATGCAGGTCTATCAAGACGAGAAAGGACAATTCTTGGAGCTTCATTCCAAAAATTGACTTTATACATCGAAGCCAACGTGGCTAAGGCATCAGCCATCTGATTTTCAGCCCTGGGCACATGAAAGAGTTCCACTCGATCAAAGAACGGAAGCAGCCTTCGGGCATAGTTCATGTACGACACCAAATTCGATTGACGAGTCTCTCACTCCCCTTTAATCTGGTTGATCACAAGTGCCGAGTCACCATATACATCTAGGTTCTTGATTCTCAAATCAATTGCCTCTTCTAGACCCATGATGCATGCTTCGTACTCTGCTTCATTATTGGTGACCGGAAACGTCAGTCTCGCAGTAAACGGGATATGGGATCCGTGGGGAGTCGTGATGATCGCCCCGATGCCACTTCCATAAGAATTAACCGCCCCGTCAAATATCAATTTCCACTGGGATTTCCTATCTGGCCCCTCGTCGGGCAACGACTCATCGCAATCCTTCGCTTTGAGAAACATGATATCCTCATCAGGGAATTCAAATTTCATCGGCTGGTAATCCTCGATCGGCTGTTCGGCAAGGTAATCAGACAATATGCTTCCCTTGATGGCCTTCTGGGAAACATACTGAATATCGTATTCCGTCAACACCATTTGCCATCTGGCAATCCTGCCCGAAAGCGCCTGCTTCTCGAAGACGTACTTGATCGGATCCATCTTCGAAATTAGCATGGTGGTATGATTGAGCATGTACTGTCGTAAACGTTTGGCAGCCCAGGCTAGTGCATAACACGTCTTCTCCAGCATCGAGTAGCGAGATTCACAGTCTGTGAACTTTTTACTCAAGTAATAAATGGCATGCTCCTTTCTGCCCGTCTCGTCGTGCTGACCGAGAACACACCCCATACTATTCTCAAGAACTGTCAAGTACATGATTAATGGCCGTCCGGCCACTGGGGGTATCAAGATTGGAGGTTCATGAAGATACTGCTTTATCTTGTCGAATGCCTTCTGGCGATCCTCATTCCAGGTAATCGCCTGATCTTTCTTTAAAAGCTTGAACATCGGTTCACATGTGGCCGTGAGCTGAGAAATAAACCTCGCAATGTAGTTTATTCTGCCCAGCAAACCACAAACTTCTTTTTCTGTTTTCGGCACTGGCATTTCTTGTATCGCTTTTATTTTCGCAGGATCAACCTCGATGCCTCTTTCGCTCACGATAAACCCCAGTAACTTTCCGGACCGTACTCCGAAAGTACACTTGTTAGGATTCAACCTCAACCTGAACTTCCTAAGCCTCTCAAAAAGCTTCAGCAAATTGACCAGATGTCCCCCCTCCGTTTGGGACTTCGCAATCATGTCATCAACATAGACTTCAATCTCATGATGAATCATGTCGTGAAACAAAGTTACCATTGCTCGTTGGTAAGTGGCCCCTGTGTTCTTCAGACCGAAAGGCATTACCTTATAGCAAAATGTTCCCCAAGGAGTGATAAACGTCGTTTTCTCCATGTCCTCCGGCGCCATCTTGATCTGATTGTAACCAGAGAAGCCATCCATGAACGAAAACACGGAGAACTGGGATGTATTGTCGACCAACACATCGATATGAGGCAGCGGGAAATCATCTTTAGGGCTCGCCCTATTCAAATCCCGATAATCGACGCACATTCGCACCTTACCGTCCTTCTTCGGTACAGGCACTATGTTGGCGACCCACGGAGGGTAAGTAGTGACCGCTAAGAAGCCAGCATCAAGCTGTTTCTGCACTTCTTCTTTGATCTTAACAGCCATATTTGGTCTCGTCCTCCTAAGTTTCTGCTTAATGGGAGGACAATCTTCTCGCAGCGGCAAGTGGTGGACCACGATGTCCGTGTCAAGTCCGGGCATATCTTCGTATGACCAGGCAAAGACGTCACTATACTCTCTCAGCATCTCGACCAATCTCTGCTTGACACCACTCTGCAGCAGCCCCTATCCTGACGTTTCTGACGAGTTCTTCAGAACCCAGATTCACGATCTCGATCTCCTCTTCATGAGGCAGAATAACTTTTTCCTCTTGTTTCAACAAGCGGGCCAACTCTTCAGGAAGGTCTTCGTCTTCATCAATCTCTTCTTCGGCTTGATAGATCAGGCAATCGAAGTCGAAGTGAGCCGTAGAAGGTCCAGAGTCGATGTCATCTGTTATGTGGATCCTGCAATAACAAGGGTTAAGCTTAAAACAAGGATGTGCAGGTTAGCACAAACCCCATTGCCATTTTATTGTTTTTCAAAGCAAATATAAAACAGGAATAACAGAGATCAAAATATTTGAATACGAAGGAAACACCTTTGATTTATTAACAAAATGCATGTACATAATTCAACAAGGCCCTGACAATAAAACCACTATGCCCCGGGTAGGACATAGGCTTGTACAATGATTGGAAAAAGTAAATCATTACTCTTCGCTTGTCATCTGGATGATATCCTTGACGGACCAGTTGGTAAGGCCCTCGCCTGGCTTGCTTGGCTGGATCCAAGAGTCGAGGTCACAGTCGTTATCTCCGCTGTCTTCAGACACTGCGTTGATGCTTTCAAAAATCACCCCGCCACTGGTAAACTGGATCGACCCTTTACCTCGCGATGCACTACTAGAAGAGGAGGCTTCAGCTCCAGGAGAATATCCCAACCCAAACTTGTCTTGCTTTTTAGGTATCTCCAAAATTCGCCCCCAGCCTGGGGTAGATCCGACTTGGACAATGGCCCGAGCTTCCTTGAATGAGGAAAGAGTCATCTCTGGCTTTTCAGTGACTACGGGAGCTACGTCTTTCACTTTGACAGCTTCGAACGCTTGGCATAGAGTCTCATGGATTTCTCCATCCATCTCAACATACTTGAAGGACGACAAATGGCTCACCATTATGTCTTCCTCGCCACACATGGTTACGATGCTACCCCCGACAGCATATTTGAGTTTCTGGTGCAACGTGGAGGTCACGGCACCAGCAGCATGGATCCACGGCCGGCCCAAGAGACAACTGTAGGCAGGCATGATGTCCATAATATAAAAGACCGCGTCGAACATTTCCGGACCAACTTGGATTGGCAGGGTCACCTCCTCGAAAACATGGCATTTAGTTCCGTCGAACGCCTTCACAACCAGATCACTGGGTGTGCAAATCACTCCACGAGTATCTAACTTCATTAATGCCTTCTTCGGAAGAACATTAAGTGATGAACCCGTGTCCACCAACACGTGCGACATAATCGTTCCCCTACACTCTATCGAGATGTGCAGGGCGCTATTGTGATTCCTCCCCTTCAGCGTCAGCTCCAGGTCTGTGAAACCTAGCCCATTTCCAGCATTTACGTGGGCTACGACCTCTTCTAGCTGATTCACCGATATTTCCTGCGGTACATATGCGGTGTTCAACACCTTCAGCAGCGCGTTGCGGTGCGCTTCGGAACACAACAATAAGTTCAGGATGGAAATCTTCGAGGGCGTCTGATGGAGATGATCTACAATCTTGTAGTCACTCTTTTTAATCAACCACATAAACTCCTCGGCATCTTTAACAAGTAAGTCTTTTTCTGCCCCACGCGGGACCTCTTCAACGACTTTACTTTTACCTTTATCAGCCGCGTCAGCTCTGACTGCTTTATCCGCCACGACCTCTGGTGGTGCAAACACTCTTCCGCTGCGAGTAATACCACTGATTCCCGCAAGGTTCTCCACGGTCGACCCAAATGGTTCTAGCTCCAACTTCTGTCCGTTGCAGTAGACTTCAGCCCCATAATGCCATGGGACATCATTAGTGCTTTCGAACGGTATTGGCCCAGCTTTGGTGATAGTAATTATGGGCGGTCTGGGCGCAAAAATAGTTATCGTCTGGCGAGGGATGGTGATGGTGGCAACCTCATCGGCTTGCTTCAGCACTACCTCTCCCGATCCACTTTCAGCCCTCCGGTTAAACTGTAAAATCCCTTCAGTCATCAGACTTTGGATTCCTTCGACCAACTGCTCACATCCATCAGAACGTGTGGCACAATCCATACATAGCTCTCCGCAACCTGGAAAGAACCCTCTTTTCAGCAACTTAGCTTTAACGAAGCTAAGCGGCGTCTTCAGATCTCTGACGTCAGTCAACAAATCTAAACTCTCGTCTTCGATAACGGCGTTCACTCCGCCTCCCCTATGATTCAGCATAGGATTCTTCGTGATATTTGGCACATTATCGGAGAAGTTTATGATCTTGGCATCCACCATGTCCTGCACCTTATGCTTGAAGGCTTTGCAGTTCTCTATTGTGTGGCCTGATGCCCCTGAGTGGAACTCACAAGTGGCATTCGCGTCGTACCCTGGCGGAGGTGCCCCTGTCAAGGGAGCCAGCGTTCTCTTCTGGATCAACTATAGCTGAAGCAAAGTCTGCAAGAGTTGCGTGTACGACATGGGCGGTGTCTCGAGGTGACGATTCGCCAAAGGTGCCCGATTCTGATACTTTCTATATCCCTGTTGATTCGGTTGTTGCTGCTGCTGCTGTGGAACTGCCGGGATAGTTATACTGGCCACCTGCTGGGGAGGACCTTTACCCTTCCTTCGAGCGTTGGTCACAACGCTCGCTTCTCCTTCTCGTCTTTTGCCACTATAAGGTTTCTTTCTGCCTCCAGCTGAGGATGAATCACCTTGAATTTTCCCGAGCTTGATCCCATTTTCGATGTGCTCACCCGTGATAATGAGATCTGAGAAGGTTCCGGACATACCGCTGACCAACTTCTCACAGTAAACCCTTGGAAGGGTGGCTACAAACATCTGCACAAGCTCACGTTCAACCATCGGCGGCTGAACCCTGGCTGCCAACTCACGCCACCGCTGGGCGTATTCCTTAAATCCTTCATTATTCCTCTGCGACAGATTCTGCAGCTGGACTCGGTTCGGGGCCAGGTCGCTATTGTATTGGTAGTGGTGGACAAATGCTTCAGCAAGATCCTTCCACGTGCGCACACTAGTAGGCTCTAGACTCATGTACCACTCGAGGGATGGCCCGGAAAGACTGTCTTGAAAGAAGTGCATCAGCAACTTCTCGTCCTCAAAATGAGCAGACATTTTTCTGTAGTACAATCTCAGGTGGACATGAGGGCAAGTGGTACCCTTATACTTTTCAAAGTCAGGCACCTTGAACTTGGGAGGCACCTTGAAATCAGCAATTAGTCCCAGCTTGGACATATCAACGCCCAAAGTATTCTGATTCTCGATATCTCTCATCTTATCTTCAAGGGCCTTGAATCTAAGTCGTGTTTCAGCATTCAGCTCCCCTTCAGCACCTCTCTGAGAGGACACATCGTTCTGACGATCCTCTAGCCATGGCTGAGGCCCAAACAGATTCCCGATACCTGCATTGCCGTTGCCCAGCCCGACATTTCCATTAGCTCCCAGACTCCCATTACCGACGCCCGTCGTATTGAGTCCTATGTTGGCCATCACATTGCCGTTGGCACTGCCGTTTCCCCCGGTCACGGGAACACCATTCTGCAGAGTTTCAACTGGTGGAGGAGTAGGCACAGTCCCACCATGGAGTACGCCATTCCTATCAACCCTTGAAATCAGAGGCTGAACCAAAGTTCTGAGCTGATCCTGGCCATTGGCGACCGCTTGCATGAGCTCCATGAAGCGATCCATTCTTTCGCGGAGTTCCTGAACATCAGTTTGCACTTGCTCCATGATCCTGGTTTGATTAGCTCTAGTTGGATAGCGGTGAATAGGTCTCTGATCAATCCTGGAACCACCTGAAACAACCTGAAACAACCTGTTAAACACAAAAGGGTTAGGAAAAACGACAAAGTTCTTGTTATGCAAATGCTTCATGCAAATGCAAACGGGTGTCTGTGCATTAGGGAGGTCTCCCCCGATCCTAGTGCCTGAGTGCCAGTGCTGATAATAAGAAGAAGTCCAAGCCCAATCATGGAAATAACAATCTCATATATAAAGAAAGCCCATCAAGGCAGTACACAACATCAGCGAGTACAAGATGAATCAACAACGTGACCTCAGCCAACAAGCCTGGTGATGGTCAGCATACAACAATGATCAAAACAAAAGGAATACAAATAGTCAGGTACGACCACGGGCGCGATACTCTTCTAACAACTCTTTCGTTTCTGGATGATCAGGCAGCGTGAGTAACCCTTCGACGAGTAATTCCCTTTGCACAATGGTGTATTGAAGACCTTCGACCAAATCTTCCCATGCTCCTTCGCCGAAACAATCTTCTAACTTCCGCTTCTTAGACTCAAACGTCAGTTTGCGCTCCTTCAGGTTAGCGAGAGTCCTATTGAGCTGGCCTTCAGCGGCGTATCTGCGAGCGGTTTCTTCATCAAACCTCTTCTCATTATCCTTCACCTGGGCTTCCAGCTTGGAGATCCGCAGTATCAGCTTATCCTCTCGCTCCTTCCTGGTGGCTAGGGAGGCCTTCCAGTGCTGGTTAAACTTGGATATCCTCCGATGCGCTTCGTCCAAGTGCTGCTTCTCCGTAGCCAGTACGTCGTTGACAGCTTTGAAGTCTTGACCCATGCGCTCACGCTCTGCTATCTGCTTAGTCAGGTCTGTACCTAGCTGGTTCACCAGCTCTGTCTGCCTCTTGAAAGAATGAACGACTTCGTTCCTCTCGCTTCAGAGCTGAGCCAATTCTTTCTCCAGTTCCTCATTTGCCCGCTTCAATTCATCTCTCTCAGCCAATACCTGATTATGCTGCTGAATGGGCACAGTAGTAGGCTCTTCAATCATTGGAGGGCTTTCCGGCCTGGCAGGAAGAAACGGCATCCCTATAGCATCTGCTCTGGCTCTGATCCAAGTCACATACGGGGGGTAGGCTTGATTATTACTTCTCCCCAGCAGTGGTTTTCCCCTCTTACTGATACCATTCCAGGCGCGCTGAAGCTTGGATAACAGATCTCCCTCTAGAAGACCAGTGAGGTACAGAGATTCCTGCACCTCTTCATCCTTCGGCGGAGCTCTCACAGCATACGCAAATTGTCGGACCAACAAAGATGGATTATAGTTTATACAGCCCTTCCTGCCTATCAAAGGCACGTTTGGAAACCCGCTGCAGCTGAAGATAATCTCGGTACCCAACCTATCTCTGTCAAACCAGTCAATATCCTCTGCAGATAAACTCATCAGACGCTCGGACCACTCAGCTGTGGCTGCAGACAAAACAAAAGGACCCCTCCTAGGCAGATGACTATCAAGCCATTTATAGAGCAGGGGCACACAACATGAGATATTCTTACCCCTTATGTTCTCGTTTTTGTAGTGGATAGAATGGTAGACATCTCCTATCAAGGTAGGGACTGGATTCCCTGAAGCAAAGATATGAAATGCATCGAAGTCTACGAAATCGGGCATATTGGGGAATAGAATGATGCCATATATGCACAGAGCAAGGATGGCGTTGAACGCGACCCAACATCCGTCTTTGGCGCACTGCTGAGCCTTTCCCACTAAGAACTGCAAGGAGAAACCAGGAACCTTGTTCCAACTAATCAATACCAACTCGGAGGCATCCAGATGAAGTGAAGGAGCTAAACCAGCCAGATCAGGCTCAGCGTCCATATGCACAAAAGGCATCTGCCTCTTGATAGGCACACCTAACAAATCAGCATATTCCTCTAGCGTGGGTGCGAGAACAAAATCCTGAAAAGTAAAGCATCTCAACGGAGGATCGTAGAACTGCAACAGAGCGTGCAACCTATTCAACTCGAACGCAGAAGGTTTACGAACCAAACTGAGCAACTTGCCGTAAGATTTTCTGAACTCATCCCTCACAGAATCATCTGCTAAAGCAATCAAACCGGTCAGCCGAACCACATCATGGGCAGGGAACTTGTAAGCCACGGTCTTCCTCAGAGAACCCATAACAAATATAATAGGAGGCAAGAAATCCTGGATCGGGGAAAACGGTACCTGCAACACAAACACACGTTAATGAAATGCAAATGAGTATGCAAAGCAATGTAAAATGCAATCATGCAGCAGGAGATCAAGGCAACTGTGCTGTGGAGATTCTGCATCAACAAAACCATGACGCTGCTCTGTCAAGAACAACCACTATATCTGATAATAAGAAAACCCTGGTATCGGACCACAAATCTGCTCTGTCAAGGACAACCATCTGATAGGGCCATATACATAGGACCACAATTATGCTCTGTCAAGAACAAACGTCTGATAATAAGGACCTCTGATACAGGACCAAGAAACTCTGCTCTGTCAAGAACAAACATACATCTGCTGATGAGATCTTCAGACCCCAATCATAAATCTGCTCTGTCAAGAACAAACAACTGATGACCAAAACTCTGCTCTATCAAGAACAAACATCTGATAATGAGATCCTCAGACCCCAGTCATAAACCTGCTCTGTCAAGAACAAATACACATCTGATGATAAGATCCTCTGATCAAAACCTGCTCTATCAAGAACAACTACTCATCTGATGATAAGATCCTCTGATCCCAATCAAAAACCTGTTCGGTCAAGAACAATCATATATCTGATGATGAGAACCTCCGGTACCAACAAAACTGATTCGCTGTCAAGAAAACCAGGTAGTCTGAAGGTCAAAGTTTCCTGCAATAAACCCAACCCTGCTCACAGGTATGGACCTAAACTGACTCAAGTTCGGCATCCTATGCGTTCATCAGCGTCACAGACATTCAAGAGGGGTGATACGATACCCAGAAGGTGTGGCATCACCAGTTCATGAAGCGGCCTCACTCGGCTGAATCACAAATGATCGGTCCCCAGAGTCGACAATCCTCCAAACCAACAACCGTCTCAACCCAAAGGGTTGAAAGAGAAGCCAACCGGGAGAACCTCGTCTGAGCGTGGATTTCATGAGACACTAGTGCCTGCAAAGCAAGCACGCGCCCACTAATTTCCACAACTAATGCTATGTTCACTCAATCCTGGGTCTGCCTTCTCACTCATCAGAATGCCCTTCCCACAACAGCACAGATAATCATATCATACTGAAAATAAAATGCGGGAAATAGAATGCGATAAATAAACACAACCCAACAAGTAATCATACAAGCTCTAGGATTGACTCGCATAGGGAACCGGAGAACCAGAGACTCTGGGTTTGATCCCCAGCAGAGTCGCCAGCTGTCGCTTCCGCGAAAATAAGGTGCCGGAAAAACAGAAGAGTCGACACCTTTCGTTATTTATCCCTCAGAGCAGGAAAGGAAACGATCGGAAAAACCTGACGAAAAAAAGGGTAAGACAAGGTCGTCGCAACCGTTGTCTGGGTTCGGGAGTCGGTTACGCAAGGGGAAGGTATTAGCACCCTTCACGTTCGTCGTACTCGACGGGATCCACACTTGTTGTGTTTACTGGACGAGTTGGTTTATCTATCTACCTATCAAGGCTGGCTTAAAAAGAAAAGAAAATGACTCGGCAAAGCGTCGCACTTTATGCCTACGTATTCTCATCAGAGAATGAGAAATCAGAGTCAACGTAGTTCGACCTACGACGGGTTATGGGGAAGGTAGCTCGCCAATACATCAGTATTGTGCCTACATACTCTCAACAGGCTTGAGAGATCAGAGCTTACGTAGTTCGGGATACTACGGATTACGGGAATTCAGATTCATCTGTTTTATCGAGTAGGGTTAAATAGCAGTTCCAGCAGTTAGGGACAAAGCCTGTTTGCGTTGGTGTAACACGGTGGGAGAACTGACTTTAAACAATGTTACGGATAGCAAGAGTCGCCACCGACTTTTATTTTATCCATAAGGAAAGGTTATAAAAGAACAGGAAAGACCTTAGAGAATATTTTGGGTCTGGGGGGTAGGTTATGAAAAGGGAAGGTGTTAGCACCCTTTTCATCCATGGTTATCCATGGGCTCTTAGGTACTTAAGCTCACTTTTGAATTGTTTTGAAATTGTAGTGTGTGAATAGAAAATTTTCAGAATAGTTTAATAATAATCCGTGTATGGATGTGAAAAAAACTTGTTTGAAAATTTTGTTGGAAATTTGTTTAAGTGTGAAAAAGTTTTGAAGTGAGCAAGTATCTAGGAGTAGCCTACCCTAATGTTTTAAGGTCTTTCTTATTCTTTATCCTTTCCTTAGTAAGACTATCCCTACTATAATGGAGTAGGTAGTCCTTACTTTGGATGTTAAGGGACATGTGAGGGACAATTGGATTTTTGAAGGCCATGGTGGGGTGTAATAAGCAAACTGGAGGGACTATCATCATTTTTCGAAAGGGACTCGATTCGTAAAGGCAACCATAAGGGACTTTGATGATTTTTCCATTTGAGGGACTTGCTTTATACACCCCACTTAACCATTATTCGTAGGCAACTTGAGGGATATCCTTAGGAAGTGAGACGGCGATTAAAATCGACTTACGTGTGTGACGTGTTTATTTTAATTATCTTTATTTAAAAGTGATCTAAATTTATTTTAATATTACATACATGTTGTTACACTCCCTAATTACTAACCATAATAATAATTAAATAATTAAACAACTTTACATCCAAGAAACAATTACAAAATAATAAGCAAAATAATTAAATAGCAAAGATAAATAAAATATAAATAAGCAATAATAAATAATAAAGGGGGTTAATTCTAAGTTTACTCGGCAAGACATCGCATCTTGTGCCTACGTATCCTTACGGGAGTGGAATCAGAGTAATCGTAGTTCCCCTCAATAGGGAGGTTAGAGACTTCTTGACTGTGGTCAAGGTCTCAAGGGGAATAAACGCATCTTAAGGACACGCTTACGTGGAGTGTAGGAACTCCAAATTTCTACGTTGAAATGTTAAGTTGAAATTAGGGTTAAATTAGGGATTCCACGGCGGGAAACCCTAAAATGAGCGCGACGGCTCTTTGACCTAATGCTAGGGGTAAAATTGTAATCTTGCCTGCGGCGAGGCATTTGTGAAAATTAGGGTTTGTAGTTTGTAGTTTTGAGGATTTGAAATTGAATGTGTGAAGTTTTACGGACTATTGGCGCGGCGGCCAAACAGTTAGACCTAACCTTCGGATGTGTGCAATGTGACAGAAATAATGGTAAACGCGTGAGATAATTGAATCATGCAAACAGAGAGATAATGTCATAATTTAAACCATGCAAGCAGAAATTTAAAGGCAGAATTTAAAGAGCGATTGTTAAGTTCGCGAGGTTACATGAGAGGAGCAGATACAATATGATAATGAAATTTGAATTGAACAATAATAAAATAAAATAAATAACGGTTCTAGTTACTATTTTAAAAAAAGATTTTAGTTATTATTTTAAATTTATCTAAAAAAAAGTTTTTCTTAAAAATAATAGGTTTTCATATTAATTTGGAAAAGATGTTAATGTTATTTATTTTAAAAAACAGATTTTTATATTATAACAAGTTTTAATAAATTAATGATAATAATAATAATAATAGTAATAATAATAATAATAATGATAATAATAATAAATAATGATAATGATAATACTAATAATAATAATAATAATAAGAAATAATGATAATAATAATACTAATAATAATAATAATAATAATAAAACAATAATGAATTTTAAATGTGCCAAATAACCCAACAATGTTGCTAACGCAGAAATGCGCTCATCGCAACCAGATCTAAATCGGACGAAACAAAATTTATCGCAAAGAAAAAGAAATTAAGCAAAAAATAGTATTATTGCTCACACAAAAATGCGATCATCGCAACCAGATCGAACTAACACAAATGTCACGCGTCATGCACACAAATGTGCAAACATCGTATCGACATAATTCGATCAAAGATTAATCTTATATATATAAACTCTAACAATTTAAAAATTATATATATATAAACGTAACAGTAATAGATAAAGAAAAAGAAATAACGGTAATAGATGAAGAAAAAGAAATAACGGTAAAAGATGAAGAAAAAGAAACAACAGTAATAGATGAAGGAAAAGAAATAACGGTAAACGATGAAGAAAAAGAAACAATAGTAATGGATGAAGAAGAAAACTAAATAACGGCAAACGGCACTCACTTCTCTTAGGTTTTTTTCATTCTCCCCCTCTTTTCCAACAAGGCAACACATGTATATATAGGGAACAAATTAGGGTTAACACCAAATTGTCAATAATGTCCCTAAAGCCCATTTTAAAGCCCAAACTAAATAATTAGTTAAGAAAAAATAAAATTTAAATAATTTAAAATAATTAAAATAAACTTAAAATAAAAACTAATAATCCTATTGATTCCTAAAATAAAAAATATTATAAAAAGAACAAAATTTTTTTCAATATTTTTTATTTTATGATTTTTTTGGGATATTTTTATGAATAATTTAGAAAAAAGTGAAAAAAATAATATTTTAAAAAATGATTTAATTAAAATACGAAAATAATAATTAAATAATAATAAAAAACTATTTTTGTTATTTTTTTAATGAAAGATAGAAAAATTTAGAGTAAAAATAATAAAAAACAAAAAAAAAGTGACAAAGGTGAGATTCGAACTCTCAACCTCTCACACTCATAACTCCTTACACATGTCCTCCTGCCAATTGTGCCATTTTTACTTTTTAGAAAAAGAATGCATGCCATATGATATTTACCTGCAAAAAGTCAAACGACTCTCTTTGATGTTGGCAAAAAAAATCATGAAGTTTGACTTTGGTTTGACCACAGTTGACCTCAGTTTGACCTTTTAACTGCATTGACTGCTTTTGACTTATCTGATCATCTGACTGAGCGAACTTTTGAGAAAAGTCTTGAAACTTGACATGGGGGTTCTTATACACATATAAGATGTTATGAAGCTCACTTGAAGTCTTGGAAGTCCATTTAGCCTGATTAAAGTCAAAACCCTAGTTTTGGATGCACTGCTTAGGAGGTGCATTGTCTGAGGGAATTGTCAACTCTTCTGACCAATTGTGAATTTTGTGAACCTTGTGAACCTTCTTGGAACACAAAGTCTTGTATTGTGAGGGCAAATTTTGGGGTGCAACAGCTGCCCCTGTTCAATTTTCTGAAACCTGAGGGGTTAGATTGGTATATTTGCCAGTCGTAACCTGGAAGGTTGAAGGGGATTGAACACAAAAGCCCAAAAATTTGCACTCACCAGTGCATGGAGTGATATTGATGGTTGGTTGAACATGATTGAGTGGGCTTAAAGATGCCACTAGGGGAAAGTTCTTCAGTAGTATAATGAGAACTATCAGGAGTCTGGAGTAATACTGATGTAACAGCATGTCTTCATGAGGATAGAGCAATCAATAATGATAACCCTAAAGCAGTCTTGAAGTGATAAATCTGACCTCAGGAGGATAGAGCAATCAATAGCTCTAAAGCAGTCTTGAAGTAATAATGGCTTCAGGAGGATAGAGCAATCAATAGCTCTAAAGCAGTCTTGAAGTAATAATGTGATATGTCTTCAGGAGGATAGAGCAATCAATAGCTCTAAAGCAGTCTTGAAGCAATGATTTCAGGAGGGTAGAGCAATGGATAGCTCTAAAGCAGTCTTGAAATGATAATGTAATTTCAGGAGGATAGAGCAATGGATAACTCTAAAGCAGTCTTGAAATAATTAGATGGCTTCAGGAGGATAGAGCAATGAATAGCTCTAAAGCAGTCTTGAAGTAGTAATATGACCTCATGAGGATAGAGCAATGAATAGCTCTAAAGCAGTCTTGAAGTAATAGGATGATTTCAGGAGGATAGAGCAATCAGTAGCTCTAAAGCAGTCTTGAAGTCATGAGAGGCTATCAGGAGGATAAAATAACCCTGAGGTTACAATAAAGCAGTCCCAAAGTAATAAGAAGCTCATCAGGAGGATAAAGTAACCCTGAGGTTACAATAAAGCAGTCCCAAAGATCATAAGATTATTTGTTGGATAATTAACCTGAAAACAAGGTAGCATTCTGTATAACAACATTAGTTTATGCTTTATGTATGCATGTATGACATGAAGCACTTAGGTAATGTACTATAGACATATATGTTATGGTATGATGTAAATGATGTATGTATGCTATGACACTGCTGGGAGTGTCTGGATATCCTTGTATAACAACTGCTGGCCAAGGAAAATAAATCCCGATTCGTTGTTGAAGAATATATAATCCTCCGTCTGCTGGGGATAACAAGGTATAGATAACCTCTCGTTGTTGGGGATAACAAGGTATAGATAACCTCCCGTCTTCGTTCATCGTGCCCTTATTGGAAAGCAATTTCCCGTATATCCGTATGAGGATAAAAGAGATGGATATAAATTCCAGGGGAGATTAGACTTTGTGAAAATGGATTAGTCCTACTGATGGTTTGTAACTGTCTTGTAAAGATGAACCGGCGAAGCTTCGTTGAAATCCTTCCCTCGTTCGTCCTTAGTAAATACTATTACTGCATTTTCATGCATTTCTGGTAAACATCAATCATATTAAAAGCATACATGCATTTCTGGTATACATCAATCATATTCAAAGGCATACATACATTCAAACACAACCAATGGACGTTTCGCTTATGTAAATAGGGTAAAAGTAAATCTGGATTCAAAAGATGGAGTTTATTTATATCAAAAGTGACCCATACACGGGTAAGTTTGTACAAGGAGACATAAACCCTAGTAAGAGAATTTTGTCATGAAGTTTTACAAAAAGAATCAGCTATGTGGGAAATAATCCTATTGAGTTTCAATTCTACTATTGCCACTCAAGTATCTCATCTTCTTGCTGTTGAGACGGAAACGATTGGATTGAGCTTTATCTGTTTGAGCTTGAGTAAGTAGTACAACTGGTTGCAGTTTCATGAGTGATCCAAACGAGACATAGTCATACGCTTTAATCCCTAACTTTTGCCTGGATTGCCCTTTCAGGTTTTCAATCCACCGGGATACCCTTTTTTGCCCAAGCCGCCTTTTCAGGTTTTCGACTTGCCGGGTGTACATCTTTTTATATATATATCCCTAATTTTTGCCCAAACCCTTTTGGTTTGCCGGGATGCCCTTATTTTTGCCTAGGCCTGTCAACCTAGCGGGTCTCTTTTTATGCGTAGTATTTTTTAACTATGTCTGCGTTTACAGGTTGTGGGAAGTCTTCACCATCCATTGTAGTCAGTATCATGGCACCTCCTGAGAACACTGTCTTGACTACAAATGGTCCCTCATATGTTGGAGTCCACTTGCCCCTAGGATCACCCTGTGGTAATATGATACGCTTGATTACCAAGTCACCAGCCTGATATACCTTTGGCTTAACCTTCTTGTTAAAAGCTTTGATCATCCGTTTCTGGTACATCTGGCCATGACAAACTGCTGCTAACCTTTTCTCATCAATCAAATTTATCTGGTCAAGTCGAGTCTGAATCCACTCATCTTCATCCAAGCCTGCATCCTTCATAATTCTCAAGGAACTGAATCTTCATATCAATAGCAACTTGCATACCCATGATACATGCCTCATACTCAGCCATGTTATTGGTACAATAGAAACAAAGTCTGGCAGTAATCGGGGTATGACAACCTTCAGGGGAACTAATCACAACACCAACACCATTACCATGTGCATTGGAGGCACCATCAAAAACCATAGTCCATCGGGATCCTTGTTCAGGTCTGTCATATTGTCCCGGTTCTTTGGTAACAGACATAATGTCTTCATCAGGGAACTCAAAATTCATTGACTGGTAATCATCTACTGCTTGATGAGCCAAATGATCAGCAACAACACTCCCCTTAATGGCCTTCTGAGTAGTATACTGTATATCATATTCCGTCAAGATCATTTGCCATCTTGCAATTCTTCCGGAAAGAGCAGGTTTCTCAAATATGTACTTGATTGGATCCATCTTCGAAATCAACAAGGTAGTATGGGTCAACATATACTGTCTTAGTCGGCGAGCAGCCCATGCCAAAGCGCAGCAAGTTTTCTCGAGCAGTGAGTATCTTGTTTCACAGTCGGTAAACTTTTTGCTAAGGTAGTATATTGCCTGCTCTTTTCGACCAGACTCGTCATGTTGCCCCAATACACACCCCATTGAGTTGTCTAATACTGTTAAATACATAATCAAGGGTCTTCCATCAACTGGTGGCATTAAAATTGGAGGTTCTAGCAAATATCTCTTGATTTCATCAAAGGCAGTCTGGCACTCATCATTCCATTCCATCACCTGATCTTTCTTCAACAACTTGAAGATTGGCTCACAGATGGTAGTTAATTGGGAAATAAATCTTGCAATGTAGTTCAATCGTCCCAAGAAACCTCTAACCTCCTTCTCAGTACGGGGGGCTGGCATCTCTCGTATAGCTTTCACTTTTGCAGGATCCACTTCAATACCTTTTCCACTGACAATGAAACCCAGGAGCTTTCCAGATCTAACTCCAAAAGTACACTTGTTTGGATTTAATCTCAACCTGTATTTCTTCAACCTCTCAAACAACTTGTGCAGATGATCAAGATGTTGTTCTTCATTCTGAGACCTGGCTATCATATCATCCACATATACCTCTATCTCATGATGAATCATATCATGAAACAAAGCCACCATAGCACGCTGATATGTTGCCCCTGCATTCTTCAAACCAAATGGCATTACCTTATAGCAAAAGGTGCCCCACTGTGTCACAAATGTAGTCTTCTCCATATCTTCAGGTGCCATCTTGATTTGATTGTAACCAGAGAAACCATCCATAAAAGAGAATACCTTATGCTGAGCAGTGTTGTCTACCAGAATATCGATATGAGGAAGTGGAAAGTCATCTTTAGGGCTAGCCTTGTTCAGATCTCTGTAGTCTACACACATACGTACCTTACCATCTTTTTTAGGAACTGGTACCACATTTGCAACCCACTGAGGATAAGAAGTTACGGCCAAGAACCCTGCATTGAACTGTTTCATTACCTCTGCTTTGATCTTTTCTGACATTTCAGGACGCATACGACGAACCTTCTGCTTCTTTGGACGACAATCTTCTTTCACTGGCAAACGGTGAACCACAATGTCTGTATCCAACCCTGGCATATCTTCATAAGACCAAGCAAAGATCTCCACATAGTCACGTAGCATCTGAATCAACCTGCTCTTGACACTGTCCTCTAAATCAGCCCCTATCTGGACCTCTTTTCTGTTTTCTTCAGTTCCCAGATTCACAACTTCGATTGGCTCTTCATGTGGCTGTATAGCTTTCTCTTCTTGTTGTAACAACCTAGCAAGCCCTACAGGTATTTCACAATCGTCCTCGTTTCCGTCTTCAGTTTGATAGATTGGATTCTCGAAATTGTAATTGGCAATAGTAGAACTGTTATCAACTGGATCCAGAGTGGATGAGGATCTGCATTTTAGTGACGTGGGTGTGTGTAAGAACACATAGCTGATAAAGCAAAAATAAAAGAAAAAGAAAGACAAGGAACACAATATTTACGAAAACGAAACGTCCACTGATTTTATTGAATGAAGTATGCAAATGAAATGACAACCCGTAACAAGCACACCATTGTGCCCCGGGTAAGGCACATGGCTTGAAAGTTTTAATTGTTCCAGAAATTACAAATTTAAAAACATAACACAGTAATAGTATTTACTCCTGACTAAAGGAGATAGGGATAACATCTTCAGCTTTCCAATTATTGAGTCCAGCACCCACAGTAGGAAAAATCCATGCCTCCAAGTTGTAGTCTTCATCTTGATCTCCCACAGCATTGATAACCCCTTGATTGGTGATACGAACAGCACGGGCACGACGGACAGCCTTCTGGGACTCTTCTACTTCCAGATACTTGAAAGTGTTTACATGGCTGACAACGTATTCTTCCTCTCCAAAGACAGTAACAATTTTTCCATTCACCGGATATCTCAACTTTTGATGTAATGTGGAGGTCACAGCACCTGCCCCATGGATCCAGGGACGACCAAGCAGACATGAGTACGAAGGACGAATATCCATCACATAGAATGTAGCGGTAAACACCTGAGAGCCAACTTTGATTGGAAGATCAATTTCCCCATGCACTACTCTTCTAGAACCATCAAAAGCCTTTACCACAATATTACTGGGCTTCAATACCGTATCTTTAGGACTCAGCTTGTTCAGGACTTCCTTAGGCAACACATTCAGAGAGGAACCATTGTCTATCAGCACATGAGACAGGGTAGTGCCCCTGCATTCAATTGAAATATGCAAGGCCCTGTTATGATCCCTCTTGGCAGGGGTCAAGTCAGCATCAGAAAATCCTAACCCGTTGTCATAGGTCAGGTGAGCAACACAATTCTCAAACTGGTCCACAGAAATTGCACTGGGTACATGAGCCATCTTTAGAAACTTGATCAATGACTTGGCATGAGCCTCAGAACATAATAACAGGGAGAGCATAGAAATCTTTGAGGGAGTATGCCCCAGCTGATCAACAATATCATAATCACTCTTGCGAATGATTTTCAATACTTCTTCCATCTGCTTAGAGAGGTCATCAGCAGCTGGCACATCAGTAGATACAGGCTCAATAACAGGACCCTTGCCCCGAGCATCAGTGGTGGAAGTAACAGCAGGGGTAACTGCACTCTTAGAAGCAACTGGAGGAGAGAAGACTCTTCCACTACGAGTGATCTTGCTAGATCCAGCAATATTATCAATGTCAACAGGCATATCAGGTAAAGGCTCCTGCTTGACACCATGGATGTAAACATCAGACCCATAGTGCCAAGGCACAGCTTTGTCAGATGTATAAGGAATAGGACCAGGAGTGGTAATGATCAGAGGAGCTACTCTGGCTTCAGCAACAACTTTCACAGGACCTTCAGCAGTAATCTTGATTGGGCCCTGATGAGTGATTTTAATGGGACCCTTTGAAGTGATTCTTAGTGGTACTTTGTCAACCATGTCAACCTCTTCAATCTTCTTACCCTAAGTCAGATGATCCACCATACTTTCTACAGATGCTGGTCTTCTTTCAAACACTATAGTATATTCATCCATGAGACGTTGAATCCCATCTCTCAAAATGAAGCAACTATCCGGCTTATAGGTACAATATAGACAATCTTCATGACAACCTGGAAAGATCCCAGCTTGTACTAACCTCTTTTTGATAACAGACAATGGTGTGCTCAACTCCATAACTGAATAGACATGCAGATCTTTATCAATATCTTCATCAATGGCGTTGACAGTCTTCTAGTGATTTGGCATTGGAGCTGTAATCACATTTGGAGTACCTGGTGGATCAAACTCAATTTCTCCAGCATCAATCATATCCTGAATTTTGTTCTTCAAGACCCAGCAGTTATTAGTATCATGTCCTGGACAGTTTGAATGATATGCACATCGTGCATTGGGATTGTACTTGGGAGAGGTAACATTGGGATTCTGAGGGGCCTCCCTCAGGGTAATAAGTTCAGCTTTCAACAAGTGTTGCAATGCCTGAGCCATTGACATGTTGATCTTCGTGAACTGTCTTCTAGCCCTCTGTTGGTTGCCTTGAGGCTGCTCTGTTGTTGCAGGAGTTGGATTTGAAACATGAACTGCACTAACAGACTGATGCCTTCTGTTACGATCAGGCTGACCATACACAGCATTAGATTCTTTCTTCCCAGTGGGAGGCTTCTTTGCAGCACCTGATGAAGAAGTGCCCACTTGGATCTTACCACTCTTGATACCATTCTCTACTCGCTCTCCTGTCATGATCAACTCGGTGAAGCCAGATGATGAGCTTCCAATGAGATGACTGTAAAACGGACCATTCAGCGTACACATGAACATATCAACCAACTCCCTATCAGTCAAAGGGGGTTGAACTCTTCCAGCTAAGTCTCTCCACTTCTGAGCATACTCCTTAAAGCTTTCTTTGGCACCCATAGACATGCTTTGAAGCTGCATGCGAGTGGGGGCTAAGTCAGCATTGTATTGATACTGCTTGTAGAAAGCTTCAGCAAGGTCATTCCAATCTCTGATGTTGACACTCTCCAACTGATAATACCACTCTAGCTGAGCTCCAGATAAACTCTCTTGAAAGAAATGGATCCACAACTTCTTATCAGCAGTGTGGGGTTGAATTCTTCTAACATAAGACCTCAGATGCAATTTGGGACAAGAGACCCCATCATAGACAACAAATGTAGGAACTTTGAACCCAATGGGTATGACCACCCCAGATATCAAGCTCAAATCCTCAAAATCCAGCCCAGATGATTTCTGTAATTCCATAGCATCCATTCTATCCACCAGCATCTTGAATTTGTCTTCGTTAGGCTCATGGTAGTAGTTAGCCTCAGAATCAGAGCCCCCCATAGTGTTGTGGAGACTGCCTCTCTCCTGCTCAGATTCTTCAGATTCATAGTCTTCATCCTGTTCCTTGGTCTTGACAGGACCTTTGAACCTTCTTCCCATATTGAGCAACCCAGCAGACCTTCTAGCCTTCTTAGTCTTCTTGGCCAACAGTGTCTTCAATTCATCCTGTCCCTTGGATAGGTTCAGGATCAGCTCTTGGAACTGTGCATTCTGTGCCTGGAGATCCTTAACTGATTGTTCAAGAGCCATTGCTGAAATAAACAGCGAGAAGATGAGAAACCTGTGCACAATTATAACCCTGTGATGCAATGATATGGGAATGCATATGCAATGTTTTCAAGGACCGCAGGATTTAAATTTGCTTAAACAAACAAGAAAGTAACTTTTTATTAGTAATAACTTGTTTTGCCTTTTAGGCTTACAAAAAATGAAAACGAAATAAGTACAAAAGATGGGGTTTTAAGTCTCCCATGGACGTTTCCTCTTTGTGTTGAGGTATGAGTTGAGGTTTCGTTCCTCATGAAGTAGCTTTGTTAGCTCTAGGATCCTTGCTTGGCTTGCTTTGTAATGAGCCTCGAAGGTATCCCTTTGCTCTTTCAGTTGGATCCATGATCTCTGCAAGTCTTCCATATCAGTAGGCATGTCTGGGTGAAGGATGGTATAAGCTGTGTCTCCTTCAGCAACAGGTTCCATGGTAACTGGTAGGATGGCAGGATATGGCATCATGAGTGTCTGAGCACGAAATCGTACCCATCTGAGATAAGCCTCCATAGGAATGGTGTACTTAGGCTCCAGTGTCTTGCTGTCAATCCTGTTTACCTTTCCCCAAGCTCGTATGAATCTCTGACGGTAACCCTGAAGATCGTTGTCGTAGTCAAACACAATGCCCTGAATCAACATGTCATGTGGACCATCGCTCCGGGCGTAACCAAACTGTCGTAAAGCTAGAGATGGGTTGTAGGTGATGCCTCCTCTTATGCCTAGAAGTGGCACATTAGGAAACTCCCCACAACGGTCAATGATGGTGACATTCTCCATAGATCTGGAGCACCAATGGATGTCTGAGTGAGAAAGTGATATGATCCTCTTGGACCATCTGAACCCTTGCTCATTCTTCATTACTGAGCGAGGAAGGTGAGAAATAAACCACCTAGAAAGTAAAGGTATGCAGCACATCAAAGTTCCTCTTGCCCTTGTAGTACGGGTGTGAAGAGCATGTAGGATGTCTCCAAGTAAGGTAGGCACTGGATTGTGACTCAGGAATATGTTGATGGCATGAACGTCTATGAACTGATCAGGATTGGGGAACAACACTAAGCCATAAATCAATAAGGCTAAGATCTCCTCAACAGCATCGTAGCTCATAGCCTTCAAGAACATTTGAGCTTTATCCACTAATACCTTGGCAAGAATACCTTTAACTCCACTTCTCGTCTCTAGAACAATGTCAGACTTCTTCAGATGTAGAGCTGCAGCAATAACTTCTGGTTTAAGCTCCTTCTCTGAGCCTGTGAATGGCTTCTGATCAAGAACAGGTATACCCAGAAGTTTAGAGAACTCCTCCATGGTTGGAACCAGCTGATAATCAGGAAATGTAAAGCAATGGTACTTAGGGTCAAAGAACTGAAACAGCACACTCATCATGTCTTCACTGAACCCTGAAGTAACTAGATCCAATAAGTGACCATGTCTCTTGTTGAACTGGGAATGATCAGGCACTAGGGAAACCAACTCCTTGAGCTTAGCAGGTATCCCTACAAAGTTGATCCTGATGGTGTTTCTACGAGCAGAAGCCATGACCTGCAATAAAGAACAAAGATAAATCCTTTGGTCCTTGAAATGGTTAGGGAAAATGATATGCTTATGATGCATGATGATGTCATGATGTCATGCTCAATCACAAACATGTGGCACACACAAACAAGTCACACCATAGTCCTAGGTTTAAAGGCTTGCATGAGGTTCAAAGGCAAGTACCCTCCCCTGAAGTTAGATGGTTCATCCTGTCCTACAAAAGTAACCAGGTTCTAAGGGATCTCAATATCATTGATCCTTCACAAGGGTGGTTGTTCAGAAGGCAACTTACTTGCCAACCAAAACCCTCCAAGTTTAAGATCTCAATGAGCGTAGTATCGAGTGTCAACCAACTTCAGTCTGCACCAAAGCCGGTTACCTCACTACTTTCTAAAGGCCAAGATGAGTTAACTAGGGTTCTAAAAGTCAGTTAGTGCATTGACAACATATGGCAGCCTCAATATTATCCTCAACTTGACTTAAGGAATATAAGCACCAACCAAGAAGTCGCACTAACTATGGCCACCAGATCAACCGTATCGATATACGTCGTACAGTTTCCTTGGTCTATTGCCATTTACCTAAGGTACACTAGATCCGGGTTAGGACCTTTCACACATAAGAGCACCCCAACAATATAATAATAAAGCAAACAAGGCAAACAATTTAAAGTGATCTTAATTCCTAAGGGTACCCCTCTTAAATTTTTCCCCAGCAGAGTCGCCAGTTCTGTAACACGGTGGGAGAACTGACTTTAAACAATGTTGCGGATAGCAAGAGTCGCCACCGACTTTTATTTTATCCATAAGGAAAGGTTATAAAAGAACAGGAAAGACCTTAGAGAATATTTTGGGTCCGGGGGGTAGGTTATGAAAAGGGAAGGTGTTAGCACCCTTTTCATCCATGGTTATCCATGGGCTCTTAGGTACTTAAGCTCACTTTTGAATTGTTTTGAAATTGTAGTGTGTGAATAGAAAATTTTCAGAATAGTTTAATAATAATCCGTGTATGGATGTGAAAAAAACTTGTTTGAAAATTTTGTTGGAAATTTGTTTAAGTGTGAAAAAGTTTTGAAGTGAGCAAGTATCTAGGAGTAGCCTACCCTAATGTTTTAAGGTCTTTCTTATTCTTTATCCTTTCCTTAGTAAGACTATCCCTACTATAATGGAGTAGGTAGTCCTTACTTTGGATGTTAAGGGACATGTGAGGGACAATTGGATTTTTGAAGGCCATGGTGGGGTGTAATAAGCAAACTGGAGGGACTATCATCATTTTTCGAAAGGGACTCGATTCGTAAAGGCAACCATAAGGGACTTTGATGATTTTTCCATTTGAGGGACTTGCTTTATACACCCCACTTAACCATTATTCGTAGGCAACTTGAGGGATATCCTTAGGAAGTGAGACGGCGATTAAAATCGACTTACGTGTGTGACGTGTTTATTTTAATTATCTTTATTTAAAAGTGATCTAAATTTATTTTAATATTACATACATGTTGTTACACTCCCTAATTACTAACCATAATAATAATTAAATAATTAAACAACTTTACATCCAAGAAACAATTACAAAATAATAAGCAAAATAATTAAATAGCAAAGATAAATAAAATATAAATAAGCAATAATAAATAATAAAGGGGGTTAATTCTAAGTTTACTCGGCAAGACATCGCATCTTGTGCCTACGTATCCTTACGGGAGTGGAATCAGAGTAATCGTAGTTCCCCTCAATAGGGAGGTTAGAGACTTCTTGACTGTGGTCAAGGTCTCAAGGGGAATAAACGCATCTTAAGGACACGCTTACGTGGAGTGTAGGAACTCCAAATTTCTACGTTGAAATGTTAAGTTGAAATTAGGGTTAAATTAGGGATTCCACGGCGGGAAACCCTAAAATGAGCGCGACGGCTCTTTGACCTAATGCTAGGGGTAAAATTGTAATCTTGCCTGCGGCGAGGCATTTGTGAAAATTAGGGTTTGTAGTTTGTAGTTTTGAGGATTTGAAATTGAATGTGTGAAGTTTTACGGACTATTGGCGCGGCGGCCAAACAGTTAGACCTAACCTTCGGATGTGTGCAATGTGACAGA
The DNA here is from genome assembly GCA_963859935.3 of Lathyrus sativus. Lineage (NCBI taxonomy): Eukaryota > Viridiplantae > Streptophyta > Magnoliopsida > Fabales > Fabaceae > Lathyrus > Lathyrus sativus. The sequence goes on along the minus strand of OZ012738.1, from coordinate 553,926,428 downwards.
AATAATGGTAAACGCGTGAGATAATTGAATCATGCAAACAGAGAGATAATGTCATAATTTAAACCATGCAAGCAGAAATTTAAAGGCAGAATTTAAAGAGCGATTGTTAAGTTCGCGAGGTTACATGAGAGGAGCAGATACAATATGATAATGAAATTTGAATTGAACAATAATAAAATAAAATAAATAACGGTTCTAGTTACTATTTTAAAAAAAGATTTTAGTTATTATTTTAAATTTATCTAAAAAAAAGTTTTTCTTAAAAATAATAGGTTTTCATATTAATTTGGAAAAGATGTTAATGTTATTTATTTTAAAAAACAGATTTTTATATTATAACAAGTTTTAATAAATTAATGATAATAATAATAATAATAGTAATAATAATAATAATAATGATAATAATAATAAATAATGATAATGATAATACTAATAATAATAATAATAATAAGAAATAATGATAATAATAATACTAATAATAATAATAATAATAATAAAACAATAATGAATTTTAAATGTGCCAAATAACCCAACAATGTTGCTAACGCAGAAATGCGCTCATCGCAACCAGATCTAAATCGGACGAAACAAAATTTATCGCAAAGAAAAAGAAATTAAGCAAAAAATAGTATTATTGCTCACACAAAAATGCGATCATCGCAACCAGATCGAACTAACACAAATGTCACGCGTCATGCACACAAATGTGCAAACATCGTATCGACATAATTCGATCAAAGATTAATCTTATATATATAAACTCTAACAATTTAAAAATTATATATATATAAACGTAACAGTAATAGATAAAGAAAAAGAAATAACGGTAATAGATGAAGAAAAAGAAATAACGGTAAAAGATGAAGAAAAAGAAACAACAGTAATAGATGAAGGAAAAGAAATAACGGTAAACGATGAAGAAAAAGAAACAATAGTAATGGATGAAGAAGAAAACTAAATAACGGCAAACGGCACTCACTTCTCTTAGGTTTTTTTCATTCTCCCCCTCTTTTCCAACAAGGCAACACATGTATATATAGGGAACAAATTAGGGTTAACACCAAATTGTCAATAATGTCCCTAAAGCCCATTTTAAAGCCCAAACTAAATAATTAGTTAAGAAAAAATAAAATTTAAATAATTTAAAATAATTAAAATAAACTTAAAATAAAAACTAATAATCCTATTGATTCCTAAAATAAAAAATATTATAAAAAGAACAAAATTTTTTTCAATATTTTTTATTTTATGATTTTTTTGGGATATTTTTATGAATAATTTAGAAAAAAGTGAAAAAAATAATATTTTAAAAAATGATTTAATTAAAATACGAAAATAATAATTAAATAATAATAAAAAACTATTTTTGTTATTTTTTTAATGAAAGATAGAAAAATTTAGAGTAAAAATAATAAAAAACAAAAAAAAAGTGACAAAGGTGAGATTCGAACTCTCAACCTCTCACACTCATAACTCCTTACACATGTCCTCCTGCCAATTGTGCCATTTTTACTTTTTAGAAAAAGAATGCATGCCATATGATATTTACCTGCAAAAATTCAAACGACTCTCTTTGATGTTGGCAAAAAAAATCATGAAGTTTGACTTTGGTTTGACCACAGTTGACCTCAGTTTGACCTTTTAACTGCATTGACTGCTTTTGACTTATCTGATCATCTGACTGAGCGAACTTTTGAGAAAAGTCTTGAAACTTGACATGGGGGTTCTTATACACATATAAGATGTTATGAAGCTCACTTGAAGTCTTGGAAGTCCATTTAGCCTGATTAAAGTCAAAACCCTAGTTTTGGATGCACTGCTTAGGAGGTGCATTGTCTGAGGGAATTGTCAACTCTTCTGACCAATTGTGAATTTTGTGAACCTTGTGAACCTTCTTGGAACACAAAGTCTTGTATTGTGAGGGAAAATTTTGGGGTGCAACAGCTGGCGCTGAAGTTTAACGACACTCTCTTCTTCAGAAAAGCTTTCTTTTGAATTATGGGCCCACGGGGCAAAAAGGTTTGAGGTTTGTTTTCTGTCTTTTACGAAAGAAGTGTTTTTTATTGTGTTTGCAATTTCAATCGCACTAAAGACTATGACCTGAGAGTGAATGCGTCGCATGTCACCCAAAGGGTGCCATACTAGACATCCAGACTGTTGAAAAGAAGCTCTCCAACAATCCTTTCTCAGATAGCTTAAGGCTCGTATCGTACGAAAGAAATCATTCATGATTACTGTATCTTAAGCTGTTTTGAGATGAGAAGAGAACAAGCTCAACTACGGGGAGACTATCAAGTCCTACTGTTGTCATGCCAAGGATTCATCCTATGGTTGAGGTTTGAAACAGGGAACTCCTAAAAATTATCATGCATAGGTTTCAACCTAAACTTCTATCATCATTTCCTTATCAAAGGAAATGAGAGTCCTAAGGGATCATGTCAATGATACACAGAAACAGATAAAGCATCAGCTTAAACAGTAAACAGTAATACGGTAAAATGCATGCAATGCAAGTGAGGGAGGAAATGTGTGTGGGGTATCAGCCTCCACAAGCTCATCTCAACCTCAAGCCAGAATGAATAACAGTAATCATACTGAGGAAAATAAAACAACATGCTATCAAGCAAAACACAGTAAGCTGCAATCATACAGAAGAAATAACATTCTATCAAGCAAAATAAACCACATGGGCAAAGGAGCTGGGCTCTACCGAATATCTGCAAGCAAAGTCATACAGTAACAATAAAAGCAGAGGGAGCAACTCAACCTCTAGTGCAATCATGCTCCTAGATTAAAGTTAGTCTAGATATGGACTTATTCTAATGCATCAAGCAAGTCAAACAAGGCACATCAGCAATACAGAGAAGAAACATACAAGAAAGCAGATCAACCCCTCCCTCTTCCAACTCCAAGCCTCAGCTCTTCTGACAGCAACACAATCTTCAGACCTCCATCATTCTTGACAAATATCAATTTTCTTCTCCAGGTTTCAACCCTTCAACATAGGTTTCAACTTATCCTTCTTCTCTAAGCTTCAGCTCCTTAATCAGTTCCACCTTCAGGTTTCACTCTTACCCACAAGTATCAACTTGATCCCTTTGTTCTTCAAGCTTCAGCTCTTCAGTCAATCTCAATTGGATCCTCTTCATCTACAAGCTTCAGCTTCTCAGAGTAGTCCTCAATCATCTGGAAATGTCAACTTTATCCTTCAATTTTTAAACCTCAGCTCTCCTTTCAGTCTTTACTGGATCTTCATTGGGTCTTCAAGTATCAACTTGCTCTCCTTGCTCTCCAAGCTTCAGCTGCAATGGTAATGCTCAGGGAATCATCTTCTTCCATACTCTTCAATGAAGTCTTCGTCTTCACACTCAAGCCCAACATCTCTCAAGATACTCAAACCAGAAGAAATCACTTAACTGGATAAGCTAGGATATTAAACTGCTTATTGACCACCAAAGGTGACCTATAAGGGTTCAACATCAAAAGAATGGTTCCCTCAAAAGTTCTAATTCCTAGATACCATCACTTATCCCTCCAAAGGAGGGAGGTGAATACCATGGAAGGACCTTGAATCATGGGTAAGAATGGAGGTGAAAGATACCATCCATGTTTAAGAAAGGAATCAACTAAGTCTAAGCTCTACTTAATTCCTAACCCTAAAACAACAACAAAACAAACAAGTCCTCAAGCTCTCAAGTTCCTTCTTCAATCCTCAAATCCTCCACTATGCTCCTCCATGCTCCACAAAGCAAGACCAAGCCCACCAAGCCAAGCAAAAGCCCACTAAGCAAAGCAAAACAAAATACAAGCCCACAAGGGCAACACAAACAACAATCAACTACAAAAATCAATTAAAAATAGTATATTATTATATTAAAATCTAATATAATTTCTAGGGGATCCTATATGACTACCCTTAATACCATATATGTCCCAATATCTAACTTGACCTAGAAACCCAAAATTCTAGTGTTATTGTGGACCTATGTTAAGGATTGACCTAAATCTACACAACCTAAAGTCATCTAATCAAAACTAATAAAAAACTAATCACAAAATTATGGAGTAAATCCAGAGGGGAGATAAAGTCCTAATCTAACTATCCTAAAAAGAATGGTTCAAAAATATGAAGGGAACTAGCTAAACAAAATTCCACAAAACTATGCATCAACATAAAAGGAATTAAAATGCTATTAAAAGAGAAAATACACAAAAAATTTTAAAAATGCATGAAATGCAAATAATTTGATTTTATAATTTTCTAGACATTAATATGAAATAGGAGAAAAAATCCCCATGCCAAAATCATTATTTTTCTATTTAATATGATTTTTCAAAGTTTAAAATAAAATGGAGAAAAAGAAATTAAAATATGAAATGTTTGGTGCAGATAGCAATGGTATGCAGTTCAATATGAGAATGGGCTTGAAACGGGGGTGCGTAAAGCAAATGCGCTAGGCCCATGATTCAATCAGAAAATCAAATCACAAAATATAAAGAAAAAGAAAAAAGCACGGTGCATTTAGTAAAGAAAATCAGTTCAAATCTACAATGGGCCATGGATGGGGGTGTGGCTATCAATCAATCCACTAAAGCCCAAACCTCACTTTTAATGAAACGCCGCGTTTCATTGTCTTCAGACTTCCTTCTTCAAATGCAAAATTAAATCCCAGCCTCACGATCTAGGTCCAGTCAATGAGTCCTTGCATGATCCAACGACCATGGAGTCATCTTCTTCCTCCAGCCATGGAAATGGAGGGAAAGCTCCATGAACAGAGCTTCAAATATCAAGCTTCTTCTAACTCGGACTCCATCCAAACTCAACCAAAATCCATGGTTCAAAACCTTAATCTGTTCTAAATTTCATGCTGATCACAACCATAGCCTTAGAATTTAAAGAATCATCCTCAATCTCTAAACCCGATCCAAAATCAAAACTATGCTCAAACTTCAACTTTGACCAATCTTGAAATTGATTACCCCAGAATGATCACCACCTCACACTGGTTAAATCTTGCTACTAAGCTCATGCCATATCTCATTATACATCGTGTTCTTGATCAAAACAAAATTGGTGTCACTGACTCAAACTTCACCAAATGATCTCAAAGTTTCCAGAATCCATCTCCTACTTGTCTCTAACCATTCTAACCTAACAAATCTAACTAATTATGCTTAAATTAGGGTGTAGAAGAAAAGTTGCAAACCTGTCAAATCTTGAATACCAGATAGGTCAAACCTCCACTTCAATCTCTCAAACTCTTCAGAATCACTCCTTGATTGATGTTAGTGCTTCTGTTTGCAAAAGATTTGATCCAAGAAGCTTGAATCTCCAAATCCGATCTTGACTTGCAGCTCCCAAAGTCCAAATGCTAATTCTTCAATTCTTCATGATCTTGCCCTCAATTTGGTATGCACACATTCAGTATGATCAATGGAAGATGTTAGGATTGAAAGAATCAATGGAAATGATGTGGAATGTAGAAATTGATTTCAACTTGCAATGGAAGAAATTGAAATGGCTATCTCACTCTCCTCTCTAATCTCTCACCAACCTTGCATCTGAGCAAGTTCTAATCACTATATAGGATGATTCTAAACCATCCAGAACTTTCTGGAATCATCCAATGAGAATTTGAGATTCTCATGCCATGAGTTTTTGATTTCAATCCATCTCATGTACCATCTCATGCTATACCTCTTGCAGCAGCTTGTATCTCCTTGAAAATCTCCTTAGATGAGATACATGACATGTTAGGATACTTTACTAGCTTGTGCATTGCTCTCCCTTGTGTTTTGCATATGTACCTTAATATGCAAGCAATCATTTTCCAAAGCAAGTCCATGATCTAAACCTTAAATCAAAAATGTGGCTGAACCATTGTTTTTAAAATGCTTTCTAGAGTCAAAATGACCTATTACATGCCATGGTTTGGATGTGTAGCTTGGAAATTTCAATTTCCAACTTTGACTTATTTAACTTATGCCTCCATTTTAGGTCATTTTTACCATTTTGAGCTACAAGCCTTTTCAACATCTCATGACCTCCTTACTAGCCTTAAAACATCATTTTAAGCAAGTTTGATGTTGAATATGTTTCCATTTGAAGCTTGGAAATAGGAGTTATGGCCTTATGCTTGAAATGACCTATAATCTCCAAATGACCAAAATGCCCTTGACTTGTCAAAGCCATAACTTGAGTTATACAAATCCTATCAAGGACTTCTAGTACTCTATAGAAAGCTAAGAAGATAAGGAACAACATTCATGTTTACCAAAAGTTCATAGGAATCATCCTTCTTGGGAAAAAGTTGGATGCAAGTGGGGTGACTTTCAAGGCCCCAGATTCACATACCTCAGATGACCTGTAACTTGTCAAAGTCATAACTTGAGCTCTACAAATCCTATAAAGGACTTATAGTACTCAAATTAAAGTTAAGAGCAAGCTCTACAACATTCATGTTGGGTGTAAGATGAGATGACAATCACATCGTGAGCTAAACTGCCTTGAAGATAGGGGTCAAACTAGGGGATTTTACACTGTCAAGCCTTAGAAACCCTAGCTTGAAACTTCTCAAACTCCTCAATCATGATGATTTGATCTTGGAATCATCCTTATAGCATATCAATGCATCAATCTATGATCACATGGATCTTGGATTAGGTCTCAACCCTCTCCAGATCATCAGTTGACCTAGGGTTGACTCAGTCAAACCCTAATTACACCACTCATGGCTGGGTCTCTTTAATCTTGCACAATGACCTCTCTAGGCTTCATGATGGCTTTCAAGACATCTCACAAGCTCTCTCAAAGCTTCAAGTCCATCCTCATAGCTCCAGAATCATCTGAGGAGCTCCCACAACTCTCAAGTTAGGAGGCACACAACCTTGGTTCCAACCAATCTCTCTGAGGATCTCTTAACTTCTCTGACAAAGATATCAACCCTTGCACACTTGAATAGCCCTCTTGGCTAGCTTCAAAGTCTTGTGGTGCTCTTGATTGGTAATCATACCTCTTGATCTCCTGCACACATGTCAATGAAATGCAAGTGATAATGCTAATATGAATGAGATGAACCACAAGCTAGATAAAGAAATGTTGGTCAAATTTTGGGGTGCAACAGGCTATAATAAAAGATTCACCCTGTAACTACCTCTCAAGATGAAACATCAATCTTAAAGCTATAATTTGAGTGGTCTAATGTTGAATATGAAGAATCTCTTAGAAAATCCAAGGCCTTTAATGTTATTTTCAATGGCGTGGGCAATACCATGTTTAGATTAATTAACGCAAGTAGTGAAGCCAGAGAGGCATGAGAGATTCTTAAAACTGCACATGAAGGAAGATCAATCCATCAATGAATTCAACATTAAATTGTGTGACATTGCCAACCCTTCTTTTGCATTAGGAGAGAAGATGTGTGAATAAAAGCTGACCATAAAGATATTAAGATCCCCACCTAAAAAGTTTAATATAAAGGTCGGAATTATTGAAGAAACCCAAGACATTAGCACCATCAAAGTGGATGAACTCATTGGATCTTTGCAAACCTTTGAGACGACAATAAATGATAGAATTGAAAAGAAAAATAAGAGTATTATCTTTGTATCCAACAGTGAAGAAGATTAAGATCAACATGATACTGGAGAAAGTCTATCACATGCTATAGCTCTTGTTTGTAGAAGTTTTAACAAAGCTTTGTAGAGATTGGACAAAAGATGGAGGACATATTTCAAATACAAAGTGCCAGATAACTTCAAAAACATTGGTCCCCAATGCAAAAGTAAAGATGAAGACAAACCCAACATATGCAAAGGAAAACAATGTCATGAATGTGAAGGTTTTGGTCACATTAAAGTTGAATGTCCTACATTTTTAAAGAAACGAAAAAAGGGAATGTCAATCACTTGGATTGATTCTGATGATGATAGTGAAAAAGAAATAACTAACAAGCTGGTAGATCTCATTAAGGAATATGAATCTGTTATTGAGCCTAGTGATGAAGAAATCACTGATAAAGAGTTAGATGAATCATAAAAATTTATGTATAGTCAATGGAAGGAAGCATGTATGGTAGGAGAGAAACAAAGAAAACTATAAGTGCCTTCCTTCCAGAAGAAGAGAAACTTGACTCAACCACTGCATGCCTGGAAGAGGAAGTCACCTTGTTAAAGTCCAAACTTGATAATAAGACAAAGTTAATATGTATGTTGAATAATGATTCTAATATGCTAGATGAAATCTTGGAAGTTGGGATGATGTATAGGAAACTGAATGGAATATGGTTTGACTACAACTACATGAAAAAAGAAATCAAAATTCTCACCAAGAAGTTTGTTCCCCCCTGAAAAGAAAATTGAATTTATGATGATGGATCATATGTCTCAACATCCTGCTCGACATATGCACCCTTAATATAGAGGAAACAATAACTCTTCTTGGAAATGTCATCATTATGGAAGATATGGTCATATAAAGCCCTTTTGCTATAAACTATACGGATATCAGGCTTATACTCAACCAAGGTTCAACAGAAAAGGAGGCAAGAATATTCAAACAAGGAAAGTATGGAAACCCAAAGAAACAACCACAAGTCTCATTGCTCATACATCTCTTAGATTTTCATCAAGATAAGGTTGGTACTTTGATAGTGGATGTTTCAGGCACATGACTAGAGAAAAGGGATATCTAGGAGAGTTAAAATCATACTCCATTAGTTATTTTACCTTTAGGTATGAAGCAAGAGGAAAAATCAAGGGTATAGTCAAATTTGTATATCTAGGTCTCCTTAGCCTTGATGATGAGTTATTGATATAAGGATTAACTGCAAACTTGACCAGTATAAGTCAACTATGTGATTAAGGTCTGAATATGAGCTTCAACAAATCAGAATGCATTGTTTCCAACAAAGATCAAGAAGTGTTAATGAGATGATTAAGATCCAAAGACAATTGTTATTTGTGGGTATCTCAAAACAAAAGCCAACCCTCAACATGTTTGATATCCAAGGTAGATGGGACCAAGCTATGACACTAAAAACTTGACCATCTCAACCTTAAGAGTATGAAAAAGATCATATTTGAAGATCCTATCAAGGGATTACAAAAGATCAAGATTGAAGAAGGAAAAATTTATGGAGAGTGCCAAATAAGAAAGCAGACTAAGATGTCCCACAAGAAGCTCTAGCATCTTACCACCTCAAAAGTTATAGAGTTACTTCATGTGGATCTGATGAGGCTTATACAAGTAGAAAGCCTGGTTCAGAAAAGATATGTATTTGTGTATGTGGATTATTTTTCAAGGCACACTTGGATCAACTTTATTAAATAAAAATTTGTCATGTATGATGTTTTCAATATGGTAGAACATTGTGTTCAACAAATGCCATATGAAGTTTAGATGAGTCTTGTAGGAAGTCTCACCTAAGAGACATTTTTTTACTAAATTATTAGATGTTGTTCAGTTTGAAAAGCTAAAGGGTGTCATTGGTATTTGCATGCATGAAATCTTATGCCAATTAATTCAAGGGAGGCGTGCAATAAAAAAAGAAAGTTTCTCTCTCCTATGATCATTGTAGCACGTAAAATAAGGGAAATCTCTTCCAATTCAAATTTTTATCATAGCTACTCCTCCCTCACATGCAAAAATAACTTTTCATTCTCTCTCTATTGTTCTAGCACATATGTTCACCTTCATCTCTCAAATGTTCCTCAAACCTGTTCAAAAATGAGCCAAAAAGCTAATAAAGCTAAACCTTCTGAATCCAAACCTGTTAACAATTGGTATGAGGTTAAAATACTAGGAGTAAAGATTGAGGAGAAAGGAAAATCAAATAAAAATAGGGTTTCTAGATCTAGCAACAATGTTGATGAACCTGGTGTGATTCTAAACCCCGTACCTCTGCAAATGGTTGTTCTAGTTGGCATTTCAATAAAAAAAAGATCAAAGAGTGTTGCCACAAAGAAGAAGAAATCATCTAAAAAGGTTATTATTTTTGAAAAGGAACCATTTGTGCATGTTAATAATCTTATTGAATCTATGGATGTTGCTAAGGAAGTTGATTCCAACTTCATTGGGAAAATCATTGGTCATGCTGAAACCATTCTTGAGGAACCACATGTTAAACCAAATATTGGAACGTATGTTCCAATATTTGGTGAACCACAAGTTAAATCCCATACTGAACCAGCTGTGGATATTCATGTGTTTGACACTCGTCTTAATGATACTTCCTCTGAAGATTGGAGTGATGTGGAATCTCATCATGTAGAGGCTAAGGCTCGGAGTAAGAAGGGTAAAGATAATGATAAAGAAAATGAGGATTATGATATTCCCATTTCCAATATCATGAAGAGGATTATTGAAAATGTTAATAATTCTCAAGAGAAAGCTACAGAAGAAGAAGTGGTGAATATTTATGAAGAAACTGAGATTCATGGAGAACCATCAGTGACAGTAATGAAAAGTATGTTAAATATGTAGCTGATAGAGTTAAAGACAAAAGGAAGCAAATAATTGTTACTCCTAAGTTTTCTAAGAAGAATATTGAGGAGGAAAAGCAAAAGTATCCTAAAGAAAAACCCATGAAAAGGAGGAAATTAAAGGAAAAAGTTACTGAGAAGAAGTATCTAAAGAGAAAACTTATGCAAATAAGGGACTATGGGACAGATGATGAACCATACGTCCTAGACATTAGGACTTCTTCTAGGAGAAATATTAGAGGAAAAATAGTTCATGTTAATATTCCAATTGCCCCCTTGGATAACATATCATTCGAGTTATAAAAAAGTGTGCAAAAGTGGAAGCATGTGTTTCAGAGAAGAATTGTTCCTCAAAGAGGGCTTAGCAAAGAAGCTATTAATTTTCAAGAGATTATGGATTTGCTGAAGGATGTTGGGCCAATGAAGATTATATTAGACATTGGTCCTTGTCATGAGAAACTGGTCAAGGAATTAATTATCAAGATATCCAATTAATGTAATATTGAAGGAGTCAAAGAATTTAGGAAGGTTTTTGTAAGAGATTTATGTGTGAAATTCTCTCATGAAATCATTAATGAATATTTAGGGAGAATCAAGTAATGGCTGAAGAACCTGATGAAGTTCGAGCGTAAAATATGCAGTGTTGAACAGGATTGGTGCATCCAACTGGGCACCCAATAACCACAGTTCAGGAATAACTTCTACCCTAGCCAAACTAATATATCAAATAGGAACCAAGTCCATATAAATTTTGGAGAGTATGTGTTTAAGAAAACTATGAAGCATTATGATTCCTATGTTGTTAAGCTCCCCATAGGTTTTCCTTGTTTGATAATTAGAATCATCTTGAAGCAATACCCCAATATTATGCATAATGAAGAAATGAAGAGCATAAAGGCAGTAACACTAACCTTTGACTACATTTTGTTTGTTGGAACACATGCTCTATACGTTATGTCAAGAAATCAAGATAAAGTTTCTGATGGAAACTCTTCTAGAACTAAGGCAAAAGTCCTCAAGTGAAGAAGAATAATCAAGTTATAAAGACTGAAGTCATCAGGCTGGAGTTGTTTATGTTATTTTTCAAGAAATTTATTTTGAAGATTGATATGTTTTTATTTTGGCCCTTGCATATGGGCATTTTTTTGGTTCTGTATTGATCCTTTAATAACGACTTCTACAATATAAGTATGATTCCAGCTATTCTGGTTTTGGTACTCAGTGTGTTTCTGGATTTTGATTGATGCTTTGGTTTTCATTTTCAAACCTTTGCCAAATTGTGGCAAAAATAGGGAGTAATAGTGTGTGCATGCACATATGCTTAGCTTATGATGTGAGCTCATGTTTGATGCTTGATTTAACCTCTTAAGGTAGAAACCACCTTGCAAGTTATATGTGTCACTTATGCTGTTACGATGTTCTGAGGTTATGATGTGGTGTGCTACTTTTAGTTCATAATTAATTGTTGTGGCTCACATGCTGGAACATATGGTCTGGCCTCTGGCCTTCAACTATGTGAGCACGTGTGTACGTTTTATGTTGCTGATGATTGTTGCTATTGTAGTATGCTCTGATATGTGTGTATATGCGTATTCTTCTGAATGAGAATTTTATTTATTTATTTACTCCTGCATATCTTGTAGAAAAGTTATAAGTTATTTTATCCAAAATTTCCCAAAAGGGATATTGTTGTTCCTTTGGTTGGTTGCTTTAGGTAAAATAATATGGGCAAAACAAGATGAATTTGTGAAAAGGAAATGTAACACCCTTTTCTACCCCAAGATTATAATGACATATCAATCACATTTATTAGAGTAAAATATTAAACACAATAAAAATCACCTCAAAGGGCATACATTTCTCAATAACTCAAATAAAAGTCAATGCTCCGTAAACAACAGGTTTTCCCAAAATTACTCAAAAGGCAGCGGAACTCAAAAAGGCAAAATCCAAAGTTTTCCTTGCGCAAAAACATAATGAAAATAACAACAATCAATAAAACATGATTTAACTCAAAGACCCCAACCTGATGTTACACTATCAGAGCAAGACCCTCTAAGTCAACCAAAAGTCAAAAACTCCAAAAAGTCCTCGACGGAATCCACAGTTAAACCTGGTCATCTGCACGTTACCCACGTAGAGGCAACATTCAAATAGGCAGGGTGAGTAAAACGATTCATAATAATCAATATAGGAATCAATATATAAAATAGCGTCATTTTCATATTCAACATCATCATAATCATCAAGGAAACATAAAAAAGCCATAATATCATAAATTATACCAAATTGTCACATAAATGCAAATGAAACAAGACTCAGGCATGTGGTACCAATTCATCAAAATTCGATGAACACTGGGCCATCAACCCTCTATAGATCCTCATCAATATGATCAATTCTATACAAGAACTGGAGCACAACAAAATACTTCACATCCGCACAGTGGGACTGAAGCCACAAGAATCAAACACTAGACCGAAGTCCAGATTGCATATGAATGCATGATGCACACGTCAATATCATCCTCATAATAAACTCATTAGGTGCATCATCATTAATCAAAATCATCATAATAATTATGTCATCATATAATCATCAAAAAATCATGGAATCAACATCATAACTCGTCATCATTACTTATAGGAATCATTATACAATCATGTATTAATCACATATGAATCACAATCATACTCAAGGTAATTCATCCATAAAATCACAGCATCAAAGCATCAAGACAATATTGTACAAGAACACAATTCGCGAAACTCTGCTACATTCGCTGGACAGTTCATCGTGCGAGTGTTTGCCGCGCGAAGGATTGTTCGCTGCGTAAACTCGCGATTACAGCAAAACACTGCTACATACCAGCACCAAAACCAACCCAAAAATCCCTATGATTTCCTTCCCCAATGCCCCCAAAAACATCCCTAAAGCATTCCTAAGGTATTACGGTGATAAAGACACAAAATCTACGACTTATTAGGCCAATCCAGTATCATATTTACGTCTCCAATTCCCATAAAATCCTTATAATTTTTCCACATTCATTAGAGTTCTCATAATCAATTACCCTATACGGTTAAAACCTCAACAACAGATTTTGGCCACAAAGGCTTAATTTCCTTTACTCCCAAATCAGCCTCAAACCTATCAGACCATTAGTTCAAATCCCTCAAACTCATTAAACTCACCAGAAAGGCAACAATAATTCAATACTCAAAATCCCTAAACCCTTAAATCGGCTTTAAACATATTGAATCACATATTGAAAACAATGAAGGCAATACTCCTCATACTTAAACAACCTCAAAAACAGATTTGGCCGCGAAGGCCTAATTTCCTCAAACTCATAAACCTCCTAAATCCTTAAATCAGCTTTAAATACATTGAATTATATATTGAAAATAATGAAGGTAATACTCCCCATACCTTAATTTGTCGACTCTAAACTTTTCTTCTTTGATTCTTGGAAACCTCACGAAGCTTTGCCTCAATCCTCTTCCCTCAGAGCTCTGGCCTCTATTTCTTCTCTTCTCACGGTCTAACAAGAATGAATCTTAATTCCATCAAAATTCCTTTTTGTTAAACCTAACTTTGGGCCTTAAAATGGGCTTTCCAATTTCACCCTGACTAACTCCTCCTCAAATGTCCATTTTGCCCTTAATTCACTTATATTTATTTAAATTAATAATAATACCAATATATTCATATTATATACTATTATTTAAATAAATAACCCAAAATCCATAATTCTCAATACTTCATACCAACCACCGCAAATCACCAAAAATACGAATATTCCTATTTAAATAAATTAAATAAATATTCCAATAAATTTAGGGTGTTACAACTCTCCCCCACTTAAAAGAATTTTCGCCCTCGAAAATTACCTCAAGGAAACAGAGTCGGATACAACTCCCTCATCTGATCCTCACGCTCCCAAGCCTAACTTTCTCCAGCTGGTCCTCCCAAAACTACCTTTACCAAGGAAATCTCTTTACCTCGCAGTTGCTTCACTTCTCGTTTACTAATCCGTACTGGCAATGCCTCAACAATCAAGTTATCTCTCACTTGTACACCATCCATCTGAATCACATGTGACGAATCTAGAATATACTTCCTCAACTGAGACACATGAAACGTATCATGTAAATTCGCAAGTGACAACGGTAAAATAATCTGGTATGCTACTTGTTATGGTGAGAATCGTGATACCAAGCTATTGATTAACTTGAATCTTAATTCTTAAAATTCACAATCAGACTTTAATTTATCCAAAGGAAAGGTTTAAAGAAAGAAAAACCCTTTTCGCGATGTAACAACAACGCTAAAAGATTCGGGGATCGGGGGTTGGTTATACATAGGGTAGGTATTTCACATCCTAAACATCTGTAGTACTCTACAGGAACCTTTTGTTTGTTTGCATGCTAATACTTGCTGTTGCGGTGGAAATAGGATATCAAACTATTAATTAATTTGAATCACAATTCTTGATTCACAACCGCTCTTTGATTTATCCGAAGGAAAAGGTCAAAAGAGGGAAAAACCTATTTTTGCATCGTAAACACAATGCGGGGAGAGACCTAGGTAAGGGGTTGGTTAAGCTTAAGGAAGATATTAGCACCCTAAACTTCTGTAGTACTCTACAGGAACCTTTTGTTTATTGTATGCTTTTTTCATTTTATTATCTACTTTAATATATATTGAGCTAAGGGATAGAGTGACCTAAAAAAGACCTAAGGGTTAGTCCTAAGTTTACTCGGCAAGATTCGCATCTTGTGCCTACATATCCTGACGGGAATGAAATCAGAGTAATTGTAGTTCCCCTCGAAAGGGAGGTTAGAAACTTCTTGACTGTGGTCAAGGTTTCAAGGGGAGTAAACGTATCTTAAGGACACGCTTACATGGAGTCTCGAAACTCCTATTTCTACGTTGAAATGTTGAATTGAAATTAGGGTTAAAATTAGGTATTCCACGGCGGGAAATCCTAAAACAAAGTACGACGACTCTTTGACCTAAAAGCTAGGGTAAAGGGTACTTTCGTCCACGGCGGAACGCCTAGGCTATTAGGGTTTTGGAAACAGTCAAGGGTTAGGACTATTGACTCAGCGGTCAAACGACTAGACCTAATTCCTTCGGAAGGGGAAATTAACAGCTAATCATGCAAGATATGACAAATTATTATGCGGCAGAAATAACGTGCAGAAAGTAAAGAAAGCTGTAAAGAAAGAGTCGCGATGATCACCCACGTAAATTACAAGTCCCAAAAAAAATGCGAAAAAATAAAATAACTGCGATCATGGCCTCGCATAAATTACATCTATGAAAAACAATATGCAAGAATAATAAATTGCGACGATGCATTGCATAATTACAACCGAAAAAAAATGAAAATAAGATAAAATGAGAAATTAGTAACCAAGGACAAAAAGGAGAAACAATGAAAGTTAGATGAAAATTAAACGGGAAAGGTTAGGAATTTTAGAAATTTTTTTAGGTGAGAAATTTAGTTTTAAGAAAGAAAAATTTAGGATTAAAGGAAAATTAATTTTAATTTTTATGTTTTAAAAGGTTAGCAATTTATTAAAAATTTTAATTCATTTTAAAAAAGATTTTTAATTTTGGGAGAAAAAGTTCTTTGGTTAATATTTTTAAAGAACTATTCTAATCAACTTTTAAAAAAAGGTTCCTAATTACCTTTAAGAAAAGGTTTTTAAAAAAAAGTTTTAATTTTAACAAAGGGTTTTGATTTTTGAAACACAAAGGTAAATTGCATCATTAGAGAAAAAAAAGGAAAAGGCTTGACCAATTCTTTTCCTTCCACATGCGGCGTCGCTGACCTCCGTTGTTGCCTTCTTTGAAGCTTTTGCTTCTTCTCCTCCTACTTCGCTTTCGTTGTTCATACCTGAAACCAAATAAACAAAACCAAACCCATTAATATCATAATCTTATGTTTTAGATTTTTGATGACGGTGTTTCGATGGCGAAGTGATGAAGTTTCTTCTGAGACTTTTTGCTTGGTTGTTGTCCGCCGGTGGTAGTGAGGCTCCAAAGGGTCCACGGCCGCCGTTGGATGATCCTTGTTGGTGGATCTTCTGAGTTTTTCTCAAAACTCTCTTCTTCTTCTTCTGATGACTTGTTCTTGATTTTTTGATGTTAATGAAGTTTTCTCCCCTCACTTATGTTTATATAGGTAACAAATTAGGGTTAACTCTAACCTAATGCCCATTTTAAAGCCCAACTTAAATTAATATTAGTTATAATTACAAAATTTTAAATAATTAAAATAAAATTGAAATTAATAACTCTATTTATTTATTATTATTTTTGTAAAGAATTCTTATTATTTCTAATAAAAATCCTTTATTTTTTTTAAAACATTATTATTATTTTTATTTTTTTGATATGCAAATAATAATAAAAATTAAAACTTAGCATAAAAATGTATATAATGAAAATAATATTAAAGAAAAATAAAATTAATTTAAAATGAAAAATAGAAATGAAATGAAATTATTTAAAAATGAAATGAGACTAAAATTAAAAATGAAATGAGACTAAAATTAAAAATGAAATAGAAATGAAATTGATTTTTCTTTAAACAATGAAACAATGATTGATTTAAAAATGGGATTAATTTAAAAAATGATATATGATTGATTTTAAAAATGCAATGAAATTAATTTAAAAAATGAAATATGATGAATGAAAAAAATGACACATGATTGATGAAATTAATTTAAAATAGGAAATGAAAATTGAAATGATAAATCCTTTTTTCTATTAATTCCTAGTTATTCCAATTTACCCTTCATGAACCAAAGAGCTCGCCACATGATATTTTCCTGTAAAAATCAACCAACTACACGAACTTGTTAGTGTCTGGTTAAATGCAAAAATGCAACAGAATGCGAGATAATTCTACTAATCTTAGGGAAAAATTTGGGGTATTACACTTGCTAAATGTTTACTTATGGTTTAGGATTGGGTAAAAAGGTGTAGGTAAAGACCTAATGATAGTTTCTAAGTTTGCTCGCAAGGATATCACATCCTCTGCCTATGTATTCTAACTAGGATAGAATCAGAGCAATCGTAGCTCACCTCACTAGGGATAGAGAACACTTGATTATGATCAAGGTTCCAAGGGGAACAAACATATCCATGCTTGTGTAGAGTTTATCCAAACTCTCTAGATCTAAATTGTACACTCAAGAATGGGGAGTAAGAAATCATTACTATGATTTTTACATAGAGTTAACAAACTCTATCTTTAAAGTTCTAGTTGAAGGATACTCCTAACAAGAGGTAAGTTTTTTAGACTTAAGCAAAGTCTAATGGCTATGTTCTAACTTAACTAAGTGTATAGATGACTTAACAAAGTCAAGGGAGGCTGATGAGCTATCTATGACCCAAGGGTCAATAGAGAGACTTTCCTTTGGAAGGGAAAAGATGAGGCAACTTGGATGGGAACTAAAGTGTTCCATCACTTGGGGAATAACTTAACAAAGCAATAATCATTTAAACATGATGAAGATAAGAGGCATGGTTACAACCAAGAATAAGCAAGCACCAAGATATTACAATATCATGATTTTAATCAAGATAAATGGTTACGACCAAAGCAAGTATCAAGATATTACAATATCAATGATTTCAATCAAGGTAAATGGTTACGATCAAAACAAACATTAAGATATTACGATATCAATGATTCCAATCAAGATAAATGGTTGCGACCAAAACAAACATTAAGATATTACGATATCAATGATTTCAATCAAGGTAAATGGTTACGACTAATGGAGACAATTAAGATATTATGATATCAATGATTCCAATCAAGATAAATGGTTACGACCAAAACAAACATTAAGATATTACGATATCAATGATTTCAATCAAGGTAAATGGTTACGACCAAAGTAAACATTAATATATTACGATACCAATAATTTCAATCAAGATAGATGGTTATGACCAAAGCAAACATTAAGATATTACAATATCAATGATTTCAATCAAGATAGATGGTTACGACCAAAGCAAACATTAAGATATTACGATATCAATGATTTCAATCAAGATAGATGGTTACGACCAAAGCAAACATTAAGATATTATGATATCAATGGTTGGGTAAGTTCTTTCAAGACTTAATGAATAGGTAAAAACCAATGGCATATTTTAACAAAGACGGGGTACATCTTAACAAAGATGGAAGGGGATCTTAACAAAGATAATGATGTATCTTAACAAAGATGAGGTTTCCTAGGGCTTACAAGATGACATGTATACTTACAAACATCAGGCCTAAACAAACAATGTCACAACAATGTAAGGGAGAAGTTCAAAACTTCAACGGGGGAAAACTTTTAAGTTTTAAGAAAAGATTGAACACAAATGCTTACAAGTGTCATGCCCTAAATTTGCCCATACTTTTTTTGTTAATCAAAGGCATTGGTATAAACCATCAGAGGGTCGTCAAGAAATTTTAAGATTTTTTCATTGGTGTGAGCATGAGGTATGAGCTTGTTGGGTACCTCAGAGGTCATGGTAGAGTTGGAATGATCACCCAGTTCATCTGCACAATGCCCAGGCAAAAAGCGTGAAATTAGGGTTTCAATTTTAATCAGGATAAATTTGTTTTTAAGGGTAAGACTTGTTTCCATGTCCTTCCATGTGTCATAAGGTGTGTGAGGATGGAAGATTGACCATCAATTTTAATCAGAAGAGCTTCAATTGATCAGTCAATTGAAAATCAGGAGATTTGGGGAAAAAGTCAACTGTAGTTTGAATTTTGATTTAAATGGTGGGATCATGGTCCATGAAGCTTATATGGCTTATTGAATTCTACTCAAGAAGTTTCAAGGCCTCAAAAGACCCGGAACATCAATAGTCGACTCGGTAGTCATCGATTAATCGTTTCGTTGACCAAAAAGTCAACTCTTCAACCATAAGGAATTTGACCTCAAAGTGTGAAGCAAAAATGTTCCTAATGACATATTACATCTGCCCATGAAGTTTCATGACCATTGGATCAAGGATGGAGGAGTAATAAAAAAATCAAGAAATTAGGGTTTTGAAAGGGGCAAGACCATAACTCCCTAACCACACATCCAATTGAGTTGGTTCAAAGCTCATTGGAAAGATCTTGACAGATCCTACAAAAGTCCCACAGTGGTCCATGAGCAGAAAATGCATAGATTTAGAGTTATGGCCAAAGTCATTACAAGAGGGAAAAATAACTTAGAAAAATTCTGTTATTGGCCTTTTTAGGCATGTTTTTTAGCAACTTTGAGTGGATTTTTGACCTAGTTTCATTTGGAATCTGAAGATCATGAAAACATGAAAGTTGTAGAGCTTCATGAGGGATTTCCAAAGTGTACTAGAACTCCTCCATAGCCCTTATGAGTTGAGAGTTATGAATTTAGCAAGTTGAGGTTTCAACACTTGAGTCCACCATTTTCATTTTTTCACAAACTCACCTTTTGATCACTTGAGCTATTCTCAACCATTGGATCATGTTTCTATATGTTATTTAGAGAGTATGATGAGTTAATATGCAGAAAACTAAGGGGTTTGATGGATTTGGCAAGTGATAGACAAGTTGCATTATTTTAATGAAAGAAATGAGGAAAGAGAAACTTTATGGAAGAAGTCTTGCAGCTGCAGTTCTCCTACTCCCTAGCCATACTTCAGTCACTTCTATGTCATCCTCACCACTTGATTTATGCATAAACTTGAGCCAAGAGCCTGAATTTACAGCTGTCCACAATCTTGAACAAAATTGTATTTTACAAAACTCCCTCAAAAATGCCAAAAGACAAATCTGCCCCCAAACCATTCCTTGCCTATAAATAGAGGTTTCCTATATGTTAAAAGGTACACCAGAGATCTCTAAAACCCAAGAGAAAGCCATTGCTCTCATCCTATCTTGCATTTTCTTACAAGTGAAGAAAACCATCCCAAAATACCTCAAAAATCTGCCTTGAGCAAAACATCTTCCAAAACCATTTTCACCCATTCAAAATCACCACAAACCATCCACACAATCCATAAATGACGCGTGGGAGGTGTTCAAGCCTTTAAACCAGTCAAAACCCTCATTTTCCCAAAAGTCAACTTTCAACCAAACAAAGTTTGACTTCACATATAAAATCTGCCAAATCACATACCAGACCTGTTTTGATCATCGTAAACCTCCAAACACCTTAGGTTTATGATGTACCAACTGTCCATAACCTGAAATATCATCATCATCACTTGTTTCAAGTTCTGGTCTAAGATTCACTTGTTTACTTCAAGTGCAAGAAAAGCTGTCATCTTCATCAAGGCATTGGATTGGATCTTATTTGGAGGCTTCAAGGTTTTCCATACTGCACAAACTTGCTTGGAGGTCTACAAGAGGTTGGTAGTCACTATCCTCATCTTAAACCATCATGATATTGTTTGATGTGCATTAGTTTGGTTTGAGATTAAAAGCAATGTGTTTTGAATACAATGCAGTTCATGTTTGAATCTGTCATATTTTGCTTGTTTGCTCATTAGTATGTATCACTTTCATAATCATCATACCATGTTGTATTGCTGGTGCCAAACCTTGAGATCCTCTTAAATGTCATGTATGAACATATGAGGGAATGTTGGCAACTGTTTTGAAGGGTTGAGTGCTGTTTTGATTCTGTTTCTGTTTGAAAGATGTTTATTTGCTTCTGTTGCAGCAACTCTTTTAGATCTTGACCTGTTTGCTGGTATTTTGAGGTAGAAACCCTTATGTAGTGATCCATGTGATGTTTAAACATTGTACCATTTGAACTATGCTTGATCTGCAGCATTTCTGTTCTTGCCTTGTTCAAATCATGTGCATTTTGCAACTCATAGGTCATTTTCCATTCTAGCTTATTTTTGGATCTTCCTTGTGTTCAAGCTTGGTCTATAACATGTTTTGAGTATGCTTGTGAGCTGTATAGGCTTGTTGAATTTGTCAAGGATCATTGGGATGAGTCATGTGATTGTGAGGCCTGTTTTTAATTCATGAGGACCAATGCCTTACTTTGCTGTCATGAGATATTTTGCATTATAGTTTGTTGCCTACCATTGTTATACTAAGTGAATAACTTGAACTTTGGCTTTGTGTTTGAACTATGTTTGTCAACATGAGATTATGGTATCATTGAACTTTGTTGAATAGTTGACATTGTCATCAAGGGCTATCATTTTTAGGCATTGTGGTAGAACTGTTTTGACATGATCATACCTTATTTGCATTGAAGTTGTTGTCTATTGTTGGATGTTGGTTAACATGAGAATATGATATTCTTTGAATCTGGTTGTTATTGGATAATTGGCATTGTCATGTTTCATCTTTTACATCAACTGTTGTCATCTTTAGGTTTATATAGTAGGGTTGTTTCAATGATAGCATATGCATATTTGGTCTGCATTTGTCAACTGTGATAAGCCTATGTGTATTGTGTTGATGTTTTGAAAAGCATTGCATGCATTTTGTCTTAAATTGCTTGTAGGTATCATTGATCCATGTTTTGATTGTTTGCATCAAACATACCATGCTCTTCTGTTTGTAACTCCAAACTGCCATAAGCTTTCTAATTGTCATGTGCATTAGGAGTATTAGGGTTAGTTGGTGATTGTAGGCATAGTCATGTTAAAAGTACACACTTACTGCATAAACTGTCTAAACCACTGCCATGCTGCTATGCCTTGTTTCCAACCCTTGCCAATTTTATTGATCCTTGCTGTTTGTGAATAAAACATGTTGTTTGTGCTAATTAGCATGCTAGAACTAGGTTTTAGTACTAAACTTGTTTGTGTTCATCACCATGTAGTTGTAACTTTCAGTGCAAGGCATGTTTTGAATTGGTATGTTTGGTTTGGTATTGTAACAACCAAGAACTTGCTGTCATGATGTTTGATCTATGCTTAACCTTTTAATCATGTCTTGTATAATTTGTGTTGAGATCAACTTGCCTTGGTATGAATTGTGTGTATGTGTGTAGGATTTATCATGAAAGTTTGGTTTTGACCAAGAAGTAGGCTTGCTGCCAGTTTCTATTTTGCCTCATGTGCTATCATTTTTTGTTAAGTATTCTTGCAAGCTGTTTGGAATTCATGATTTGATGCATATGTGAATCATTTAATGAATGTTGATGAGGTGAAGCATGTATGCTGCCATGAACTGTCCTTGTTTTCAAATAGCATTTCAAGCCTTTTTGTTCAAATTCAAGCTACTGCCAGATTCTGTTTAATGTTTCACTTCATGTGCTGTTATCTCTATGATGAGTCCTCTTGCAACATTGTGTTTGAACTCATATTTGTGATATGTATGAGAATCACTTTATGTGTATTGAGCTGAGGCAGGTATGCTGCATCATGACTGTCCATGTTTTCCAACAACATTTCAACATTTTTGTTCCATCCTTGCAACTTGCATGACAGATTTTGTTTGAAGTTGTTTTTGACTGATCTTGGCATGTAGAATCCATGAATAACATATTTGAAACTTGTGCATACCTTTACTTGGTCATAATCACTTATATCTTGCATCATAGCTTCCAAAATGCATTTCAACACTTTTGTTCACATAGTTGCAAGAAGCTTGACAAATTTTGTTTGGAGTTGTTTCTGTTGGATCCTTGCATCTAGAATATGTGGTTTGTGTATTTGAAAGTTGTGCATACCCTCATTTGACCATATTCATTTCTGTTTTGAGTTGTGGCTGTCAAAATGCATATCACAAACTTCCATTTGCAACTGCTTTCGGATTTTAATTTGTGCACACTATCTTGAAAAACTGATAGTGCCATTGTGTTCCTTGTTAAATTTCACACAAGTTAGACCTAAATTTTTCTAAAATTGGTTGAGTTTTGAGTGATTTATGATGTAATCGTTTTCATGACAAAATTGCCTTGTTTGCTTGCCTTGGCCCAGAATTACCAGCGTTTTTAAGTATATGTTTTATTTGGGGTGGCATAATACTTAGATGTATCGCCACCCCAGTGGTTATGCCTTTACTCTCATATTGCCTTGCCATTGCCATGTCCTGGGTTCGATCCATGTGGAGATCAACCCTTTTGTTTTATTTTTCTATTTTCCATGTTTTCACTATTTTTCCATCTCTTGCCTTCAAATTTCACACGCGCGCCTCTAGTTGAGTTGGCCAAGTTTTGAACTGATAACCCAAAGGTGGTGGGTTCAACACCCACCAAGCGCCCTCTCTCTTTTATTAATTACTAAAAACCTTTTTTTTATTTAATTGTCATTAAAATTCCAAAAAATCATAACTTCATCAATATTTATTATTTTTGATTGGTTCTTTTTGCATTAATATTGTACTTTTGCATATTTTCACATGGTATTTTAATATCCTAAGAATTGTCATTTTTGAAAACACTTTGCATTAAAAAACTGTCATGCTTCTTTTAGGGTTCTTACCCTCCTAATCATTCAAGACTTTTGATTCATTTTTCTTAAGTTTGTTGTTGTGCTTGATGTGAGATTTTGTTTGTCAAACCCTTTGTGTATGTGATTGTATTGTTTTTGTTTGTAAGCATCATATTTGTTTCACATGATTAACATTTAGAATCCCTTTGAAGTTTTTAAACTTCACACTTACATTTGTTGTGACTTTGTTTGTTTAGGCATGATGCCTGTAAGTATACACGTCATCTTGTAACCCCTTTGAAACCTCATATTTTTTAAGATGCATCTTTGTTAAAGATCCCCTTCCATCTTTATTAAGACATACCCCTTTCTTCGCTAAGATATTGCTTTGGTTTTCATCTTTCATTAGGTTTGGATAGAACCTTCCCCCCTAATACCTCGGTCCCGTACCGAGTACCCCTTTTCAAAACACCTTTCAACAAGAATTAGAATATCTTTTTGCATTGAATTAAAAAGAGAGGATTAAGTGTAGACTTCTTCCTCTCCGAGTGTTGGGATGCTCACTGTAGTGTGGGTGGTTTCGACACTCGTCTTTCAATACGAAGACGCTTGTACATTTTCAATCCCTTTTCTCCTAAAAACCTCGGTCCCGTACCGAGTCCGTTTTCAAATCTCTTCAATAAGAATCAACTTCTCCTTGTATTGTACTAAAGAGAAAGGATTAAGTGTAGACTTCTTCCTTTCCGAGTGTCGATATGCTCACTGTAGTGTGGGTGGTCTCGATACTCGTCTTTCAATACGAAGACGCGACTTTATTTACCACACCTCTTCCCATAACTTCCTTTCGCAACCTTTCTCACCTAAAACCTCGGTCTCGCACCAAGTGCATTTTCAAACTCTTTTCATAATAAAAACTTAAATGGTTGTGGAGTGGTTAGGCGTAGGCCTTTTCCTATCCCGAGTGCTGACGTTTACCATAGGGTTCTCTGTCGCAAAACACTTACCATTCAAAACCAAAAACATCTTTAATAAGAGAGCGAAGTTCTCTTTGCATTGAATTAAAAAGAGAGGATTAAAAGTAATCTTCTTCCTCTCCGAGTGTCAGGATACTCACTGTAGTGTGTGTGGTCTTGATACTCGTCTTTCAATACGAAGACGCTACGTTTGCCACACCTTTCATAACAAAAAATTTGAGATAAAGAATTGGGTACTACCTGTAGGGGTTACTATCCGAGGACTTATCTCGCCCCTAAAAATAATTCAACTAATCAAATGTGACATCTTTCCCCACATGGCGAAAATCTAATCATTTCAAAAAGGATATGTTACGTCCGTTCTACCACAAACAAGTAACGCTTAAGTCTCCTCACATGCGAGCAACAAAAACACCTAAACTGCTAGAATGCGCACGATAACATCATCCATAAAAACATTAATAAACCGTAGACCGAACTACGGCTGCTCTGATTCTTTACTTCTTTTGAGTAAAGATACGTAGGCACAAGGGCCCCAATCCTTGCCGAGCACATTCCCCCTATATCTGTAGTGCCCCGAACTACGTCGACTCTAACTTTCTCATGTCAATTGAGAATATGTAGGCCTAGGACCGCGAAGTCCTACCGAGTCTGTCCTTTCTCTTTTTCCCCCTGTTGTCGCTTGCGCGAAAATAAGGTGCCGGCATGACAGAAGAGTCGCCACCTTTCGTTATTTATCCCTCAGAGCGGGAAAGGAAACGATCAGAAAAACCTGACGAAAAAGGGTAAGACAAGGTCGTCGCAACCATTGTCTGGGTTCGGGAGTCGGTTACGCAAGGGGAAGGTATTAGCACCCCTCACGTCCGTCGTACTCGACGGGATCCTCGCTTGTTTGTTTACTTGGACGGGTTGGTTATAATCTATCTACCTATCAAGGCTGGCTGAAAAAGAAAAGAAAAATGACTCGGCAAAGCGTCACACTTTATGCCTACGTATTCTCATCAGAGAATGAGAAATCAGAGTCAACGTAGTTCGGCTAACTACGGGTTACGGGGAAAGGTTGAAGGTTGCTCGCTAGGACGTCGCGTCCTATGCCTACGTACTTTCATCTGGTATGAAAGATCAGAGCAAACGTAGTTCGGGAAACTACGGGTCATCTCCTAAAAGAAATGTTTTTTATTATGTTTGCGATCTCGACCGCACTAGAGACTATGACCTGAGAGTGAATGCGTCGCATGTCACCCAAAGGGTACCATACTAAACATCCATCCTCAGATAGCTTAAGGCTCGTAACGTACGAAAGAAATCATTCATGATTGCTGTATTTTAAACTGCTTCGAGATGAGAAGAGAACAGGCCCAACTAGGAGGGAGACTATCAAGTCCTACTGTTATCATGCCATGGATTCATCCTATGGTTGAGGTTTGAACAGGGAACTCCTAGAAGTTGTCATGCATAGGTTTCAACCTAAAAGTCTATCATCAAATCCTCATCAGAGGAAATGAGAGTCCTAAGGGATCATGTCAATGATACACCAAAACAGACAAAAGCATCAGCTTTAACAGTAAAATGCATGCAATGCAAGTGAGGGAGGAAATGTGTGTGGGGCTTCAGCCTCCACAAGCTCGTCTCGACCTCAAGCCAGTCATGAAATAACAGTAATCATACTGAAGGGTAAACAACATGCTATCAAGCAATGAACAGATAAAAGAAGTGAAGTGCCATCAGGCAAACAAAACACATGCTTGAGAAAGAATCACCTACTCTCTAATCCTAACCCTAACACAAAATCTGAATCAAATCTAAGCAAAGCCCTAAAG
This sequence comes from Lathyrus sativus, assembly GCA_963859935.3. Lineage (NCBI taxonomy): Eukaryota > Viridiplantae > Streptophyta > Magnoliopsida > Fabales > Fabaceae > Lathyrus > Lathyrus sativus. Next base: position 553,899,748 of record OZ012738.1, on the reverse strand, counting down.
CAAAACCTAACCAAAAGAAATCAATCCCAGTCTTCAAGCTTCGGAACAAGCTTACCAAAGAAAGGGAGCTAAGTAAGCAGACTCATAGTGTCTTCCTCAGGAAAGCACTAGGAGGTGTATACTCAGGAGTCATATCCTATGTGGCTCAACCACTGTGATCAGTTTACATTCCTCCTCAGGAGAAACTAAACTCACAAGCAGGCTCCAACATCACTGGATATTTAGGAAATCCTATCTGAACTAGTGGAACTAAATGAACAGACTCATAGGACCTTCCTCAGGAAAGTACTAGGAGGCTTCCACTTAGGAGTTGTATCCTATGTGGCTCAACAACTGTGATCAGTTTACATTCCTCCTCAGGAGAAACTAAACTCACAAGTTGGCTCCAACATCATTGGATACTTGAGAAATCCTAGATAAACTAATGGAACTAAGTGAATAGACCCATAGGACCTTCCTCAGGAAAGTACTAGGAGGCTTCCACTTAGGAGTTGTATCCCATGTGGCTCAACAACATGTGATCAGTTTACATTCCTCCTCAGGAGAAATTAAACTCACAAGTTGGCTCCAACATCATTGGATACTTAAGAAAGAGGTGAGAAGAAAGAATGAAAGTCATTCATAGTGCCTTCCTCAGGAAAGTACCATGAACTTCCTTCAAACTTCAGGATCTCAAACCTCACAGACAGGGAACAAGCCAAGCTCTGGGTCTCTGAGTCTTGATCTACAATCTTCTCTTCCATCATGCTCTCCAACAAGCTCTTCAAGACAACACAAGCCCCACAACAAATTCCTCAAAATAAACCCCAGGGATGAACAGATAACCACAGAACAGACAAAATCAGCAGCCAACTTCAGAAAATACCTAAAAATACTAAACCAAGGGGGAAAAATCTAACAATTATTCACAAGGGTCTTCAACATCTACCCATAACATCCACATATGCCCCTACCCAAAAATCAAGACAAAACTATCTAAAGAAAATGAATTTTCTTACCTATGCATTCCCAAACCCTAATTAGGATACCCTAATGCTAACCTAATTAAACTAACCAAATTTTAATCTAAAAATCAAGAATTAAATCCTATGGGGAACTATGATTCAATATCTAAACACACCAAAAAAAATGAGTTAAAAATCCTAAGGGAAAGTCCTAGAATAAATTATACAAAATTGAATATCAAACTAAACATATTAAAAAGCTATTAAAATGAAAAATACACTAAAAATATGAAAAGAAAATAAAATGGACATTTTATTTATCTATATTTTTCTAGGCAAGTTTATGAACACATGAAAAAAACAAGAATTAAAAAATATTAAATTTTCTATTTTTTATGAATTTTATAAAAGACAAACAATAAAAGAAAATAAAAAAAGAATTAAAGGGGATGGGGGTGAAAATAGCAAGGCAGGTTAGTTGATTTCCAGATGGGCTGATTATGGGGGGGTGCGCGTAGAAATCTGGATAAGCCCAGGCGCTCCTCACTGAACAAAACGACGACGTTTCAATTTTAAATTCTCCCTCCAATTTCTTAATTAATCTGGGCCGTAGATTGAGATGATTTAGTCAACTAGCCAGGCTGATCCAAGGGTGGTCAGTCGTCTTCTCCAAACGAAACCCTAGGGTTTCTGAACCTTGTTCTCATGCAAGGAACTTACGCTCTCTCTATCTCTCTCGTCTGGCCACGAAACTTCACGATACAAAAACCAAAATTAACCTACCCATTGCCCTCTACACAGCCATGGTCCTAGATTCCTCTAAAACTCAACCTAAAAAGAAATACACACGATGGAAGTTCTGGGCACACTCTAATGGCATTGATATGCATGGAAATGGTATGGGCTCATATTATGCAAGAATATTCCCCATCTCATGGGGAGTACACTGAGCTAAAGAACTAAGATTATAGTATACTAAATGGTAAGTTCTTGGTCCTAAAACAGAAATGGCCATAAAGCAAACCTCCATGTAATGCTCTAAAACTCATCATGATTCATCTCCTAATGGTCTCTACCACATTTCACCTAACCACATGATCTAACTATGCATAAATAATGAGATTCGAAGGAAAATGCATACCTTGCAAGTGGTGATGGCTATGGTGGTTCTCCTTCAATTCAAGACTTGGTACTTCCTTTAGATGATCTTTAAGGGATCTATATGCTTCTGTTTGCAGTAGTTTGTGCTCACACTTCTTGAATCAACCTAGCCAATCCTTCATGCAAGTTGGAGTGAAGCTTGTGATCTCATGAACCAGCCACGAATTCTCCTTGATTTTTCTTGCCAAATACTCAATGTTGCTTGTAGATGATGATGATAATCAGAATTGTAGTGATTGATGAAGTTTCAATGGGGTTTGGAATGAAAATGCACTTTTGGAGTGAAGGAATCAAAGTGTAGTATGCAAGCTCTAAGAATCTCTAACCAATGCATGGAGTCACTCTAGGGCTTATATAGATGAGAATAGAAATGTGTGGAAGTTTGTAGAACCTTCCATGAAGCTTCTAGAACTTCTCATGCAATGATAATTTGAATTTTCCATATTTAGTAAATCTCATGCTATATCATGATACACCATGCAATCTCACTTAATTTCTCCTCAAATGATATGGTAAAATGAAAACAAAGCCTTACAAGTCCTTATGTAGCATTTTCCCATCTTTACTTTTGATGCCTTAAAGTGCAAGTAACAAATTTACAAAGCAACTCCAATTTTTAAGCCTAAACTCAAAAATGTGGCTAAACCATTGCTTTTAAAATGATGTTTCCAATCAAAATGATATATTGGATGACCTATTTTGGATTCATAGATCTTCCAAACCAATTTTCAAATTCAACTTTTTCAACTTATAAGCCATTTACAAGCCATTTGAACCACTTTTATGTTTTGAGTTTTTCCATTTGAGGCTTGGAAATAGGAGATATGGCCTTTGCTTAAAAATGACCTATAACTGCCAAATGACCAAAATACCCCTGTCTTGTTCAAACCATAAGTTGAGTTCTACAAATCCTATCAAGGACTTCTAGTACTCTCTAGAAATCTAAGAAGATGCCCCCCAACATTCATGTTGACCAAGAGATCATAGGAATCATCCTACTAGGGCAAAAGTTGTCTGCAAGCTGGGTGACTTTCAAGGACCCAGATTCACACACCTCAGCTGACCTGTAATTTGTCAAAACCATAACTTGAGCTCTGTAACTCCTATCAAGGACTTCCACCACTCAAATTAAAGCTAAGAACAAGCTCTACAACATTCATGTTGTGGGGAAGATGAGATATCAATCACATCTAGAGCTAAAACGGCCTGGAAGATAGGGATCAAATTAGGGTTTTTCCACTGACAATCCTTGGAAACCCTGACTTGAAACTTCTCAAACTCCTCAATCATGATGAGTTGGTCTAGGAATCATCTTTATAACATCTCTATGCATCATTCCATGATCTCATGGCCCTTGGATTAGGTCTCAACCTTCTCCAAATTTTCATTTATCCTAGGGTTGACCCAGTCAAAACCCTAATTCTACCATCCATGGGTGAATCTTCTGAACTCTTGCATAATGACCTCTCTGGGCTTTATGATGGCTATCAAGACATCTCACAGGCTTTCTCCAATCATCAAGTTCATTCTCAAAGTCTCAGAATCATCTGAGGAGCACCCACAACTCTTAAGCTATGAAGCACACAATCCTGGTTTCAATCCACTCCTCTGAGGATCTCTTGAACTTTCTGATGAATGTATCAACTTTCAAACACTCAGTGAATAAATAATTGTTGGTCAAATTTTGGGGTGCAACAGCTGCCCCTATTCAAACGGCTTGAACCTGACTGGGTGAGAAGCGAACGGCTCTCAACCAATCAAGGTGCGAGACGATTGAATATCGGTAAACCCGAAAATTTGCCAACTGCACGAGCACACGGTACTCTGCGGGGAACAAATCTTCGAATATTGCAATGCTAGCTGCTCGACAACTAGCTGGAGAGATACTGAACTGACATCGCCGTCAGTCATCCACATTAAATTCTTCTGACATCATCTTCAGGTAACCAAACACCCAACATCGTCGCTGGAAGATCAAACCGCCTGACATCGCCGTCAAGAACAACCATAACTCGGGGAAACAAGCGTCCAACATCGCCGCCGGAGGCCTAAACCTGAATCACCAAAGTACCCAACATCGCCGCTGGAGAAAATACAACAATGAACAAAATACCCCGCATCGCCGCTGGAGAGAATACAACACTGAACAAAATACCCCGCATCGCCGCTGGAGAGAATACATCTCTGAATTAAGTACCCCGCATCGCCGCTGGAGAACTACATCTGACATCGCCGTCGGACAATCAACGTACCCCGCATCGCCGCTGGAGAAACACATCTGACAGAATACCCCGCATCGCCGCTGGAGAAACACGTCTGACAAAATACCCCGCATCGCCGCTGGAGAACTAAAGGATAGGCACCACCTAACATCGCCGTCAGAAGACTGAATCAACTTGACATGCCCAACATCGCCGCTGGAAAACTGAATCTGACGTCGCCGTCGGAAACAAACATCCTTTGGAGACATTGGACATCGCCGTCGTACAAGCATCATCTCTACTAGGGATTTAAAGAGTCTGACCTCGCCGTCAAACAAACATTCAACCTCGCCGTCAAACAAACATAATCTGACCTCGCCGTCAAATCCAAACGTTCAACCTCGCCGTCGAACAAACATCCAACCTCGCCGCTGGATAAATGATGATCTAACCTCGCCGTCAAATCCAAACGCTCAACCTCGCCGTCGAACAAACATCCAACCTCGCCGCTGGACAAATGATGATCTGACCTCGCCGCCAAATCCAAACGTTCAACCTCGCCGCCGAACAAACATCCAACCTCGCCGCTGGACAAATGATGATCTGACCTCGCCGCCAAATCAAAACGTTCAACCTCGCCGCCGAACAAACATCCAACCTCGCCGCTGGACAAATGATGATCTGACCTCGCCGCCAAATCCAAACGTTCAACCTCGCCGCCGAACAAACATCCAACCTCGCCGCTGGACAAATGATGATCTGACCTCGCCGCCAAATCCCAATGTTCAACCTCGCCGCCAAACAAACATCCAACCTCGCCGCTGGACAAATGATGATCTGACCTCGCCGCCAAATCCCAACGTTCAACCTCGCCGCCGAACAAACATCCAACCTCGCCGCTGGACAAATGATGATCTGACCTCGCCGCCAAATCCCAACGTTCAACCTCGCCGCCGAACAAACATCCAACCTCGCCGCTGGACAAATGATGATCTGACCTCGCCGCCAAATCCCAACGTTCAACCTCGTCGCCGAACAAACATCCAACCTCGCCGCTGGACAAATGATGATCTGACCTCGCCGCCAAATCCCAACGTTCAACCTCGCCGCCGAACAAACATCCAACCTCGCCGCTGGACAAATGATGATCTGACCTCGCCGCCAAATCCAAACGTTCAACCTCGCCGCCGAACAAACATCCAACCTCGCCGCTGGACACATTCAACATCTGACCTGGGGTTCACCCCTGGTAAATGGAACAAAAAGGTACACTTGCGTATTTGAAACTACTCCGCTGGGAATGAGAGACTTAACCGAGCACACTCTGATCTGGGGTTCACTCTCAGAACCATAACGAACATCGGAATACTGCTGCACACTGCCCGCCGTAGAACTTCAACATTAAAGACATATGAAACCCTGGCCCCTGGCCACTCCAGATCCGCTGGAAAAAATATTCAAGTATTTCCGAATATAGATGGAACCCTGGCCCCTGGCGACTCCAGATCCGCTGGAGAATCTTCAAGTATTTCTGAAGATAGATGAAACCCTGCCCGTCGGCTATTCCAGCTTCAGCTAGAAAGAACATCCTTGGCCTTCAAGGATGTAAACTTTGCCCGTCGGCAACTCTGCAGGAGGCATCTTCGACTTCAGTATAAAGAAATGGTCCTTGACCTTCAAGGATACATGGATATGCCTTCAGGCAACTCCGCCTCTGCTATAGAGCATCCGAGACTTCAGTCAGGGATATACTTCGGCCTTCAGTCCGAAAAATGAATCCTAGGTCATTCATGACCTTGGGGATAACCTTGCCCTCAGGCACCTTCGCTTCAGCTTAGGAAAATTGTGACTTCAGTCAGAGAAATGGTATCCTGAGCCATTCATGACTCTTCGGGGATTCAAACACTTTGCCTTCAGGCAAAACTCCGCTTCAGCTGGAGAAACATCTTCGACTTCAGTCAGAAGAAACATCATTCACTTGATCGCGATCAATCATCTCCTCAGGACAACTGACTTGGTCTAACACGGATCATCTTGAATACAAAATTTGGGACCTTGTCTTCAGCCACCCGTTGATTCATCAACAAGGAAATCTGAACTCACGGGAACCTTCTGATATCGCCTTCAGGCGTTTTACGAAGTCAATCTTCAGATTAGACATCACTGTTGGAGCAGACATATCACGCTGCTAAGGACTTCAAGAACCATCTTGAACAAACAGCTCCGTCGGGCACCTTCAAGAATCATCCTGAACTGATAACCATTCTGGATACTTCATTCTGCTGGGTGTCCCAGGAATCTTCCTGGGCAACTCTTGCTGGGACGCTATTGGGGAACTCAAGCATCATACTAGGCGAACAACTCGGGAAGCTGTACTGAGGTCTTAAGAATCATCTTAAGCAAACGGCCCTGCTGAGGAATTCAAGAATCGTCTTGAACTGGAGACTTCGCTGGGGATCTCAAAAATCATCTTGAGCGAGCGTCCGTGGGGATTACACCGGGGTCTTAAGAATCATCTCAAGAAAGCGACCTTGTTGGAGAGAATATCAGGAATCATCCTGAGCGATCGATCCTTCGGCCGAACACCTGTAAGGCAAGAATGATAATGACCTAGATCATGCTTATGATGCGTATGCTTCGGCACCATGCCCCACACGGTGGGAATGATATGCATTTATGCCAAATGCTGTGCAATCATGCACAATGCTATGCAATCATGCACAATGCTATGCTGTGTTAAATGCTATGTTAAATGCCATGCAGTCATGCACAATGATGCGATCCCGTCCGCAAAATAAATGCTGGGGGGAGGAAACCCTTTTGTCAAGGAGACAAGAACTACTCAGGTAGAGGAATCATCCTGCTGAGGAGAACGTGGACATGCCAATATCAATCGGACTCCGCCTGGGGAAATGATCTTCCGGTTGACTGCTGCAGGGAAAACAACTTCAGCTGACTGCTGCAGGGGACGAAGCTCTACGAGAACCCGAACCTGCTGAAGGAAAGCGGTGTCAATCGCGGGAGTGAACTGCGTGGCCTTCTCGGCCAATCTGGGGGTAACCACTCTATGGGGAAACAACTTCAGCTGCTCCACACTCCGCTGGGGAAAACATGGTCTGATCAACTTCCAAGGACTCGGCTCTCTTGGGCTTCTGCAAACTCGACTGAGGAAGGAGAAGTCATTCTGCTTCGCTGGAGAGAGTGCGACTCTGGGGAAACACAGCATCAGCTGCCCCACGCTCTGCTAGGGAACATTCATTCATGGTCCCAACTGCTTCCAAGGATTCTGCTTTTCTGCGGACTCAGCCGGGGAGAGAAATCATTCTACTTCACTGGAGAGTACGACTCTGGTGCGGAATTTCAATTTCACCGGGGAAGAAAGAATCATCTGACTTCGGGGGGAGAGTACAACTCTGCAGGGGAACACACCATCAGCCGTTCCAACACTCTACTGGGGAAGAGGGAATCATCCAACTTCAGGAGAGAGCATGACTCTGGTGAGGAATCTCAATTCCACTGGAGACTTTACTGGGGAAACACGAGCTTCGGCACCCGAACACTTCTATGAAATCTGCACTTGTGACCCGGTGCTGGGGAAAGACGACATCATTCTTCGGTGCTTGGCTCAGCTGATGGGGGTGACGCTCCTTCAGGATGCGTCTGCTTGGGGAAGAGAATCATCTCTACCTGGGGAAGACATATCAATGCTCACTATTTGCGTTCAGATTCTGTGGAGGAGAGACTACTGAACTCTGCTGGAGAAGGAGGGCTCGCCCTGCTTCGGGGATGCGCACGACACATCTTCTGGAAGGTGCTACACCTGCAACAACAGAAACAAACAGACAAGATACCCTCCTCAAAGGGACCTATCAAGGTTATTATCTCGTGACAATATTCCGTTAATTAATTGTTTCAACAATCCATGGGCCTAGGCCCGCAAGTTTATGTATGCGCATTTTATTAAAAACATCGGCGTTTTCGTTCGCAAACAAAACAGATAAATGCTAAACAGACAAGCAGAATTGCTGAATAATGTGCATTTTATTGATGATGAACCCCTGAATGGGCAAAAATGTTTTACAACAGAGGCAAGCTCCTGGAATGAGGAAGCCGCGCAAAAAAGAAAACATAAATATACATCAGTATATGCAAATGTCGGCAACGAGGCGTAGACGAACACCATGAGTTGATCCCTCTAAGACCCACTCGACTTCGATACTTCTCCGATGCTTCAGCTTCGGAAGAGATTGATTCAGATAAACGGCCCTCAGGTCCTCCGAACCACTAAACAATGAAAGTCCACACGCGGAACGCAGTCATTTGCTTATTCAAATCCCTAACTTTTGCGTGAACCGCCCTTTACGGGTTTTCAGTTCACCGGGATACCCTTTTTTGCCGAAGCCGCCCAGTGTAGGTTTTCGACTTCGCGGGTGTACATTTTTTTCAATATATCCCTAATTTTTGCCCGAACCTTTTATTCTGTTTTTGGTTCGCCGGGATGCCCTTTTTTGCCTGGACTCTTTCTTTTTTGTCCAGCGGGTCTCTTTCAAGCAAAGTATTTTTTAACTGCGTCCGCGTTCACCGGGGATGCAAAATCTTCACCATCCATCGTGGATAACAACAAAGCTCCTCCTGAGAAGACCTTGTTGACGACATACGGCCCTTCGTAATTCGGAGTCCACTTGCCCCGGTGATCGGAGTGTGGCGGAAGAATCTTCTTCAGGACTGTTGCACCCTAAAATTTGACCAACCGATTCTCCTATCTGATTCGTGGTTTAATTTCATATTCGCAAATCAGACGTATGATATTTGTGCACAGACAGAGGATATCAGAGTTTACAGCTTGATTTTCGTCTATCAGATATGGCAGATCCAGTCCAGATCACCAGGGTTTTATTTTCGGGAAATTGTGCGCTCCTCGGTGATTTTTAGCTTGCACAGTGATTTTGAGGATATTCTGATGACCGGGGATCTCTGCTCGATTCGATCTGGTCTCGTGCGCTCTTTTATGGGGGTCATTTGCATTCATCTGCATTTTTAGGATTTTAATAGACTTTTGTGAATTTTCAATAGGCTTTATAGATTTTTCTGGAATTTAAATAGGGTTTTTGTATTTTTTAATAGCTTAAATCTCTTTTTAGAATTTTATAGATTTTTTTAAATAGATTTTTAGAATATAAATAAGATTTTAAATAGTTTTATCTTTTTTTTAGAATAATATAGTTTTTTCTTTTAATAATAGTTTAGAATTTTATATGAATTTTAAAATAGAATTTTTAGAATATAGGTTTAATTGTTTTTAGATAATATAGAAAATATTATAGATTTTTCTTTTATGTTAATATAGTTTTAATAGAAAATATCTTTTAATAAATTTTTCTTATTAGTTAAATAGAATTAATAGATTTTAATTTTTAGATTAGTTTTAATAGTCTTAGATATTGATTGATTAGATTAGATTAATTAGGTTTTAATTAGTTAATCAATTCAGTTTAATCATTGTCATTAGTCCATTCATTAGTCATTTAGTCCATATCATTTTCGTTAATCACATTTAATCCATTATCAGCTTTTTGTTTGGGCTCAGTATCCAGCTAATTGCAGTCAGGGCCCATCAACTCGCAGCCCAAAATGTCCAGAAAAGGCCAGCTTTGTCCAGTCTTCTCCCAGAAGCTTCTAGAAAGTCCCAGCGAATCCCAGTGTTATAAAAGCTGACAGCCACGTGTTGCTAAAGGAGGGGACCCACGTTACGCTGTGGAATCACGCCACCACACACTCAGACTTCCCCAGCTCGCGCCACGCGTCCCCCAGCTGTCCCCCACTCACTCTCTCTCTGTGCATGCGAGACACTTGGCGCCACCACAGCCATCGCCTGAGCTTCACCAGAAAACCCACCGGCGGCCATGCATCCGCCATAACCGCCCACCGCCGGTCACCCCAACGTCTTCCGGCCACCGCAACGGCTCGCCGGAGTTCGTTTTGCACCCAAAATCCCCAGAAACTCTCCTTTCTTCATCTTCTTCCTCAGATCTCCTCCGTCCAGCTTCATCGGTACCTCGCCGGAGTCTTCAACGGCGCCGGAAAACTCATAGTTTGCGCCATCAACCTTCATCCACTTTTCCAGAACATCATCAACCTTCATCCACTTTTCCAGAACATCATCAATATCCATCGTTCTTCAACACCACCAAACCTCCATTGTTCTTCACGAAGTTTCCCAGAAAAGCTTTAGAACTCCATAGTTCTTCAATCCTTCCCCAGAACATCATCGTTCTTCAACATTGATCGTCAAGAGTTTCGTGGATTCGTCAGGAACCTTCATCCTTGGTCTTTTTCCAGAAAATCTTTATGATTTTCATCTGAGCCGTCTCCATTCGCCACGATCTTCAAGCGTCATCCTTCAACTTCATCTTCGCTTCATCTTCGTACGCGACTTGGATCTTCGTTGAAGGGGCTTCATTCTCCAATACGCTCCAGTTCGCTCAAGATATCCCCAGGTATGCTTTCTAAAACTCATTGCGTGTTCTTCTTTAGATTGCGTTGCCTTCAATGATTCATAGAGCGGTTAGGGTTTTGAGGGATTAATTGGTGCGTGGTTTGTTGTATAATGCTGGGATTTGGGTTTGATCTTGATAATGTGGTTGATGATGATTTAGAACAGTTAGGCTTAGATTGATCATGTTGCTGGGTTGGTGTTTGATGTTGATTGAGATTTCTTGAGAAGGATACGAAGGTTTCAGATAGGGTGAGGGAGAGGAGGAAGACGAACAAAGCGGCTAGGGTTAGAAGCGTGAACAGTGATTTGGGGTTGAAAGGGGATTCAGATCTTTGTTTAGGGTTTCGTTGGGTTAGGATCAGATTTGGGCTTAGGCCCAAGCGCGTATTGCTGAGAAGCACTCCCCCATTGTTACTCGTTACCCCCCCCCCTGGCGTGTGAGAGATCAGAGGATTTGATTTGGGCCTTATGCCCAGTCACTATCCACACCCCCCTCATCTAGGCCCATAATAATATGAATTGCAAAACCTGCTAAGTCAGCACCCCCCAGGCGTTTTTTTTCTTTTCTGTGTTTGTTATTTGTTTTTGACAAACCTGGGCCTTGCGCCCATTTGCTGATGGCACCCCCCAGGATCAGGGCCCAATGTAGTAATAACTGGAAACCTTATTGTTTGAACCCCCTCCCCCATTTTCTTTTATTTTGTTTTTCTTTTATATTTTCATGTTTGTAAATAATTCATAATAAAATGTAAATAGGTGATTTTTTAATTCTTCTTTTTTCAGCCATTTCATGAAAATGTTTAGAAAATTAAATAAAAATAAAAATGTCATTTTATTTTTGTTTACTATTTTTGGTATATTTTCCATTTAGTTGATTTCTTTTAATATTCTTTAGTGCATACATGTCATTAGAAAATTAATAAAAAATAGTAGATTCAGTCAAATAATTCCGTTCTTTTTTCTGTAGACTCGTAATTCAGTGTAGATTTTTATAATATAAAAACATTAGCTTAATCATGCATTTTCATTTTAATTGCATTTTTTCATTGTTATTGATGTTTAATAAATTGGTGTGGATATGTCTGTGTTGCTGATTTTAGTTCTTTCATCTGGTGTTGAATTTTGTTCTGATTTTTCAGTATGTCATCCTAGAGCCATATAGGTCTCCCATTAGATTTTTGTTAGATTTTTGTAGGATGTTCTGAGGTGTTTTGTCTGAGCTTGAAGTCTTGATGACTTCTGACTTTGAAGTTCAACTGTGGTTGAACTTCAGAGGTAGCCTCTTGAGGTTTGTTGGCCTGTGGGTTCTTCTTGAAGGTGGGAGCTGATTGAGGTCCTGTTGGAGCTTGCAAAGAGGCAGTGGATTGAGGCTTAGTTTAGGAGCTTGTTGTCTGTTTGTGAGGTTCGAGATCCTGAAGTTTGAAGGGAGTTTATGGTACTTTCCTGAGGAAGGCACTATGAATGACTTTCATTCTTTATTCTCACCTCTTTCGTAAGTATCCAATGATGTCGGAGCCGACTTGTGAGTTTAATTTCTCCTGAGGAGGAATGTAAACTGATCACATGTTGTTGAGCCACGTGGGATACGATTCCTGAGTGGAAGCCTCCTAGTACTTTCCTGAGGAAGGTCCTATGGGTCTATTCACTTAGTTCCATTAGTTTATCTAGGATTTCTTAAGTATCCAGTGATGTTGGATCCAACTTGTGAGTTTAATTTCTCCTGAGGAGGAACGTGAACTGATCACATGTTGTTGAGCCACGTAGGGTACAATTCCTAAGTGTCAGCCTCCTAGTACTTTCCTGAGGAAGGTCCTATGGGTCTGCTCACTTAGTTCCCTTAGTGCATGTAGGTTTTCTCAAATATCCAGTGATGCCGGAGCCTTCATGTGAGTTTAATTTCTCCTGAGGAGGAATGTAAACTGATCACAGTTGTCGAGCCGCATAGGATATGACTCCTGAGTAGTAACCTCCTGGTACTTTCCTGGGGAAAGCACTATGGGCTTGTCTGCTTAGCTTCCTTTCTCTGGTAAGCTTGTTCTGAAGCTTGGAGACTGGGGATTGATTCCTCTTGCTTAGGGTTTTGATTAGGGTTGTTGCTTAGATCTTTGCTTAGGGTGCTGTATAGAGTTTTGTTTAAGAGATAGATTAGGAGCTTGTTTCAGGTTTGTTAGGGGCCTTGCCCAGGAGTAGCTTCTTGTTTTGTAGATAGGGGCCCTGCTCAGGGTTAGTCTCTTTGTGTTGTGTGACTTGTGTGATGTTATGTTGCATTAGACTTAGGTGTTCATCTAGATAGTTCTGAGTAGGTGCATCTTAGAAGTAGACTTTGTGTGCATGAGAAGTTGAGGTGGTCCTCCTTCTGCTTGTTTGTTATTGAGTGGCTTTGCTTGTTGGTATTTGGTAGAGCTGAGCTCCCTTGCCTCTGTGGTTTGCGGCCTTCGCGCCTTGTTTGTTTAGTTGTTGCATTCATGCATATTTTCAGTGTTTCTTTACTTTGCAGTTTCTTGTTTGTAGTTCAGTCCTGTTGCCATGATCCCTTAGGAGCTCTGACTTCTCCGCTGCGGAGTTGTTATGATAGACATTAGGATGGTCAACCAGGTGTGATAGCAGTAGGTAGATTCCCCTGTTTCTCAGCTATAGTTTTAGGGTTCCCCTTTCCTTTCTGTAGGAGCTTTTGAGTAGCTTGACCCGTAGTTAGCTGAACTACAGCTGCTCTGATTCTTCGTACCAGACGAAGATATGTAGGCATAGGATGCGATATCCTAGCGAGCACACTAACAACTAACCTTTGTTCTCTCGCGGCTGTGCGATCGAGACTTTCCCGCTAACGACTAATTGTTATCCTTTTCTCCTGCCCGAGTGCATTTGAGACCAGATCGTATTTCTAGGTTCCCGAGCCTTAGAGACCAGTTTGTTTTCTCACTGCTGTGTGAGAGCCCTGTTTACCCGTAGTTAGTCGAACTACGTTTGCTCTGATCTTCCATGCTGTGTGGAAGTACGTAGGCACAGGATGCGATGTCCTGGCGAGCAACCTCTTCCCGGTTTAGACGTAGGCAGTCGAACTACGTTGACTCTGACTTTCCCATTGCACAAGGGAATACGTAGGCCCAGAACACCGTATGTTCTGTCGAGTCCTGTCCTTTTATTTTCTTTTCAGACCAGCCATTAGCGTAGATAGATAATACACCCTTTTACCTATAAACATCAAGCGTGGATCCCATCGAGTACGATGGACGTGAGGGGTGCTAATACCTTCCCCTTGCGTAACCGACTCCCGAATCCAGGTTTTGGTTGCGATGACCATACCTTTTCCCGTCTTTGCGAGGTTTACTTCGAGCGTTTCCTTTCCCGCTCTGAGGGATAAATAACGCACGGTGGCGACTCTCCTGTCAAGCCGGCGCCGATTTTCGCAGTAGCGACAGCTGGCGACTCTGCTGGGGATCTATAGCATCTAGGGACTTTTCCCATCCCTTATGCTGGGACCGTTTCCCATCCCCTACGCGAGTCAATCCTAGCGCTTGGGTGTTTATTTGTTGGGTGTTGTGCATATTGTGTTTTACTTTTCTGCACTTTACTTTTCTGTACCTTTACCTTTCCACATTTATTTTCCAGCATTATATTATTGTAATTATTGCTGTGGGCAAGGGAGGTTACTGTGAGTGAAAAGCCGGACCTGGGCTTGAGTACACACCTAGATATAGTTGCGGTGAAGTAGTAGACGAACCTGTCTGCTGAGCAGGCACAGTTCCCTACGAAAATCTGCGCTCAGACGAGATTCTTGCAGAGGTGCTCCTTTCCGGTCCTGAGGATCTGAGGGGAGTCCAGACGTGAGGGTTGTCGACTCTGGGGACCGATCATTTGGAAGTCAGCTAAGTGAGGCCTCTTCATGACTTGATGATGCCACTCCTTCTGGGAATCGTATCGTCATTCATGAAAGTATGTGACGCTGATGACCGCATAGGATGCCGTACCTTTGTCCGTGGATTAGGTCTATCCTACCTGTGAGAGGGACTGGGTTATTGCAGGAAAGCTGGCCTTCAGAAACCATGATTCAGTACCTTTGTCAGATGGTGTTCTTGATTTATCTCCAGGTGTGTTGTCTGGGTCAGATGGGTTTCTTATCTGAGGTTGAGGCTATTATCAGATGGTATTCTCGTCAGATACAGAGGTTCAGATGGTTTTCTTACCAGGGGATTGATATTTTGAGTATCAGATGGTAGTTAGTGGCATGAGATTCTGGTGACCGTGTTGGTTTTCTGTTCTCGATCACAGAGATGTTCCTCTTCAGGCTACAGCATAGCCCCTGTGTTCACAGATTGCATTATTTATCATATTGCATCATTGCATTACCATCTGCATTCAACTAACGTGTGTGTATTGCAGGTACATATTTTCCCTTCCAGTTCTGGTGTTTGTTCCTAGCAAGACATGGAAAACCTGAAGAGAGTATTGCTCTATAAGTTTCCGTCGCCGAATATCAGTCTATTGTTAGAGTTGATTGCTATTGCTAAGAAGAGGGGAGTGGGTGACTTCAGAAAGAGATATGGGAGGATTCTGACCTACGTTTATCAGCCATCTGCCTACGAGACCAGCGGCATCTATACTCTGTTACAGTTCTACGACGCGGAGCTCAGGTGTTTTGTATTTCCCGACTTCGTTTTGGCTCCTACCCTGGAGGAGTACTCTGCACTTCTGGATATACCGATCCGTGAGCAGATGCCTTTCTATCGTACGGACGCTGAGCCTAAGCTGGCTGAGCTTTCTGCCATCCTGTGCTTGAAAGAGTCTGAGCTGTCTGGGAAAATGATCAGAAGAGGAGACGTATGGGGATTTCCGTTGGATGTCTTGGTGGAGAAGGCTCGAGAATATGCACAGAAGGGTAGCTGGGGTGTTTTTGACGTCATCCTTGCTGTATGTGTTTATGGCATCGTGTTGTTCCCGAACATTCCTGATTTTGTTGATTCTGATGCCTTCTATATTTTGGCGGCGGAAAACCCAGTTCCTACTTTGCTGGGAGATATCCACCATTCAACTCACTACCAGAATGAAAAGCGACGAGGAAGGAATGTGTCTTGCTGTGTACCTCTCCTATGCAGGTGGTTCACCAGTCATATGCCTAAGTCAGGCCCGTTTGTCACATCTATCAATTCTCTAGGATGGCCCGAGCGCTTAATGGGATTGACTGCTGAGAACGTGGTTTGGGTCAATAAAGAGGTATTCGGAGCTGAAGTCATACTCAAATGCGAAGGATTCCCGAATGTTCCATTAGTGGGAAGGAAAGGTTGTGTCAATTACAACCCTTCCTTATTGATCAGGCAATTTGGGTACGTACCTCAAGGAGCGCCAAAACCCGAGGAGATACAGGAATCTCTGTATCTCACCGGGGCAATAGGGAAAGAGATGCTGACCAAACTTGAGAAAGCCTGGAAAAACTTGCACAAGAGAGGGAAGCTTTCAGGTAGCAGAGGGGATACTCGAGTTTCTAGCCCATATGTAGAATGGATTCGTGAGTGAGCTGTGAAATTCCTTATGCCTTATCCAGCGGTTCAGCCGTTGCATCCTTCTCCGGTAGAGGAGCCTACCACTGTGGACATGCAGGTTTACAAGCAGCTGATGGCGGAGAAAGAAGAGCTAGCAAGGGCTAAAGAGGCTTTAGAGCAGGAGAATGCCCAGCTTCGTCATGAAAAAATTGAAACAGGATACTTTTCCAAGCAACAGGCTGAAACTCTGAAACATCTGAAGACTACGCTATTGGAATTGACTGAAACCAAGAAGCGTCTGGAGTTAGATGTAGACTCAGTTAGTAGTGTGTTGGCCACCAAGAAGCAAGAGCTGGAAAGGGCCTACACAAAGCTAGCCAAGTTCAGAGAACACTGGGATCTCACTATGACCAAGCGCAAGGAGCGAGAAGAAGAGCTGAAGACACAGATTGCTCAGTTAGAAGAACAGGTCAAAGTGAAGAATGAAGAGCTTGAAGAAGAAGCCTGTCGCCGATACGAGGCCGAGCGCAAGCTGACAGATGCCATGAAGAATTTGGAAGATTTCCAGCATAGAGCAGATGCCAAGAGACCCAAACCTGGGGGCGGTGCCAATGATAAGGCTTGGGAAGACTTTGTCAGAGACATCCAGGGGACGGTCAGGAAGAGGGATCGGCTGATAGAAGGTTTGATTTATCAACCAGATCATGCAGAGACAAAGAAGATGGTCGAGGACTTCCACAACCGTACCCGTATTTGATTTCTCTCTTGTATTCCGTATGTTGAGATCACCACCAGGCATGTTGGCTGGGATCCTCTTTATCATATCAGCTGTATGGAGCATAGTTGTGTAACCTCTTGACAAGACTGCTGTTCTAATCAATATATGAGGGTTTTTTCTAAATATTGTCTTTATGGCTTATCTCGTCTTGCTACCACTGACACTAGAATTGGAGGGAAAATATCTCCAATGCACACATGCACGTTAGCATTTTTGTATTTCTGTTTGCATAAAGCATACTGCATAGCATTTCTCTAGCAGGTCAGAGCACTTATCCAGCCTTTGTTTTCACCAGAAAGTGATTCTCGGGGAGTTGTTTGAGGCAAGAGTGGAGTGATGAAGACGACCAAGGGGCTGAAGCAGATTTGAGCAGAATCAAGCAGCATAGTCGGTTACAGGTAATTGGTGGCTATGTCTGAAGGCAATTTCCAGGCTCCTAATACCTTGGCAAGGTTTACCAGGGCGTCCAACCATCATTATGATTCTATGGAAGGCTTCCCGCAAGCGAACAATCTTACTGCAGACCAAGTTGTACAGCCAACTGTTGAGAACCGAGATCGACATGAGCAGCTCGTTGCCCGAAATGAACATTATCCTTCTGTTAACAATCAATGTGTTGCTTTCCCTGTGATGAATTACCGAAGAGACATTCCAGTGACCGGGTTCGTAGATCCAAGAGCTCTTGACGATGGTAGAAGACTCCGAGCATTGGAAGAGCAAATGAAAGCCTTGGAAGCGAAAGATGCCGTTAACCTGGATGCTGTAGCCATGTGTTTGGTTCCTGACCTGGTGTTGCCGTACAAGTTCAAAGTGCCGGAATTTGAAAAATACACGGGAGATAGCTGTCCAAAGCTGCATTTGATGATGTTCTGTCGGAGGATGACTTCGTTTGTGCGAAATGACAAATTAATGATCCATTGCTTCCAGTATAGCCTGACTGGGGCATCGTTGAGGTGGTATGTGCAGTTAGAGAGTAATAAGATTCGATCCTGGGTGGATTTAGCCAGAGCTTTCATGAAGCAGTACGATTACAACTTGGATTTGACTCCTAGTCTCGTAGATCTGCAAGAATTGTCTCAAGCGGAGAATGAATCGTTCAGAGCGTATTTGCGAAGATGGAAAGAATTAGCTGCTAGTGTTCAACCACCGCTTCCGGAAAGGGAACTGGTTGACATCTTCTTGGGTACTCTGAAAGGCCATTATTTTGACAAATTGTTCAGTTGCACAAACTTTGTGGGCCTGATGAGGCTGGGAGAGATTGTTGAGAGAGGACTCAGGAGTGGAAAGTTTCGAGATGTTCCTTACGTCCCAGTTAATAAGATTGAGTCAGTTGTCAGTTCTCAAGAAGAGTGGGAAGGAGATGACACCACCTCAGAATCTCTAGCATCTCAGGATCAGTTTTCAGACACTTCAAGTCAACGATCATCTTACCGCCGATCGCGTCAGCATGCTCCACGAAGACCAAGGAAACCTGAAAGGCAGTTCACTCAGCTACCGGTGTCGTACAGTCAGTTGTTGCCAGATCTGGTCAGAAGCGGATTGATAGTGCCGAAAGAGACTAAGCCGGTGATTCCACCGTATCCTCCAGGTTTTGATACCAGCGCCCACTGTGAGTACCATGTTGGGGCACAGGGGCATTCAACAGATGATTGTAAGGTGCTCAGAAGTCAGGTTCAAGATCTGTTAGACTCTAGCCGTATTTGCATCACGCCTCAGGGTTTTGTTCAGATTAATGATTTCCCATCCTCCAGTTGTGTGGGTTCGTCAGTTAATGTCATGGAAGACTCCACAGGAAGTGTGTGCTCTGAAGATTGTCAATCAGAGAGTTCAGTTGAATATGGGGGAAGTTTCTAGAGGTTTTTGTGCCGGATGTCGTATCTGTTTTCTTTGCTTAACCCGTTTAGCTTTTGTGCACCAGTATTTGCCGACCACCACCAGGGTTGTTGGCTGGGGTCGTTATATTCATACTCATTTGTGCTCACCTGCTGATTTTGTTGGTTGTACATATGTGGGAGATGTTTGTCTGTATGCTTACAGCTTGAGTTTTTCTTGGTCTCGTTATGAATATGTGTTTGTTTGCTACGCTGCATTATCATTTAACAGGTACATCAGAACCGTGGGTCTTATTTCCTCGTCATCCAGTTTGTTGCAGGAACTCCTTCAGAGATATGGAACAGAATCAGTTTGAATTGATTGAAGTCCAAAGCCAGCTGGGGCAGATGATGAGAGACATGCAAGAGATGCGTCTGGAGCAGAAGATTCTCAAAGAGGAGAACAGTCAGCTGAAGACCCAAATGAGCTTGATCATGGAAGTGGTCAAGAATGTGCTTAGGAAAGAAGACGATCAGCTATTTGAAGCCGCAATGAAGAAGCTCGCGCCACCTGTGCATGTGGAACCTAAGCAGCAGCAACAGAAGATACATCCGGCTCAGCGGAGGATCCAGGAAGGGAAGCCAAAGAGAATGTTTGAGGCACCGCCTATGACATATGCTGAGCTCTTGCAGACCTTATTGAGGTTTAATCTGGTTAAGAAAAGAACGTTGGAACCACCAACGAGAGCGTTTCCTCATGGGTACGATGCCAGTAAGCAATGTGCGTTTCATTCTGGGGCATTCGGACACGACATCGAGGGTTGTCATGCTTTTAAGCACAATGTTCAAGACCTGATTGACTCGCACGATATTGAATTCACGCCGAGCGGCGTAGCTGTGCCTATTGCTCCTGTCTCGATCGATGCTAAAATGACAGATGTTTCTAAAGCTGCAGTAGGTCAGAAGCGTATCCTGGACTCCATGGTGTCAGAATCTCCATGCCCACAACTGTTGCCTATTCCTGGGGCAGATCTGAGAAATAAAATGGCTAAGCATAAGGAGGGCGTTAATCAGTACAGTGAAAATCAAGAAACCGATGTTGCATTTGCTACGAAGGGTGGTCAAGAGTCAACTAGGTACCAGCAGCAACAACCGGTTCAGCAACAGCCAACGCCACAGCAGCAGCAGGCTCAGCAGGGGGCACAGCAGGCTCAACGAAGATTCCAGGGTAGTAAACCGAGAAGAGTGTTTGAGAAGCCTCCCTCAACATATGCCGATTTGTTGCAGACATTGTTGGGATTGAATCTGGTAGAGAAAAGAACTCTGGCACCAATAACGGGAGCTCCCCCGTTCGGCTACGATGCAAACAGACACTGCGAGTTTCATTCCGGAGCCCCGGGTCACGATATAGAAGGTTGCCATGCTTTTAAGCACAAAGTGCAGGATCTGCTTGATAGTGCAGCAATCAACTTCGGGCCGGGAGGTCCTAGAATCATCTGAATGAAGGAGGAAGGGCTCTATAATTTGGTTAAGTCTTTGAAAGCAGATCAGGACAGCATCGAATTGCCTCTAATAAAGATAGCTGGTTCAGCAGCAGGGCAGATGTGAAAGCCCGGTTCTCGGAAGCTAGCATGTTTTCTTGTTTTATCTTGTCATGTCTTTACATTTGTAGTTGCTTTCCTGCTTGAATTTGTAATCTTGTTTGTAAAACTTGTTGTTTTCATTTCGATTGATGATGATGAAATAGATGTGCATGTTTTGATTAAATCCATTCGTGTTCACTAACTATTTTACAAATGTCCAACGCTTGGTTAAGAAGAATTTGGGGAGGATGACGAAAATGACCGACATGCAACTACCGATATTGTATGCTTTTGAAATAGAACCTGTTGATGATGTACAGGCATTGTTTCAAATCCCTAAACACCGGAGATATAAGGAAGATAATCCCTTGTTAACCCCTTTGAGCCTTGTAGTAGGAGTTTCTTTCTGTGAATGAAAAACCCTCAATCTTAACCTTGGGGCAGGGTAGGTGTTAGCTAATTTGACCGAGCGTCCAAATTGCAAAAGGAGTGTCCATTCGAGGATCGATCATACCCCTAGAGGTCGTGCCTAAAAGACCACAGTGGTTCAATCAAGAGTGGGGCAGTCACATTGTTTCCCAAAGAGTCAGGCAACCAGTGTCACACGACTTGTTCGAAAGAAAAATGAAAAAAGAATCAAAAGCCCGCTAAGTCAAGAAAACTTCAAAACAAATGACTTAGGCAAAAATGAGGGCATCCCGCTGGACTTAAAAAAATCAAAAGAAACTCAAAAAGAGTCGGTCCAGGCAAAAGTTAGGGATATGAAAGAAAAAAAGATGAAAGGATGACAAAAGAAAAATCCTCAAAGGAAATACGAGCCGTGTGACCTCAAGTGTCAAAGACGAAAGAGTGAGTGGCTGTCACTCCAAAAACTCAAAGTTTCTCGAACTATCGTTCCTATTTTTTTCAGCCTCTGAGAGGTAAGCGCTAAGGTCGAATTAGCTGAACGTAGGATGGGAGAACATCAAGGAGAATGGGTGGGTTAAAGCAAACTTTGAGCCTTTATCCTTTCTTTCAAAACCGTGAACCTGACCATGTTACAACCTTCAAAAGTCCTAATTGAAGCAGGTTGTTTCGAAAGCATACTCCGGTAAAGGTCGCGTCGATTCTGACCCCTAAAAGGTTCCTCTTACCATGTTGGTACTGATGTTGATAAATGTTTGTGCATTGTATGCCATAAACTGTTTTTTCCTTTTCCCAGTGAAAAGATTGGATGTCAAAGCTGTCATATGTGTTGCATTAATACATCTTTTATGCAGAACAACTTGTTTTACTTGCGAGTGAGCGCTTGACAGCAGAAAAGTTTCCTATAGTGCAAATGTATGGTCAGGATAGAATGCAGAACGCCCGAATGTTCCGAGAGCAGGGGCAAGCTACTATTGTGATCCCCAGTCAGGTCAGCCTTTCGAAGTCAGTCACCCTGGGGCAATCAGGTTGAGATTCGGTGAATACGTCGTAGTCAGGAGGTACTGCTTCGGATCAGCTAATCAGGAGCAAGGTCATTGCAGTCAGGGGCAGACCATCTTAAGCGCGCAAAGGTTGTGCGAAAAGCATGTGAGGTGAAGTATCTCTCAGAAGTTCAGAACGCTGAGGCATGTTATGTCAGACCATCAGAAAACAGATTTTCAGATTTCCTTTCAAGGACTATCCCCACAGAGGTCCTGCAGGCTGAGGCATATCATGAGAGAAAGGATTGGTATTCTCCGCTTCAGCAGGGCCATATAGAGTTATTCGAGCAGATGCAGTCGATTTTCGAGAGCGAGATGAATGCGGGAAGTCGTGTCACTATCCCTTGACTCTTCACTAAAAGGCTGTGTATTCAGGAAGAATATTTTCCAGCGTCAGTTGTACCTGACCCAGTAAGATAAGCTTAAGAGCTCAAATCCATGTTTGCGATTACTATGAAGCCCATCCGTGTTGGCGCATCAATTTCCAGATCCAAGCTTCATCAGCACGTGGAAGACTCCCTCCATTTTGCCAGCAAAGTCCAAATTGTCGATATGGGTAAGCTATCCCTAGAGGAGTCTAATCATATTCAGCACGTCTGCCATTTCACAGCAGAGTTATATATCCCAGCAGGGTGTTACTTCGTCAAGGTGTTCGGTTAAGTTCCCAATATCCCCAGCGGAGTTGATTTCACTCTCCCAGCATTTATTTTGCTGGGATAATTCAGTGATATCCAGTTTATCCCCAGCAGAGTTGGCCTCGCCTTCAGCATTTATTTTGCTGAAGTGGTTTTCTGTACCCGGCCTTCTCCGGCAGCTCGAGCCTGCACTAGCATATTGCATGCATTATCATATTTGCATCATACTTGCATATCATCGTCAAAATGCGTAGCATTTCTATCCAGAATGGAGCATTACGCTGGAGAAAGATTAAAGCATTTGCATATGCATACGAAGCATAAGTCAGGTTTTCTATCAGCCTCATATGGCGCGTGAATTACTCTGTGATCAGTTCAGGGGCATTTGTCCAGCAGCAGTATTCAGACAGTTCAGCAGATTATTTGTATCTCAGATCATACAATAGTTATGCTTTGATCAATCGGTCACCTGATATCGACAGACTTTTCTTCCCGTCAATTCATATTGGCGATGTGTTCCTCCAATAAGTGGATTTCTCCGTCTACCATTAGACGTCTTGAGTACGAATGTGGTTTTCTTCCCGTCTACCAGTAGACGATGTGAAGTTTCGGGCAATCTTCAATGGAGTTCAAGACAGAGCTTCTCTAGTAAGTAGCTTTTCTTTCCGTCTATCAGTAGACGATGTGAAGTTTCGGGTTACCGTTCAGCGGGTTTCTTATTGACAGATCATACGTATGATAAGGTGTTTCCCCAGCGAGTCTTCTCCGGCTATCCTTGGTTGTTGAGGGGCTTCAAAATGATTTTGGATGTTGGTTCTCTTTCTAGTTATTGGATATGATGACGTTTAAGAGGGACTTTTCTGACTGTCAATCCTTATTGATGTCGAGGCTCTTCGAAGAATGTTCAGTTTTCGTGATTGTCGATTCTTATTGACGACATGGTTCCTTGAAAGGTGGTTTTCTTCCCGTCGGTCCATACTGACGATGTGGCCCCTTCAAAGATGTTGATCTTTCCATCAATTCCCGTAGACAGAAGGATTCTGAAATTCAAGGGTTGGTGTTGAATTGCGTTATGGTGTCTTTCCGTCTACCCTTAGACGATGTGAATATTGATCTGTTCATCGATCAGGATGATCCCGTCTATCAGTAGACGATGGGAATTCAGAGATTATTTCTTCCCGTCTACCCTTAGACGATGTGAATACTGATTTGTTCATCAATCAGGATGATGCCGTCTACCCTTAGACGATGTGAATATTGATTTGTTCATCGATCAGGATGATCCCGTCTACCCTTAGACGATGCAAGCACGAAGATTATTTCTTTCCGTCTACCCTTAGACGATGTGAATACTGATTTGTTCATCAATCAGGATGATGCCGTCTACCCTTAGACGATGTGAATATTGATTTGTTCATCGATCAGGATGATTCCGTCTACTCTTAGACGATGCAAGTACGGAAATTATGTCTTTCCGTCTATCAGTAGACGATGTGAATTCGGAGATTATTTCTTCCCGTCTATCAGTAGACGATGTGAATTTGGAGATTATTTCTTCCCGTCTATCAGTAGACGATGTGAATTTGGAGATTATTTCTTCTCGTCTATCAGTAGACGATGTGAATTTGGAGATTATTTCTTCCCGTCTATCAGTAGACGATGTGAATTTGGAGATTATTTCTTTCCGTCTATCCTTGGACGATGTGAGTATGGAGATTACTTCATTCCGTCTATCCTTAGACGATGTGAATATGGAGATTATGGTGTCTTTCCGTCTATCCTTGGACGATGTGAGTATGGAGATTACTTCATTCCGTCTATCCTTAGACGATGTGAATTGGGAGATTAATGTTGTTTTTCCGTCTATCATTAGACGAGGTGAGTATTCAATCAGGGTGTCTTCCCGTCCATCTTTGGGCGATGTGAGTATATTTCTCTTCCTGCCTGTCAGTAGGCAATGTGAAAGGATCAGGTATTTTGTTGCAACCCTCAGGGTTTGTTATATGGGGTATCACAAGCAACGGGTATTCAAATCAGGAGTTCTCTATCAGAGGATTGATCAGTTTGGTGCCGTAATAACCGGACTCGGTTGTCTGGACTTTATTCCCCAAGCAGTTTACAGTATATTCTCGCGGTTGGCAAATTTCCAGGTTTTATTTGTATTCAACCGTCTTGTACCTCTGAATGTTTGAAGACTGAGCGCCCTTCAAACCCTTCAGGTCCAAGTCGCTTGAATAGGGGCAACTGTTGCACCCTAAAATTTGACCAACCGATTCTCCTATCTGATTCGTGGTTTAATTTCATATTCGCAAATCAGACGTATGATATTTGTGCACAGACAAAGGATATCAGAGTTTACAGCTTGATTTTCGTCTATCAGATATGGCAGATCCAGTCCAGATCACCAGGGTTTTATTTTCGGGAAATTGTGCGCTCCTCGGTGATTTTTAGCTTGCACAGTGATTTTGAGGATATTCTGATGACCGGGGATCTCTGCTCGATTCGATCTGGTCTCGTGCGCTCTTTTATGGGGGTCATTTGCATTCATCTGCATTTTTAGGATTTTAATAGACTTTTGTGAATTTTCAATAGGCTTTATAGATTTTTCTGGAATTTAAATAGGGTTTTTGTATTTTTTAATAGCTTAAATCTCTTTTTAGAATTTTATAGATTTTTTTAAATAGATTTTTAGAATATAAATAAGATTTTAAATAGTTTTATCTTTTTTTAGAATAATATAGTTTTTTCTTTTAATAATAGTTTAGAATTTTATATGAATTTTAAAATAGAATTTTTAGAATATAGGTTTAATTGTTTTTAGATAATATAGAAAATATTATAGATTTTTCTTTTATGTTAATATAGTTTTAATAGAAAATATCTTTTAATAAATTTTTCTTATTAGTTAAATAGAATTAATAGATTTTAATTTTTAGATTAGTTTTAATAGTCTTAGATATTGATTGATTAGATTAGATTAATTAGGTTTTAATTAGTTAATCAATTCAGTTTAATCATTGTCATTAGTCCATTCATTAGTCATTTAGTCCATATCATTTTCGTTAATCACATTTAATCCATTATCAGCTTTTTGTTTGGGCTCAGTATCCAGCTAATTGCAGTCAGGGCCCATCAACTCGCAGCCCAAAATGTCCAGAAAAGGCCAGCTTTGTCCAGTCTTCTCCCAGAAGCTTCTAGAAAGTCCCAGCGAATCCCAGTGTTATAAAAGCTGACAGCCACGTGTTGCTAAAGGAGGGGACCCACGTTACGCTGTGGAATCACGCCACCACACACTCAGACTTCCCCAGCTCGCGCCACGCGTCCCCCAGCTGTCCCCCACTCACTCTCTCTGTGTGCATGCGAGACACTTGGCGCCACCACAGCCATCGCCTGAGCTTCACCAGAAAACCCACCGGCGGCCATGCATCCGCCATAACCGCTCACCGCCGGTCACCCCAACGTCTTCCGGCCACCGCAACGGCTCGCCGGAGTTCGTTTTGCACCCAAAATCCCCAGAAACTCTCCTTTCTTCATCTTCTTCCTCAGATCTCCTCCGTCCAGCTTCATCGGTACCTCGCCGGAGTCTTCAACGGCGCCGGAAAACTCATAGTTTGCGCCATCAACCTTCATCCACTTTTCCAGAACATCATCAACCTTCATCCACTTTTCCAGAACATCATCAATATCCATCGTTCTTCAACACCACCAAACCTCCATTGTTCTTCACGAAGTTTCCCAGAAAAGCTTTAGAACTCCATAGTTCTTCAATCCTTCCCCAGAACATCATCGTTCTTCAACATTGATCGTCAAGAGTTTCGTGGATTCGTCAGGAACCTTCATCCTTGGTCTTTTTCCAGAAAATCTTTATGATTTTCATCTGAGCCGTCTCCATTCGCCACGATCTTCAAGCGTCATCCTTCAACTTCATCTTCGCTTCATCTTCGTACGCGACTTGGATCTTCGTTGAAGGGGCTTCATTCTCCAATACGCTCCAGTTCGCTCAAGATATCCCCAGGTATGCTTTCTAAAACTCATTGCGTGTTCTTCTTTAGATTGCGTTGCCTTCAATGATTCATAGAGCGGTTAGGGTTTTGAGGGATTAATTGGTGCGTGGTTTGTTGTATAATGCTGGGATTTGGGTTTGATCTTGATAATGTGGTTGATGATGATTTAGAACAGTTAGGCTTAGATTGATCATGTTGCTGGGTTGGTGTTTGATGTTGATTGAGATTTCTTGAGAAGGATACGAAGGTTTCAGATAGGGTGAGGGAGAGGAGGAAGACGAACAAAGCGGCTAGGGTTAGAAGCGTGAACAGTGATTTGGGGTTGAAAGGGGATTCAGATCTTTGTTTAGGGTTTCGTTGGGTTAGGATCAGATTTGGGCTTAGGCCCAAGCGCGTATTGCTGAGAAGCACTCCCCCATTGTTACTCGTTACCCCCCCCCCTGGCGTGTGAGAGATCAGAGGATTTGATTTGGGCCTTATGCCCAGTCACTATCCACACCCCCCTCATCTAGGCCCATAATAATATGAATTGCAAAACCTGCTAAGTCAGCACCCCCCAGGCGTTTTTTTTCTTTTCTGTGTTTGTTATTTGTTTTTGACAAACCTGGGCCTTGCGCCCATTTGCTGATGGCACCCCCCAGGATCAGGGCCCAATGTAGTAATAACTGGAAACCTTACTGTTTGAACCCCCTCCCCCATTTTCTTTTATTTTGTTTTTCTTTTATATTTTCATGTTTGTAAATAATTCATAATAAAATGTAAATAGGTGATTTTTTAATTCTTCTTTTTTCAGCCATTTCATGAAAATGTTTAGAAAATTAAATAAAAATAAAAATGTCATTTTATTTTTGTTTACTATTTTTGGTATATTTTCCATTTAGTTGATTTCTTTTAATATTCTTTAGTGCATACATGTCATTAGAAAATTAATAAAAAATAGTAGATTCAGTCAAATAATTCCGTTCTTTTTTCTGTAGACTCGTAATTCAGTGTAGATTTTTATAATATAAAAACATTAGCTTAATCATGCATTTTCATTTTAATTGCATTTTTTCATTGTTATTGATGTTTAATAAATTGGTGTGGATATGTCTGTGTTGCTGATTTTAGTTCTTTCATCTGGTGTTGAATTTTGTTCTGATTTTTCAGTATGTCATCCTAGAGCCATATAGGTCTCCCATTAGATTTTTGTTAGATTTTTGTAGGATGTTCTGAGGTGTTTTGTCTGAGCTTGAAGTCTTGATGACTTCTGACTTTGAAGTTCAACTGTGGTTGAACTTCAGAGGTAGCCTCTTGAGGTTTGTTGGCCTGTGGGTTCTTCTTGAAGGTGGGAGCTGATTGAGGTCCTGTTGGAGCTTGCAAAGAGGCAGTGGATTGAGGCTTAGTTTAGGAGCTTGTTGTCTGTTTGTGAGGTTCGAGATCCTGAAGTTTGAAGGGAGTTTATGGTACTTTCCTGAGGAAGGCACTATGAATGACTTTCATTCTTTATTCTCACCTCTTTCGTAAGTATCCAATGATGTCGGAGCCGACTTGTGAGTTTAATTTCTCCTGAGGAGGAATGTAAACTGATCACATGTTGTTGAGCCACGTGGGATACGATTCCTGAGTGGAAGCCTCCTAGTACTTTCCTGAGGAAGGTCCTATGGGTCTATTCACTTAGTTCCATTAGTTTATCTAGGATTTCTTAAGTATCCAGTGATGTTGGATCCAACTTATGAGTTTAATTTCTCCTGAGGAGGAACGTGAACTGATCACATGTTGTTGAGCCACGTAGGGTACAATTCCTAAGTGTCAGCCTCCTAGTACTTTCCTGAGGAAGGTCCTATGGGTCTGCTCACTTAGTTCCCTTAGTGCATGTAGGTTTTCTCAAATATCCAGTGATGCCGGAGCCTTCATGTGAGTTTAATTTCTCCTGAGGAGGAATGTAAACTGATCACAGTTGTCGAGCCGCATAGGATATGACTCCTGAGTAGTAACCTCCTGGTACTTTCCTGGGGAAAGCACTATGGGCTTGTCTGCTTAGCTTCCTTTCTCTGGTAAGCTTGTTCTGAAGCTTGGAGACTGGGGATTGATTCCTCTTGCTTAGGGTTTTGATTAGGGTTGTTGCTTAGATCTTTGCTTAGGGTGCTGTATAGAGTTTTGTTTAAGAGATAGATTAGGAGCTTGTTTCAGGTTTGTTAGGGGCCTTGCCCAGGAGTAGCTTCTTGTTTTGTAGATAGGGGCCCTGCTCAGGGTTAGTCTCTTTGTGTTGTGTGACTTGTGTGATGTTATGTTGCATTAGACTTAGGTGTTCATCTAGATAGTTCTGAGTAGGTGCATCTTAGAAGTAGACTTTGTGTGCATGAGAAGTTGAGGTGGTCCTCCTTCTGCTTGTTTGTTATTGAGTGGCTTTGCTTGTTGGTATTTGGTAGAGCTGAGCTCCCTTGCCTCTGTGGTTTGCGGCCTTCGCGCCTTGTTTGTTTAGTTGTTGCATTCATGCATATTTTCAGTGTTTCTTTACTTTGCAGTTTCTTGTTTGTAGTTCAGTCCTGTTGCCATGATCCCTTAGGAGCTCTGACTTCTCCGCTGCGGAGTTGTTATGATAGACATTAGGATGGTCAACCAGGTGTGATAGCAGTAGGTAGATTCCCCTGTTTCTCAGCTATAGTTTTAGGGTTCCCCTTTCCTTTCTGTAGGAGCTTTTGAGTAGCTTGACCCGTAGTTAGCTGAACTACAGCTGCTCTGATTCTTCGTACCAGACGAAGATATGTAGGCATAGGATGCGATATCCTAGCGAGCACACTAACAACTAACCTTTGTTCTCTCGCGGCTGTGCGATCGAGACTTTCCCGCTAACGACTAATTGTTATCCTTT
This sequence comes from Lathyrus sativus, assembly GCA_963859935.3. Lineage (NCBI taxonomy): Eukaryota > Viridiplantae > Streptophyta > Magnoliopsida > Fabales > Fabaceae > Lathyrus > Lathyrus sativus. Next base: position 553,870,356 of record OZ012738.1, on the reverse strand, counting down.
TCTCCTGCCCGAGTGCATTTGAGACCAGATCGTATTTGTAGGTTCCCGAGCCTTAGAGACCAGTTTGTTTTCTCACTGCTGTGTGAGAGCCCTGTTTACCCGTAGTTAGTCGAACTACGTTTGCTCTGATCTTCCATGCTGTGTGGAAGTACGTAGGCACAGGATGCGATGTCCTGGCGAGCAACCTCTTCCCGGTTTAGACGTAGGCAGTCGAACTACGTTGACTCTGACTTTCCCATTGCACAAGGGAATACGTAGGCCCAGAACACCGTATGTTCTGTCGAGTCCTGTCCTTTTATTTTCTTTTCAGACCAGCCATTAGCGTAGATAGATAATACACCCTTTTACCTATAAACATCAAGCGTGGATCCCATCGAGTACGATGGACGTGAGGGGTGCTAATACCTTCCCCTTGCGTAACCGACTCCCGAATCCAGGTTTTGGTTGCGATGACCATACCTTTTCCCGTCTTTGCGAGGTTTACTTCGAGCGTTTCCTTTCCCGCTCTGAGGGATAAATAACGCACGGTGGCGACTCTCCTGTCAAGCCGGCGCCGATTTTCGCAGTAGCGACAAGGACGAGATCACCCGTCTGAAAGCTTCTAGGACGCACCTTCTTATCATAAGCTTTCTTCATTCGGCTTTGGTACAGGCGACCAAATGCAATCGATGCTAACCTCTTATCGTCCATCAGGCTGAGTTGGTTCAAACGATTCGTAATCCATTCTGCCTCGTCGAGCTTTACATCAACCAAAACTCGCAAAGAGGGAATCTCCACTTCTAACGGTAGGACAGCTTCCATACCGTACACCAAGGAGAAAGGAGTTGCCCCGGTCGACATACGCACCGTTGTACGATAACCGTGCAAGGCAAACGGCAACATCTCGTGCCAATCTTTGTACGTCACAACCATCTTCTGAACAATCTTCTTAATGTTCTTGTTGGCCGCTTCAACAGCGCCATTCATCTTCGGTCGGTAAGGAGATGAGTTATGGTGTTCAATCTTGAAGCTCTGGCACAACTCCTTCATCATCTTGTTGTTCAAATTCGAACCATTATCAGTAATGATTCGTTCGGGAATTCCATAGCGACAGATGATGTCCCTCTTTATGAATTTAGCCACCACCTGCTTGGTCACATTAGCGTACGAGGCTGCCTCCACCCATTTGGTGAAGTAGTCGATAGCTACCAGAATGAAACGATGACCATTGGATGCAGTGGGCTCGATCTTGCCTATCATGTCGATGCCCCACATGGAGAACGGCCAAGGGGAGGACATGACATTCAATGGGCACGGCGGCACATGAACTTTATCAGCATAAATCTGGCATTTATGACATTTCTTCGCAAATCTGAAGCAATCCGACTCCATAGTCAGCCAGTAATACCCTGCTCTCAGGATCTTTCTCGTCATGGCATACCCGCCGGCGTGCGTACCAAATGTGCCCCCATGGACTTCTTCCATGAGCATACTTGCCTCTTTCTCATCTACACATCTGAGTAGCACGAGATCGTGGTTTCTCTTATACAGCACCCCATCAGGATTGAGATAAAAGTTTCCAGATAGCCTCCTCAGAGTCTTCTTATCCTGGGTTGACGCACCCGCAGGATACTCCTTAGTCATAAGGAAGGTCTGGATGTCGTGGAACCATGGCTTGCCGTCGTTGGCATCCAATCGAGTACGATGGATGTAAGGGGTGCTAATACCTTCCCCTCGCATAACCGGCTTCCGAAACCGTTCTTGGTCGCGAGACCATCTTATCCATTTCTTTCTTAAGGTTTTCTCGATATTTTCTTTTCCCCTTATAGGATAAATAAAGTTCAGTGGCGACTATTCTGTCTTTCCTTTTCGCCTCCCCGTCATTGCACGATGCATTTTTTTGAGTAGCGACAACAAGCAAAGAATTTAAGTCCAAATTAAATACACAAGGGATGCTAACAAGCCAAATCATAACTTTAAAATAAAACTCAAAGAGAATGAAATTAAAGTTGGAAATGAGAGAGGAAAAGGTAAGAGGGTGAAAACCTTAAAATGAAACACCATTTTGTCATGATGTAAAGTGTTCCTAAATAAAAAAATTTAGGATTCTTTAAACATCAATGAAATTACGCATTAATACGAGAATTTGTCAAAAAGAATCATTTAAAAATGATAAAAAATGAAGGAGTTATGGAATTTTAAAATTAATAACAATTAAAATCAATTTAAACAAAAACAATAGCAAAAATTTATGATAGGCCTCACCCAAGACTTGAACCCAAGACCTTGGAGTCATAGGCTCAAAACATGAACAATTCAACCATTTTATGCATGAAAAATTAATTGGAAAGAGAAGAAGAAAATGTTGAAAATCAAGAAAAATAAAAAAAAGTGCAAAAACTGCCCTCGCTGAGGGTCGAGCTAGCTTGCTCGAGTATGGCAAAGTTCTTATAGGCAAGGTTACAACCACTGGGGTGGCGGTACATCCATTGTATCAAGCCACCCCATTAAAATATATACCTATCAAGGCGCAATTCTGGGCAACCTCCAAGGCCAAAACCAAGTTGAAAACTCAAAATGCGGTTTGATTCAAACTCCATCAATTTTCCATCAATTTCAGCAAAATAAAAGTCCAACACACTTGAATTTTCATGAGGAAGATAATGGTGCTATCCAAATTTTAAAATGATGCTCTCAGCTCAAGACACGATTGGTCATGCAAAATGAAACTTGGAAATGCATTTTGAGATTTTTAGATCAAAAACAGATGCAATTGAGGACAAGTAAGGGTCTGTTCATACTTAAATGTCAAATCCAAGATGAGTTTCAAAAGAAAAACTCAGTTTCTCAACAGAACCACAAAGTGATCATTAAAAGGTTAATTTAGTGAAGTGATTCTAAGAAATTATGCAATGTACTATGATACTAAGGCAATGCACCAAAGCAACAACTCCTTTCAATCAACATGCCATGGATCAATACATTTAATGCATATCAATGCAGCAGCTAAAAAAGTAGCCTTATATGACAACAGAGGTTGATTCAACCTCAAGATAAAGAGTTGATCACCAACGTGTTCACCATTGGCTTTTCAGCCAATCAAGGTAAAGGTAAAAGTCTTACCTAATCCCAATAAGTCAAAACCAACATGAGTTCATACAGGTCCACTGCAAATAGATGTGAATCCAAGTTGAAGATCCTCTTGTAACATTGGACAACAGACACATCATTATGCCCACAAAAAACTGAGAACCAAACTAGCAGAAAGTCCTATAGTAACAGTTCTGCCCTCAAGGATCACATCAGCAGAGAAAGCTTACCAGCCTCAACTCTAACTTAAATTAATAACATCCCCCTAATGTTTTAACAGCAACAATGAGCTCCACCTAAATCACACTAAAACCATCTAGCAGCTACCCAAAACAGAACTGCCTTTAAGGATCCACTTAGAATTGAGGCCACAACATTCTTAGCCCTAAAGACAGCTTTCACTTGTTTATCCAACTCTGGATCAAACCCCTACTTCTCAGATGGAAACCGCAATAATAACCAAACTCCTATCACGTGGAATTACCTTTAGCAACAACTAAACATGAGTTAACAAGCTCATGTCTACAGGAACAATCATGGATAAAAAAGAAATGGTGACAACCTAAAGCACACAACCTGCTCTACATCTGCACAAAGTGAAAACAAAAGCCTTGCAATCCAACCACCTTTATCCAGACATGGGGCAATTCTGAGTAAGTCCTAAAGACTAAAATGTAAGCCTACCAAGACAACAAATCAATGACCCTATCAACAAGACTGGACAACCAAGCACAACATCATTTCCATGTGTCAACAAAGTCTAAAACTCCAAGAATTCAAAACAGGTTCATGACAGTCCTTCCCTCACTACATCAAACTTGGTTACAACCTCACCTCAGATAAAAAAACATAGTGTAAACCAACTGCTCACCATAAAAACTGACATGGCAAAAGCTAGATATGAGTTGACAAACCCAACCTAGAAACAGTCATGAACATAATCTAACATTGCTAATTCTCAAACTAAATCTCTCATAACATGAAGTTACTACCTCAGCAAAACAACAAGGACCCTAAACTAGATTTAGACAGTTCTACAAATTTGTCATCATAAATCATAAATCAAGGATGATGTACACTAGCATAAAGAGTTAGCAACTCTAAGCACATCAAAATGAATTGACAGGTCCAAACTTCACACAAATCCCAATAGTATCCCTTAAATAAAGGACTTAAATGACAATCTCAATGCAACCCTAATGAGCTAAACAGATCCAGAACTGAGCAAAGCTAAGCCTCACCAATGAGGAACACCAAACATGACAATGTTTAACAAATTCTTAAAACAGTTTTTTTTGGTTTTTCAACATAACAATGTCAAAAGCAATAAACTCATCAAGTGCTCAACAACATGCCTTCACAAAGACAATAAAAACACACACCACCCTAATGTCATTTTAATAGCCATTAACACATTATATTGGCCTACAACATGTTTAACAAAACATGACAAATGTGTAAACATATTCAATAGCAATCAAACACACATGTGCATAAAGATGAAAAGGTTTATGATTACATACCTCTTGTAGTCTTCCCACACTTGAGCTAAATAAAAGCAAGAACTCCTTCCTTATGTGCAAGCTTGAAATTGTTGTTTCCTTTTGAAGAAACAAAGCAAATCTTGAGGACAGTTTGAGTAGATGAACTTCTAGCTGCTTTTTGAGTTTTTAGACAGCTAACACAACATGGATATGATGTGTTCCAAGTATATTGATGATGGAAAATGGTCTATGTAGTAATTTGGTATGAAATGTGCATAAAAGTCAAACTATGGTGGTGTGAAAGTTGACTTTTTGTTCTAAGTGTTTTTTGAGGAAACCAATGATTGGAACAACTTCAAATGATCATTTTTAGGGTGTGTATATGGTCTTTGAAGTGTTTTTGGATTAGGGACACGAACTGGTGTGAAAAATGCAAATTGGTGGATTTTGGTGTTTTTGTGAAATTTCTTCACTTACAAGTAAAGAGGGAAAGAAGAGAGCTATGAGTTTTTGGTTTTCTTGGATAGCTCTGGTGTGGTTTGAAGAGTTGACTTTTCGGTCAATCGAACGATCAATCGATGACTACCGAGTCGACTGTTCATGTTCTGGGTCTTCTAAGGCCTTGAAACTCCTTGAGTGGACTTCACTAAGCCACATGAACTTCATGGACCACAATTCCATCATTGGAACACCTTTTGAATTAAAAGTCAAACTACGGTTGACTTTTCCTGATCAAAAACCCTAATCGGGGATCCTGAACTGCATTGTCTTTAATCTTTGGTAGGTAACCTCAAATTGGATTCATACTTGATCCAATTGAGTATCTTTGATGATTTGGAAACTTGCTTCATGGAGAATCAATCTAATACATTGAATGATTAAACCGTCGAGACTACGATTCCCGACTGTACAGAACCCTAATTCACTTGTATCTTAACAAAGATAAACTTGAAATAGGTTATGGTTAGATAATCAAATGAAAATGATCCTAGAACGATTATGAAGATCTAAGGGGTCAAAATTTGGGGTGCAACACTACTCCTTCCACCTTCTTCAAAATCTGATACGGACCAACAAAATGCAGTGTGCTTTCGAGACTTCAAAGCTCGGCCAACACCAGTTACCGGCGTAACTCTCAAAAACACGTGATCTCCCTCTCGAAACTCAAGTGCTTTCCTCCTCTTGTCATGGAAACTCTTCTGACGACTCTGCGAAACTTTCATCTTTTCTTGGATCCTCTTGATCTTTTCAGTCGTCTGGTGAACAATCCCAGGTCCGAGCATAACAGTCTCGCTTGACTCGTACCAACACAAAGGAGTCCTACATCTCCTACCATACAATGCCTCATACGGTGCCACTCTAATACTAGAATGATAACTGTTGTTGTAGGTAAACTCAATCAACGACAAATGACTATCCCACAATCCACCTTGACCCAACACACAAGCTCTCAGCAAATCCTCTAAAGAATGGATAGTTCTCTATGTCTATCCATCTGTTAGCGGATGATAGGAAGAACTCAATCTCAACATGGTACCCAAAACATTTTGCAAACTCTTCCAGAATCTCGATGTAAATCTCGGATCTCCATCTGACATAATACTCGACAATATCCCATGCAACTTTACAATTTCCTCAATATACATCTCATCTAGCTTCAGCATAGAACGATTAATCCTCACTGGTAAGAAATGAGCTGATTTAGTCAATCTATCCACAATCACCCAATTAGAAACATTCCCCCTCATAGTTTTCGGCAAACCCGACACAAAATCCATGGAAATACTATCCTATTTCCACTCTGGAATATTCAATGGTTACATCAGACCCAACAGTCTTTGATGTTCAATCTTTAACTTCTGACAAGTCTAATCAGCATACACAAGCTCAACCACTTCTTTCTTCATCTCTAGCCACCAAAACAATTTTCTCAAATCCTGGTACCTCTTCGTAGCACCAGGATGGATACTCAATCTACTTTGATGTCCTTCCTCAAGAATACTCTTTTTCAACTCAACAATATCTGGAACACAAACTCTATCACGACATCTAATGATACCATTTTCATTAATCCGAAAATCATCTCTTCGACTTTGATTCATCAAATTCAACCGATCTACCAACTCAAATCAGATTAATGACCTTTTTGAATCTCATCAAGAATACCACTAGTAAGCTTCAACATACCAAGCTTAACTCCATAAGAAGTTTATTCACAAACCAAACTCATATCATGAAATTGCTCAATCAGTTCTAACTCTTTTACCATCATCATCGGTATATGTGAAGATTTCCTACTCAATGCATCAGCTACCACGCTTGCTTTATCCGAATGGTAATTCAAACCAAAACCATAATCCTACAGAAGTCCCAATCATCTCATTTGCCTCACATTTAATTCTTTCTGATCAAAGAAATACTTCAAACTCTTATGATCACTAAACATCTCAAATCTTGAACCAAACAAATAATGCCTCCAAAGCTTCGACACAAACACAACAACAACCAACTCTAAATCTTGCGTTAGATAATTCCTCTCATGCATTTTAAGTTGCCTTGAACTATAAGCTAAAACTTGTTGATGTTGCATTAACACACCTCCCCCATCCCATCAACGAAGCATCACAATATACAACAATGGTTTTGGCGGATTCGGCAAAATCAAAACATGAGCTACTGTCAGCCTTCTCAAAAGCTCTTGAAAATTTCTTCACACTTTGCACCCAAAACAAAAGCTTGAACCTTCCTTATCCACTGCGCTAAAAGATAACTTGGAAAAATCCTTCAATGAATTTTCGATAATAATCTGCCAACCCAAGAAAACTTCTTCAAAAACAGGTTTTGGAGCTTCCTATTGCGATACAGCTTCAACCTTTGACATATCAACCTCAATAACTCTACTCGAGATCACATGACCAAGGAAACTCACTTCCTTCAACCAAAACTCACACTTGACAGTTTTGCATACAACTGCTTCTCTTTCAACGCTGATAACACAACTTTCAGATGCTCAACATGATCCTCTTTACTCTTCGAATATATGAAAATATCATCAATGAACACAACCACAAACTTGTCCAAATAAGGATGGACAATCTTGTTCATATACTCCATAAATACACATGGTGCATTAGTCACGCCAAATGGAATCACGAAATACTCATAATGCCCATACCTTGTTTTAAAAGCAGTCTTCTGAATATCTTCAGCCTTCACACGAATTTGATGATACCCAGATCTCAAATCTATCTTACTGAACACACTTGCAACAACCAACTGATCCATCAAATCATCAATCCTTGGAAGTGGACACTTATTCTTGATAGTCGCCTTGTTCAATTATCTATAATCCACATAAAGCCTCACAGAACCTTGTTTCTTCTTAACTAACAAAATTGGTGCACCCCACAGTGACACATTCGGACAAAAGAACCTCTCCTCAAGCAGATCTTCAAGTTGATTCTTCAACTTCTTCAATTCCGGTGTGGACATACGATATAAACCCATCGCTACCAAACTAGTTCTAGGAACTAGGTCGATTGTAAGCTCCACTTCACGTTCCGGCGATAAATCACTTATCTCATTAGGAAAAACTTCCGGATAATAAAAAATAATTGGCACACCACCAACTTCCCCACTTTATTAACACTCAAAGTTTCCATCAAAATAAACATCTCAGCACCATCCTGCACCGACTCACCAAAATAATTTCTAAACACTTAACTTAACTCAAAACAATTCACTACACACGCCATCTAAGCATGAAAGACACGTCTATCCCATTCAACATGACTCCCTCTACTATCAATAAGATATTAAGGGTGATCAGTTCCTCAATTTGTCAATAGACAGCTGAAAATCATGATGGGGCATAAACCATCTTTACCAAACTATAAGAGCGTTCATCGACACACTGAGCCATCACTCCACACTTGAAGCATCCTGGAGAAGCACAAGCTTCTCCCTCATTTGTTTCATTCCCACTTCTGCAGACAAAGGTTAGAAAACAAATGTGTACTGGCAGTGATACCACTGATGTAACACCCTTTTCTACCCCACAATTTTAATGGAAAATCAATCAAATTTATCAGAGTAAAATATTAAACACAATAAAAATCACCTCAAAGGGCGTACATTTCTCAATAACTCAAATAAAAGTCAATGCTTCGTAAACAACAGGTTTTCCCAAAATTACTCAAAAATTGCTCAAAAGGCAGCGAAACTCAAAAAGGCAAAATCCAAAGTTTTCCTTGCGCAGCAACATAATGAAAATAACAACAATCAATAAAACATGGTTTAACTCAAAGACCCCAACCCGATGTTACACTATCAGAGCAAGACCCTCTAAGTCAACCAAAAGTCAAAAACTCCAAAAAGTTCTCGACGGAATCCACGGTTAAACCTGATCATCTGCATGTTACCCACGTAGAGGCAACATTCAAACAGGCAGGGTGAGTAAAACGATTCATAATAATCAATATAGGAATCAATATATAAAATAGTGTCATTTTCATATTCAGCATCATCATAATCATCAAGGAAACATCAAAAAGTCATAATATCATAAATTACACCAAATTGTCACATAAATGCAAATGAAACAAGACTCATACACGTGGTACCAATTCATCAAAATTCGATGATCACTGGGCCATTAACCCTCTATAGATCCTCATCAATATGATAGATTCTATACAAGAAATGGAGCACAACAAAATACTTCACATCCGCACAGTGGGACTGAAGCCACAAGAATCAAACACTAGACCGAAGTCCAGATTGCATATGAATGCATGATGCACACGTCAATATCATCCTCATAATAAACTCATTAGGTGCATCATCATTCATCAAAATCATCATAATAATCATGTCATCATATAATCATCAAAAAATCATGGAATCAACATCATAACTCGTCATCATTACTTATAGGAATCATTATACAATCATGTATTAATCAATATGAATCACAGTCATACTCAAGGTAATTCATCCATAAAATCACAGCATCAAAGCATCAAGGCAATATTGTACAAGAACACAATTCGCGAAACTCTGCTACGTTCGCTGGACAGTTCGTCGTGCGAGTCTGGGGCGAGTGTTCGTCGTGCGAAGGATTGTTCGTTGTGTGAACTCGCGATTACAGCAAAACATTGTTACGCACCAGCATCAAAACCAACCCCAAAAGTCCCTATAATTTCCTTCCCAATGCCTCCAAAACATCCCTAAATCATTCCTAAGGTATTACGGTGATAAAGGCGCAAAATCTACGACTTACTAGGCCAATCCTGTATCATATTTACGCCTCCAATTCCCATGAAATCCTTACAATTTTACCACATTCATTAGAGTTCTCATAATCAATTACCCTATACGGTTAAAACCTCAACAACAGATTTTGGCGATGAAGGCCTAATTTCGCTTACTCCTAAATCAGCCTCAAACCTATCAGACCATCAATTCAAATCCCTCAAACTCATTAAACTCACCAGAAAGGCAACAACAATTCAATAATCAAAATCCCTAAACCCTTTAATTGACTTTAAACATATTGAATCACATATTGAAAACAATGAAGGCAATACTCCCCATAATTAAACAACCTCAAAAACAAATTTGGCCGCGAATGCCTAATTTCCTCAAACTCAAAAACCTCCTAAATCCTTCAATCGGCTTTAAATACATTGAATCATATATTGAAAACAATGAAGGTAATACTCCTCATACCTTATTTTTTCAACTCTAAACCTTTCTTCTTTGATTCTTGGAAACCTCGCGAAGCTTTGCCTCAATCCTCTTCCCTCAGAGCTCCGACCTCTATTTCTTCTCTTTTCACGGTCTAACAAGAATGAATCCTAATTCCCTCAAAATTCCTTTTTGTTAAACCTAACTTTGGGCCTTAAAATGGGCTTTCCAATTTCACCCTCACTAACTCCTCCTCAAATGTCCATTTTACCCTTAATTCACTTATATTTATTTAAATTAATAATAATACCAATATATTCATATTATATACTATTATTTAAATAAACAACCCAAAATCTATAATTCTCAATACTTCATACCAACCACTGCAAATCACCAAAAATACGAATATTCCTATTTAAATAAATTAAATAAATATTCCAGCATGTGTACAACATTTGTCCTCAGTCTGGAAGACAAATTCAGTGAGCAAATCTAAGCGCATTTTTGGTTGATTCCTAGAAGATTTATCAGTTATGTTTTATATCCCTTAGCATTTTTTTGAAAGAAGGTCATCCAAAAATATTTTCACCAAATCAAATTGAATAAGATCAAATCTCTTGGTGAACATTATTGTATAAAGAAAATAAAATATGCATCAAATCTAAATCTGCACCAAATCAAATCTATTTGTTAATAATCAAATGCCATGGCACGACAGATGGTTTTCTATATAAGAGGACTCTGTTAGACTATGGCACGGATCTAGAAGGGGGGGGGGGGTTGAATAGATCCTCAATTAAAATTTGAGTCGGCGCTACCAATTGAAAATTGTTTTAAGTGCGGAAGCGACCGAGGAAAATATAGTCTAAAACGAACGGTTATTGGAAAACCGGATATGTGTAAGCCTTTGGATTAATGACAATTTGGAAAATAGAATCACTACACTAATCAAACTTATCAATTATCTACTTCAGTTGTTAGGATTCCTAGTTCCAATGATTCAAAGAGCAAACCAAAACTAGATACACAAGTAAGATAATTTTGGTTCAAGCAATTTGTCAAACACTTGGTGTGCAAAACACTCCAAGTGATATTTATGTTGAGTAAGTGATTCCAACTAGCCTAGTACAATGTCTTATTGTACTTTGGAGTCAAAAATAGAGTTTTGACCTCTTACTCAATTGATATCACAGTTTTGACAATAGTGCTTATACAAAAATCACTTATTTTGAGCTATAACGTAAATGCTGAAAAATAGAGAAGACAAGTATTTGGTGAGGCAGTTCCCCCGTCGTCCTCACTTCGGGGTACGTCTGCCCTCAATTCTAAAACTAGAATTGAGATAGATTTTATAGATATCACCTGTTGAATGTAACAGTTTATACAAGGATTGAGCAACAAATATACAACAAAAATCTCAATGTGCTGAAAGTTGCTTTCACTCCTTGCCCCTTGATTCAAGATGAATCAAGTCCTCCGATTTGTGTTGATGGACCTTCGATTCCAACCACCTTATTGAATAACACGTTGTTGTTCAAACCTTCGGCTCCGGCTGATCTCAACAGCAACAAATCGAACCCGAGATCTTCCCTTCAATATCACTGAATCTGCTACTAGATTTGTGAAGAACACCTCTTCACAATCACCTTCGCTCAGTTGACCCTTGATGAAGAATCTCGTCCAAAAACCCCCAAACTTCAAACCAATCTTGGAGGGTAAAACCCCAACGGTTTTATTCAAGAAAGAACATGTCACAAGCTTCAACCCGAACTTGATTCTCCAATCTAAGCTTCGAACCTTATCACCTTGAATCTCTCACAAATGCATTTCAAAAATGATTGTGTGTAATTGAAATGTTGTGAGATGTTGAAGATGAAGATGATGAATCTTGGACACCTATTTCACTCTTTCTTGTTTTTGAACACATGAATCAAAGATTGTCAAATGTTAATATGACACAAGTGGTTAAACAAGTATATATAGTACCGACCCAATTTTAGACATAACAATATTTCAAATATAAGAGGGAATCATTTAAAAACATAATTTCCGTGCGAACGGTCGACCGCAGTAGGTCTGTGCGTCGACGCATGGCCTGTGTTGTTAGGAAATCTAGAAAATTCATCAGTATGCGTCGACCATACAGTCGGTGTGCGCTGACCCATTGAAAACTATTTCCCTTATGCGCTGACCCTATGGTCGACTCATGCCTTTACACACTGACCCGTTGGAAAATTTTCCCCTCATGCGCCGACCCTGTGGTCGACTCATTGCCTTGTGCGTTGACCAGTGGAGAATTGCTCTGATGCATGCGCCGACCCTATGGTCGACTCATTCCCTGCAAACCTGCAAAAGTTCATCAGTTTGTGGTCTTTCATGCCTCTGGTCATGATTGCATTTTATCTACACATAGTATATTTATTACATCAGTTTTAAGACAAGTATAAAAGGATATGGTAGGTGATACGTTGCATCCGTTTAGTAGATCTGGAGTTTATAATTTCCAATCTATCCAAGGCTGTAATTTGTCATCATCGAAACCTGTATTGATCAATGTCTTGCAGATTTGTGTGATGTGTGGCGATTTGCCTCCACAATCTCCCCGTTTTTGATGATGACAACCTGTATACAACCAAAACAGCCAATATACAATGTATACACAAGCTCCCCCTTTCTTTTGTAATATAAGGCTGTAGAACAAATGTCGCTACTGCGAAAATCGGTGCCGGCTGAACAGAAGAGTCGCCACCGTGCGTTATTTATCCCACGGGAGGGAAAGGAAACGCTCAGAGTAAACCTCGCACAACACGGGAAAGGTATGGTCGTCGCAACCAAAACCTGGATTCGGGAGTCGGTTACGCAAGGGGAAGGTATTAGCACCCCTCACGTTCGTCGTACTCGACGGGATCCACGCTTGTTTTCGGGTATGGATTATTATTCTATCTAAACTACAGGTCGAGGGTTAAAAAGAAAATAAAATGAAAATAAAAATGACTCGGCAAAGTATCGCACTTTATGCCTACGTATTCCCGTCTGGAACGAGAAATCAGAGTCAACGTAGTTCGCCTCCCTACGGGAAAGGAGGGGAAGGTTGCTCGCTAGGATATCGCATCCTATGCCTACGTACTTTCATACAGCACGAAAGATCAGAGCAAACGTAGTTCGGGCTACGTACGACACAAGCTTGTCTTGGTTGATTTTATTCCTTCTGAAAAAGGTTTTTCTGATTAGTAGTCCCGGCGGACAAAAATGACGCTTTGATGAGTTCACATTCTTTTACGGAAGAAGTGTCTTTTATTGTGTTTGAAATCTTTATGTATTTTTCTGTTTGTTTTGAGGAAGAAGAGACAGAACTCTAACCTATGGTTGCGAAGGGAAACAAATTAACCTAATGTTATCATGCATGGGTTAAGACCTAGTGTCTATCATGCTCCTCTCTTGCACAGAGAGAAACAGAGATCCTAAGGGATAGGCAGAAACAGAAACAATAACGGATATATACAGTAATACAGTAAAATGCATGGATGCAGCAATACAAGCGAGGCAAGGGAGTCCCACTCAACCTCGAACCTAGAAAACAATAGGCAAAAGTGAACAGACTTCACTTTCAACCCAACAGGGTAAACAACAAACAATACAGTCCCGAAAACCAATCAATACATCAGAAATGAAATACAACAATGAAGCAAACAGCCTCAGCAGCCCTGGATCAACATCTGGCTCCAAGTAATCTCCTATCAGCTACAGGCTTCAACAAGCATCAGTCTCCATCTTCATGGCCTTCAGGCAAGGGCTTTGATCATCAGTCTTCTATCTGCAATGGCTTTTCTTCAAGCTCAAACCTCCAGGATGAGGGATCAGTCACAAGAGTGGATTGGGTGTTAAGCAATCAGTTGACTACCAAAGGTGGTGAACAGACTGCTTCTAACACATATGACATTTTCTCTCAAGAGTTCTATCTCTTAGACACCATCACCAAGCCTTCCAAAGGAAGGGGGTGAGTGTCTTAGAGAGACTCTGAATCACAGAGAGGAATGGATGCAGACAAGGCAATCCATGTTTGAGAAACAAGCTTTCTAATCTAGAGCTCTGCCTAGCTCCTAAACCCTAGTTCCTCAGCATCTGCTAGCAAGAATCTCCTCTTCAACTCTGGAAGTTGGAATGCACCACCTGGATCTCCAATGGCTTTCATCTCCTCAAGTCTTCAGCTCTCCCAAATCCCCAGACAATCCCAATACCCACACAAGCAAGCAATAATCCCCAGAGGGCACACCACACCAATCACTCAGATAGACAGTACATTAATAGCAGTAGGGGGGAATCCTAACTTTTTCTAGGGTATCTAATAACTACCCATAGCCCCTATAGTCCCATAACTAAACTAGTCAAACCCTAAGTCCTAGGGGAAAAGAATCAAATCTCCTAAGTCATCACCTAAAACCCTAGTTTTGTTCATGTTATTCACACCTAAGCTAAACACCTAAAATTAATTTCTAAAAATGGGAACTAAATTGCATCTACAAGTTTAATGTCTAAACTAAACAACCTAAAAAGGATGGACAAAAAATATTAAAGCATTTAATAGAACAAAAAATAACAAAATCATGCATGAAATGAAACTATTTAAAATTCTATTTATTTGAAAAATATGGGAAAAATATCAAATAAAAAATAAAATGCCATTTTTATTTTTTATAATTTTCTAGACATCCTAAAGAAAAATATGCAAAAAGAATGAATTAAAAATAATGTTTTTTCCATTTATTATGAATTTTCAAAAATGAATGAAAAATGAAAAGAAAATATAAAGAAATAAGGGAGGGGGTGAGAAAAGTAGGGCCAGGCAGTTCAAATATTTGGGCTTCACGCGCGTGGGGGTGCCAATAGTCATCAGAGCCCAATTCCCTCTGTTAAATGAAACGGTGCGTTTCATATTTTAAAAATTCCCACCAAATCTCAGGTTAAACGTGGATCGTTGGATGGTGATTCTAGTCAAGAGTCAAACTGAGATCGTGTGGTCCCTGACCTTTCTTCAACCTCCAGCCATTTAGGGTTTCAGAAACCCTTCCCATGCACGATACTTCCATCTCTTCGTGCTCTCTCCACACGCCATGAAAACACACGATATAAAAAGCAAAATTCATCCATTTCTTTCCCTCTACACAGCTATAACCATAGTTTCCATTAAAACTCAAGCAATCAAACAATTCGATGGAGATAACAGATGGAAACCACCATTAGTATCTGATATCAAATCTCTCCAATTCTCCACGAAACTCATCCTAAAATGACCTACAATTCATCCTGATCATGGCATGCTACTCCAATAACAATCTCAGGCCTTATTTTAGCAATTACAAACCTCAACAGTTTTGAAGCATCCTGCTCAACCTTCATGAAATCTCCCCAAATTCATCCAAAACAATCCTCTACCCTACCTTAACCGTTCTACACTATCAAAACCTATTAACCCTAACTTAAACAAGCAATTCGAATGAAAACTCACCTTATGCACAATGAAGAAAACAGCTACCAAAACCTCTTGATCTATAGCTTGAAGTGAGTGGAAAATGCTCAAAGAACTCAATAGTGACTTCTGTATGCAACAGGTATGACTCCAAGGATGTGAATCTCTCAATTCCAAAGTTTGTGCTTCTTGGATGATAATGATGAATGGCACAATCCCTTCCTCAATTTGACAAATGAAGGTGTGGATTCTGATCCTTGTGTGATGATGATGAAGATTCAATCAAGAATAGTGAAGATTGATGGAGATTATAGAGATTTTGGAAAGCTTATGCAAGTTGAAGAAAGTGTGGAAAAGTTGGGGTTTTGAACAAATGGGAGCACCAACCCTTGCATGAACCAACTTGTATGAATATATAGACGGGATTAGAACTTCCTAGAAACTTGGAGAAGTTTCCCTTGCACTTTTCCCTTTCAATTTGGTTTATGTAACTTTCAATTCAAGAAACCATGGATAAATCTTAAATCTTGAACCAAACTAAAAATTCTACTTTAGCCAATGTCTTTAAAATGATCTTTCCATTCAAAATGACCTATAATTTTGCTTCATTTGGCCAAGATATGAAAAATCTCATTTTTAAGACCATTTTTCTTCATTAAATTCAACAATTTTGAAACCTTGTTCTATGGACATTTCCAATCTCTCATAGTCACTTTTCTAGACTCAAAATGTCATTTGGAGCAAGTTTGATGTTGTAAGTTTTTCCATTTGAGGCCTCCTTGTATGAGTTTTGGGTATAGGTTAAAATGACCTGTAATTCACAAATGACCAAAATACCCTTTGCTTGCCAAGACCATAAGTTGAGTTCCACACATCATATGAAGGCATACTATACCATTCTAGAAAGCTAAGACAATAAGGAACAATTCTTATGTTTACCATAAATTCATTTGAAATCTCCTTGAGGGGTAAAAATTGCTTGGAAGTCAAGTCACTTTTACAGACAAAATTTCAGATACCTCAGATGACCTGTAACTTGCAAGGACCATAACTTGAGTTCTATAAGTCTCCTTGATGTCTTCCACCACTCAAATTAAAGGTCTTGAGATCCTCTACAAGTTTCATGTTGTCCAAGAAGCCATTTGAAGCTTGAATTTTGACTTATTTTGCTTGGAATTTTGACCTAAACTAGGGGATTTTACATAGAAACCCTAATTTAGAAACTCCTCTTCTCCTTGATTTCTCTTGAATTCTTCTTAGCACAACAACATATCCTTATTCTCCATGTCAAATGATGAACCCCACATCTCTTCAATAGCCCTTAATGCCCTCAAATCAATCAATTGACCTAGGGTTGACCCAGATGAGACCCTGGTTGACTGTCTTCAACTGTAGCTCTTGTGCTCATCTCAATGACTTGTTTTCTTCTCCAAATGACCTTTTAAGTCCTCCAAGATGTCTAGATACTCCCCATACTCAGCCCACAGCTCACAATTTCTTTGTTGATCCTCAGATGCCCTCAGATAGGAGATAGACTCAAAGCTTGATCCACTGAACTCTCTGCTTTCAAATTCTTTTCTGATGACTTGAATGAGATTGAATTAGGATAATAACCTCTTGATAGGCCTCTAGAGATGAGAATAATGATTGGTTCCCTGTTGGATGACTTGCTATCCTTATGCTATGCAGATGATTAGGCTATGTACATGACTCTATATGCAAATGCTAATGATATTGAAATGTAAACCAAGTGAATAAGGTTGGGGCAAATTTTAGGGTGCAACAACAAACAACCATCAACTGTTGTTAATATCCTGACTTGGCTTTGGTGTTGGCTTGCTACATGTTCTTTCTTTTGCTACATGTTCTTCTCCCCCTTTGACACCATCAAAAAGAGAAGGAGAATGCATCAATTAACAGAAAACATACAATAGGTGATAGTTAATTATCAAACTCCACACATAAGAATGATAATGAACAAAAGTAACTTGAATTAATAGATAATTACGAGAACATGCAAATAGGTGAATATTCAGGCAAACATAACACGGAAAAATGAAAAGTACATAGCAGAAACACATATGCAACTATGAAACTAATATCCCCGACCCCTCCCTCGGTCCCCTCAGGTATTCTCCCGCATTCACTCTTCCGAAGAGGTTGTATCTGATAATCGACCCCTCAGGTATTCTCCCGCATTGATGCTCACTGCAATATCAAATTCGGACCGCAGTCATTTGCTTTTCAAATCCCTAACTTTTGCGTGAACCGCCCTTTACGGGTTTTCAGTTCACCGGGATACCCTTTTTTGCCGAAGCCGCCCAGTGTAGGTTTTCAACTTCGCGGGTGTACATTTTTCAATTTTATCCCTAATTTTTGCCCGAACCTTTCATTCTGTTTTTGGTTCGCCAGGATGCCCCATTTTTGCCTGGACTCTCTTTTTTCTGTCCAGCAGGTCTATTTTAAGCAAAGTATTTTTTAACTGCGTCCGAATTCACAGGCGACGTAAAGTCTTCTCCGTCCATGGTGGACAACAACAATGCTCCTCCTGAGAAGACCTTCCTGACAACGTATGGCCCTTCGTAGTTGGGGGTCCACTTGCCCCTGTGATCTGCTTGCGGCGGGAGAATCCTTTTCAGCACAAGGTCGCCCGTCTGAAAGCTTCGCGGATGTATCTTCTTGTCGTACGCTTTCTTCATTCGGCTCTGGTACAAACGACCATATGCTAAAGAAGCTAGCCTCTTCTCGTCCATCAAACTCAATTGGTTCAACCTGTCTTTCACCATTCTGCCTCGTCTAGCTGAACATCTCGCAATACCCTCAGAGAAGGGATCTCCACTTCCAATGGTAGTACTGCTTCCATTCCGTACACTAATGAGAACGGGGTTGCCCCGGTTGATGTGCGTACCGTCGTACGATAATCGTGCAGAGCAAAAGGTAGTATCTCATGCCAATCCTTATAGGTCACCACCATTTTCTGAACGATCTTCTTGATATTCTTATTGGCCGCCTCAACTGCGCCATTCATCTTGGGTCGGTAAGGGGAGGAGTTGTGATGTTCGATCTTGAAATTCTGACAGAGCTCCTTCATCATTTTGTTGTTCAGGTTTGAACCGTTGTCCGTGATTATCCGCTCGGGAATCCCGTATCGGCAAATGATATCTCTCTTGATGAATCTGGCCACCACTTGCTTCGTTACATTTGCGTAAGACGCCGCTTCTACCCACTTGGTGAAATAATCGATTGCTACTAGAATGAATCGATGCCCGTTAGAAGCCGTAGGCTCGATCTTTCCAATCATATCGATTCCCCACATCGAGAATGGCCACGGCGATGACATCACATTTAGAGGATTCGGAGGCACATGGATCTTGTCAGCATAGATTTGACATTTGTGGCACTTCCTCGCAAACTTGAAACAATCAGTTTCCATAGTCAGCTAAAAATAGCCTGCCCGCAGCAGCTTTCTCGTCATAGCATGCCCACCCGCATGCGTACCAAAGGTACCTTCGTGTATTTCCTCCATGAGCAACTTTGCCTCTCTTTCGTCTACACAACGCAACAACACCAAATCGTGGTTTCTTCTGTACAAGACGCCATCCGGGTTCAAATAGAAATTGCCTGCTAATCTCCTGAGAGTCTTCTGATCTTGACTGGATGCCCCAGCCGGATACTCTTTATTCTTCAGGAAATTAAGGATATCGAAATACCATGGTTTGTCATCCGATGCTTCATCAATAGCAAATACATAAGCTGGTCTGTCAAGCCGAGAGACAATGATTCGGGGAGCCTCATTCCAGAAGTTGACTTTGTACATGGAAGACAAAGTGGCCAGGGCGTCAGCCATTTGATTTTCTGCCCGCGGTACATGATGCAATTCAACCTTGTCGAAGAAAGGCAATAATCTCCTTGCATAATTCATGTAATGTATCAAATTGGGCTGCCGTGTCTCCCATTCCCCTTTGATCTGATTCACCACCAGGGCTGAGTCTCCGTATACGTCCAGATTCTTGATTCGCAAATCAATGGCTTCTTCAAGCCCCATAATACAAGCTTCGTATTCGGCCTCATTGTTGGTAACGGCAAAGGTCAATCGGGCAGTAAACGGGATGTGCGACCCGTGTGGCGTAGTGATGATTGCCCCTATTCCGCTACCGTAAGCATTCACAGCTCCGTCAAATATCATCTTCCAATTGGAACCCAACTCTGGTCCTTCGTCTGGCAACGGCTCTTCACAATCTTTCATCTTTAGGTACATGATATCCTCGTCAGGAAAATCAAACCTCATCGATTGGTACTCTTCAATAGGCTGCTCCGCCAGATACTCAGACAGCACACTCCCCTTTATTGCCTTTTGCGAGACGTATTGGATGTCATATTCAGTCAAGACCATCTGCCAACGGGCAATTCTACCTGACAACGCCTGCTTTTCAAATACATATTTGATAGGATCCATCTTCGAGATGAGCATGGTTGTATGATTCAGCATGTACTGCCTCAAACGCTTGGCGGCCCAGGCTAGCGCGCAACAAGTTTTCTCCAGCATTGAATATCGAGATTCACAATCTGTAAATTTCTTACTCAGGTAATAGATTGCATGCTCTTTTCTCCCTGTCTCGTCGTGTTGACCGAGAACACAACCCATGCTTCCCTCAAGAACCGTCAAATACATGATCAAGGGTCTCCCTGCCACTGGGGGTATCAAAATAGGAGGCTCCTGCAAATACTGCTTTATTTTATCGAACGCCTTTTGACAATTTTCGTTCCACGTTACAGCTTGATCTTTCTTCAACAGCTTGAATAATGGTTCACACGTGGCCGTTAGGTGAGATATGAACCGGGCGATATAGTTCAACCTCCCTAAAAACCCGCGCACCTCTTTCTCTGTTTTAGGCGTCGGCATTTCTTGAATTGCTTTTATTTTAGCAGGATCGACCTCTATTCCTCTTTCGCTTACGATAAACCCCAGCAGTTTACCCGATCTCACCCCGAAGGTGCATTTGTTAGGGTTCAGTCTCAGCCTGAACTTCCTAAGTCTTTTAAATAACTTCAGCAGATTCACCAGATGCTCTTCCTCCGTCTGGGATTTGGCAATCATATTGTCAACATAAACTTCGATCTCTTTATGCATCATGTCGTGGAAAAGAGTCGTCATCGCACGCTGATATGTTGCCCCAGCATTTTTCAAACCAAAGGGCATCACTTTGTAGCAAAATGTTCCCCAAGGCGTTATGAAAGTAGTCTTCTCCATGTCCTCTGGCGCCATTTTAATCTGATTATAGCCTGAAAAGCCATCCATGAAGGAGAATACAAAGTATTGAGCGGTATTATCAACTAACACGTCAATATGAGGAAGTGGAAAATCGTCTTTTGGGCTTGCTTTATTCAAATCTCTATAATCCATGCACATTCGAACCTTGCCATCTTTCTTTGGCACTGGTACGATGTTAGCAACCCATGAGGGATACTTTGTCACAGCCAGGAAACCAGCGTCCCACTGTTTTTGAACTTCCTCTTTGATCTTCACTGCCATATCTGGTCGAGTTCTGCGAAGCTTTTGCTTGACTGGCGGGCAATCTTCTTTCAGTGGCAGGCGGTGCACAACCATGTCTGTGTCGAGCCCTGGCATATCTTCATACGACCAAGCGAATACATCATTATACTCCCTGAGCATTTCAACCAGTCTTCGCTTGATATCACTCTGCAGTGCGGCTCCGATACGAATATTCTTCTCAACCCCTCCCGACCTGTTGCACCCTAAAATTTGCCCAACCCTATTCCTTGGGTTTATGTTTCAATGTCATTAGCATTTGCATATAGAGTCATGTACATAGACTAACCATCTGCATAGCATAAGCATAGCAAGTCATTCAACAGGAGACCAATCATTATTATTATCTCTAGAAGCCTATCAAGAGGTTATTATTCCAATTCAATCTCATTCAAGTCATCAGACAAGAATTTGAAAGCAAAGAGTTCAGCAGATCAAGCCTTGAGTCCATCTCCTAGCTGAGGGTATCTGAGGGTCAACAAAAGGGTTGTGAGCTGTGAGTTGAAGGCATGGAGAGCATCTAGACATTATGAGAGACTTAGAAAGTCATTTGGAGAAGGAGACAAGTCATTGATGAGAGCACAAGAGATACAGTTGAAGACAGTCAACTAGGGTTTCATCTGGGTCAACCCTAGGTCAACCCTAGGTCAATTGACTGATTTAAGGGGCATTCAAGTCTAGTGGAGAGATGTGGGGTTCATCATTGGATATATAAAGAAGGATATGGAGATATGCCAAGAAGGATTCAAGAGAAATCAAGGAGAAGAGGAGTTTCTAAATTAGGGTTTCTGTGTAAAATCCCCTAGTTTAGGTCAAATTTCCAAGCAAGATAAGTCAAAATGCTAGCTTCAAATGGCTTCTTGGCCAACATGAAACTTGTAGAGGATCTCAAGACCTTTAATTTGAGTGGTGGAAGACATCAAGGAGATTTATAGAACTCAAGTTATGGTCCTTGCAAGTTACAGGTCATCTGAGGTATCTGAACTTTTGTCTGTGAAAGTGACTTGACTTCCAAGATAGTTTTGCCCCTCAAGGAGATTTCAAATGAATTCTTGGTCAACATAAGAATTGTTCCTCATTGTCTTAGCTTTCTAGAATGGTATAGTATGTCTTCATATGATGTGTGGAACTCAACGTATGGTCTTGGCAAGCAAAGGGTATTTTGGGCATTTGTGGATTACAGGTCATTTTAACCTATGTCCAAAACTCATACAAGGAGGCCTCAAATGGAAAAACTTACAACATCAAACTTGCTCCAAATGGGATTTTAAGTCTAGAAAGAAGGTCACAAATTGTTGTAAAAGCTCATAACATGAAGTTGCATGATTGGTCCAAATTTGAACTAAAATGGCTTATAATTTGAATAAAGTCAAAATGAAAAATGGTTTGGGAGATTTCTAAGTCCAAATGGAGACTTCCAATATATGATTTTGAATGGAAAAGGCATTCTAAGAACAATGGTTCAAACACTTTTTTGAGTTTAGAAGGAAAAAAGAAAGATATTCATGGTTACTTGCCTTTTAAGAAACATAGCCAAAATGAATCAAAGTTGGAAGGCAAGGGAATGTGCAAGATGGATCTAGAAGTTACCATTGGGGTCTATATATTCATGAAATGAGGATTGATCAAGGGTTGGCTTCATTTTCACCAAGAATCTCCCAAATTCTCTCATTCTTTTTCATTGAATTTTCATTCCAATTCCTCAAATTCTTCACCAAATCATCATCAAGATCAACTTCATTATACTGTTTCATCATCATAGATCATAATTCAATCAAGAACAAGGTGTGATTACTCCATTTTCGAGCACTTCCATCATCAACATCAAAATTACAATTTCCATTGGACAGCATAATTCAAGCCAAGTCTCATCCAAATATTGCAAACAGAATCAAGTACATCAAGAATTGATCAAGGTCCAAGGCCTAGAAGCCTCAGATCCACAAGTTTCCATAGCTGTTTTCAAGCTTTTGCACCAGGTACGTTTTCATTCAAACAGCTTAATTCAGTTAGGTTAGCATGATTTTATTAGTTTAGATGTAATGTAGGAGGTTAGTAGAGCAATTAGGATGAATTTGGAGTAGTTTGGTGACAATTGTTAGCAGGTTGTGAAAACTGTTTGGATCAAGAACTCTTAGGTTAGTGCATTAGAATGTTAGGTTGTTAGCGCAGGTTAATCACCATTAGTTATAGGTTAGATTAGTGCAAGTTTGATGGAGAATTGTGATGGTGAGTTGCAGAGTGTTTTCATGGATCCAGAACTTGCCTCGATCGGGTTTGTTGATGTGTTGAGTTTCAAAGCAATCAAAGGCCATAGGATTATAGAGGGAGAGATCCTGAGCATTTTTCATGTTTATAGCGTGTTGATTCATGGCCTGTAGAGTGAGAACAGATGAGTTGAATGTTGCTCGTGCATGGCTGCCATGGGAGAGGAAACCCTAAGTTCATGAACCAAGGAAGAAGATGAAATCGTGTCCGTTTATTTCGTGTTAGACCTTTGACTTGGAGAGTGATCCTGTGGCCATTATTTGATTCAGTTTTGGAGGGAGATGCGTTGGCCCTAAACGCACCGTTTCATTAATTGAAACGGGCGGGCCTGAGTTGTGATGTGCTATTCCCACCCCCAGTGTTAAGCCCAACATCAGTTTGAACGTGTTTCTATTCCTATTCTCACCCCCTGCGCCTCTTTTTATTTTTCATTAATTCTGAGTGATGCTGGGCCTTAGTAAAATGCTAAGCGCACCCCCTGTCTGCCTGGCCCAATGGATTATTAACTGCGCGCGCCTGCTATTCTTACCCCCTCCCTTTATTTCATTATTAATTCTTTTATATTCTTTAATTGTTTTTATGCATTTTCATAAATTCATAATAAATACATAAAAAATCATTTTTAGTTCATTCTTTTTACACTATTTTCTTTAGGATGTGTAGAAAATTATAGAAAAATAAAATTGCATTTTTAGTTTTATTTCATATTTTTTCCATATTTTCTAAATAAATGTCATTTTAAATAGCTTCATTTCATGCATGATTTTAATAATTTTTGTTCTACTAAATGCTTTAATATTTTTTGTTCATTCTTTTTATGTTGTTTAGATTAGATGTTGAACTTGTAGAAACAATTTAGTTCCCATTTTTAGAAATTAGTTTTAAGTGATTAATGTAGGCTTGAACAACATGAACAAATTAGGGTTTTTAGGTGATGACTTAGGAGGTTTGATTCTTTCCCTTAGGACTTAGGGTTTGAATAGATTAGTTATGGGACTATAGGGGCTATGGGTAGTTATTAGATCCCTTAGAAAAAGTCAGGATTCCCCTACTGCTATTATTACTGTCTGTATATCTGATTGACTGGTGTGGTGTGCCCTCTGGGGATTATTGCTTGCTTGCTTGGGTATTGGGATTGTCTGGGGATTTGGGAGAGCTGAAGACTTGAGGAGATGAAGGCCATTGGAGATCAAGAGATTGAAGATCAACTGCCAGAGTTGAGGAGCAGGTTCTTGCTAGCAGCTGCTGAGGAGACTAGGGTTTAGGAGCTAGGCAGAGCTCTAGATTAGAAAGCTTGTTTCTCAAACATGGAATGCCTTGTCTGCATCCATCCTTTCTCTATGATTCAAAGTCTCTTTCAAATATCCACCTCCTTCCTTTGGAAGGATCAGTGAATATATTTGAAAGATAGAACTTTTGAGAGGAAACTTTCTGTTTAATGTTAACAGTTGATGAACCACCCTTGGTAGGTAATTAACTGTCTAACATTCATTCACTTCACTCTTGTGACTAATCCCTCATCCTGGAGGTTTGAACTTGAAGAAAAGCCATTGCTTATAGAAGACAGATAATCAAAGCCCTTGCCTGAAGGCCATGAAGATGGAGATTGATGCTTGTTGAAGCCTGTAGCTGATTGGAGATTGCTTGAAGCCAGATGTTGATTCAGAGCTGCTGATGCTGTTTCTTTTGCTGTTGTATTTCATTGCTGATGTATTGATTGGTTTTCTGGACTGTATTGTTTGCTGTTTACCCTGCTGGGTTGAAAGTGAAGCCCGTTCACTTTTGCCTATTGTTTTCTAGGTTCGAGGTTGAGTGGGACTCCCTTGCCTCGCTTGTGCTGTTGCATTCATGCATTTTACCGCTTTATTATATCTGTTATTGTTTCTGTTTCTGCCTATCCCGTAGGATCTCTGTTTCTCTCTGTGCAAGAGAGGAGCATGATAGACACTAGGTCTTAACCCATGCATGATAACATTAGGTTAGTTTGTTTCCCTTCGCAACCGTAGGTTAGAGTTCTGTCTCTTCTTTTCTCAAAACCAACAGAAAAACACAATAAGATTTCAGACAATAAAAGACACTTCTTCCGTAAAAGAACGTGAACTCATCAAAACATCAATTTTTGTCCGCTTGGACTGTTAATCAGAAAAAACCTTTTTCAGAAGGAATAAAAATCAATCAAGACAAGCCTGTGTCTTCCGTAGCCCGAACTACGTTTGCTCTGATCTTCCATGCCGTGTGGAAGTACGTAGGCATAGGATGCGATATCCTAGCGAGCAACCTTCCCCTCCTTTCCCGTAGGTAGGCGAACTACGTTGACTCTGATTTCTCGTTCCAGACGGGAATACGTAGGCATAAAGTGCGATACTTTGCCGAGTCATTTTTTATTTTCATTTTCTTTTCTTTTAACCCCAGACCTTTAGCGTAGATAGAATAACAATCCATACCCGAAAACAAGCGTGGATCCCGTCGAGTACGACGGACGTGAGGGGTGCTAATACCTTCCCCTTGCGTAACCGACTCCCGAATCCAGGTTTTGGTTGCGATGACCATACCTTTCCCGTGTTGTGCGAGGTTTACTCTGAGCGTTTCCTTTCCCTCCCGTGGGATAAATAACGCACGGTGGCGACTCTTCTGTTCAGCCGGCGCCAATTTTCGCAGTAGCGACAGCTGGCGACTCTGCTGGGGATTCTACGTCCCCTGGCTGCTAGGAACTGCGATGGTTCTTATGCATTTGGGATCCAACGTCCCTTAAGAGAGTCAATCCTAGCGCTTGTTTTCCCGTCGAGGATTTTGTATGGAGTTATTGTATATTTCTAACCTTGTATTTTCAGCTTTGTATATTGATTATTATTGCTGTATTTGGGGTGTGACGGGTGTTCTGATATTGAGAGATAAGCCGGACCTGGGCTTGAGTGCACCTAGAATTAGCGTAGAAAGTAGTGGGCGCGTGCCGGCTTTGCTTGCATTAGTGTCTCATGAAATCTACACTCGGACGAGGTTCTTCTGGTTGGCTTCTTTTTCTACCCTTTGGGTCGAAGGGGTTGTTGGTCAGCTGAATTGTCGACTCCGGGGACCGATCATTTGGAAGTTGGCTGAGTGAGGCCTCTTCAGGATTTGATGATATCACTCCTTCTGGGAATCGTATCATCAACCCTGAAAGTCTGTGACGCCGATGACCGCATAGGATGCCGTACCTTGTGCCAGTTGTAGGGCCACCCACCTGTGAGGGGATTTGGGGTTATGCAGGTAACTAGACTTTCAGACTACCGGTTATTTCTTGATCAGAGATCCTGGTTATTTATGGAGAGTTATGAGGTCTGTCAGAGACCATTTGGAGATGTGTTCTGAGGTCTGTCAGAGACCATTTGGAGATGTGTCCTGAGGTCTGTCAGAGACCATTTGGAGTTATGGTTTGAGGTCTGTCAGAGACCAATTAGAGATGTGAATTTGAGGTCTACCAGAGACCAGTGGGAGTTATGGTTTGAGGTCTGTCAGAGACCAGTAGGGGAGCTCTGTGTTAGGTCTATCTAAGACCAGGGTTTGATGACTTCTGGATGGTCTATCTGAGACCTTTCTTGATTGGGTTTAGGCTATTCAGCTGCAGCTTTGGTCCCTGTTGCATGTTACTTGCATTGCATTGCCTGCATATCCATTACCATTTGCATTTCACTAACGTGTGTCTGTGCTGCAGGTGCATTTGCATTTCCCTAGTTCTAGTGCCCGGATTTCTGAGTATTGATTATGGCTGGTTTGAGGAAAACAGTTGCGTACAAGCTACCGTCACCTGATATTACTTCTTTGCTTGGTCTGATATCTCTTGCTGATGAGGAGGTTAGGAGAAGCTTCAGAATGAGCCACGGAAGATTACTGAGATTAGTCTGCAAGCCCACTGCTGATGAGATGAACGGGCTATACACCTTGATGCAGTTCTACGACCCTGCATTGAGATGCTTTACTTTTGCTGACTTCATTTTAGGACCTACCATTGAGGAGTATGTGGGGTTTACTGAGCTTCCCGTGCAGAACAAGGTTCCCTTTATTCACTCTGCTGCTGAGCCCAAGTTGGAGGACTTAGCCAAAGCCTTGCATATGAACGCTGCAGATCTGTTATTGACTTCTTGGCTTGGGGTTTCAGGTTTCTCTCTTGATTTCCTAGTTGTCAAAGCTCGAGAGTACGCCAAGAACGGTTGTTGGGTGGTTTTCAATGCTATTCTGGCTTTATGCATCTATGGAATTGTGCTGTTTCCTAACTTGCCCAACTTTGTGGATTTGGATGCCTTCTATCTGTTTGCTGCAGGCAACCCAGTGCCAACTTTGATTGGAGACTTCTATCATTCATTGCACTATAAGAATGAGAACCGAAGAGGAAAGGTTGTGTACTGTTGTGCTCCTCTGTTGAATATGTAGTTCAAGAGTCATCTCCCCATGAAGGGACCATTTGTAGACAGTGCAACCTCAGCCAGTTGGTCAGAACGCCTGATGAGGCTATCTTCCGAAGACGTTGTATGGTTTGATCGAGATTTGTTGGGATCTGAGCTCATCTTTAGTTGTTCTGGGTACCCTAATGTGCCGCTGATAGGAAGAAAAGGGTGTATCAATTACAACCCTTCTCTATTCATTCGCCAGTTCGGATATGCGCTGAAGAATCCACCTCAGGAGGAAGAAGTACAGGAATCTCTGTACTTCACCGGTGACGTGAAGGGGGAGTTATTAGCCAAGTTGCAACATGCCTGGACGCGCATTAACCGCAAAGGGAAGCCGTTGTTAGGAAAGAATGACTGTCAGGCCTATGCACCTTATAGAGTTTGGATCCGGGAGAGGGCTAGTCAGTTGAGGATGCCATTCCCAGATGTACCAATTCTTGTTCCTATTCCGGTAGCAGAGCCAACTACTGTTTCTAGAGAAGTATACGAGCAAGTTGTGAAGGAAAAAGAAGCCTTGATGAAGATTCATGAAGGGTTAGAGCAAGAGTTAGCCCAGGCACGCAGCGAGAAAAACAAGGCCGTATATGCTTTCCAACAACAGATCGAGCTGGTAAACAGGTTAGGAGCTGAGTTGACTGAGGAGAAGAAAAAGCGCGAACGTCTGGGGCAAGAGTTCAGAAGCTCCCATGACATGCTGGAAGCCAAAAAGAAAGCGCTCGACGCAGCACACCGAGAGATATCCTCTTGCAATAAGACTTGGAACGCTACACTCACTAACAATAAGAAGAGGGAAGATAAGCTGAAGCAGCAAATTTCCGACCTCGAAGAGAAGTTGAAGTCTAGCATCAAGAAGTGCGAGGAAGAAGTGATGACCCGGTATAGTGTCCAGCATGCACTGAATAAGGCAATCAAGTCCAGAGATGAAGCAGTGTCTCAAAAGCGAAAGTTAGAAGATTGCTTCGGAGAAGCAACATGGGAAGAAACTGCTGAAGACGTACGCCGTGTCCTTAAGAGGAGAAACCAGCTTGTTGAAGGGCTGCTTGATCGACCAAGCCATCCGGAGACCAGGAAGTTGATAGAGGAGTACCAGACTTTTGGGAGGATTTGATCATTTCATGTAGTAACTTGTATGCTTTATTTGCATAATGCTGACCATCACCAGGATTGTTGGTTGAGGTCATGCCTTCTTTGTATTCTCAGTGATACTGTACCCTGGGCTTATTGATTCTCTCTGCAATATATGAGGCTTTTTATGATTCAGCTCCGATATTCCTATTGTCCGCACTGTCACTGCACCGGCACCTTCGCACTAGAACTGGGGGAATGAACTTCCCTAATGCACAGACACATTGCATTGCATTCATATTCATATTGCATTACAGGTAATCTTTGGATGGTGTCTTATTTCTTGCTCTGTACCAGGTACTTAACAGGATTCCAGATCAACATCCGCACCGCTATTCTACACGCTCCAACTGTCGAAAAGTCATGGACCAAATGCAGAACGAGATGCAGGATGTGCGCGAGAAGCTCGCCCTCTTCATGCAGACCATGGAGGCTATAGCAAAAGGGCAAGAGAATTTGCAGGCCATGGTCCAGCCTCTGTTGGCTCGCAACGCTGGTCATGGTAATGAAGATCATCAGTCTGTCCGGGTTGATACTGCTCATGGAGACGGCACTCCCACGCCAGTGGCTCCGCCCGTAGTCAACATGCCGGCTGCTAATGTCAACAACGCTACCGCTGCTGTGAATGGTAACGTCGGAGTGGGGAATGAAACTGCTGTCCATAACGCTGGGCTGGGCGATGTCAATTTGGGAGATAATCTAGGAGGCAATGGCTTTGTCAATACTGGGTTCGGATTCAACGATCAGGGATTCGACAACACTGGCAAGTATGGCTTTAATGCTCAAGGCTTTGGGCAAGATGGTTATGGTATGGTCAATCAGGGTTACGGAGGCTTTGGAAATGGAAATGGTACTGGATTTATGGCTTTTGGTCCCGCGGGAGGTGTTCAAGGGTACGGCAACAGAGGCCGAGGTCCGGGGATGAATCAGATCAGAGCTGGACGTAATAATGCGTACGATGGGTACGGGGCTGGCAATGGTATGTGGCAAGAGGATCAGCAGGAGGACGCCTTCTCCGGAGGAGGTTTTGAAGGACCGATGGATGATTCCCAAAAGATTAGAATGCTGGAAGAGCAGATGAAGGGAGTCCTAAATCAGAGTGTTGTGGGATTGGACATGGCGACCATGGGCTTGGTACCTGGCTTGAGGGTGCCCATTAAATTCAAAGCGCCTGCGTTCGATAAGTATAAAGGAGATACATGTCCGAAAGTGCATGTGCGAGCTTATTACCGAAAGATGTCTGCATACTCCACTGATGAAAGAATGCTAATGCATTTCTTTCAGGATAGTCTGTCGGGCCCTTCCCTAGAGTGGTACATGGGGTTGGAGCCAACTGATATCAAGACTTGGAAACAATTGGCGGAGGCGTTTGTAGCCCATTACAAGTATAATAGCGACCTGGCACCCAATCGGGTCCAGTTGGCCGGGCTTTCGCAGAAGAAGGGGGAGAGTTTTAAAGAGTACGCGCAAAGGTGGCGCGATATGGCTGCCAGGGTCCGTCCTCCTGTAGACGATAAGGAAATGAATGATATGTTTGTCGGCACATTCACAGGGTTGTTTCATGATATGCTGTTTCATACGTCTCTGGCCAGTTTTTCAGACCTGATTCTGATGGGGGAAAAGATTGAGCGTAACATTAAGCAAGGAAAGTTCCAAGTCGAGGAATCAACTGCATCTGGCAGTAATAGGAAAGCTTATGGTGGGCGCCGTCAGGGCGAGGCAAGCGCGGTATTTGGAGGCCGAGGCCGAGGCCGAGGCAGGGGAAGAGGTCAATATCGTCAGCCGCAGCAGGTGTCGAGTGTTACTATTCCCTATCAACAACAACCAATCCAGCAACAACAACCTATTCAGCAGCAGCCAATGCAGCAGCAGCAGCCTCAGCAGGGGGCACAGCAGGCTCAGCGAAGATTCCAGGGTAATAAACCGAGAAGAGTGTTTGAGAAACCTCCCTCTACCTATGCTGATTTATTGCAGACATTGTTAGGATTGAATCTGGTAGAGAAAAGAACCCTGGCGCCGATAACGGGAGCTCCCCCGTTCGGCTATGATGCAAGCAGGCATTGCGAGTTTCATTCTGGGGCCCCGGGTCACGATATAGAAGGTTGCCATGCTTTTAAGCACGTTGTGCAGGATCTTTTAGACAACAAGACCATCAATTTCGGAACGGCAGGTCCGAATATAGTCCAGAAACCCATGCCTAATCATGGGGCGAACGCCGTTCTGATTGAGGAAGGTCTGAATCTTATTATGAATGTTGAAGATTTAAAGACACCGCTAAGCGAGATAAAGAGCCGACTGTTGCAAGGAGGTGTTTACCCAGGGTGTAACGAGTATTGCTTAGACTGTTGGACCCTAGCCGGGGGGTGTGAGGATTTGAAGAAAGGCATTCAGGCCTTAATTGATGAAGGTATATTGCAGTTTGATCGAGCGGCAACTGATGAGCCTGCAGGGGCAGTAGGGGATAATCGGAGTGATGTGACCACAGTGACGATTCCGCGGAAGACGATCACTATTGCAGCACCAGCTCAGCGACCATCTATCACCATAACCAAGGCCGGGCCAATCCCGTATGAGAACACGAAAGCGGTCCCATGGTCATATGGGCTAGAGGTGTATTGTGACGGGATAAAAATTGATATCAACAAGCAGCCAGCGGAGATTGTGGATAATGTTGTTGGTTCAGGAGGCATGACGAGGAGCGGCAGGATCTTTATATCTCCTGAAGTGGAGGCTGAAAGGCTAGCGAAAGGAAAAGGGAAAGCGGTTGAAAATGTTCCAGCGCAAGCAAGTGAAAAAGAAGCAGCATCGAAAGATGTAGAAGAATTCATGCGCTTAATTCGAAAAAGTGATTATAAGATTGTGGAGCATCTGCAGCAGACACCGTCCAAAATATCTATCCTGTCATTGCTGTTGTGTTCGGAAGCTCACCGAAACGCTTTGCTGAAAGTCCTGGACACTTCTTTTGTACCCCAGGATGTCTCCGTGAATCAGCTAGAAGGAGTATTGGCGCATGTGAATGCAGGCCACAGTCTGGGTTTTACCGATTTTGACTTGACTCCGAAAGGGAGGGATCATAATATGGCATTACACGTATCTGTTGAGTGTAGGGGATCAGTAATGTCGCACGTATTGGTTGACACCGGATCATCTTTGAATGTGCTGCCTAAGAAGGCGATGATGAAGCTGGATGTTCGAGGGATTTTGTGTACACCCAGTGATTTGGTAGTCAGAGCATTTGACGACACGCGGAGAACAGTCTTCGGATCGATTACCTTGCCTCTGCAAGTGGGGCCGGAAGTGTTTGCAACGGAGTTTTATATCATGGATATACAGCCTGCGTACAGCTGCTTGCTGGGAAGACCCTGGATTCATGGGGCAGGGGCTGTCACGTCCACCCTGCATCAGAAGTTAAAGTATATGGTCGGAGACAGCGTAGTCACCGTGTGCGGAGAAGAAGACATCCTGGTCAGCCATCTATCTTCGTTTAAATATGTGGAAGTCGACGGGGAGATCCACGAGACACCATGCCAGGCATTCGAAGGTTTGCGCATTAAGGACAAGGGTCCCGGGCCGAGCAAAGTGCCAGAGATAGCTGTATCATCGTATAAAGAAGCTCAAGCGCTAGTGGAAGCAGGAGAAGCCAAGGGCTGGGGCAAAGTGCTGGACATCCCTGTGAAAATGGACCGGTTCGGACTGGGGTACCGACCGTCGTCATCAACTCCTTCCGTGGGGGCCCCCCATTTCAGAAAGTCAATTACTATCTCTGCCAGTGGAGTATGTCATGGAACGGTCAATGCTGCTTCAGAGTCTGATGAAGGGGACAGCGACTGTGATATGGATGCCTGGATTCAGCCAAGCACGCCAGGACAAGGACTGTGCAACTGGTCTATTCAGGAGCTTGTTCCTGTGACTTTTAAACAGTAATGCTTTGCTTTATTAATTGTTGAATAATCTGATGTCTGGCCCGGGGCATCAGGATTTGCTTAGGGCTGTGTTGTTATAAACATTGCGTGTTAATCATTAAATAAATGGCGTTTTTCATGTGCAAATACTGTAATCTCTGTCTTTCTTATTTCGTATTTTTCAATAAAATGGCAACGTGGTTATTCGCTTTATACGCATTTTGAAGCACTTAACCATTCCTTTTGCAGGATAACATTTTCAGATGACATCCTTGAACCACCTATGACTCGTCCCGACTTCGAGCACCCGGTATTTCAGGATGAAGAAGAGGTTGTCGAAGATAGCGACGTTCCTGAAGAACTGTCTTGGTTAGTGAAGCAAGAGGAGAGGGCCATTCTGCCTCACGACGAGGTCATCAAAATTATCAATTTGGGGTCGGAAGGGGTTGAGAAAAATATTCGTATCGGAGCCGCACTGCAGAGTGATATCAAGCGAAGACTGGTTGAAATGCTCCGAGAGTATAATGATGTATTCGCTTGGTCATATGAGGATATGCCAGGGCTCGATACAGATATGGTTGTGCATCGCCTGCCACTGAAAGAAGATTGCCCGCCGGTCAAACAGAAGCTTCGCAGAACTCGACCAGATATGGCAATGAAGATCAAAGAGGAGGTCCAGAAACAGTGGGACGCTGGGTTCCTGGCTGTGACGAAGTATCCTTCATGGGTTGCTAACATCGTACCAGTACCGAAGAAAGATGGCAAGGTTCGAATGTGCGTGGATTATAGAGATTTGAATAAAGCAAGCCCAAAAGACGATTTTCCACTTCCTCACATTGACGTGTTAGTTGATAATACTGCTCAGTACTCCGTATTCTCCTTCATGGATGGCTTTTCAGGCTATAATCAAATTAAGATGGCACCAGAGGATATGGAGAAGACTACTTTCATAACGCCGTGGGGAACATTTTGCTACAAAGTGATGCCCTTTGGTTTGAAAAATGCTGGGGCAACATATCAGCGTGCGATGACGACTCTCTTCCATGACATGATGCATAAAGAGATCGAAGTTTATGTTGACGATATGATTGCCAAATCCCAGACGGAGGAAGAGCATCTGGTGAATCTGTTGAAGTTGTTTAAAAGACTTAGGAAGTTCAGGCTGAGGCTGAACCCTAACAAATGCACCTTCGGGGTGAGATCGGGTAAACTGCTGGGGTTTATCGTAAGCGAAAGAGGAATAGAGGTCGATCCTGCTAAAATAAAAGCGATTCAAGAAATGCCGACGCCTAAAACAGAGAAAGAGGTGCGCGGGTTTTTAGGGAGATTGAACTACATTGCCCGGTTCATATCTCACCTAACTGCTACGTGTGAACCATTATTCAAATTGTTGAAGAAAGATCAAGCTGTAACGTGGAACGAAAATTGTCAAAAGGCGTTTGATAAAATAAAGAAGTACTTGCAGGAGCCTCCTATTTTGATACCCCCGGTGGCAGGTAGACCCTTGATAATGTATTTGACGGTTCTTGAGGGAAGCATGGGTTGTGTTCTCGGTCAACACGACGAGACGGGGAGAAAAGAGCATGCGATCTATTACTTGAGTAAGAAATTTACAGACTGTGAATCTCGATACTCAATGCTGGAGAAAACTTGTTGCGCACTAGCTTGGGCCGCCAAGCGTTTGAGGCAGTACATGCTGAATCATACAACCATGCTCATCTCGAAGATGGATCCAATCAAATATATATTCGAAAAGCAGGCGTTGTCAGGTAGAATTGCCCGTTGGCAGATGGTCTTGACTGAATATGATATTCAATACGTCTCGCAAAAGGCTATAAAGGGGAGTGTGCTGTCTGAGTATCTGGCGGAGCAGCCTATTGAAGAATACCAATCGATGAGGTTTGATTTTCCTGACGAGGATATCATGTACCTAAAGATGAAGGATTGTGAAGAACCGTTGCCAGACGAAGGACCAGAGTTGGGGTCCCAATGGAAGATGATATTTGACGGAGCTGTGAATGCTTACGGTAGCGGAATAGGGGCAATTATCACCACGCCGCACGGGTCGCACATCCCGTTTACTGCCCGATTGACCTTTGCCGTTACCAACAATGAGGCCGAATACGAAGCTTGTATAATGGGGCTTGAAGAAGCCATTGATTTGCGAATCAAACATCTAGACGTATACGGAGACTCAGCTCTGGTGGTGAATCAGATCAAAGGGGAATGGGAGACACGTCAGCCCAATTTGATACATTATATGAATTATGCAAGGAGATTGTTGCCTTTCTTCGACAAGGTTGAATTGCATCACGTACCGCGGGCAGAAAATCAAATGGCTGACGCCCTTGCCACTTTGTCTTCCATGTACAAGGTCAACTTCTGGAACGAAGCTCCCCAAATCACTATCTCTCGGTTGGACAGGCCAGCTTATGTATTTGCTATTGATGAAGCAACCGATGACAAACCGTGGTATTTTGATATCTTTAATTTCCTGAAGAATAAAGAGTATCCGGCTGGGGCATCCAGTCAAGATCAGAAGACTCTCAGGAGGTTAGCGGGTAATTTCTACTTGAACCCGGATGGCGTCTTATACAGAAGGAACCACGATTTGGTGTTGTTGCGTTGTGTAGACGAGAAAGAGGCAAAGCTTCTCATGGAGGAAATTCACGAAGGTACCTTTGGTACGCATGCGGGTGGGCATGCTATGACGAGAAAGCTGCTGCGGGCAGGTTATTTTTGGCTGACGATGGAAAATGATTGTTTCAAGTTTGCGAGAAAGTGTCACAAGTGCCAAATCTATGCTGACAAGATACACGTG
The DNA here is from genome assembly GCA_963859935.3 of Lathyrus sativus. NCBI lineage: Eukaryota > Viridiplantae > Streptophyta > Magnoliopsida > Fabales > Fabaceae > Lathyrus > Lathyrus sativus. The sequence goes on along the minus strand of OZ012738.1, from coordinate 553,834,554 downwards.
CCTCCGAGTCCCCTAAATGTGATGTCATCTCCATGGCCATTCTCGATGTGGGGAATCGATATGATTGGGAAGATCGAGCCGACGGCTTCTAACGGGCATCGGTTCATCCTAGTAGCAATCGATTATTTCACCAAGTGGGTGGAAGCGGCGTCTTACGCAAATGTAACGAAGCAAGTGGTGGCTAGATTCATCAAGAGAGATATCATTTGCCGATATGGGATTCCCGAGCGGATAATCACGGATAATGGTTCAAATCTGAACAACAAAATGATGAAGGAGCTCTGTCAGAATTTCAAGATCGAACATCACAACTCCTCCCCTTACCGACCCAAGATGAATGGCGCTGTTGAGGCGGCCAATAAGAATATCAAGAAGATCGTTTAGAAAATGGTGGTGACTTATAAAGATTGGCACGAGATGCTACCTTTTGCTTTGCACGGTTATCGTACGACGGTACGCACATCAACCGGGGCAACTCCGTTCTCGTTGGTATACGGAATGGAAGCGGTATTACCATTGGAAGTTGAGATCCCTTCTCTGAGGGTATTGCGAGACGTTCAGCTGGACGAGGCAGAATGGGTAACGAATAGATTGAATCAACTGAGCTTAATGGACGAGAAGAGGCTAGCTTCTCTGGCATACGGTCGTTTGTACCAAAGACGAATGAAGAAAGCGTACGACAAGAAGATACTTCCGCGAAGCTTTCAGACGGGCGACCTTGTGCTGAAAAGGATTCTCCCGCCGCAAGCAGATCACAGGGGCAAGTGGACCCCCAACTACGAAGGGCCATACGTTGTCAGAAAGGTCTTTTCAGGAGGAGCGTTGTTGTTGTCCACCATGGACGGAGAAGACTTTGCGTCACCTGTGAATTCGGACGCAGTTAAAAAATACTTTGCTTAAAATAGACCCGCTGGACAGAAAAAAGAGAGTCCAGGCAAAAATGGGGCATCCTGGCGAACCAAAAACAGAATGAAAAGGTTCGGGCAAAAGTTAGGGATAAAATCGAAAAAATGTACACCCGCGAAGTTGAAAACCTACACTGGGCGGCTTCGGCAAAAAAGGGTATCCCGGTGAACTGAAAACCTGTAAAGGGCGGTTCACGCAAAAGTTAGGGATTTGAAAAGCAAATGACTGCGGTCCGAATTTGATATTTCAGTGAGCATCAATGCGGGAGAATATGTTTGAGGAGTCAGTTATCGGATACAGTCTCTTCAGAAGTGGGGATACCGGGAAAGCCTTAGAGTCGGACGAGTCATGGGAGGATCAGTTCGTGGTGTTCATCTGCATCCCGTTGCCGACATGTGTACAAAATTTAATTTGTCAATATATTTATGCTTCTTGTGCATACTTGTATGTTTGCTTTGCGTAGCTTCCTCTTTTCAGGAGTTACATCCCGTGTACAAAAACTCCGCCCGTTCAGGGGCCCAATCAATGAAAATATGCTATTCAGTACTTGATGCTGGTTCTTTACTGTTTTGTGCATGATAAAACGCCTAAGTTTGATGAAACTAGCATGAGTATAACGTCACTGGCCCTTGCCAACAATTGTTAAAGCTTTGAATTAACTGAGTGTAACGTCACTAACCTGAATTGAGTTGATTGCATAGGCTTGTCGTGTCTTGTTTGAGTTGTTGCAGGTTTCATAACCATACGAGGAAGATGATCAAAAGATTGCGATAACGAAAGACTTGATCCCCACGCAGGTCATGCATGTTCTTCCTGAAGAATGATAGAATTCCTCCCAGCTAGCCGTAGCTTATCCAAAGGACGTGCTCCAGAGAAGTTATTCGTCCTCAGCAGAGTTTGGCGATTCCAAGATCGTAAGGCTGTATTCAGACAGGTTCATCTTTCCCCGCAGGGTCATGCACTCTCCCCCAGCGGAATCAATGGATTTTCCCCGAGAGAATCATCCCATCCTCAGCGGAATTCTCTTTGCAAGTGTTTTCGTTCCTTCCAGTGGAATTCGAAGATCAAGACTCTCCAAAGCAGAGTTGATGGTGGGTCCTGTCATTTATTTTGGCAGAGATACTGGTAATATCAGTTCACTCTCCAGCAGAAATCCAATCGTACTGTGCACATCTGCTATTCCCCAGCAAAGTTGTATTCCCCAGCAGGGGGTTACCTCAACAAGTTGCTCGGCTTGAGTTCCCAATTTCCCAGCAGGGTCGACTTCACCCTTCCAGCATTTATTTTGCTGGAATAATTCTGTAGCATCTGGCTATCCCCGGCGGAGTCGGCATTATCCTTCCAGCATTTATTTTGCTGAAGCAGTTCCTGTACTCTAGCAGTTCAGGTGGAGAGAGTTCTTGCTCAAAGGAACTACCAAGCACTCAAGATCTCGGCATGAGATATTCAATGATAATGTCAGTTTCGGCAGTATTCCCCACAAAGTCTGCAGGATAAGTTTCTCTTTGTCCCCAAGCAGAGTTACTTATGTCCCCGCCAGAGTTTTGTTGAAATTTCTCTAGTCCGATCAGCGGATTGTTTCCTTCAAAGTTGTTGTTACGTCAACATTAAAAGGTTCCATGAATCAGAATCGCAGAGGCCACCGCCGGTTATCAGAGCAGGCATCCGGTAGTTTGGTTTCCAGACATCCCAGTAGAGTCCGTCTCAAAGTCGCTGTCACGTCAGTGCTAAGAAGTTTGTGGGTGAGGATCATCGGAGAATTAAGTCCTGACATGGACAATTTATTCCTATATTGACGGGATTTCTTCAGAAGTGGGCGTCCTAACGTGGACAGGTTTATTTCCCTGGATTGGTGAGTTGTGTTAGTCCTATCGTGGGCAGATTCGGTTTCTCGAAATTTGTGGAATGGGAGGTCATGGCGTTGACAAAAGTGATTACTCTTTGTATTGGTGTCCTGACGTGGACAGATCAGACAAGGATGTGAGTCCTTACGTGGACAATTCTTATTTCCTCAGCAGGTCGAAGATGCCTGAGTCCTCACGTGGACAAATCAAGAACGAGATAGATTCCTTACGTGGAAGAGTTTAGTCCTGACGCGGACAAATCAAAGAGATTATTATTCCTAACGTGGACGATGTAGTCCTTACGCGGACATATCAAAAGAGGTGATTCCTAACGTGGAAAGAGTGGAGTCCTTACGCGGACAGATTAAGATGGCATTCCTTACGTGGAAAATGTAGTCCTGACGCGGACAAATCGGAAAGAAGTTGGTATTCCTTACGTGGAAAGATCAGAGTCCTGACGCGGACATATCAAGATTGTATTCCTGACGTGGAAAGAAAGAGATTATTCCTGACGTGGAAGAGTTTAGTCCTGACGCGGACAGATCAAAGAAGTTATTCCTAATGTGGAAGGAGAAGATTCATTCCTTGCGTGGAAAAATTGGGTTCCTTACGTGGACAGATTCGTGGAAAGTTGAGTCCTGACGTGGACAGGTTCAGAACCAAAGTTGGATTCCTTACGTGGAAAGATTGGAGTCCTGACGCGGACATGTCAAGTGGTTTTGGAGTCCTTACGTGGACAGATTGGTATAGTTCTCCTTACGCGGAAAGAAGATTGCTTCCTGACGTGGAAAGACGAAAGGGTTAGTCCTGACGCGGACAGATACAGGAAAGATGAAAGGGTGTTACTCCTAACGTGGAAGAGTTTTGTTCCTAGCGTGGACGATTCAGTTTATGGAAATGCAGACGAATTATCCCCAGCGGAGTTGCCGGAATTTTTCTGGGTTAACAGCAAGTGGAGTCCTAACGTGGACAGGTTTTAGTTGAGATTTCTTCGTATTGATGACAGACAGAGTCCTAACGTGGACAAGCAAGCAATCTGTTATGACAGGATCCTCTTCAGAGCGATGAAGACAATCCCCAGAGCAGTCGCACGAGATCAGTGGGTTACTGTAACAGTCAGATTCAGCTGATGAATGTCGTTCCTCAAGCAGGAGCGCAATTTAGTTTTGCGGTTGGCAAATTTCTGGTTTCACTAGTATTCAACCGTCTCGTACCGCGAATGTCTGAAGGCTCCGGGCTCTTCACCCAATCGGGTCCAAGTCGCTTGAATAGGGGCAGTTGTTGCACCCTAAAATTTGCCCAACCCTATTCCTTGGGTTTATGTTTCAATGTCATTAGCATTTGCATATAGAGTCATGTACATAGACTAACCATCTGCATAGCATAAGCATAGCAAGTCATTCAACAGGAGACCAATCATTATTATTATCTCTAGAAGCCTATCAAGAGGTTATTATTCCAATTCAATCTCATTCAAGTCATCAGACAAGAATTTGAAAGCAAAGAGTTCAGCAGATCAAGCCTTGAGTCCATCTCCTAGCTGAGGGTATCTGAGGGTCAACAAAAGGGTTGTGAGCTGTGAGTTGAAGGCATGGAGAGCATCTAGACATTATGAGAGACTTAGAAAGTCATTTGGAGAAGGAGACAAGTCATTGATGAGAGCACAAGAGATACAGTTGAAGACAGTCAACTAGGGTTTCATCTGGGTCAACCCTAGGTCAACCCTAGGTCAATTGACTGATTTAAGGGGCATTCAAGTCTAGTGGAGAGATGTGGGGTTCATCATTGGATATATAAAGAAGGATATGGAGATATGCCAAGAAGGATTCAAGAGAAATCAAGGAGAAGAGGAGTTTCTAAATTAGGGTTTCTGTGTAAAATCCCCTAGTTTAGGTCAAATTTCCAAGCAAGATAAGTCAAAATGCTAGCTTCAAATGGCTTCTTGGCCAACATGAAACTTTTATAGGATCTCAAGACCTTTAATTTGAGTGGTGGAAGACATCAAGGAGATTTATAGAACTCAAGTTATGGTCCTTGCAAGTTACAGGTCATCTGAGGTATCTGAACTTTTGTCTGTGAAAGTGACTTGACTTCCAAGCTAGTTTTTCCCCTCAAGGAGATTTCAAATGAATTCTTGGTCAACATAAGAATTGTTCCTCATTGTCGTAGCTTTCTAGAATGGTATAGTATGTCTTCATATGATGTGTGGAACTCAACTTATGGTCTTGGCAAGCAAAGGGTATTTTGGGCATTTGTGGATTACAGGTCATTTTAACCTATGTCCAAAACTCATACAAGGAGGCCTCAAATGGAAAAACTTACAACATCAAACTTGCTCCAAATGGGATTTTAAGTCTAGAAAGAAGGTCACAAATTGTTGGAAAAGCTCATAACATGAAGTTGCATGATTGGTCCAAATTTGAACTAAAATGGCTTATAATTTGAATAAAGTCAAAATGAAAAATGGTTTGGGAGATTTCTAAGTCCAAATGGAGACTTCCAATATATGATTTTGAATGGAAAAGGCATTCTAAGAACAATGGTTCAAACACTTTTTTGAGTTTAGAAGGAAAAAAGAAAGATATTCATGGTTACTTGCCTTTTAAGAAACATAGCCAAAATGAATCAAAGTTGGAAGGCAAGGGAATGTGCAAGATGGATCTAGAAGTTACCATTGGGGTCTATATATTCATGAAATGAGGATTGATCAAGGGTTGGCTTCATTTTCACCAAGAATCTCCCAAATTCTCTCATTCTTTTTCATTGAATTTTCATTCCAATTCCTCAAATTCTTCACCAAATCATCATCAAGATCAACTTCATTATACTGTTTCATCATCATAGATCATAATTCAATCAAGAACAAGGTGTGATTACTCCATTTTCGAGCACTTCCATCATCAACATCAAAATTACAATTTCCATTGGACAGCATAATTCAAGCCAAGTCTCATCCAAATATTGCAAACAGAATCAAGTACATCAAGAATTGATCAAGGTCCAAGGCCTAGAAGCCTCAGATCCACAAGTTTCCATAGCTGTTTTCAAGCTTTTGCACCAGGTACGTTTTCATTCAAACAGCTTAATTCAGTTAGGTTAGCATGATTTTATTAGTTTAGATGTAATGTAGGAGGTTAGTAGAGCAATTAGGATGAATTTGGAGTAGTTTGGTGACAATTGTTAGCAGGTTGTGAAAACTGTTTGGATCAAGAACTCTTAGGTTAGTGCATTAGAATGTTAGGTTGTTAGCGCAGGTTAATCACCATTAGTTATAGGTTAGATTAGTGCAAGTTTGATGGAGAATTGTGATGGTGAGTTGCAGAGTGTTTTCATGGATCCAGAACTTGCCTCGATCGGGTTTGTTGATGTGTTGAGTTTCAAAGCAATCAAAGGCCATAGGATTATAGAGGGAGAGATCCTGAGCATTTTTCATGTTTATAGCGTGTTGATTCATGGCCTGTAGAGTGAGAACAGATGAGTTGAATGTTGCTCGTGCATGGCTGCCATGGGAGAGGAAACCCTAAGTTCATGAACCAAGGAAGAAGATGAAATCGTGTCCGTTTATTTCGTGTTAGACCTTTGACTTGGAGAGTGATCCTGTGGCCATTATTTGATTCAGTTTTGGAGGGAGATGCGTTGGCCCTAAACGCACCGTTTCATTAATTGAAACGGGCGGGCCTGAGTTGTGATGTGCTATTCCCACCCCCAGTGTTAAGCCCAACATCAGTTTGAACGTGTTTCTATTCCTATTCTCACCCCCTGCGCCTCTTTTTATTTTTCATTAATTCTGAGTGATGCTGGGCCTTAGTAAAATGCTAAGCGCACCCCCTGTCTGCCTGGCCCAATGGATTATTAACTGCGCGCGCCTGCTATTCTTACCCCCTCCCTTTATTTCATTATTAATTCTTTTATATTCTTTAATTGTTTTTATGCATTTTCATAAATTCATAATAAATACATAAAAAATCATTTTTAGTTCATTCTTTTTACACTATTTTCTTTAGGATGTGTAGAAAATTATAGAAAAATAAAATTGCATTTTTAGTTTTATTTCATATTTTTTCCATATTTTCTAAATAAATGTCATTTTAAATAGCTTCATTTCATGCATGATTTTAATAATTTTTGTTCTACTAAATGCTTTAATATTTTTTGTTCATTCTTTTTATGTTGTTTAGATTAGATGTTGAACTTGTAGAAACAATTTAGTTCCCATTTTTAGAAATTAGTTTTAAGTGATTAATGTAGGCTTGAACAACATGAACAAATTAGGGTTTTTAGGTGATGACTTAGGAGGTTTGATTCTTTCCCTTAGGACTTAGGGTTTGAATAGATTAGTTATGGGACTATAGGGGCTATGGGTAGTTATTAGATCCCTTAGAAAAAGTCAGGATTCCCCTACTGCTATTATTACTGTCTGTATATCTGATTGACTGGTGTGGTGTGCCCTCTGGGGATTATTGCTTGCTTGCTTGGGTATTGGGATTGTCTGGGGATTTGGGAGAGCTGAAGACTTGAGGAGATGAAGGCCATTGGAGATCAAGAGATTGAAGATCAACTGCCAGAGTTGAGGAGCAGGTTCTTGCTAGCAGCTGCTGAGGAGACTAGGGTTTAGGAGCTAGGCAGAGCTCTAGATTAGAAAGCTTGTTTCTCAAACATGGAATGCCTTGTCTGCATCCATCCTTTCTCTATGATTCAAAGTCTCTTTCAAATATCCACCTCCTTCCTTTGGAAGGATCAGTGAATATATTTGAAAGATAGAACTTTTGAGAGGAAACTTTCTGTTTAATGTTAACAGTTGATGAACCACCCTTGGTAGGTAATTAATTGTCTAACATTCATTCACTTCACTCTTGTGACTAATCCCTCATCCTGGAGGTTTGAACTTGAAGAAAAGCCATTGCTTATAGAAGACAGATAATCAAAGCCCTTGCCTGAAGGCCATGAAGATGGAGATTGATGCTTGTTGAAGCCTGTAGCTGATTGGAGATTGCTTGAAGCCAGATGTTGATTCAGAGCTGCTGATGCTGTTTCTTTTGCTGTTGTATTTCATTGCTGATGTATTGATTGGTTTTCTGGACTGTATTGTTTGCTGTTTACCCTGCTGGGTTGAAAGTGAAGCCCGTTCACTTTTGCCTATTGTTTTCTAGGTTCGAGGTTGAGTGGGACTCCCTTGCCTCGCTTGTGCTGTTGCATTCATGCATTTTACCGCTTTATTATATCTGTTATTGTTTCTGTTTCTGCCTATCCCGTAGGATCTCTGTTTCTCTCTGTGCAAGAGAGGAGCATGATAGACACTAGGTCTTAACCCATGCATGATAACATTAGGTTAGTTTGTTTCCCTTCGCAACCGTAGGTTAGAGTTCTGTCTCTTCTTTTCTCAAAACCAACAGAAAAACACAATAAGATTTCAGACAATAAAAGACACTTCTTCCGTAAAAGAACGTGAACTCATCAAAACATCAATTTTTGTCCGCTTGGACTGTTAATCAGAAAAAACCTTTTTCAGAAGGAATAAAAATCAATCAAGACAAGCCTGTGTCTTCCGTAGCCCGAACTACGTTTGCTCTGATCTTCCATGCCGTGTGGAAGTACGTAGGCATAGGATGCGATATCCTAGCGAGCAACCTTCCCCTCCTTTCCCGTAGGTAGGCGAACTACGTTGACTCTGATTTCTCGTTCCAGACGGGAATACGTAGGCATAAAGTGCGATACTTTGCCGAGTCATTTTTTATTTTCATTTTCTTTTCTTTTAACCCCAGACCTTTAGCGTAGATAGAATAACAATCCATACCCGAAAACAAGCGTGGATCCCGTCGAGTACGACGGACGTGAGGGGTGCTAATACCTTCCCCTTGCGTAACCGACTCCCGAATCCAGGTTTTGGTTGCGATGACCATACCTTTCCCGTGTTGTGCGAGGTTTACTCTGAGCGTTTCCTTTCCCTCCCGTGGGATAAATAACGCACGGTGGCGACTCTTCTGTTCAGCCGGCGCCGATTTTCGCAGTAGCGACACGACCCCAAGTTGATAATTTCGATGACCTCATCGTGAGGCAGAATGGCTCTTTCCTCTTGCTTCACCAACCAAGACAGTTCTTCAGGAACGTCGCTATCTTCGACAACCTCTTCTTCGGCCTGAAATACCGGGTGTTCAAAGTCGGGACGAGTCATAGGTGGTTCAAGGATGTCATCTGAAAATGTTATTCTGCAAAAGGAATGGTTAAGTGCTTCAAAATGCGTATAAAGCGAATAACCGCGTTGCCATTTTATTGAAAAATATAAAACAAGAAAGACAGAGATTACAGTATTTGCACATGAAAAAACGCCATTTATTCAATGATTAACACACAATGTTCATAACAACACAGCCCTAAGCAAGTCATGATGCCCCGGGCAAGACATCAGATTATTCAACAATTAATAAAGCAAAGCATTACTGTTTAAGAGTCACAGGAACAAGCTCCTGAATAGACCAGTTGCACAGTCCTTGTCCTGGCGTGCTTGGCTGAATCCAGGCATCCATATCACAGTCGCTGTCTCCTTCATCCGATTCCGAAGCAGCATTGACGGTCTCATGACATACTCCACTGGCAGAGATGGTGATTGGCCCTCTGAAACGGGGCGCTCCCACGGCAGGAGTTGACGACGACGGTTGGTATCCTAGCCCGAACCGGTCCATTTTCACAGGAATGTCCAGCACTTTGCCCCAGCCTTTTGCTTCTCCTGCCTCCACCAGAGCTTGAGCTTCTTTGTATGACGAGACGGCTATCTCTGACACTTTGCTCGGCCCGGGACCTTTGTCCTTGATACGCAACCCTTCAAATGCCTGGCAGGGTGTTTCGTGGATCTCTCCATCGACCTCCACATATTTAAATGACGATAGATGGCTGACCAAGATGTCCTCTTCTCCGCATACGGTGACTACGCTGTCTCCGACCATATATTTCAACTTCTGATGTAGGGTAGACGTGACTGCCCCCGCCCCATGAATCCAGGGTCTCCCAAGCAAGCAGCTGTACGCAGGCTGTATATCCATGATATAAAACTCAGTTGCAAACACCTCCGGCCCCACCTGTAGAGGCAATGTGATCGATCCAAAGACTGTTCTCCGCGTGCCGTCAAACGCTCTAACTACCAAGTCGCTGGGCGTACACAAGATTCCTCTAGCATCCAGCTTCATCATCGCCTTCTTGGGCAGCACATTCAAAGATGAACCGGTGTCGACCAATACATGCGACATTACCGATCCTCTACACTCGACGGATACGTGCAACGCCATATTATGATCTCTCCCTTTCGGGGTCAAATCAAAGTCGGTAAAGCCCAAGCTGTGGCCTGCATTCACATGTGCCAACACTCCTTCCAGTTGATTCACGGAGACGTCTTGGGGTACAAAAGAAGTATCCAAGACCTTCAACAAAGCATTTCTGTGAGCTTCCGAACACAACAGCAATGACAGGATAGATATTTTGGACGGCGTCTGCTGTAGATGCTCCACAATCTTATAATCACTTTTTCGAATCAAACGCATGAACTCTTCTACGTCTTTCGATGCCGATTCTTTGTCACTCGCTTGCACTGGAACATTCTCAACCGCTTTCCCTTTTCCTTTTGCTAGTCTTTCGGCCTCCACTTCAGGGGATATAAAGATCCGACCACTCCTTGTCATACCTCCTGAACCAACAACATTATCCACAGTCTCGGCTAGCTGCTTATTAACATCAATTTTTATCCCGTCACAATACACCTCCAACCCATATGACCATGGGACTGCTTTCGTGTTCTCGTACGGGATCGGCCCGGCCTTAGTTATGGTGATCGGTGGTCGCTGAGTTGGTGTTGCGATAGTGATCGTCTTCCGAGGAATCGTTACCGTGGCCACATCACTTCGATTATCTGTTACTGCCCCTGCAGGCTCTTCGGTTGCTGCTCGGTCAAACTGCAATATGCCTTCATCAATTAAAGCCTGAATGCCCTTCTTCAAATCATCACACCCCCCGGCTAGGGTCCAGCATTCCAAACAATATTCGTCACACCCCGGGTAAACACCCCCTTGCAACAGTCGGCTCTTTACCTCGCTCAGCGGCGTCTTTAAATCTTCGACATTCACAATCAGATTCAACCCTTCCTCAGTTAGAATGGCGTTTGCCCCGTGATTAGGCATGGGTTTCTGCACTATATTCGGATCTGCCGTTCCGAAATTGATAGTCTTATTGTCCAAAAGATCCTGCACAACATGTTTAAAAGCATGACAACCCTCTATATCGTGGCCCGGGGCCCCAGAATGAAACTCACAGTGCCTGCTCGCATCATAACCAAACGGGGGAGCTCCCGTTATCGGTGCCAGAGTTCTCTTCTCTACCAGGTTCAATCCCAGCAATGTCTACAGTAAGTCAGCATATGTCGAGGGAGGCTTCTCAAACACTCTTCTCGGTTTGCCACCCTGGAATCTTCGCTGAGCCTGTTGTGCCCCCTGCTGAGGCTGCTGCTGCATTGGCTGCTGCTGAGACGGTTGTTGTTGTTGAAGTGGTTGTTGCTGGTACGGGATAGTAACACTCGCCACCTGCTGCGGCTGATGATGTTGGTTTCGCCCCCTGCCTCGGCCTCGGCCTCGACCTCCAAATACTGCGCTTGCCTCGCCCTGACGGCGCCCACCAAAAGCCTTCCTATTACTGCCAGATGCAGTCGATTCCTCAACCTGGAATTTTCCTTGCTTAATGTTACGCTCGATCTTTTCTCCCATCAGAATTAGGTCTGAAAACTGGCCAGATACGTGTGAAACAGCATATCATGAAACAAGCCTGTGAATGTGCCGACGAACATGTCATTCATTTCCTTATCTTCCACAGGAGGACGGACCCTGGCAGCTATATCGCGCCACCTTTGCGCGTACTCTTTAAAGCTCTCCCCCTTCTTCTGCGACAGTCCCGCCAATTGGACCCGATTGGGCGCCAAATCGCTATTATACTTGTAGTGAGCTACAAACGCCTCCGCCAATTGCTTCCATGTCTTGATATTGGTTGGCTCCAACCCCATGTACCACTCTAGGGAAGGACCCGACAGACTATCTTGAAAGAAATGCATTAGCATTCTTTCATCAGTTGAGTATGCAGACATCTTTCTGTAATAAGCTCGTACATGCACTTTCGGACATGTGTCCCCTTTATACTTATCAAACGCAGGAGCTTTGAATTTAATTGGCACCCTCAAGCCAGGTACCAGCCCCATTGTTGCCATGTCCAAACCCACAACACTTTGGTTCAGGACTCCCCTCATCTGCTCTTCCAGCATTCTGATCTTCTGGGAGTCATCCATCGGCCCTTCGAAACCTCCGCCGGAGAAAGCGTCCTCCTGCTGATCTTCTTGCCACATGCCATTTCCAGCTCCATACCCATCATATCCAATATTACGTCCAGCTCTGATCTGATTCATGCCCAGACCTCGGCCTCTGTTGCCGTACCCTTGAACACCTCCAGCAGGCCCAAAAGCCATAAACCCCACGCCGTTTCCATTTCCAAAACCTCCGTAACCCTGATTGGTCGCACCATAACCATCTTGCCCAAAGCCTTGAACATTGAAACCATATTTCCCAGCGTTATCGAATCCCTGATCGTTGAATCCGAATCCAGCATTAACAAAGCCGTTGCCTCCCATATTATCTCCCAAGTTGACATCACCCAGCCCAACGTTATGGACTGCAGTCTCATTCCCAACTCCGACGTTACCATTCACAGCAGTGGTAGCGTTGTTGACATTAGCAGCAGGTATATTGACTACAGGCGGAGCCACTGGTGTGGGAGTACCATCTCCATGAGCAGTATCGACTCGCACGGACTGATGATCCTCATTACCGTGACCGGCATTTCGAGCCAACAGAGGTTGGACCATGGCTTGCAGATTTTCCTGACCCTTTGCAATAGCTTCCATGGTCTGCATGAAGAGAGCGAGCTTCTCGCGCACATCTTGCATCTCGTTCTGCATTTGATCCATGATTCTTCGACAGTTGGTGCGGGTAGAATAGCGGTGCGGGTGTTGATCTGCAATCCTGGAAAGTACCTGGTACAGAGCATGAAATAAGACACTATTCAAAGATTACCTGTAATGCAATATGAATATGAATGCAATGCAATGTGTCTGTGCATTAGGGAAGTTCATTCCCCCAGTTCTAGTGTGAAGGTGCCAGTGCGGTGACAGTGCTAATGATATAAAGACCGGAGCTGAATCACAGAAAGCCTCATATATTACTGAGAAAACCAGAATACAATGTCGCTGAGAGTACAACAAGAAGGCATGACCTCAACCAACAATCCTGGTGATGGTCAGCACTATGCAAATAAAGCATACAAGTTACTACATGAAACGATCAAATCCTCCCAAAAGTCTGGTATTCTTCTATCAACTTCTTGGTCTCCGGATGACTGGGTCGATCAAGCATCCCCTCAACAAGTTGGTTTCTCTTCTTAAGAACACGGCGCACGTCTTCAGCAGTTTCTTCCCATGTCGCTTCTTCGAAGCAATCTTCTAATTTTCGCTTTTGCGACACAGCTTCATCTCTGCATTTGATTGCCTTGTTCAGTGCATTCTGGACACTATACCGGGTCATCACTTATTCCTCACACTTCTTGATGCTAGCCTTCAGCTTCTCTTCGAGGTCGGAGATTTGCTGCTTCAGCTTATCTTCCCTCTTCTTATTGTTGGTGAGTGTAGCATTCCAAGTCTTATTGCAAGAAGAGATCTCTCGGTGTGCTGCGTCGAGCGCCTTCTTTTTGGATTCCAGCATGTCATGGGAGCTTCTGAACTCTTGCCCCAGACGTTCGCGCTTCTTCCTCTCCTCAGTCAACTCAGCCCCTAACCTGTTTAACAACTCGATTTGTTGTTGGAAAGCATATACGGCCTTGTTTTTCTCACTGCGTACCTGAGCTAGCTCCTGCTCTAACCCTTCGTTGATCTTCAACAAGGCTTCCTTTTCTCTCACAACCTGCTCGTAGGCTTCCCGAGAAACAGTAGTTGGCTCTTCTGCCGGAATAGGAACAATGACGGGTGCAGCTGGAAATGGCATTAATAACTGACTTGCTCTTTCCTGGATCCAAACTTGGTATGGCGCATAAGCCTGGCAATCGTTCTTACCCAACAGTGGCTTCCCTTTGCGGTTAATACGTGTCCAGGCATGCTATAGCTCAGCTAGCAATTCTCCCCTCAAATCACCTGTGAAGTACAGAGATTCCTGTACTTCCTCATCCTGAGGTGGATTCTTCAGTGCATATCCGAACTGGCGAATGAATAGAGAAGGGTTGTAATTGATACACCCTTTTCTTCCTATCAACGGCACATTAGGGTACCCAGAACAACTGAAGATGAGCTCGGATCCCAACAGGTCTCTATCAAACCACTCCATATCTTCCAACGATAGCCTCATCAGGCGCTCTGGCCAACCAACTGGGACTGTAGTCCCTACAACAGATCTTCTCTTAGGAAGGTGACTCTCAAACCACATACTCAACAAGGGTACACAAAGATAAAGATTCTTCCCTCTTCCCTTCTCATTCTTGTAATGCAGTGAGTGGTAGAGATCTCCGAGTAAGGTAGGTACAGGATTACCAGCGGCCAACAAGTAGAAAGCATCGAAGTCCACAAAATCCGGTATATTGGGAAACAAGACTATGCCATAAATGCACAAGGCCAACACAGCATTGAAAGCAACCCAGCACCCGCTCTTGGCATACTCCTGGGCTTTACCAACTAAGAACTGGAGTGAGAAGCCTGGGGCTCCACGGGAAACAGTAGTCAATAGTTCAGAGGCGTCGATATGCAAAGCTTTTGCCAAGTCCTCCGGCTTGGGCTTGGCGCCAGAATGGATGAATGGAACCTGGTTCTGCACGGGCAGCTCAACATACTCAGCGTATTCCTCCAGGGTTGGTCCCATAATAAAGTTAGAGAACGTAAAGCACCTCAAAGTAGGGTCGTAGAATTGCATCAAAGCATACAACCCATCCAACTCTACCTCTGTAGGTTTACACACCAATCTCAGTAATCTGCCATAGCTCATCCGGAAGCTCCTTCGGACATTCTCATCATCCAGAGAGATCAACCCAAGTAAAGGAACAATATCAGGAGTAGGCAACTTGTAAGCAACTGTTCTCCTTAAGCTAGTCATGATCAAACACTCAGAAGTCCGGGCACTAGAACTAGGGAAATGCAAATGCACCTGCAGCACAGACACACGTTAGTGAAATGCAAATGGTAATGGATATGCGGTAATGCAATGCAATTAACATGCAACAGGGACCAAAGCTGTAGTTGAATAGCCTGGACCATATCAAGAAGTCTCAGATAGATTCTCTAGAAGCCCTCAAACCCTGGTCTCAGATAGACCTAAAACAAAGCTCCAATACTGGTCTCTGATAGACCCCATAATCACAACCTGAATGGTCTCTGGCAGACCTCAAATCATATCTCCCCCTGGTCTCTGACAGACCTCAGAACACATCTCCAAATAGTCTCTGACAGACCTCGGAACACACCAACTGGTCTCTGACAGACCTTAGAACCCTCCATAAATATCCAGGATCCTGATCAAGAAACAAACCGGTGGTCTGAAGGTCTAGTTACCTGCATAACCCTGAATCCCCTCACAGGTGGGTGGCCCTATAACTGGCACAAGGTACGGCATCCTATGCGGTCGTCGACGTCACAGACTTTCAGGGTTGATGATACGATTCCCAGAAGGAGTGGCATCATCAATCCCTGAAGAGGCCTCACTTAGCCAACTTCCAAATGATCGGTCCCCAGAGTCGACAATCCAACTAACCAGCAACCCACGCCAACCAAAGGAAGGGGCAGGAGGCCAACCAGAGGAACCTCGTCTGAGTGTAGATTTCATGGGACACCAAAGCAAGCAAAGCAAGCGGGCGCCCACTAATTTCTACTCTAATTCTAGGTGCACTCAAGCCCAGGTCCGACTTATCTCTCAATATCAAAACACCCGTCACACCCCAACATACAGCAACAATAATAAAGCTGAAAATACAAGGTTAGAAATATAAAATAACTCCATACAAAATCCTCGACGGGAAAACAAGCGTTAGGATTGACTCTCTTAAGGGACGTTGGATCCCAAATGCATAAGAACCATCGCAGTCCTTAGCAGCCAGGGGACGTTGGATCCCCAGCAGAGTCGCCAGCTGTCGCTACTGCGAAAATCGGCGCCGGCTGAACAGAAGAGTCGCCACCGTGCGTTATTTATCCCACGGGAGGGAAAGGAAACGCTCAGAGTAAACCTCGCACAACACGGGAAAGGTATGGTCGTCGCAACCAAAACCTGGATTCGGGAGTCGGTTACGCAAGGGGAAGGTATTAGCACCCCTCACGTCCGTCGTACTCGACGGGATCCACGCTTGTTTTCGGGTATGGATTATTATTCTATCTAAACTACAGGTCGAGGGTTAAAAAGAAAATAAAATGAAAATAAAAATGACTCGGCAAAGTATCGCACTTTATGCCTACGTATTCCCGTCTGGAACGAGAAATCAGAGTCAACGTAGTTCGCCTACCTACGGGAAAGGAGGGGAAGGTTGCTCGCTAGGATATCGCATCCTATGCCTACGTACTTTCATACAGCACGAAAGATCAGAGCAAACGTAGTTCGGGCTACGTACGACACAAGCTTGTCTTGGTTGATTTTATTCCTTCTGAAAAAGGTTTTTCTGATTAGCAGTCCCGGCGGACAAAAATGACGCTTTGATGAGTTCACATTCTTTTACGGAAGAAGTGTCTTTTATTGTGTTTGAAATCTTTATGTATTTTTCTGTTTGTTTTGAGGAAGAAGAGACAGAACTCTAACCTACGGTTGCAAAGGGAAACAAATTAACCTAATGTTATCATGCATGGGTTAAGACCTAGTGTCTATCATGCTCCTCTCTTGCACAGAGAGAAACAGAGATCCTAAGGGATAGGCAGAAACAGAAACAATAACGGATATATACAGTAATACAGTAAAATGCATGGATGCAGCAATACAAGCGAGGCAAGGGAGTCCCACTCAACCTCGAACCTAGAAAACAATAGGCAAAAGTGAACAGACTTCACTTTCAACCCAACAGGGTAAACAGCAAACAATACAGTCTAAAAAACCAATCAATACATCAGAAATGAAATACAGCAATGAAGCAAACAGCCTCAGCAGCCCTGGATCAACATCTGGCTCCAAGTAATCTCCTATCAGCTATAGGCTTCAACAAGCATCAGTCTCCATCTTCATGGCCTTCAGGCAAGGGCTTTGATCATCAGTCTTCTATCTGCAATGGCTTTTCTTCAAGCTCAAACCTCCAGGATGAGGGATCAGTCACAAGAGTGGATTGGGTGTTAAGCAATCAGTTGACTACCAAAGGTGGTGAACAGACTGCTTCTAACACATATGACATTTTCTCTCAAGAGTTCTATCTCTTAGACACCATCACCAAGCCTTCCAAAGGAAGGGGGTGAGTGTCTTAGAGAGACTCTGAATCACAGAGAGGAATGGATGCAGACAAGGCAATCCATGTTTGAGAAACAAGCTTTCTAATCTAGAGCTCTGCCTAGCTCCTAAACCCTAGTTCCTCAGCATCTGCTAGCAAGAATCTCCTCTTCAACTCTGGAAGTTGGACTTCACCACCTGGATCTCCAATGGCTTTCATCTCCTCAAGTCTTCAGCTCTCCCAAATCCCCAGACAATCCCAATACCCACACAAGCAAGCAATAATCCCCAGAGGGCACACCACACCAATCACTCAGATAGACAGTACATTAATAGCAGTAGGGGGGAATCCTAACTTTTTTTAGGGGATCTAATAACTACCCATAGCCCCTATAGTCCCATAACTAAACTATTCAAACCCTAAGTCCTAGGGGAAAAGAATCAAATCTCCTAAGTCATCACCTAAAACCCTAGTTTTGTTCATGTTATTCACACCTAAGCTAAACACCTAAAATTAATTTCTAAAAATGGGAACTAAATTGCATCTACAAGTTTAATGTCTAAACTAAACAACCTAAAAAGGATGGACAAAAAATATTAAAGCATTTAATAGAACAAAAAATAACAAAATCATGCATGAAATGAAACTATTTAAAATGCTATTTATTTGAAAAATATGGGAAAAATATCAAATAAAAAATAAAAATATGCAAAAAGAATGAATTAAAAATAATGTTTTTTCCATTTATTATGAATTTTCAAAAATGAATGAAAAATGAAAAGAAAATATAAAGAAATAAGGGAGGGGGTGAGAAAAGTAGGGCCAGGCAGTTCAAATATTTGGGCTTCACGCGCGTGGGGGTGCCAATAGTCATCAGAGCCCAATTCCCTCTGTTAAATGAAACGGTGCGTTTCATATTTTAAAAATTCCCACCAAATCTCAGGTTAAACGTGGATCGTTGGATGGTGATTCTAGTCAAGAGTCAAACTGAGATCGTGTGGTCCCTGACCTTTCTTCAACCTCCAGCCATTTAGGGTTTCAGAAACCCTTCCCATGCACGATACTTCCATCTCTTCGTGCTCTCTCCACACGCCATGAAAACACACGATATAAAAAGCAAAATTCATCCATTTCTTTCCCTCTACACAGCTATAACCATAGTTTCCATTAAAACTCAAGCAATCAAACAATTCGATGGAGATAACAGATGGAAACCACCATTAGTATCTGATATCAAATCTCTCCAATTCTCCACGAAACTCATCCTAAACTGACCTACAATTCATCCTGATCATGGCATGCTACTCCAATAACAATCTCAGGCCTTATTTTAGCAATTACAAACCTCAACAGTTTTGAAGCATCCTGCTCAACCTTCATGAAATCTCCCCAAATTCATCCAAAACAATCCTCTACCCTACCTTAACCGTTCTACACTATCAAAACCTATTAACCCTAACTTAAACAAGCAATTCGAATGAAAACTCACCTTATGCACAATGAAGAAAACAGCTACCAAAACCTCTTGATCTATAGCTTGAAGTGAGTGGAAAATGCTCCAAGAACTCAATAGTGACTTCTGTATGCAACATGTATGACTTCAAGGATGTGAATCTCTAAATTCCAAAGTTTTTGCTTCTTGGATGATAATGATGAATGGCACAATCCCTTCCTCAATTTGACAAATGAAGGTGTGGATTCTGATCCTTGTGTGATGATGATGAAGATTCAATCAAGAATAGTGAAGATTGATGGAGATTATAGAGATTTTGGAAAGCTTATGCAAGTTGAAGAAAGTGTGGAAAAGTTGGGGTTTTGAACAAATGGGAGCACCAACCCTTGCATGAACCAACTTGTATGAATATATAGATGGGATTAGAACTTCCTAGAAACTTGGAGAAGTTTCCCTTGCACTTTTCCCTTTCAATTTGGTTTATGTAACTTTCAATTCAAGCAACCATGGATAACTCTTAAATCTTGAACCAAACTCAAAATTCTACTTTATCCAATGTCTTTAAAATGATCTTTCCATTCAAAATGACCTATAATTTTGCTTCATTTGGCCAAGATATGAAAAATCTCATTTTTAAGACCATTTTTCTTCATTAAATTCAACAATTTTGAAACCTTGTGCTATGGACATTTCCAATCTCTCATAGTCACTTTTCTAGACTCAAAATGTCATTTGGAGCAAGTTTTATGTTGTAAGTTTTTCCATTTGAGGCCTCCTTGTATGAGTTTTGGGTATAGGTTAAAATGACCTGTAATTCACAAATGACCAAAATACCCTTTGCTTGCCAAGACCATAAGTTGAGTTCCACACATCATATGAAGGCATACTATACCATTCTAGAAAGCTAAGACAATAAGGAACAATTCTTATGTTTACCAGAAATTCATTTGAAATCTCCTTGAGGGGTAAAAATTGCTTGGAAGTCAAGTCACTTTTACAGACAAAATTTCAGATACCTCAGATGACCTGTAACTTGCAAGGACCATAACTTGAGTTCTATAAGTCTCCTTGATGTCTTCCACCACTCAAATTAAAGGTCTTGAGATCCTCTACAAGTTTCATGTTGTCCAAGAAGCCATTTGAAGCTTGCATTTTGACTTATTTTGCTTGGAAATTTGACCTAAACTAGGGGA
The DNA here is from genome assembly GCA_963859935.3 of Lathyrus sativus. Taxonomy (NCBI): domain Eukaryota; kingdom Viridiplantae; phylum Streptophyta; class Magnoliopsida; order Fabales; family Fabaceae; genus Lathyrus; species Lathyrus sativus. The sequence continues at coordinate 553,814,704 of OZ012738.1, read as the reverse complement.
TTTTACATAGAAACCCTAATTTAGAAACTCCTCTTCTCCTTGATTTCTCTTGAATTCTTCTTATCACAACAACATATCCTTATTCTCCATGTCAAATGATGAACTCCACATCTCTTCAATAGCCCTTAATGCCCTCAAATCAATCAATTGACCTAGGGTTGACCCAGATGAGACCCTGGTTGACTGTCTTCAACTGTAGCTCTTGTGCTCATCTCAATGACTTGTTTTCTTCTCCAAATGACCTTTTAAGTCCTCCAAGATGTCTAGATACTCCCCATACTCAGCCCACAGCTCACAATTTCTTTGTTGATCCTCAGATGCCCTCAGATAGGAGATAGACTCAAAACTTGATCCACTGAACTCTCTGCTTTCAAATTCTTTTCTGATGACTTGAATGAGATTGAATTAGGATAATAACCTCTTGATAGGCCTCTAGAGATGAGAATAATGATTGGTTCCCTGTTGGATGACTTGCTATGCTTATGCTATGCAGATGATTAGGCTATGTACATGACTCTATATGCAAATGCTAATGATATTGAAATGTAAACCAAGTGAATAAGGTTGGGGCAAATTTTAGGGTGCAACAACAAACAACCATCAACTGTTGTTAATATCCTGACTTGGCTTTGGTGTTGGCTTGCTACATGTTCTTTCTTTTGCTACATGTTCTTCTCCCCCTTTGACACCATCAAAAAGAGAAGGAGAATGCATCAATTAACAGAAAACATACAATAGGTGATAGTTAATTATCAAACTCCACACATAAGAATGATAATGAACAAAAGTAACTTGAATTAATAGATAATTACGAGAACATGCAAATAGGTGAATATTCAGGCAAACATAACACGGAAAAATGAAAAGTACATAGCAGAAACACATATGCAACTATGAAACTAATATCCCCGACCCCTCCCTCGGTCCCTCCCTCGGTATGCAGTATCGGGATTGCGGTAAGGATCCGAGAAGTCCAGAAATGCTTCTACGGACATGTTGAGGTGGTGAAGAGAGTCGGTGATTTCCAAGTCTTGCCTTTCATTTTGGGTATGAAGCTCAGCTCTAATCTGCTCCATTTGCGTATCTTGACTCCTCATGAAGGTTTGTTGATCTAACTGCATGGACTGCAGCATACTAATGACTTCAGAGTTGTCTGATGGTGGAGGAGGTGATGAGTGCTGGGAAGGTTGATAGTCTTGAGGGTAGCCGTGATATGGGTCGTAGAATCTACCCAGGGTAGTCCAGCCTGTGTATTGCCATTCACCCCATCCCTGATTTGTATAACCGTCTTCTTGTGCTTCTGATGGAGCTGAATACTGGACCCAATCGGTATTTGGAGACGTATTTTGAACGGGAGATTGATGATAGTCTTGCGGCTCACATACAGGTTCTTGTACCTCTGCAGCTGTATCTTCTTCATCATCGTCTTCTTCACCTTGTTCTTCACTTTCTTCTTCAGAGCTGTCATCGAAACTGTCACGAGTCACCCGAGGAATATTGGCGCGATGGAAAAATCTGTATGATCGTCGTTCAGCACACCAAAAATACCCCATCATGGCAAGGATTTTAGTGCTAAATTCTTTGTCAGAGGGGACTAAAACACAAGGAAATGTTGGGTATACAACATTTGTTGCGGCAAGAATTTCCGAAATAAACGATCCATAGGCTAGAGCAGTGCCTCTACTTGAGTCTCTTAGAGCAAAAATCCTGCTTGTAATATAGTATGGCCAGTTTATTTTGATCCTATGTTTAAATATATAGATGAGATGTACCTCAGCTTGTTCGACACGGGACAGTCCACCTTTTTTCGATCGTAGGATGCGAGCGACAATCCACTGAAGTATGCACTCCCCTGTACTGAGTTTCCCGACTGTGACCATTCTAGGAAAGGCATCACTGTTGACAATGGCATCTGGATAGGGTCTTTTGAGCATGTCATTCAGAGCGCTCTTAAACTCATACCCTGGCACCGTACGAGTGTCCGTTACCTCATGAAGAGGTGGTGCATCAGCATCGACAGTCAAATCAAAATACTTGTTCCATACTTCAGAATTTATGTTTACCAGTTTATTGCCGACAGAAGTGTGAAAATATTGATCTTGAAAGTTACCCCGCAGATTTGTGTAGAACACCCGGACCAAATCCTTACTATACTTTGTGTTGTACTCCAAAAAATTGAAGAACCCCTGAACCTCCAGCAGAGACAGAATTTGGGTGAGACGCAAGCGCTCCCCCGTTGCCTGGTAGAAGGCATGTTGTGGAACGATTACTCTTTTGCTGAGACTCTTGTTGAAGTTTTCAACAGCGGGTGGATGAACTAGTGAGACAGCGGTAATGGGGACTGAAGCAGATGATGATGAGGCCCTTGATCTCTTACCTATATTTTTGCGAATAAGAGAAGCCATTGATGATGATTTTTGGAGATTTTGTAGAGATGAACTTTGAAGAGAGTAGTTGAGGATGATTTTGGAGAAGATGAAGACTACTCCCTTTAATAGAGAGAGGTTTTAGGGTTTTTGGTAAGAGGGAGGAGACAAGAGGACACAATAGATGCCTAGATGCAATTTACAAGACAAATGCCATATCAAATCATAACAAAAGTTGACTGTATATTAAATAGAGAAGAAGAGAAACTTGGAACGGTTTTCAAAAAAAATTCTGGGTTTTTGCGCGAGCCGTCGACCATAGCCCCTGCATGCATCGACACATACTGTGCATTTTTTTGATAATTTTGAAAGTCTACAGCATGCGTCGACCGTTGTTCTGTTTAGGTCGACTCATAACCTTCAAAAACCTAATTTTTCAGTTTCATATTATGCAGAATGCCACACTTGCCTATTTATCATGCCTATTCACCCTTTCACAATATGATTTGCATTCAACACACATAGTATTAACAGCAAAAGTCATAGACATATATAAGTACCATGATTGTCAAACGATATAGTTAGTTTCAAGTCATGAATGTTTAGAGAGAGAGATATAAAGAGAGAGAGAAAGGAGCAATATCACCTCTATACCGACTACACTTGTTAACCACATATCTGTACTTGCAACAAACGCTAAACTTGTTAGTAGTACAAAAGCATAGTTGTAAGTAGATTAATTATGAACATAGTAATTTTTAAACCCGATCAGAAATGTCGAGAATACCAAGTTCTCGACGGATATGAAAGAAGGGCTCATTGGCTAGCGGCTTTGTGAAAATGTCCGCTAGTTGGTTTTTGGTATCAACGTGTTCAAAGACAACGTCACCCTTCTCTACATGGTCCCTCAGAAAATGGTGTCGAATTTCTATGTGTTTGGTACGCGAATGTAACACCAGATTTTTGGTAAGATTTATAGCACTGGTGTTGTCACAAAATATTGGAACACGTTCTAGCTTCAAATTGAAGTCCAATAGTTGTTGTTTAAGCCACAGGACTTGCGTACAACAACTACTGGCGGCTACGTATTCCGCTTCGGCGGTTGACAGAGCAACAAACACTTGTTTCTTGCTGTGCCAACTGACCAAGGAATTTGAAAATAGGTGACACGTACCACTGGGGCTTTTCCTATCTGATTTGCAACCGGCAAAATCGGAATCGGAGAAGCCTACCAATGAACAATCATTACCTTTGGAATACCACAGTCCATATTTCGGAGTACCAGATAGGTATCGAAGTATGCGTTTGACAGATTTTAGGTGGGATTCCTTAGGACATGATTGGTATCTGGCGCACATACACACGCTAAACATAATGTCGGGACGAGAAGCAGTAAGATAGAGAAGCGAGTCAATCATACCTCTGTACCTTTTTACCTCAACATTTTTACCACTTTCAGCTTTACTCATATTTACACATGTTGGCATAGGGGTGTCTATGGCCTTTGAATTTGCCATGTCAAATCTCTTGAGAAGATCCAAACAATATTTTGTTTGGCTCACGAATGTTCCTTCCTTCAGTTGCTTGATTTGCAAACTGAGAAAGTATGTGAGTTCACCCATCATACTCATCTCGAATTCACCCTGTATAAGCTCAGCAAACTCTCTTACGAGATTCATGTTAGTGGATCCAAAAATGATATCGTCAACATAAATTTGTACAAGAATTAAGTGCTTTCCTTGACGTTTAATGAAGAGAGTAGTATCAACCTTTCCTCTTGAGTAGCCTTGATCAAGTAAGAATTTGCTTAGTCTCTCATACCAAGATCTAGGAGCTTGTTTGAGACTGTACAAAGCTCTTTTCAGTTTGTAGACATGATCAGGACACTCATGAGACTCAAAACCAGGTGGTTGAGCAACATAGACTTCTTCATTTATGAACCCGTTAAGGAACACACTTTTGACGTCCATTTGAAATAATTTAAAATCCTTCGCACAAGCGAAAGCAAGTAGAAGACGTATAGCCTCGAGTCGGGCAACCAGCGCATAAGTTTCCTCATAGTCGATGCCTTCCTCTTGGTTATACCCTTGCGCGACTAACCGCGCTTTGTTGCGAGTTATTACTCCGTTCTCGTCCAGTTTATTTCTAAACACCCATTGGGTGCCGATTACTCGATGACCTCGCGGAGGAGGGACAAGGTCCCAAACCTCATTTCTAGTGAACTGATTCAGTTCCTCCTGCATTGACAAAAACCAATGTTCATCGAGTAGGGCTTCCTTAGGGTTTTTAGGTTCCATCTGTGACACGAATGCGAAGTGATAACAGAAATTACTTAGCTTCGATCGAGTTGTTACACCCTTTGTGATGTCTCCAAGAATGTTTTCAATTGGATGGTCTTTAGATGACTTCCAAGCTTGAGGGAGATCATCGTTTGAAGGTGGATGAACTTCCTCTGTCACATCATGGTGTACATCCTTTTCCTCCTCAATTTTGGCTTTGTTAGGTTGATCAATCCCCGTCTCGCCACTTTTGAGTATGTCTTCAGTGGATGTACCTGCACCATGAACAACACTATCCTTTCCGACATTTCTCGGATAGGACTCATCAAAAGTAACATGCACAGACTCTTCTACAGCAAGTAATCGTTTATTATATATTCTATATGCTTTACTCGATTGAGAGTATCTGAGGAAGATACCTTCATCGGCTTTGGAATCAAATTTGCCTAAGTTTTCCTTTCCATTGTTTAATATAAAACATTTGCATCCAAACACATGCAAGTGAGAAACATTTGGCTTTCGCCCTTTTAAAAGTTCATACGGTGTTTTATTTAGAATGGGGCGAATAAGCACCCTATTCAAAACATAACATGCCGTACTAATGGCGTCAGCCCAAAAATATTTTGGTAAACCACTTGCGTTAATCATTGTTCTTCCCAATTCTTCTAAAATACGGTTTTTATGCTCTACAACCCCATTTTGTTGAGGGGTGCATGGAGCGGAGAAGTTATGATCTATACCATGGTTACCGCAATATTCTTCAAATAAGGGATTTTCAAACTCACCTCCATGGTCGCTTTTAATTGACACTATGTTTGTATTTAACTTATTTTGGGAAAGCTTAACAAACTTTTCAAAAGCGGCAAATGTATCATTTTTACTTACTAAAAAGATGGTCCAACAAAACCTAGAAAAGTCGTCCACTATTACGAACCCGTAATAGTTTCCTCCTAGGCTTTTAATCCTAGACGGCCCAAACAAGTCCATATGAAGAAGTTTAAGAGGTCTCGTTGTTGAAATTATCTTTTTGGATTTAAATGAGATCCTCGTTTGCTTCCCTTTTTGACAAGCATCACAAAGGTGATCCTTGCTGAACTTTATTTTGGGAAGTCCTAAAACTAGGTCTTTTGAGACTACCTTATTGAGTAAGTCAAAATTAACATGCGCTAAACGCCTATGCCATAACCATGAGTCTTCACTCATAGTTATGAGGCATTTGTCGCTTGTTAATGATACTTCATTTAAGTCAAGCATATATACGTTGTTTACTCTAAAACCATTAAACATATTCTTCTTATCATTTTCATGTACAATTTTGCAACAATCTTTTGAAAAAGATACATTGTATCCTTTGTCGCATAATTGGCTAATGCTAAGCAGATTATGTTTAAGGTTTTCGACAAGCAACACGTCGGAAATCATAGTAGAGGCGGGATTACCTACACTACCTTTACCTAGTATTGCTCCGCGGTTGTTATCACCATAAGTTACATACCCTTTCTTCTTAGCCACAAAGTCTATGAATAAGGATATGTCTCCAGACATGTGTCTTGAGCACCCACTGTCGAGAACCCATCTTCTCTCGGTGGTCTCGACACATTTCACCTATCAAAACATAATTAGCACAAGGAGGTACCCAATGGCATATTGGGTCCTAATAGGTTAGCGACAAAATGGTTGCGTTTGGGCAACCATTGGTAGATGCCTTTAGGAACAAGAAATCTCCTAAACCGGCATTTACCAATGGAGTGGCCTTTCTTGCAACAATATAAGCATGCAAAATCGACTTTAGAATCACTTTTACTTGCTTGATCCCTAATTACATATGCATATTTTTGGTAGGGGTTAATCATACTTTTTCTAAAATCCTTTTTATCAATAGCAAATGTAATTTTAGGCTTAAGTGCCTTGTTTAATTTGGCCTTGAGGTTTCTAACCTCACCTTGCCAAATATGACAAGTATCACACCCAAAGTCGAAAGGATTTTTATTGTCCTTACAATCCGATTCATTGCCTTTCACAATGGAAGCCTTAAGGTCCTCTAATTTCTTTTCGGACTCTTTAACTTTGTGCTCTAAATACGTAAAAATTCTTTTATTAGAGGCAAGTTTCTTGAAGGCTTCAACTACTTCATTGTGTAAGGCATTAAATGCGGTTTGTAATTCTGAATGCGACATATTTAGAGTGACGTACCTATTTTTTCTTATTTTTCTGATGAGCGGAGAGGCATAGATTCACGGACTCCTCTTCATCACTAGAGCTTTCATCAGAGGAGGAAGAGTCATTGTCGCTTTCCCAAGCTATGTACGCTCTCCTAGGCTTTGATGATTTCTTGTGTGACTTTGATGATTCCTTTTCCTTTCCCTTTTTGTTCATCGGGCAGTCCGGGTTGTAGTGACCAGGCTTTCTACACTTGTAGCACGTCCCTCTAGTCTTTTTACCTTTTGAGTCATCATCCTTGGAGTACCTCGATTGTTTCCGGAAGTTTACCAAGTTCTTCTCGGAATGTTAGATGCCGTTCTTTCTCACGTGACGGTTATAACGTTTGACAAACAACCCCATATCTTCACTCTTATCCTCTTCTTCTTCGTCGCTTGAGGAATAATCACTTTGCTCTTTTGCTTGAGACTTCGAGGAGGAAGTCTTGAGAGCTATCGATTTCTTTTCACTCACCTTCGTTTTGTCTTTCTTTTCTATCTTTTCGCATTGGTCTAGGCTCAAGAGTACCTGTTCATGCTCTTGTAGTTTGCCAAACAATGTTGTCAAGTCTAATAAGGTAAGATCATGTGCTTCTTTGATGGCGATCACTTTAGGCTGCCATTCCCTGTTAAGACATCTTAAGATCTTATTAGTAGCAACATCATTGGAAACAAGCCTACCTAATGAATGTAAACGATTGATGAGATGAGTAAATCTCTTTTGCATGTCAGCAATGGTTTCCCCTTGCTCCATGAAAAAGAGATCAAACTCTTGTGTTAATGTGTTGATTCTAGCCAACTTAACATCGTTTGTCCCCTCATGGGCTATTTGTAGTGAATCCCACATGGCCTTAGCAGTAGGACAATGGGATACACGATAATATTCATCTACACCTAATGAGGAGATTAAGATATTTTTGGCTTTCCAATCATAATTGTATTTTTTTTCATCGTCATCGGTCCATTGTGCTTCGGGCTTTGGCACAACTACGTTATCCGCATTGGTCATAGTAATTTCTATTGGACCATTGAGGATAACGTTCCATATTTTTCTGTCTATGGAGTTTATATGCACCCGCATACAGTCTTTCCAATAACTATAATTTTCACCGTTGAAAACGGGACCTCTATTGTACGCCCCTTTTGGTTCGTTAGCCATTTTCTATCTATGTTGTATTTAAAGCACCGAATAACCGGAGCTCTAGATACCACTTGTTAGACTATGGCACAAATCTAGAAGGGGGGGGGGTGAATAGATCCCCAATTAAAATTTGAGTCGGCGCTACCAATTGAAACTTGGTTTTAAAAATTGTTTTAAGTGCGGAAGCGGTCGAGGAAAATATAGTCTAAAATGAACGGCTATTGGAAAACCGGATATGCGTAAGCCTTTGGATTAATGACAATTTGGAAAATAGAATCACTACACTAATCACACTTATCAATTATCTACTTCAGTTGTTAGGATTCCTAGTTCCAATGATTCAAAGAGCAAACCAAAACTAGATACACAAGTAAGATAATTTTGGTTCAAGCAATTTGTCAAACACTTGGTGTGCAAAACACTCCAAGTGATATTTATGTTGAGTAAGTGATTCCAACTAGCCTAGTACAATGTCTTATTGTACTTTGGAGTCAAACATAGAGTTTTAACCTCTTACTCAATTGATATCACAGTTTTGACAATAGTGCTTATACAAAAATCACTTATTTTGAGCTATAACGTAAATGCTGAAAAATAGAGAAGACAAGTATTTGGTGAGGCAGTTCCCCCGTTGTCCTCGCTTCGGGGTACGTCTGCCCTCAATTCTAAAACTAGAATTGAGATAGATTTTATAGATATCACCTGTTGAATGTAACAGTTTATACAAGGATTGAGCAGCAAATATACAACAGAAATCTCAATGTGCTGAAAGTTGCTTTCACTCCTTGCCCCTTGATTCAAGATGAATCAAGTCCTCTGATTTATGTTGATGGACCTCCGATTCCAGCCACCTTATTGAATAACACGTTGTTGTTCAAACCTTCAGCTCTGGCTGATCTCAACAACAACAAATCGAACCCGAGATCTTCCCTTCAATATCACTGAATTCGCTACTAGATTTGTGAAGAACACCTCTTCACAATCACCTTCGCTCAGTTGACCCTTGATGAAGAATCTCGTCCAAAAACCCCCAAAATTCAAACCAATCTTGGAGGGTAAAACCCCAACAGTTTTATTCAAGAAAGAACCTGTCACAAGCTTCAACCCGAACTTGATTCTCCAATCTAAGCTTCGAACCTTATCACCTTGAATCTCTCACAAATGCATTTCAAAAATGATTGTGTGTAATTGAAATGTTGTGAGATGTTGAAGATGAAGATGATGAATCTTGGACACCTATTTCACTCTTTCTTGTTTTTGAACACATGAATCAAAGATTGTCAAATGTTAATATGACACAAGTGGTTAAACAAGTATATATAGTACCAACCCAATTTTAGACATAACAATATTTCAAATATAAGAGGGAATCATTTAAAAACATAATTTCCGTGCGAACGGTCGACCGCAGTAGGTCTGTGCGTCGACGCATGGCCTGTGTTGTTAGGAAATCTAGAAAATTCATCAGTATGCGTCGACCATACAGTCGGCGCGCGCTGACCCATTGAAAACTATTTCCCTTATGCGCTGACCCTATGGTTGACTCATGCCTTTACACACTGACTCGTTGGAAAATTTTCCCCTCATGCGCCGACCCTGTGGTCGACTCATTGCCTTGTGCGTTGACCAGTGGAGAATTGCTCTGATGCATGCGCCGACCCTATGGTCGACTCATGCCCTGCAAACCTGCAAAAATTCATCAGTTTGTGGTCTTTCATGCCTCTGGTCATGATTGCATTTTATCTACATATAGTATATTTATTACAACAGTTTTAAGACAAGTATAAAAGGATATGGTAGGTGATACGTTGCATCTGTTTAGTAGATCTGGAGTTTATAATTTCCAATCTATCCAAGGCTGTAATTTGTCATCATCGAAACCTGTATTGACCAATGTCTTGCAGACTTGTGTGATGTGTGGCGATTTGCCTCCATAGACTCATTCCTAAAAAGAAGACACATAAGTGTTGAAGATATAGTGTGCTAGGGTTTTTCTCTTTGAGTCTTTGTATTCTTGTTGTTTATTGTAAACATTTAAAGAAGCGTAAACTGAATATTCAAGGTATAGAGTTTGATTGTTAGTTAAATTGTAATTCAACATCTTTGATTTGTTGAAAGCATAGATCACTAGGGTAATGATTGAGAAAAACTGAGAGAGGTTCTCATATTTAAGAGGAGCCCTAAATAGAAAGACGCAGGTAGTATTAGGAAGTAAGTATTGGACAATGTTTGTTCATCTAAGACTAATTATACTAATACTATTGAGAGTGGATTTCCTTTCTTAGGTTGGAATCCCCACAAACATAGGTGGTGTTGCATTGAACTGGGTTGACAATTCTCTTGTGTTATTTATTGCTTTTTGCTTTAATTTTCTTAAACTGTGATAATTTATGTTATAACTGTTTTTTGTGATACACATTATCTAAGACATTGTGTCCAACATCTGTCATGTTTAGAAAAAAATTCATACCTTAATCTCGCAATATTTCTCTTCCTTTGGATACTCATAGGTGGTCATGATGACTCATATGAATTTTCACCATTTATGTCACCTCTCCACTCTCATCAGAAATATATATTGGGTCAAATTAAGATAGTTGGACCGGTGATATCATATTATGGGTCCATGGCCAAGGCTATAAAGATCACTTTACCGCAAAATCTGACAAAAAGGTTGCAGCTAAAAAGCCAAAACGGGAACAAATTGATACTCAACTTTGCACTATAATCGAGTCCAATCTTCATCCCAATATCAAACCGATCTTCCATCCCCATATCACGTGTGAATCAGTTGGGACGTAGGCGAAACAGCTTTATGCGAATGATAACTAACATCTTTATAGAGTGTGTTATAAATTGTTGAATATTATTAATCCGAAAAGATTAAGGGATCTATGACAACATATGTTTAAGTTTATAGTGCACTTCATGATATTAATGAGCTTCTACCTCCTGTTGGATCCACCAAAAATGAAGAAGAGAAGTCACATGAACAATGTGATACCCCAATTATGCTTATTTTTATACATGGTTTACCTTAAGAATAATATGTCATTTGTGATCAGATTCTAAATTCTATTATGGTACCAAATACGTTTGATCCCCCTGCTATCCTTCTTTGAGAACTGTAAAACAATCACTTGCACTAGGAGACAGTGTTCCCCTTTCGTCCATTTGCAACAATCAAACTTGCATTCGAGAAGGACCATTTTACTCCAAACCTCTTTATAAGTGTGAACATTGTAACCGAACTGGGCATACTATTGACCGTTGCTGGAAGTTGCGTGACATACCTCAATGTTAGGTGAATGTGACTCAAAATAACCATTCCGATATTATTCAAATTTCATCTACTTCTCAAAGCTTTATGCCAAGCTACGATGATTTAATTAGGTGGTTTCAGAATAATCAGAACTCTGGTTCCATTGCTTTGGTTGCACACACTAGTAATTCATGTGCTTGCATCTCTCAATCGCCTTCTCATGGCCTTTAGGTCCTTTATTTTTGTGCGTCTAATCATGTTACCAATAATAAAGATATTATTTCTTCCCTCTTTTCCTCTGATTTCTTACCTACTATAAATTCTGCAAATGATTCACAAATCTGATATAAAGTGATTGGTATTATTCAAATTTACCTTTTCACGCTGATACTATATTAAGAGTTGTGGTTGGGCCTAACTCAACCCTATAAAATTGGATTGTAATATGAGGATTGCCTCCCACCTATAAAAACATGTCCAAGTCATATATTTCCCGATGTGGTACTCTTTACAATTAGATGCATTAGAAAATATAACTGTGCCACCAATAATGACGATCTCGTCTTGATCTATTCAAACACTCAAGTACCCTAAAAGAGGCCATCGTCATTATCTGACCTAGAACCATAGGTAAAGGTTGTCTCACAAAATGTTGTAGTTACAAGATGAGCATTCGATGTGCATGTTACCAATGCAGTCAACTTCCCTTCAAACCTTTTCACTTCTTTCAACCAGAGGTCAACTCAAAAACCCGATATATATTCAAGGAAAGTACGAACCATACATCCCTTGCTTCAACAAGTATTAAGAAAGGCTTGAGAGATAAATACTTTGGATCATTTGTAAGGCCCACATGCAAAGGCCCGATCATAAGGCTCAACATAGAAGACACGTGAAACAAGCAGGGAACATGTGAGACCTCATATAAACATGAAACATTCAATCCCATCCTCGTACTTATCTCCCATTGTCAGATCTAATCGAATAATGACTAACACATGCGTCAGGTTAAACTAGAGTGATTTTAACTGTTCACCCTATGTAAATTCCACACACATCGATTTCAAGTATCTTTTTCACTCTCACTCCAAAATACTTTTCAAATAATTCACTAACTTAGACGTTAGAGTGCTAACCTTGCAAGTCCACCCCAACCCACCATACCGAAAGCACTCATTGTCGCACCGAAAGATCTCATTTCCTATATCTGGTTTCATCACAACATATAAAGGTTTTAACAACTTCATTATAGATCCAAAAATACATAGCTCATGTGAACTAATTCCATGAACCAATTTAAGGTCTGAAACAAACTCATGAACCAGTTGATCAATTCTTTGAATAGTTTCATCTTCCAAATAGATTCCTCAATTGCTTGAATCATTTAAAGGTTTTTTAATTGTTTTTCAATTGGAGTTTTCTGTTTGTAACCTTAAAAAAAACAAAGTTCTTTGAGATCTAATTTTCTAATAGCATGTTCTTGAGATGAAAATTGAGGTATATTTTCTTTTACTAAGATGAAAGTTATACTTAGGGTGTTGAGTGGTTCTGGCTTGTTGAAGATAAGGGATTTATAAGTGTAAGATATTCCAGTTTAAAAATAGTGAAAGATATTCTATGATTCCAATAACTATTGGATTGGATCATAAAAGTGGATACAAACAATTAAATCGTATAAATAACAGGGGAATTTCTCGTTAGACTCGTACATGTACATACCACACTCTTGAAAATTGAAATTGTCTTTCATGCGTTCGGAGATGCATCTCCAGACGCGCACCCAAATCACAACTAAAATGCACTATTCTAAGATTCACCCCATTTTAAATAAAATATTGTCCGGAGATGCATCTTCGTATGGTATTTAGGTGTATTCAGAGACGCATCTCCGAACTGTCTCCTGTAATTTTTTGGAAGCATGATAAATGCAAAGGGTATTATTTCAAAGATGCATCTCAGGAATCTCCTCTTGAATCATATCAAAGGAGCACCATTATCCATACATTACAATTTTTGTGAGATCAACTTATATTAACATAAAACCAAAGTAAAATGAAGTTATATTAAATTTAAAGGAAAGTAAAAAGTCATATATTAATAATAAAAAAGTCAAGAACACATTGAAATTTCTCTTGATCAGGATATCAGTTATTTCATTATTTTGATGTTTTGATTATATTTATTGTTTAATTTGAGTTTCTTTCTTTATTAATCATCAAACACATACTAAAGAAGTTTATCCATGCATTTGTTAAGTTAACTATGTGTTATAGCTGTTTGAATTGATTCAGAAGCTTTCTTGACTTGATTCAAAGTGTTTTTTGTCTTTTGACTCGAGTCAAGGCTTTGATGAATTGATTTTGATTATGTTGTGTGAATTGAGTCAGAAGCAGTTTTGAATCGAGTCACAGGTCTGGAAATTCCAAATTGAATTGATTCAGTCAGGGTCGCGACTTGATCCAGGATGCGAATTTGAATTGATTCATTTTGGATTCGACTCAGGTCAACTGCCCTAACTGAATTGAGTCATGGAAAGTCTGAATTGATTCATGTAGTTCATTTTTACTCATTAATTATGCATTTTCTCTTGCACCTATAAATATGGGTTTCATTTCTTCATTTCATAAGAGATCAAAAATTTTCAGTTAGAAAATATTTGTAAACACAACTTCTTTCTCTCTCTCAAATCTTCATCTTAATCATACCCATGGAAATAATTCTCTTTTGTGTGTGTGTGTGTGTGTGTGTGTGTGTGTGTGTGTGATGATTAATTTTATAGAAATATTAGGGATTTAATTTTTCATTGAAGTGTGCAGATTTTGCAAGAGGTATTTTGATCTTGGAAATTTTAAGGGTTGAAATTTCTTGAAGGAAAAAGAAGAAGAAGCTTTTCTCCATTGTTGTGGAGTTTTTCTGTATATTTGTCAACATGTTGAAGAGAAGGATTCAAAGATTGGAATTTCAAGATTGTGTAAAGATTGGGAAATTCATCAAGATAGGAGTTCATCAAAAGTTGAAAATCAAGATCTTGGGTAAAGATCAAAGTTAGTGGTGGTAGCTAGTTACAAGCAAGTTCTTACAAGAAGCAAGGAAGAAGATAGATTGGACTGTTATAGTTTATCTTTTTGCTTTTTTTAATTGTTATAACACGAAACAAATTCTATATCATTTTAATGGAATAAAGAACTCTTCGATGGTTCTCCGTCGAATACTAGATGTAGGTGCCTGCGAGGACGATATCACCGAACTAGTATATATCATGGTGCATTATCTCCTTCTCTCCCTTTCTCTCTTTATTGTTTAGCATTGCATGCTTGCGCTATCTTTTTAGATTCATTTTATTCATAGTATTGATTTGTAAAAGTTTAAGTTTGATTAGATTTGTTCTTCTAAAGGATCTTGTTAATTGATTATTGTATGAGAATTGAATTTAGAATTGCCTTTCAAATTGAAGAATAGTTAAAGTCTTTAAGCATCTCGTTGAAAATTTAATCATTAATCAATTTATTGCATTTTACCTCGTTACAAACCTTTGGTGTAAGTATAGCATAAATATTTTCCAATATCATAATACCTTTTCAAAACCAGTTTTCACCATATTCGTTTCTGTAACACCCTTTTCTACCCTACGATTAATAAGACAAAATAACACAGATATCAGAGTAAAATTATTAAATTTCATAAAAGCCATCAAAAGAGCGTATATTTCTCAAATCAACAAAATCGTTCAAGGCTCCATAAACAACAATTTTTCTCAAAATAATCAATTTGCACAAACCAGCGGAACTCAAAGGCATAAATCAAGGTTTCCTCATCAGGGAAAAATAAACAAAATAACTCAAAAATATATAGTTTAACTCAAAAGAACTCAATCCGATGTTACATATCAGAGTAATGATCGCGACTTTCTATGTCTAATACAACCTAACTGCAAGTGCACAGTCTATCACGTAGTAATAATAGATATCGATCCCACAGAGACTCGTAATCAAATTAGTGTTCTCGGGAGTTACTATGTTTAGCTAGGTAGAATATGTTTAAGGGAATAAGATTGTCACTAAAAGGGAACTAAGAATACTATTTGGCTTATAATTGATTGAATCGATACGTAGTAATTGTGTTCTTCAGGGATTTGATAAGTTACTGGTGTATGAAATAATTTTCAAAGTTTATTTAAGCAGAAAATGGTGATTTGAAGACTCTCGCCTCACGATGGTTATTGACGCTAATCATAATCCTAAGGGCCAAACGTACACTTTCGTATCCCGCTCGGGGTTAAAATTACTTTTTGGAAATCTCTAAGTTCTAATTCATTTTAAAGTGCTTTCGCTGTTATTAAAATAAATGACTGGTGTTTACTATCTGACCTTACCGCAACTTTCGCTTGTTGGTTCGTATCTTAATTAATTTCCCACTTTCGTGGCAAAACTACTTTTAAATAAGTTCTCGCTTTCGCGACGAAGGTTATTCAGTAAATCAATTTTAAACACTCAGACCATAAATTACTTTTTTGAAAAGAAAGTTTTTCAACCAGTTGTTATCAAATCCCATTCGAATTATTACTACATATCGATTACCTAAGTTTAGCTAGACATGGATTTGGGAAAGATAAAATATAAATAAAAACAATAAATAATGATTTGCATTATAATAAAACTGGAATCGATCAAAATGAAAACCTGTAAATATTCCAATTGGCCTTTGGGCAGATCCTCCATAGATGTTGGCAGGATTTTGATCTCTAATGCCAAATTGATCGTACAATAAAATAGAAGTTATAGAAGAATGGAAAAAGCAATACAGGAAAGGTAAAGGGAAACAAATAAGAATATAAAACTGGAAAATATGCTCTGGAAAGTAAATTCGGCAGCACTTCGTGGTATGAATGCAACACCCTTTCTGAAGTCCCCTGCTTCCCTTTTTATAGAAGTGGAATCCCAACGGTTATCACTGAAGATGATGGACCTTGAGGCATATAATTTAGGGAGTAGTGGTCCACTCTGTGGGAATTGGAACTGATTCTTTGATGTGTAATTTGAGTGGGGCGTTTTTGCCTGCATGACGGTCGTCACAAGGTGTGACGGTCGTCACCCGTGTGACGGTCGTCATGAAGCTGTGACGGTCGTCACATCAGCAAAAACAGCTTGCTGCGCTTTTCATTGTGTTTTCACTCCTTTTTCGTTCATATTTCATCTGAGATTGCTTCTTTTCTTCATGTTGCCTTGTTTAGACGTGATTGTTGAATACCTGCAAAACATCAGACAAATACACGGAAATAACCCGAAATCGGATCGAAAACGGTTAGACTTTAGTTGAATTATGCATAAAAATATCTATATGATTTCGTGTTATCAAACTCCCCTAAGCTTGAATCTTTTCTTGTCCTCAAGTAAAACATGGAAAAGTCGGCAAGTACGGGGCAGCTTCTTCATTCGCAGAGTTTGGAAAAACCGGGATTCTTGGTAGGAACAAGACGAGTATCATGACGACACTGGACTACAAGTCTTCGGAGGTCTCCTTTTTATGCAAATCGGTCTCAGTCATGCTACTGTAGCTTGGCGTCAAGGTTCTCGCGGCAAGTTCACCCTGTTTGTTCTAGCGCAATCACATTAAGCCCGTTGTCCATACACTTTCATGGCAAGTCGACCTGTTAGTGAATATGATCTCATTTCTTGTTTTTGATCTTCTTCATTGATCATAAGCTTATGTCATTGATTTTTCAATGGGTTTTCGTGCCGTTGGGCTAAATGCTCAGGTGAGGAGCACCTAACTTAGAAGGAAACGTGTCTTATATTTTTGGGCTATTTAGCTCCCTTTTCATGATTTTTCATCTTTTTGGAGATCATACACTTATTTGCATAGGTCGCTCGCTTAGAAGTGTTTTTAGGATGGTGCTGACTGCTAGTATAAACTACTTGGGGTTGAGTTTGCGCAGACACTTGAGACTTTGGTACACGTAGGTAGTGAAACCGACTCGCATAAACCGGAGATCTAAGGTGTCAGGACGGTACTGGTTTTGTTAGAACTGTCGTTTCCTCGGAGTTTCAAAACTTGGTTTGAACTCGGTTGCATTCTCGTGGTGCTTTTGCTTTTGAGGAACGAGCGAAATTTTTTTGTTTACGTTGAATAATGTGGGGATGTTTGCGTAACGGAAAGAATATATATAGACGAGCTTTATTTGCTAGAAATAGAAAATGTTTAAATAGAACTTACGAAATTCAAAGTGCAGTGGAATGGAAATAAAGGAAATTCAGAGTACAGTGGAATGGAAATAAAGGCTCCGCTCCCACACTATCTCAATCAGTGTCCCCACTGATTTTTGAAGCATGCGAGAGGGAGATACAACTGAAATGAAAGTACAAATAAACTGGAAATATAGTAAACAAATAAGGAAAAATGGAAATCTAGTCACAGCCTCTGTCACGTCCGCGTTGGCGTCCTATGGCTCTGGCAAGGGCTACTCTGTCCTCATAACTCATAGCTCCGGTGTGGTAGACGGTGTCTCGGAGTCCTTCGACCTGCAAAGTCAGATTCGCCAGGTTCTCAGTGATAGTAGCTTGGCCGGTGTGAAGTTGTTGCATTTGAGTCTGGTGCCAAGCTTCGAACTGGTCAGCTCGCTGATTCTGCTGCTGCAGCATCGCAAGTATCTGTGCCTGCTGGTCTAGGGAGCGGCGGAGGTCCTCTTCTGTGTAGTCTGGCACGGGATGATGGCGGTGGCGGCGGGAGGATGTACCTACGGGAGGAGGAGGCTGCGATGCCTCTGGCTGCTCGGACCTGTCCAACTCAGCTTGGATTTCATCGTCAGAACCGTGAGTGTGATCCTGAGTAGGAACAGCAGCAGCAGGAGGGGCAGTAAGGTCGAACAACCAGTTGGTACGGTCCTCTGGATGGATGCGGGTGCGGGACAGAAGGATGATGCTTCGGACGGTCTTGCCACGCACTACCGGATGGTATTTGCCGTCAGCTCTGGAGCGGATAAGATGAGAGGCTCTACAGTGGTCGGTGTCTAGGAACACCGAGGGGATGGAATGGAGGTGCTGGAGGCGGTCGCCAAGGTTCAGCCCAAGTGCAATAGCAGTGACAATCCCGCCAAAGTAGAATGGATTCGAGCCACGGTTGCAGTTGGCCTGAATATGAGCCAGCAGAAACGGGGCAGCGTTGACAGGTTCATTGTTGAAGACGCAATGGAGAAAGAAGAGCTCTTTCGAGTTCACTTTGTGGTTGCTGTCTCTGGCGAAAATAGTGTTGCTCAACGCTCTGTGAAAGTACCAGATGGTTGGGTTATGGATATGAGTGGCGTGTAGGGATTCCTAACCATCGGCATTGAGGCCGGTCAACTGGTACCACAGCGCGAATGCTTCGTGCTGGAACTGATCGGTGATGCGGCGGTGAGCGTTGTCGCCGCGAGGTAGCTGTAGAATGCTGGCAATCTGATTTTGGTGCATCTGGTAGTTGACGCCAAACATCCGGAAGCAAGCGGCACCAGAATGCTGGTTAAGTTCGCCGCTGCTTGTGACGTAAGTGAACAAACTCAAGAACTCAAGAGTGAGTTGTTCATATGTTGGCTGTGGGTTAGTGCAGAGGTTCCAGATGCCTGCTCTTTGAAGCATCCAGGTTACGCCTTCAAGGAGTCCGAGCTCCGTAAGCGATGGAAGGTGCAGATAATGAGTCGGCTGGAGCGACCTCTGATGAAATGCGATGTAGTTTGCTCGTTGTCTTTCGCCTAAGTCTCCTTCACTGAAGGTAATGTTGCTGACATATGGGGTTTCTGCATTCCTTGCCATTGTTGGAAGATGGAGAGGTTTCTGAGGTTTGGGGTTTTTCTGCAGAGAGGGAAAAACTGACAGAAGTGTGGTTTGGAGGTTGAATTTGGAGTTGAAATTTATAGTTCAATGTGGGGAGGACGAAAATTCGTAGTGGGGTAGGAGTTAGGATGATTGAAAGTGATAATGGGGGGAAGTGGAAGAGAACACGAACCCTGTTTTATCAGATATCAGTTTTTGACTGCGTGACGGTCGTCACATAGGTGTGACGGTCGTCACCCGCGTGACGCTCGTCATGAGGCTGTGACGGTCGTCACAGCAGCAAAATCTGCAGAACGCAGAATTTTGCTCTGAGGGCGTACTCGTAGTGACTTTAAGGCTTAGTATTGATACGGTGATGTAATATAACGGCCAACAAACAACAAATAATGCGAAAACAGAATAATTGAATAAAAACTAGAATTGAAATAACATAAAATTGAAACAATTATATGTAGTACATAAAGAAAACTAACAATGCGAAAAATCCAAATGATTGAATGAAACTAAACTAGACTAAACTAAACTGAAACTACTGCTAAGAACTAATAACTAGTCTTTTCGTGTCTTCAACTCATCGAATTTCCGTGCGTAGTAGTCGAGTTGGTCGCAGACTAAATCCATGAAGCCTACCAGTTCGCTGTGCATGCTTGCGATGTCAGCTTTTACATTAGTTAGAGCTGTATCAACGTCGTCCAATCTGAGTAACACGACATCCATTTTGTCGGTGGTCTCCTCAGGGATAGGCTCAGGATAGGTGTTGTAGTGCGGAGGAGTCGTAGGGTCTACTTCAACTTCGGACACAGCATCCTCATAATACATATAGTCGTGTGCCTCAGAGATGTGGTCACTATCATACATATAGTTCTGTGGTGTTGACTGTGGTGAAGGAGGTCCCATAGGCTCATCCAATTCGTAGAGCCAGTTATCCTTGTTGTGGATTCTTGTCATTAGATGATCAGGCAGTGTGAATAGCTGTACTGGTTTTTCGTTAATGAGGTACTCATACGGTCCAGGTCCCATAGTTCCTAAGATGCGCCTATTAAAGCAGAATTGTATGTTCATGGGTTGGATGGTGCCAAAACGAGTGCTGGCATTTAAGTGGAATCTAAGGCCAAGCTCGTGGGCAATCATTGTTACTAGGCCTCCTATAAGGATAGGTGTCTGAGGTTCCATCATTAGGCGTTTGAAAGATCTCATCATGAAAGGCACTGCATTTACTGTCCGTCCCTGAGAAGCACAGAACATGATGAATAACTCCTCTTTAGATACTGCAGTGATATTTTCTTCTTTTCCAAACAAGGTGTGAGCTAGTATCTTATGGAAGTATCTGAAAGCTGGGTTGTGTATGTCATCATTGTACATTCTGTCTGGTTCAGGGTGATAGTCGCCTGTGATTCTACCCCAGAATTGATCGAGTTGAAAATCAATATCGTCATCTTCTGCACTAATGAACACATGCGGTCCGCTAGGGAATCCTAGGAGGTTAGCTAGTGATATACGGCTATGGGTTTGGTCCATTCCAAACAATCGGAAGGTAATCAACTCTGTGCTGGATCCGAAACCATAGTTGGGTATGTATCTGAAAGAACTAAGGAATTCATAGGTAAGATCCTTGTAGGTAGCGAAACGTGTTTTCAGAGCAG
Organism: Lathyrus sativus; assembly: GCA_963859935.3. Classification (NCBI taxonomy): domain Eukaryota; kingdom Viridiplantae; phylum Streptophyta; class Magnoliopsida; order Fabales; family Fabaceae; genus Lathyrus; species Lathyrus sativus. The sequence goes on along the minus strand of OZ012738.1, from coordinate 553,794,010 downwards.
TGTTCTCCCAACCCAGTTGATTGAACAGGTATTGAATGCTATTTGTGATCCCTAGTTTATCCATAGTAGCCTTATCATAATATAGCGTTAAGGCGAATTCTCTTTCGGTCAGTGCTGCAAATCTTGCCTTTTGAGCTAGTCCTCGGAAGTGAACCTTTGTGAAGTCGTATTCGGCCATACTCGCAGGTAATTTGGAGAAAACAGAAGGAATGTTTTGAAAGCTTTTAAAAATCCTGAAAAGTTTAAGACAGGAAATTGAAGTCAGGATTTTTAGAAACGAAAAGCGGTAGAAACAAAAGACAAAAGAGGAAAAATAAAATAGAATATGAAAACAAACGAAAGTAGAAAGTAGTAGTAATTATAAGTTTAGAATTTTTGTTGGATTTTCAAAGTGGACTTTTAAAGAAAAATGAAATGCAATAACGAGGGAAATTTGGGTTGCCTCCCAGTAAGCGCTGTTTTTAACGTCTAAAGCCTGACGATAGCTTGGTGAGAAGCTATTCGGGTGTCTGAGCTGGAAGCTCAAGCAATGTTATATTGCTGACTTGAGGACTGTTGTCGTTCTTATTGTAATGTTTTAGACGTTGCCCGTTTACGATAAATGGTGCATTTGTCTTATCGGTAATTTCAACAGCTCCACTCTGAGGTACTTTAGTCACTTCATAGGGTCCAGACCACCTAGATTTTAGTTTACCTAGGAAGAGTTTTAATCGTGAATTAAAGAGCAATACGATGTCTCCCACACTGAATTGTTTCCTGATTAAACGTTTATCATGCCACTTTTTAGTTCGTTCTTTGTAGATACGGGCATTTTCGTAAGCGTCTAATCGAAGTTCTTCTAACTCGTGTAAGTTCAAGATTCGCTTTTCTCCTGCCTCGGTGTAGTTGAAGTTGAGTGTCTTAATGGCCCAAAAGGCCTTATGCTCTAACTCTACAGGGAGATGGCAGGATTTACCGTAAACTAATTTGTAGGGGGTGGTTCCTATTGGTGTCTTAAAAGCGATCCTATAAGCCCATAAAGCTTCTTATAGCTTCGACGACCAATCTTTTCTTGAGGTAGCGACAGTCTTTTCCAAGATCTGTTTTATTTCTTTGTTCGAGACCTCTACTTGTCCGCTAGTTTGCGGATGATAGGGTGTAGCTACTCGGTGTCGGACTCCATATTTAGAGAGAAGTTTATCGAATATTCGTGATATGAAGTGAGATCCTCCGTCACTAATGACGAGTCTGGGTACACCGAATCTAGGAAAGATTGTGTTTTTGAAGAGTTTGATTACTACTCGTGCATCGTTTGTTGGAGCAGCTATGGCTTCTATCCATTTAGACACGTAATCGACAGTGACGAGTATGTAGTTATTTCCAAAAGAAGGTGGAAATGGTCCCATGAAATCTATTCCCCATACATCAAAGATTTCTACCTCTAAGATTCCTTTCTGAGGCATTTCATCGCGTCGTGAGATGTTGCCAGTTCGTTGGCATCGATCGCACTTTTGCACAGCGATGTGAACGTCTTTCCAGAGATTAGGCCAGAATAAGCCGGCTTGGAGAATCTTAGCGCACGTCTTGGATGTACTAGCATGACCACCATACGATGCTGAATGGCATTGGGAAATAATATTTTCTATTTCTTCCTCTGGGACACAACGACGATATATGTTGTCGGCCCCTCTCTTGAAGAGTAGAGGTTCGTCCCAATAATAGTGTTTCAGATCGTGGAAGAATTTCTTCTTTTGCTGATAAGTAAGATCCGGTGGAAGCACGCCCGCAGCGAGGTAATTAACGATGTCAGCATACCAAGGTAATGTGACTTGGGCATAGACGGCTTCTACGACTTTTTCGAATTCTGGATCTTCCGAGATTGAATTGGGTGTGTCACTTTCTAGTTTGGCTATTAGACGTTCGTATGGGAAATCGTCATTTATCGGTACTGGTTCATGTCTGATGCCCTCTATTCGGGATAAGTGATCTGCAACAACGTTCTCGGTTCCTTTCTTATCTTTGATTTCTAAGTCAAACTCTTGTAATAACAGGATCCATCTCAATAATCTTGGTTTGGCATCCTTTTTGCTTATTAGGTACCTTATGGTAGCGTGGTCTGTGTATATGATAATTTTTGCTCCTACTAAGTAAGAACGGAATTTGTCAAGCGCAAATATAACTGCTAGAAGTTCCTTTTCTGTGGTAGCGTAGTTCATTTGGGAAGGATCTAAGGTTCTACTGGCATAGTAGATAGCATGGAGTTTCTTGTCCTTCCTTTGTCCTAAAACTGCGCCTACAGCATAATCACTCGCATCGCACATGATTTCAAACGGTAGTCGCCAATCGGGTGGTTGCATGATTGGTGCGGTGATAAGGGCTGATTTCAATGTTTCGAATGCTTTTAAACAGTCGTCGTCGAAGACGAACTCAACATCTTTCATCAACAGGCCGGTCAGAGGTTTTGTGATTTTTGAGAAATCTTTTATAAATCTTCTGTAGAAACCGGCATGTCCTAGAAAACTCCGTATTTCTCGTACGGATTTTGGAGGTTGGAGATCTTTTATAATCTCTATTTTAGCTTTGTCTACCTCAATTCCTCTATCTGATATGACATGTCCAAGAACTATTCCTTGTCGGACCATAAAATGGCATTTCTCCCAATTTAGGACGAGGTTTACTTTTACGCAACATTCTAATACCATTTCTAAGTTTTGTAGGCATCCTTCGAAACTTTGTCCACATACCGAGAAATCGTCCATAAACACCTCCATAATGTCGTCTATGAAATCTGCGAAGATTGCCATCATGCATCTTTGGAAGGTTGCTGGAGCGTTACAGAGTCCGAACGGCATTCGGCGGTAAGCAAAAGTACCATAAGGACAGGTGAATGTAGTCTTTTCTTGGTCATCAGGATGGATGGGAATTTGGAAGAATCCTGAGTAACCATCTAGATAGCAGAAATATGAATGTTTGGCTAATCTTTCCAACATTTGGTCTATGAAGGGTAACGGGAAGTGATCTTTGCGTGTAGCCTTGTTAAGCTTTCTATAGTCAATGCACATCCTGCTTCCAGTCACGACTCTTTTTGTTATTGATTCGCCTTTTTCGTTTTTAACTACTGTGACTCCTCCTTTCTTTGGTACGACATGAACTGGGCTGACCCATTCACTATCGGAGATCGGATAGATGATTCCTGCATCTAGCAATTTCTTTACTTCATCTCTGACTACAGTGCTCGGGATGGGGTTCAGTCTTCTCTGATGCTCTTGAGAGGTTTTAGAGTCTTCCTCTATTGTAATTCGATGCATACAGATTGAAGGGCTTATACCTTTTAGATCGCTTATGTTATAGCCTAACGCGGTGGGGTACTTCTTTAGGACTTCTAATAGTTTTCGGTTTCTGGTTGTCCTAAGTCGGCGTTGACTATCACTGGTCTTTTTAGTTCATCGTCTAGAAATTCATATCTAAGGTTTTTGGGTAGTGTTTTAAGTTCTAAAGATGGGTTCTTCGGACCTGGCATATGGTTTGGGGTCAGTGCTAAGCTTTCGCTTAGGCTGTCGTCTTTATACGGTTTACGCCAATTATTGTCTTCAGAAATATCGGGTATTTGAATCTTTATTATTTCTAAATACGTGGTCTCTTCATTTTCAAGTTCTCTTATGCATTCGTCGATTTCGTCTACTAAATAGCAGGTATCGTCTATTGCTGGTGCTTGTAAGAACTTGGTGAGAATGAACTCTATCTTTTCTTCTCCTACTTCGAATGTTAGCCTTCCTTTCTTCACGTCTATAATAGCTCCGGCTGTAGCTAGGAACGGTCTTCCTAGGATAATTGGGGTTACAGTATCTTCCTTGATGTCCATGATTATGAAGTCGGTTGGGATGTAGAATTGTCCTATGCGTACTGGAACGTTTTCCAGTATTCCGACTGGGTATTTCACTGATCTGTCAGCTAATTGTACGGACATTTTGGTTGGTCTGAGGTCTTCCATATTCAGCTTTTTGCATATAGATAAGGGCATAACACTGATACTGGCTCCTAAATCGCATAGAGCTTTGTTTATTACGAACTTTCCTATGACGCAGGGTATGGAGAAACTACCTGGGTCTTTTAATTTACGAGGCATGCGGTTTTGAATAATGGCGCTACACTCTGCAGTAAGTGTAACTGTTTCATTATCCTCGATCTTTCTCTTATTCGACAGGATTTCTTTGAGAAATTTAGCGTATGACGGCATTTGAGTTATCGCTTCTGTAAAAGGAATAGTAATATTCAGCTGTTTAAGGAGCTCTACAAATTTCTTAAACTGTCCTGAAGTTTTGGAGTTTATTAGTCTTTGCGGATAAGGGATAGGTGGTTTATATGGCGCTGGAGGTGCTTGAGTTTTTTCACTTGCGGTATCCTCCTTCTCGTTGTCCTCCTTCTTCTCTAACTCGAATTCCTTTTCTGCTTGTTTAGTTGGTTTTTGTTGCATGGCTGAGTTTTCGGTCCTCGGATTGATCGGTTCGTCCAATTCTTTTCCACTTCTTAGTATCACAGCATTTGCTTGGCCTTTTGGATTCTGTTCGGGTTGTCCAGGAAATGTGCCAGCAGGTGCGGCAGCAGAGGCTTGCTGTTGAGCCACTTGTGATATCTGAGTTTCTAACATTTTGTTGTGGGTGGCTAACGCGTCTACTTTTCCTGTCAACTGTTTAATTTGCTCGCTAGTGTGTATGTTTTGATTCAGGAACTCTTTGTTTGTTTGAGCTTGAGTAGCTATGAACTTTTCCATCATCAATTCGAGGTTCGATTTCCTAGGTGCATTCTGAGCAGCTGGTTTCTGATATCCTGGCGGAGCAGTAGGCATTTGCAATGCATTTTCGCTTTTGTAAGAAAAGTTTGGATGGTTTCGCCAACCTGGGTTGTAGGTATTTGCGTAGGGATTTCCTTGAGCATAATTTACCTGGTCTGGTGGGATTCCGGCTAGCAATGGGCATTCGGGTGCATTATGAGTGGTGCTTCCGCATAACTCGCAATTTGGAGTTACTGCAGCGACAGTTGCAGTGGGGTTAACGGTCAGACTATCAATCTTTTGTGCTAGAGCATCTACTTTAGCATTGAACTTTTCAAGGCTGCTGATTTCGTACATCCCACCTTTCGCTGTTGTTTTCTCAGTTGGAGTGCGTTCACCTCCCCATTGGCAATGGTTTTGTGACATGTTTTCTATCAGTTGATAGGCTTCATCGTATGGCTTATCCATAAGTGCACCGCCCGCGGCAGCGTCTATTGTCAATCTAGTATTGTATAGAAGCCCATATAGAAAGTATGGATTGTCACCCAGTCTTCTAGACCGTGGTGAGGACATGTTCTCATCATATCTTTGAATCGTTCCCATGCTTCGTAAAGAGATTCAGTATCTTTCTGTCGAAATCCGTTGATTTGAGCTCTAAGCATAGCAGTTTTGCTTGGCGGAAAATATCTCGCTAAGAAGACGTTCTTCAATTGCTCCCACGTCGTAATGGAGTTGGATGGTAACGATTGTAACCATGTCCACGCTCTGTCTCTAAGAGAGAATGGGAAAAGACGAAGTCTTATCGCGTCTGGAGTTACTCCATTTACTTTCACTGTGTCCGCGTATTGTACAAACTTCGTTAGATGTTCGTTCGGATCCTCAGTTGCGTTTCCTGAGAATTGGTTTTGTTGCACAGCCGACAGCAATGATGGTTTCAGCTCAAAATCGTTTCGGGTAATAGCTGGGGCAGCAATGCTACTTCTAGGCTCCATCTGAGATGGTGTAGCGTATGCCTTCAGCGGTTTGTTTGGAGGTCCTTCAGCCATCTCTGGTTCTTCTTCTTCTGATTTGGGAATGGGAGTGAGAGGTTCGGGAGTGTTATGTTTGAGTTGTTTGAGTTGATACTCAATGATTCTACTTCTTAAATGTAAGAAGCGTTCTAGTTCTGCGACCGAAGGTTTTACGATATCGCTTTGCGGGCGATTTCTTGGCATACAATCGACAGAACTAGTAAAGGGAAAATGAAAATTGTTAACCTAGTCTATACGGCGTAATAGAAGGTTACACTATTGACTAAACAGGTCCCCGACAACGGCGCCAAAAACTTGATTGCGACTTTCTATGTCTAATACAACCTAACTGCAAGTGCACAGTCTATCGCGTAGTAATAATAGATATCGATCCCACACAAAACAAATTCTATATCATTTTAATGGAATAAAGAACTCTTCGATGGTTCTCCGTCGAATACTAGATGTAGGTGCCTGCGAGGACGATATCACCGAACTAGTATATATCATGGTGCATTATCTCCTTCTCTCCCTTTCTCTCTTTATTGTTTAGCATTGCATGCTTGCGCTATCTTTTTAGATTCATTTTATTCATAGTATTGATTTGTAAAAGTTTAAGTTTGATTAGATTTGTTCTTCTAAAGGATCTTGTTAATTGATTATTGTATGAGAATTGAATTTAGAATTGCCTTTCAAATTGAAGAATAGTTAAAGTCTTTAAGCATCTCGTTGAAAATTTAATCATTAATCAATTTATTGCATTTTACCTCGTTACAAACCTTTGGTGTAAGTATAGCATAAATATTTTCCAATATCATAATACCTTTTCAAAACCAGTTTTCACCATATTCGTTTCTGTAACACCCTTTTCTACCCTACGATTAATAAGACAAAATAACACAGATATCAGAGTAAAATTATTAAATTTCATAAAAGCCATCAAAAGAGCGTACATTTCTCAAATCAACAAAATCATTCAAGGCTCCATAAACAACGGATTTTCTCAAAATAATCAATTTGCACAAACCAGCGGAACTCAAAGGCATAAATCAAGGTTTCCTCATCAGGGAAAAATAAACAAAATAACTCAACAGTATATAGTTTAACTCAAAAGAACTCAATCCGATGTTACATATCAGAGTAATGATTGCGACTTTCTATGTCTAATACAACCTAACTGCAAGTGCACAGTCTATCGCGTAGTAATAATAGATATCGATCCCACAGGGACTCGTAATCAAACTAGTGTTCTCGGGAGTTACTATGTTTAGCTAGGTAGAATATGTTTAAGGGAATAAGATTGTCACTAAAAGGGAACTAAGAATACTATTTGGCTTATAATTGATTGAATCGATACGTAGTAATTGTATTCTTCAGGGATTTGATAAGTTACTGGTGTATGAAATAATTTTCAAAGTTTATTTAAGCAGAAAATGGTGATTTGAAGACTCTCGCCTCACGATGGTTATTGACGCTAATCATAATCCTAAGGGCCAAACGTACACTTTCGTATCCCGTTCGGGGTTAAAATTACTTTTTGGAAATCTCTAAGTTCTAATTCATTTTAAAGTGCTTTCGCTGTTATTAAAATAAATGACTGGTGTTTACTATCTGACCTTACCGCAACTTTCGCTTGTTGGTTCGTATCTTAATTAATTTCCCACTTTCGTGGCAAAACTACTTTTAAATAAGTTCTCGCTTTCGCGACGAAGGTTATTCAGTAAATCAATTTTAAACACTCAGACCATAAATTACTTTTTTGAAAAGAAAGTTTTTCAACCAGTTGTTATCAAATCCCATTCGAATTATTACTACATATCGATTACCTAAGTTTAGCTAGACATGGATTTGGGAAAGATAAAATATAAATAAAAACAATAAATAATGATTTGCATTATAATAAAACTGGAATCGATCAAAATGAAAACCTGTAAATATTCCAATTGGCCTTTGGGCAGATCCTCCACAAATGTTGGCAGGATTCTGATCTCTAATGCCAAATTGATCGTACAATAAAATAGAAGTTATAGAAGAATGGAAAAAGCAATACAGGAAAGGTAAAGGGAAACAAATAAGAATATAAAACTGGAAAATATGCTCTGGAAAGTAAATTCGGCAGCACTTCGTGGTATGAATGCAGCACCCTTTCTGAAGTCCCCTGCTTCCCTTTTTATAGAAGTGGAATCCCAACGGTTATCACTGAAGATGATGGACCTTGAGGCAGATAATTTAGGGAGTAGTGGTCCACTCTGTGGGAATTGGAACTGATTCTTTGACGTGTAATTTGAGTGGGGCGTTTTTGCCTGCATGACGATCGTCACAAGGTGTGACGGTCGTCACCCGTGTGACGGTCGTCATGAAGCTGTGACGATCGTCACATCAGCAAAAACAGCTTGCTGCGCTTTTCATTGTGTTTTCACTCCTTTTTCGTCCATATTTCATCTGAGATTGCTTCTTTTCTTCATGTTTCCTTGTTTAGACGTGATCGTTGAATACCTGCAAAACATCAGACAAATACACGGAAATAACCCGAAATCGGATCGAAAACGGTTAGACTTTAGTTGAATTATGCATAAAAATATATATATGATTTCGTGTTATCAAGTAAGACCCTCTAAGCTAACCAAAAGGATAAAAAATCAAAAACTTCAAAAATACTCCTCGACGGCGTCCACGGCTAAACTCGGTCATCTGCACATTACCCACATGGAGGTAACATTCAAATAGGCAGGGTGAGTAAAACAATTCATAATAACCAATGTATAAAAATCAAGATATAAACAACGTCGTATTCATATTCAACACATTCATATCCTTCAATAGGCCTCGAAAGCCACAACATCATAATTTATACAAAAGGCTCATAAATGCAAATGCAACATAGACTCAATGCATGTGGTACCAATCATCACAATGCGATGGGCACTGGGCCATCAACCCTCCATAGTTCCCCATCAATAGGATCGATTATGCTAAAGAACTGGAACACATCAAAACACTTCACATCCACACAATGAGATTGAAGCCAAAGTAATCGAGGTCCGGAACCAAAGTCCGGATGTACATGAATGCATGATGCACATGTCACAAATCATCCTCATATAACAACATAGGTGTATCATCATTCATCATATTCATCATCATGTCAATCATCATCCTACCTCATATCATCATATAATTCATCAAAGTCATGGTAATATCACCATATTAAGTCATATAAATCATCATGTCATCATGTATACATCACATAAAACTCACATTCATACTCATATTAATTCATCACAGAAACCACAGAATCAAACATCAAGGCATCGCTGCACACGATCAGCATTCTTGAAACTCTGCTACGTTCGCTGGCATGTTCGCTAGGCGAGTCTGGGGCAAGTTTCTTCGCTAGGCGAAGCATTCTTTGCTAGGCGAGTCTGGGAACAACATTGTTTGCTAGGCGAACTGTGCGATGACAGCAAATTCTGCTACGCACCAGAACTGATTTCTACCCAAAAGGCTCTACGATTCACTTACCCAATGCCCCCAAAACATCTCTAAATCATCCCTAAGGTCCTACGGTGATAACGACACAACACCTACGGTTTATTAGGCCAATCAAGGAACATATTCAGCCCTAAATCACAATTTTTCCTTCAATTACACCCTAAGGCATTAGAGTTACTCACATTCAAATATTCCTATTCCTTCAGGTTCAGACATATAACAATTCAAGGTTTTGGCCACGAAGCCCTAAGGTTCCCCTTTCTCATATTAAGCTCTAATTGTCAGGAATACTTACCACTACACCACAATATCAGAGTTCCCAAAACCAGATTTAGGCCACGAAGGGCAAAATCCCTTTTTCCCCAATTGAACCATGACTAGATTTACCTATAATCATTTTAGGCCAAAGGTCATAATTTCTCATCTCTACCCTCAAAACCCTTAACCCTTAAATCAACCTTACTACATCGAAATCTACACTTAGAAAATTATGAAAGACAATACTCCCCATACCTTAAACGTTGATTCAAAGCCTTCACGAATCTGTCAGGAAATCTTTCAACGCTTTTGCCTCTGATTTCCTCTTCAGAGCCCACTGGCCATAATTCTTACGGTTAACACAAATGAATCCTAAAACCCTTCAGAACTCCTTTTTTGTTAAACCTAGACTTGAGCCTCACAATTGGGCTTTCTCCATTATACCCTCACTTACTCCTCACAATTGCCCAAATTACCCTTCTTTCACTATTATTTATTTTAATTCATAATAATACTAATAAATTAATATTATATACTATTAATCAAATAAATAACCCAAAAATGCACACTTTTTCAATAATCCACCAAACTATCGAAAATCATCGAAAATGAATATTCTCAATTAAATAAATAAATTAAAATATTCCAATTAAATTTGGGGTGTTACAACTCTCCCCCACTTAAAAGAATTTTCGTCTTCAAAAATTACCTCAAGAAAATAGAGTCGGATATGACTCCTTCATCTGATCTTCACGTTACCAAGTCCAACTTTCTCCAGCTGGTCCTCCCCACAATACCTTCACTAAGGCAATCTCTTTACCTCGCAGCTGCTTCACTTCTCGTTCGTCAATCCGAACAAGCAACGCCTTAACAGTCAAATCATCCTTCACTTGTACATCATCCATCTGAATCACATGCGATGGATCTGGAATGTACTTCCTCAACTGGGATACATGAAACACATCATATAAATTCGCAAGCGACGACGGTCAAGCAATTCGATATGCTACTTTCCCCACCCTCTGCGAAATCTGATACGGACCAATAAAGCGCGATGTGAGCTTTCGAGACTTCAAAGCTCGACCAACACCAGTTACCGGCCTAACTCTCAAAAATACTTGATCTCCCTCTTGGAATTCAAGTGCTTTCCTCCTCTTATCATGATAGCTTTTCTGAAGACTCTGTGACGCTTTCATCTTTTCTTGGATCATCTTGATCTTTTCGGTCGTCTCTTGCACAATCTCAGGCCCGAGTACAACACTCTCGCCTGCCTTATACCAACACAACGGAGTCCTACACCTCCTACCATACAAAGCCTCATACGGTGCCATTCTGATACTAGAATGGTAACTGTTATTGTAGGTAAACTCAATCAACGACAAATGACTATCCCACGATCCACCTTGATCCAACACATAAGTCCTCAACAAATCTTCTAAAGATTGGATAGTTCTCTCTGTCTGTCCATCCGTCTGCGGATGATAGGCAGAACTCAACCTCAACTTAGTACCCAAAGCTGTCTGCAAACTTTCCCAGAACCTCGATGTAAATCTTGGATCTCTATCAGACACAATACTCGACGGAACACCATGCAACTTCATAATCTGATCAATATACAACTCGGCAAGCTTCTGCAACAAATAATTGATCCTCATCGGTATAAAATGAGTCGATTTAGTCAATCTATCAGCAATCACCCAAATCGAATCATATCCCTTCAAAGTCTTTGGAAAACTTGTCACAAAATCCATAGAAATGCTATCCCATTTCCATTATGGAATACTCAACGGTTGCATCAGACCCGACGGTCTATGATGTTCAATCTTCAACTTCTGACAAGTCAAACAAGCATAGACAAATTCTGCAATTTCCTTCTTCATACACGGCCACCAAAATAACTTCTTCAAATATTGATACATCTTTGTGACACAAAGATGAATACTCAACCCGATTCTGTGACCTTCTTCAAGAATGTTCTTCTTGATTTCTGGCACATCAGGAACATACACTCTATCTCGGAACCTCATCACACCATTCTCATCGATCCTAAAATCACCTCCGATACCTTGATTGATTAATGTGAGATAATCCACCAAACTCAAGTCAGACTTCTGACCTTCTCCGATCTCTTGGAGAATACCACTAGTCAACTTCAGCATTCCCAACTTCACACTGTTAGGAGTCTCTTCACAAACCAAACTCATATCTCTGAATTGCTCAATCAGTTCTAACTCTCGAACCATAAGCATCAACATATGCAAGGACTTCCTACTCAACGCATCAGCTACAACATTAGCCTTACCAGGATGGTAACTCAATTCAAAATCATAGTCCTTCAGAAGTTCAAGCCATCTTCTCTGCCTCCTGTTCAACTCCTTCTGATTAAACAAATACTTCAGACTCTTGTGATCACTGAACACTTCGAACCTAGATCCAAAAAGATAATGTCTCCAAATATTCAACACAAACACCACAACGACCACCTCTAAGTCATGCGTAGGATAATTCCTTTCATGAACCTTTAGTTGTCTAGAAGCGTAAGCAACAACCTGACCATTCTGCATAAATACACCTCCAAGACCCATCTTCGATGCATCATAATATACTACAAAGGACTCACTCGGATTTGGCAAAATCAACACTGGAGCATTCGTCAATTTCTTCTTGAGTTCTACAAAACTCTTCTCACAAGCTACATCCCACACATAAGCTTGACCCTTTCGAGTCAACTGAATCAAAGGAAGTGCCAACTTAGAAAAGCCTTCTATAAACTTGCGATAATGACCAGCTAACCCAAGGAAACTTCGAATCTCAGTAGCAGACTTTGGAGTCTCCCACTGCAACACAGCATCAACTTTCGAAGGATCAACAACAATTCCTCCACTAGAAATCACGTGGCCAAGGAAACTCACTTCCTTCAACTAAAACTCACACTTGGACAACTTGGCAAAGAGCTTTTTGTCTTTCAAGACCTGCAATACCACTCTTAGATGTTGCGCATGCTCTTCCTCAGATTCAGAATATATCAAGATGTCGTCAATGAACATTACCACAAACTGATCCAAATAAGGATGAAAGATCCTATTCATATACTCCATGAATACACCAGGTGCATTAGACACACCAAACGGCATCACAGTATATTCATAGTGTCCATACCTCATCCTGAAAGCTGTCTTCGAAATAGCTTAACGCGAATCTGATGATAACCAGACCTTAAATCAATCTTGCTAAACACACAAGAACCCATTAATTGATCCATCAAATCATCAATCCTCGGAAGTGGATACTTATTATTAACCATTAAGTTATTCAAATGCCGATAATTCACACACAATATCATACTACCATCTTTCTTCTTCACCAACAACACAGGCGCGCCCCACAGAGAAACACTCGGTCGGATAAACTTCTTCTCAAGCAAATCTTCTAACTGTTTCTTCAATTATCCTAACTCAGATGAAGACATCCGATAAGGAGCCATCGGCATAGAACTAGTTCCTGATATCACATCAATAGTAAACTCTACCTCACGCTCAGGAGGTAAGTCACTCATGTCATCTGGAAACACCTCTGGAAATTCCCGAACAACTGGTAGTTCCATGCTCACTACTTCATCATCAACTTGAAGCGATGCAAAAAATGCAAACATATGAGCCTCATCTTCTAAGAGTTCCTCTACTTGTTTGGTAGATACAAACATCAACTATCCACCATCACCAAACTCAGGAAACCTCACAGTCTTGCTGTAGCAATCAATATGAACATAGTTGTACTCCAACCAGTTCATACCAAGAATGACATCAATCTGATGCAAGGGTAGACAGACCAATTCCATCACAAAATTCTTATCATAAATGTTCAAAGGGCAGCTCAAACAGACTAACGCAGTAGTCACAGAACCATTAGTCGGGGTATCAATGACCATACTCCCAACCATAGCAGATAATTTCAAATTCAACCTCTTAGCACATTCAAGTGAAATAAATGAATGAGTAGCACCAGTATCAACTATAGCAATCAATTCAACATCATTAATAAAACAAGTACCTCTGATCAAGTTATCTATCTTGGATTATTCTGCACCATTCAAAGTAAACACTCTGCCACTTGTCTGAGCAGCAGTAGCAGTCTTCTTCGGTTGCTGACACTGGATACTGATATGAACCTTCTCTCCATAATTGAAGCAAGTCGGAGCTTCGTCTTTACAGTCGGTAGCTCTATGACCCCTCTTGCCACAACGATGACATCTCAGCGCTTTACAATTCTCAACACGTGACCTTGCTCGCCACACTTATAACACTTACCTGGAGCAGTAACTGCTCCCCCACTTGGCTTTTTCCTATCAGAAGCCTTCTGCTTCCCTTTATCACCAGAAGTCACATACGGTTTACCTATATACTGACCTTTCTCTTTCTTCTTACTCAGCTGCTTATAGTGAGTAGATCGAGCTCGACTATCTTCATCATAAATTCTGCTCTTGTCCATCAGTTCCGCAAACCTACGAATCTGCTGGTACCCAATTCCCTGCTTAATCTCTGGTCTCAAACCATTCTCAAACATGAGACACTTTGACATCTCCGCATCAACACGGTTGTAATGCGGACAAAACTTTACCAAAGACTCAAACTTTGCTGCATACTCAGCCACAGTCATATTCCCTTATTTCAGCTCAAGAAATTCCACCTCTTTCTTCCCCAGAACATCTTCAGGAAAATACTTCCTCAAAAATTATTCCTTGAACACAGCCCAAGTTATTGCAATGCCAGCATCTCCCAATCTCTAACGAGTGTTATCCCACCAATCCTTAGCTTCCTCTGCTAGCATATGCGTACCAAACTGTACCTGCTAAGCATCGGTGAACGCCATAACTAGGAAAATCTTCTCAATCACTTTCAGCCACTTCTGTGTACCATCAGGATCATGAGTTCCCACAAAAGTCGGCGGGTTGTTCCTTTGGAACTTTCCCAAAGCACGAAACTCATATGGAGGTCCACCATTCTGAGCCATCACTTGGGCATGTGATTCCAGCGCATCAGCAATATCACGATCATTTCTTCCAGCCATCTGCAACCACCAATAGGATTAGAAGAAAACAACTCATCCAATAGTGTTCTCACACTATCGACTGATAGGGGACTAACAACATAAAAACATGGCCGAATGGACCAACCTGCTCTGATACCACTAATGTAACACCCTTTTCTACCCCACGATTAATAAGGCAAAATAACACAGATATCAGAGTAAAATTATATAATTCCATAAAATCCATCAAAAGGGCGTACATTTCCCAAATCAACAAAATCGGTCAAGGCTCCGTAAACAACGGGTTTTCTCAAAATAATCAATTCGCACAAAGCAGCGGAACTCAAAGGCATAAATCAAAGTTTCCTCATCAAGGAAAAATAAGCAAAATAACTCAACAATATATAGATTAACTCAAAAGAACCCAACCCGATGTTACATATCAGAGCAAGACCCTCTAAGCTAACCAAAAGGCTAAAAACTCAAAAACTTCAAAAATACTCCTCGACGGCGTCCACGGCTAAACTCGATCATCTACACGTTAACCATGTGGAGGTAACATTCAAACAGACAGGGTGAGTAAAACAATTCATAATAACCAATGTATAAAAATCAACATATAAACAACGTCATATTCATATTCAACACATTCATATCCTTCAATAGGCCTCGAACGCCACAACATCATAATTTATACAAAAAGACTCATAAATGCAAATGCAACATAGACTCAATGCATGTAGTACCAATCATCACATTGCGATGGACACTGAGCCATCAACCCTCCATAGATCCCCACCAATAGGATTGATTCTGCTAGAGAACTGGAGCACATCAAAACACTTCACATCCACACAATGGGATTGAAGCCAAAGTAATCGAGGTCCTGAACCGAAGTCCGGATTCACATGAATACATGATGTACACGTCACAAATCATCCTCATATAACAGCATAGGTGCATCATCATTCATCATATTCATCATCATGTCAATCATCATCATACCTCATATAATCATATAATTCATCAAAGTCATGGTAATATCATCATATTAAGTCATATAAATCATCATGCCATCATGTATACATCACATAAAACTCACAGTCATACTCATGTTAATTCATCACAGAAACCACATAATCAAACATCAAGGTATCGCTGCACACAATCAACATTCTTGAAACTCTGCAACGTTCGTTGGCATGTTCGCTAGGCGAGTTTGGGGCGAGTTTCTTCGCTAGGCGAGTCTGGGAACAACATTGTTCTCTAGGTGAAGCTTTCTTCGCTAGAAAAACTGTGCGATAACAGCAAATTCTGCTACGCACCAGAACTGATTTCTACCCAAAAGGCTTTACAATTCACTTACCCAATGCCCCCAAAACATCCCTAAATCACCCCTAAGGTCCTACGGCGATAACGGCACAACACCTACGGTTTATTATGCCAATCCCGGAACATATTCAGCCCTAAATCACAATTTTTCCTTCAAGTACACCCTGTTGCTACTGCGAAAAAAGGTGCCGGCGAAGACAGAAGAGTCGCCACCTATCGTTATTTATCCCAAAGAAGGGAAAGGAAACGATCAGGAAAAACCTAGCGAAAAGGAAAAGATTGGTCATCGCAACCAAATCTCTGGGTTCGGGAGTCGGTTACGCAAAGGCAAGGTATTAGCACCCCTCACGGCCGTTTTACTCAACGGGATCTACGCTTGTTTGTTTATCTGATGGGTTGTTTATCTATCTACCTATCAAGGCTAGCTCAGAAGAAAAGAAAATTGACTCGGCAAAGCCTCGCAGCTTCGTGCCGGCGTATTCCCATATGGAACGAGAAATTAGAGTCAACGTAGTTCGACTAACTACGGGTGAAAGGGAAAGGTTGCTCGCCAAGACGTCGCATCTTGTGCCTACGTATTCTCATCAGAGAAATCAGAGCGGACGTAGTTCGGGCTAAAACGAAACACAGGTTGATTCATCTGTTTTACCCGAGTAAAGTTAAACAACAGTTCCAGCAGTTATGGACAATACCTGTTTGCGGTAGAACTGAAGCTTAACAGTAATCTTTGCATCAGAAAAGGTTTTCCTTGAATTAAGAGCCCACGGGGCAAAAAAGGTTTGAATGTTGGTTTTTTGAGTTTTACGAGAGAAGTGTTTTTTATGAATGTTTGTAATTCATACTGCACTAGAGACTATGACTTAGGAACGAATGCGTCGCACATCGCCCTAAGGGAGTGTACTAAACACTCTAGGTAATTGAGGAGAGGCCCCCCAATCGCCACTTCCTAAGTAGCTTAAGGCTCGTAACATACGGTATAAATTTGCATTTATTATGTGTTTTAATGTTGTTTGGAGATGAGAAAGAGGGAGGTCTCTATAGGGGAAACTATAAAGCATCCTACTATTGTCATACAATATGGCCCTAGTGTTGAGTTTGAAAGGGGAATCTGCCCTATTGTTATCATGCATGGATTCATCCTAAAGTTCTGTCATCCCTATCCTTGTCAAAGGAAGTGAGAGCCCTAAGGGAGCATGTTAATGGTAAACACCAGCAAAAATCATTAAGTAGATGAGTACAGCTATCAAGCTACTGAAATAAGAACATGTATGGATATGCAATGCATCAGCACAAGCAAAAGGAGGAAACCTCAACTTCTAATGCAAGCATAAAAGAAAAAAAGAACACACAAGCAAGGGAGGATCACCTCAACCTTCAATACAAACAATCAGAGGCAAGTATGAAAGTAGATAAGCAACCAAGTAATGGGAGGAAATAGTGTGGAGCATCATCCGCCACAAGCGCGTCTCGACCTTTAATGTGATAATGCACCTAAATAAGAGTATCTATTCATGCAACTCTATCCTAATGCATCACAGCAAGGAATCAAACATGGAGCTGGGAGAAAACAAGCTAAGGGAACAAGGTTAAAATCAACTCATTAAGCTTGATGTGCATCAGCACAAGAATCATCTGAGGCTCAGACTTTTTGAGAAATGCCCAAAATTCCTCCTAAGGAGGAATTGGTCTCTCCCAAAAAGGATCCAAAGAATTAGACTAGAATGAAAAGAAATATGGTGTGAACCTAAGGAACCCACCAAGTCATTTGAATATCCATCCAAAGCTCAAACTCCTTGAGGAATGCACATCATCCCTCCTAATGAGGAATGAGGCTCTCACCCAAGGAGGATCCAAGGAATTGGACTAAGGAATAGTGAAGACAAATCTTCTAAGGAAAGGGAATCATCCACCTAAAGCTCTTAAAGAAACCTTAATATGAAGCCCTAAAGAAAATCCATTCTAAAGGAGCTAATGGCATGTTAAATGTTTGAGGATCACCTTATATAAGTATCAACTTATGAACTAAGGTATAATGTGAAGATTAGGTACCTAAAGTTTGCAACAAGGCTCACTATGTGGGAAACTAGGTGGAAGGATTCCATAAGGCTACATTAATGCTAGTCAGAATGTAAAATAGGGTAAAAATAGGAAATATATCCTAAAATTTCTAGTAAAAAATCCAGGGGTCCCTAAGGATGTTATGAAGTCATGGTAAAAATTTCAGAGCCAAACTCTAAGCTTAAGGGCACTATCTAAATGCTAAACCTAAAGGTGTGTTATGGGAAGTTCAAAAGGGAATGGTCCTAAAGAATTCATTCAAAACCTATCAAGATTGAACCCTAAAAATCCAAGTAAAATATATAAGGGTTACCTAAGATGTCTAGAGAAACCATGTAAAAAATCAAGAATTGAATCAAAACCATGATCAATTACTAAAATCAGCAAGCAAGCATACATTTTTGACATTATTTAAATGACAATTTAAATGAAAAATACACAGAAAATCCAAAATGCATCAAAAATGAAAATAAAAGATGCAAAAAAGTAAAATACAATTTTAATTTCCTTCGTGATTTTTCTCATAATTATTTGGCAAATTTTCCTATTTTTTATGAATTAAAAATGAACAAAGCAATAAAAGAAATAAAGGAATTAATAAAGAAAATCAGAAAATGCTGGAAAATAACACAACCTCTGGATTGAACTACCAGTCAATGGATCTAGGGGAGGAGGGCGCGCCACGTAGCACCTGGGGGGATTAAATGAAACAGAGCTTTTCACTCATGCTCATGTGTGGTTCAGTTGACTTCAACCTACCATACGTCTTGATCTAATGCGTTCATTCAAAAAGTACATTGATTCTATGAACTAGAGCTTGCCACGTCAGAGAAACCCTAGTCAACCTTCTGAAAATGAATCATGCGCGTTGGATTCGTTTACCTAGTCAATTAAGTCAGCCAGATCTAATGGTCATCAGGTCATCTTCTCCAATTCAAAAGACCAAAATAGAGGGAACTCACAGTGGCGGACGGAGAAGATTCCGGTCATCTTCTCCGGCGAGGAGAAAAAATAGCCAGGTTCTCAAACCTCACCAAACTCAACAAAAATGGTACGATTCTCTTCCTCTCTCCATACTGAACAACCTGACATAATTCTTTTTCATTTCCTCTCCATATCCAAGGCTACTCGAAGCCAAACAGAAATGATGCATCAACACAAACTGTCTCAAACAGCCACGAATCTTAATCTAAATTCATCTAAGGGTTTCACTGATCCTAACCTCATGCATAATCTACTCTAATTCAGCATAATTAAAGAGAATTTTAGAAAGAATAAAACCCGTGAAAAGCTTTGAACAGAGGCACAAATTGGTTATGAAGCTTGCTTGAATCAATCCAGAATCACTCAATGATTGATGGTGAAGCTTTCTTGATGCTTGATTGTGCTTGAAAGTGCTTGAATCTCAAAAACAATTTTCAACTCCAACTAACTTTTTCTCCAACTGTTATAACCGTTTTCTTCACCAAAATTCACCAACCTTCATCTGAAAATGGTGGAAATCTTATATAGAAATGATTTGGATCATGTTTAGGCCCAATCACAGCCCATAAAGTCCAATTCAAATTTTCACTTTTTTTCACTTTTTCATTTTGCCATAGACACGAAAACAGCTTCAAGACTGCTTGAAAATGCCTCATTCATGAAGCTGATGGGGAGGATGATCCAATGGCTGTGATAAACACCTTGAAACTTGATCAATGGTGGAGATTTGTGGTGTTACTTATTCTTGAAGTAACATGAAAATTGGCCATGAAACAAGACTCATCTTGCAATTCCAATGATGCCAAAGTGTTTAAAATATCAAATGCACTCAAAATATGCACAAGTTTGCAATATTTTGAGCCAATATGAATTGATTTGAATTTTTTTTATCATTTAATGCCTTTAAATCTCTTTTTGTGAAAACAATTTCAACCAACTTTCATTCCAATCCATATCAATGAACCCTTGATACTTGGTTGAGTAAATAACCCAATTTTGAGCAACTTTCAAGTTGGACAAATTTCCATTTGAGGCATGTATGATGGTGAAATAGACCTATAATCCAAAATGACTTATAATCTTACTTTCCCAAAGTGCCCTTGCCTTGCAAGCTCCATATCTTGAGTTCTACAAATCCAAATGAGGACTTCTAGTACTCTTTGGAAAGCTAAGAAGATAAGGAAGAACATTCATGTTCACCTGAAGTTTAGGAGAAGCTTCCTTCTAGGTCAAAAGTGGCATGGGAGTTGGTTGACTTTCAAGTACCAAAATCACATTCATCTGATGACCTGTAACTTGTCTGCTTCATAACTTGAGTTATATAAACCCTATCAAGAACTTCTAGTACTCAAATTAAATCTATGAATATGCTCTACAAGTTCCATGTGGATGTCAAGATGAGATGAAACTTGCATCTTGAGTTATGTGGTTTTGAAGTTAGGTACTAAACCAGGGGATTTTACACTGTCAAGCTTAGAAACCCTAGCCTAGGAACTCCTCACACTCTTGATCCTTGATGAGTTGGTCTTGGAACCATCCCTTGAGTGTCTCAACACATCTTTCCATGATCACATGGCCTTGAAATTAGGTCTCAACCCCTTTCAATTCACTTGTTGACTTAGGGTTGACCAGGTGGAAACCCTAATTGCACCAATCTTGGTTGTAGCTTCTTATACTTTGCAAAATGACTTGTCCAAGATCCATGATGACTATCAAGACATCATATGGACTCTCTCAATGCTCTAGGTCCATATCTATGAATTTAACATCATCAGATGACTTCCCATAACCTTCAAGTTAGGAAATGTGCACATTTGGCTTCAGCCACTTCTCTAAGGATCTCTGACTTCTTTGATGAGGATATCAACCCTTGGATACTTGAATAAAGACTCTTGAATAGCTTCATGACCTTGGTAGCCTTTTGTTGGTAGTCATACCTTTTGATCTATTGCACATATGTCAATGCAATGCAGATGATAATGCTAAAATGAATGCAATGAAACACAAGCTAGGTAAAGAAAAAGGTTAGGCAAATTTTGGGGTGCAACAGCTGCCCCTATTCAAACGGCTTGGACCTGACGGGGTGAGAAGTGAACGACTCTCAAATAATCAAGGTAAAAGACGATTGGATACCAAAGAACCCGGAAATTTGCCAACCGCACAAGCAAATGGTACTCTGATTGATAAAAACTCTTCGGAGACTGAAATGACAGTTGCACGACAACTGGCTGGTGAATTACTACTTCAAACCTTCGTCCAACTTCGTCATCAAATTGGGACAAAACCACTGATTCATCAGTGACTGATAGAGATAACTGGTTTTACCGTCAGGCACTCTGCATCAACGGGCAGACCTCTTTGACCTCACCTCCAGACTTCCTCATCAAGTCTGTAAGGAACTTCGACATTACTGTCTGACTTTATCATCAAGTCTAGGAAAATTTCGCAATCGGACTTCGTCATCAAGTTGGGAAATAGAACATCTTTAGTCAATCATGAACCAATAAGGACATCTAATTTTGCCTTCAGGCACTCTGTGTCAGCTATAGGAACTCCTCGACATCATAGTCAAACTTCATCAGTAAGTCAGGAAATAGAACCCTTAGTCAATCATGAACCAATAAGGATATCTAATTTTGCCTTCAGGCACTCTGCGTCAGCTAGAGGAACTCCTCGATATCACAGTCATACTTCATCAATAAGTCAAGGGATAGAGTCCTTAGTCAATCATGAACCAATAAGGATATCTAATTTTGCCTTCAGGCACTCTGTATCAGCTAGGAGAACTCATCAACATCACAATCGGACTTCATCAGTAAGTCAGGAAATAGAATCCTTAGTCAATCATGAACCAATAAGGATATCTAATCTTTTGCCGTCAGGCACTCCACATCAGCTAGAGAAACTTCTTCGACATCACAGTCGGACTTCATCAGTAAGTCAGGAAATAGAATCCTTAGTCAATCATGAACCAATAAGGATGTCTAATCTTTTGCCGTCAGGCACTCCGCGTCAGCTAAGAGAACTTCTTCGACATCATAGTCGGACTTCATCAGTAAGTCAGGAAATAGAATCCTTATTCAATCATGAACCAATAAGGATATATAATCTTTTGCCGTCAGGCACTCCGCGTCAGCTAGGGGAACTCCTCGACATCACAGTCAGACTTCATCCGTAAGTCAGGGGGAGTTTGGCACTGCTGCCGGACTTCATCGTCAAGTCTGCAAGGGAAGTTTCAACCTCTCTATTTGAAACCTGCTGGGGATGACACATCTCCGTTGGGGATTCTGGAGAACTATCAAGTAACTTTGCTTTGGGGATTCAGGAATCATTCTGAACGAACAGGCTCTGCTGAGGAATTCAAGACTCATCCTGAACAAACAACTCAGCTGAGGAACACCTGCACACAAGAACGATACCCACCTAGCTCATGTTTCACATGCATATGCTTGGCAATGGCGTAATGCTCCATACGATGGAAATGCTACGCGTTTAGGGTAGATGATATGCAATCATGCAAAATGCTATGACCAAATTAGCAAAATAAATGCTGAAGGGTGAACCCTCCTGTCAAGGAGAAGGAACCATCCTGATAGGGAGAAGGAATCATCCTGCCGAGGAGAAGGATCACACCAATTTCAATCTCAGACGATTTCCGCTGGGAAACAAAGTTCTATGAGAACCTGTACTTGCTCAACTGAGCACAAACTGTTGAGGAAAAGATATCAACCGCAGAAATAAACTGCACGGCCTTCGCAGCTAGAATCTTCTTGGAGATACAAACTCTGATGGGGAAGTATAGCAACAGCTATTCAAACACTCTCACCTGCTGCTGGGGAGAACACAAGTCTATGGGGAATTCAACTCTGTTGGAGACTTCATTCTGAACTATCGAGAGCTGAACACTTACGAATAGTCTTCTACGAGAAAACGGCATGTTGACCCACTACTGGGAACGAGTATACACTTCTGCGCATGACTCAGCTGGGGAAATGATGATCCTGCCTAGGATACACCTTGGCACACTGCCTGGAGGGTAACAACCCTACAACAATGATCTCTGGGACTTTTATCTTGAACAAAGAAAGCCTACCACGAAATGAACTCCAGATGGCTTGCCCCATAATTTTAACAACTTCTAACAAACTCTGCCGATATGGAGAGGAACGATTCCTCCGCTTTCAACTTTTGCCCCAGCCTGTGGGATCTTCGTAACATCCTCTTGAAAGGAAACCTGAGATCTCTGTACGCTCATGAACAGTCTCAACACTTTGAACCTCACAAAGGTGCTTCAAGTTAATCGCCTTCAGGATAAGGATAGCTTCGGCGCTCTCGGGGTGGCCTGCCCCAACCTTGTCATGACTTTGCCCCTCATTGGCAGATTTTGGGAAATGATCCTTGGTTGTGAGGGATTCATCAGATCTCGACCTGATTGCTTCAGATTAACTGACTCTTGGATGACTGACTCCCATGCTATGATCATTTGACATAGCTTGCCCCGGTTCACCGGAATTCAGGCATTCTGCATTCTATTTTGGTCAGACTTTTCATTATGGAAACTTTTCCGCTGTCAAGCGCTTACTCGTAAGTAAAACAAACTGTTCTGCATAAAATATATATTAAATTCAATGCATATACAGTTTTGAAAATCCATTCCTGTTCATTGGAACAAATTTTGTGACATAAAATGTATGAATCATTCATCAACATGTCAACATTAATACAATGCTGTAAGTGGAATCCTTTCTAGGAGTCAGTTTCGATGCGATCTTTGTCGACGTATGCTTTTGAAACAAACCTATTTCAATTAGGACTTTTAAAGGTTGTAACGTGGTCAGGTTCACGGTTTAAGAAAGAAAGGATAAAGGCTAAAAATTCATTTTAACCCACCCATTCTCCTTGATGTTCTCCAATCCTACGTTCATCTAATCCGACCTTAGCATTCTCCTTTCAAAGGTAGAAGTGATAGTTCAGGAAATCACACTTTTTTTGAAGTGACAGTCACTCGCTTTTCGTCTTTGGCATCCGGAGCCACACGACTTGCTTTGTTCGAGGATTTTTCTTTTGTAATCCTTTTCGCTTTTCATTTTTCGTTTTCCCCTAACTTTTGCCTGGACTAACTCTTTTGAGTTTCTTCGATTTTGAAGTCCATAGGGGTGACCTAATTTTTTCCTAAGTCGCTTGTTCGTAAGATTCGACTTAACGGGATTTTTCCTTTTGATTCTTTTTTTTTTGAACAAATCGTGTGACACCGGCTTGTCTGACTTGTTTGAAAAGAGATTGTGACTGCTTCACTCCTGATCGGCCAGGTTTAACCATCATGTCTTTTTAGGTACGACCTATAGCGGTGTGATTGATCCTCGAACGGACACTCCCTTTATAATTTGAGCGCTTGGTCAAATTAACTGACACCTACCCTGCCCCGGGTTAAGATTGAGGGTTTTTCATTTTCCGAAAGAAACTCCTACTACTCGACTCAAAGGGGTTAACAAGGGATTATCTTCCTTATATCTCCGATGTTTAGGAATTTGAAACAATGTCAGTACATCATCAACAGGTTCTTTGTTCAAAAGCATACATTCGAAAGCTCACTTCTTTTGATTTTTCGTCATCCTCCCCGGACTCCTACTTAAGCAAGCGTTTGAAAGAAATAAAAACATTAGAGTGAGCACGAATGGATTAGTTCAAAACATGCATATTTATTTCATTATCAATATCAATTGAGAAACAACATGCTTTAAAAAATGAAATTTGCAATTAAACAGGAAAGAAATTATAAATGTAAAGAAATGTCATGATAAAATGCAGATTGCCAGCTTCTGGGAACTGGGCTTTCACACTGATTTGCTGCTGAGGGGAGCGCCCCTTTGAAGTCTTCAGACTCAAACAGATGATCAATTAACGTGTATGATCAGCCTTCCTTCTAGAAAAGATATGCACCTTCTGTCAATCAACTGTTGTACCTTGGCTTGAAAAGCCTCGCAATCCTCAGTTGAATGCCCTATGGATCTCCCATGATATCCACATCTAGCATCAGGATCATACTCGGGAGGGTACGGCTTTGACAATGGCTTGAGCGTCTTCGGCTCTACCAAAGAGTCCTGAATTAGGTGCGGCAGCAGCTGACTGTACGTCATAGGCACTGGATGCAGGGGAGCGTTCCTCCTTTTCAAATTGATGCGAGGCCTATGCTGAATCTGGCGCTGATAGTCTTGCTGTTGAGGAGCATGAAACTACTGGTATTGATCAAAACAATCCTTAGGCTCAGGCGCTGTCATTCTTAGATTTGGCCCAGGAACAAGCACTTGCTGCGGGCAAGGTGATTCTGACACCAAAGATTGCAGGATATACTCCTGATCTTTCTCAGCTTCAGGTGAGGGAATGGGAACAAATCTGCCTGATACATTCATGCCGCCCGACACAAATTCAATTGCTTTCAAATCAATCAAGTCTTGAATCTTATGCTTGCTTAAAAGCTCTACAGTTTGCTACGTCGTGCCCCAGTAATCCAGCGTGGATGTTGCAACCGGCATCTACATTATATCTTGGTGGTGGTATGCCAGTCAACGGATCCAAAGTCTGAGGTTCAACCAACTGAAATTGGAGCAAGATTTGCACCAACTGAGTATAACCCATAGGGATCTTATCGAAGGTTCTGTTGCATGGTCTCGTCTTTTGTCTTCTAGGGTTATCGTGAGAGACCTGACGTAACCGATGACGGGAAAATTCTTGAGCTCTAAGTTGCGCAGAGGATCTCTTAGGCCTATCATTCCTAGGTATAGGTTCCACAGACACAAGTGGAGCAAGCATCTTCGCCGCAGCTTTGGGCATTTGATCACTTTCTTTTTGGAGCACGCCTCTTATTACCTCCATGATCAGGCTCACCTGAGTCTTCAACTGCTGGTTCTCCTCTTTGAGCATCTGCATGTCCCTCATGAACTGCCTCATCTGGCCTCGGATCTCTCTCAGCTCTGCTTGAACCTGTTCCATGACTATGACCTGGTTAGCCCTGGTAGAATACCGGTGAATTAGTTTGCGATCAATCCTGAAACAAACTTGTAATACACAGAGGATTAGATAAATAAGCCAGAGGCACATGCTATGCAAAATGATTATGCAAATGCAAACATGTGTCTGTGCCTTGGGGAAATTCCCCCGATTCTAGTTTCCAAGACAAATAAAGTCTAACATCCAATCATGGAAAGAAAACCTCATATATATCTGAAAAACCCATGCTGGCAGCGTACAACTGTAATTGAATACAACTAAAGCAACAAGTGTGACCCCAACCAAAAAGCCTGGTGGTGGTCAGCATATCAATGCATAAAAGGTACAAATAAATACAAGGAAATCAAGTGCGGCTACGAGCATAGAAATCTTCCAATGACTTCTTCATAGTGGGATGGTCAGGCTCGGTGAGCAGACCCCGGATCAGTAGATCCCTCTGCTTGATGGTATCCTGGAGATCCTTGGCAAAGTCCTCACAAGCACCTTCTCCAAAGCAGGCTTCCACTTTGCACCTCTTAGCATCAGCTATGAGTTGGCAATCCTTCAAGTTTGCCTTGGTTTCAACCAATCTGTACTGAATGTCTCGTCGAAGTGATGCTTCAGCCTCTATCTTCTTGTCCTTGGTCTCAAGCTGAATCTTCAACTTGGCTATCTGCTGCTTCAGTTTCTCCTCTCGCTCTTTGTGGTTGGTCAGAGTATTGTTCCACAATGTCTCGAATTTGGATATCTTCAGATACGCCCTATCCAAGTCTTGCTTTTTAGTGGTCAACACACTGTGCACAACCTTTAGGTCTAATCCAAGACGTTCTCTAGAATCAGTCTCCTTGGTCAAACTGGCGCCCAAGTGGTTTATCAATTCAGTCTACTTCTTATAGGAGTATACGGCTTCGCTCTTCTCGCTTCGGAGTTGGGCAATTTCTTTCTCTAGCTCTTCATTGGCTTTTCTTAATTCTTCCTTCTCTTGCAACACCTGGTTGTATTTCTGAATATCCACTGTGGTCGGCTCTTCGATCACGGGAGGACACACAGCAGGAAAAGGCATCAGACCTTTCGTGGCTCGCTCATGAACCCAAACCAGGTATGGATCAAAAGCTTTGTTGCTACTCTTCCCCAACATAGCTTTACCCTTCCTATGAAGATTTCTCCAAGCGTGCTCAAGCTTAACCAATGTATCAACATCTAACAGCCTGGTGAAATACAGAGATTACCGTATCTCATCCTCTTTAGAAGCCTCCTTCAATGCATAACCGAACTGTCTGATCAACAACGGCGGGTTATAATTGATACACCCCTTTCTCCCGATCAGGGGAATATTAGGAAAACCACTGCAGCTGTAAATGAGCTCTGTAGCCAGCCTATCCCTGTCGAACCAAGTGATATTTTCAGCAGTCAAACCCATCAGGCGTTCTGACCAATCTGATGTGCCTACAGAAGAGACGAAAGGACCTGCTTTCGGCATGTGGTCAGAAAACCATTTATAGAGCAGAGGAACACAACAAGAGATGATCTTACCCCTCCGGTTCTCGTTCTTATAATGGACTGAGTGATACACATCTCCAAGAAGAGTGGATACGGGGTTTCCTGAGGCGATAATGTGAAAAGCATCAACATCCACAAAGTCTAGCAAGTTAGGAAACAGTACGGTGCCATATATGCAAAGGGCTAAAATGGCGTTAAACACGACCCAACAGCCATTCTTGGCGAATTTCTGAGCTTTCTCCACCAAGAAAGAAAGAGGGAAACCGTACATCCCATTTGTCTGAGTCAATCTCCCGTTCAACTCAGATGCATCCAAATGTAACACAGCAGCAAGATCATCCAGATTAGGCTCAGTGTCAACATGATGATAAGGCATCCGGTCCTTGATGGGAATGCCTAGCAAGTCTGAGTACTCTTCCAGCGTGGGTGCTAGAACGTAGTCCGGGAACACGAAGCATCTCAAAGGAGCATCATAAGACTGTAGCAGGGTGTACAGGCCACTGATCTCATGTGCAGAGGGCTTGCAAACATATCTCAACAACCTCCCATATGACTTCCTGAAGTCTTCAGTCACTGGACCATCAACCAAGGCAATCAATTTCAGTATAGGGCCAATGTCTGGAGCGGGAAATTTGTATGCTATAGTCTTCTTCAAAGTCTCCATGTCAGCAGTACGGAACAAAATCACTAGAGCCAGGGGAAATATGCACCTGCAACATAGACACACGTTAATGAAATGCAAAATGAGAATGCAAGGATGCAAATGCTAAGGATGCAAGCAGGAGATCAAGGTTGATGTGCTGTTGAGTAAGAAGGATCAAAATTCTGCTTCAACAAAACCCTACACTGCTCTGATAGGAACCAACTAATACCAATAACACTGATCCACTGTCAAGAAAACCAGGTTGTCTGAAGGTAAAGGTTTCCTGCATAGCCTAGCCCCGCTCACAGGTATTGACCTAATCCACTGACACAAATATGGCATCCTATGCGTTTCTCAGCGTCATAGACTTTCAAGAAATGATGATACGTTCACCATTTCTGGTTTGGCATCATCACTCCCTGAAGAGGCCTCACTTAGCTGAGTCACAAATGATCGGTTCCCAGGGTCGACAATTCTCAGATCCAAAATCAATTCCAATCTTAAGGACCAGAAAAGAAATCATCAAAGAAAACCTCGCCTGAGTGTGAATTTCATGGGAACTGGTGTTTGCTAAGCAAACAGGTCCTCCACTAATCTCCACTCTAATGCTATGTTTTTTCTCAAGCCTGGGTCTGGCTTATCGCTCGTCAGAATCTCCCTCTCACAACAGCACATCAAATAATCATATTATACTGAAAGTAAAGTGCAGGAATGTAAAGTGCGATAAATAAATGCAAACCCAACAGATAAACACGCAAGCGCTAGGATTGACTCGCATAGGGAACCGTTGGAGTCCCCAGCAGAGTCGCCAGCTGTCGCTACTGCGAAAAAAGGTGTTGGCGAAGACAGAAGAGTCGCCACCTATCGTTATTTATCCCAAAGAAGGGAAAGGAAACGATCAGGAAAAACCTAGCGAAAAGGAAAAGATTGGTCATCGCAACCAAATCTCTGGGTTCGGGAGTCGGTTACGCAAGGGGAAGGTATTAACACCCCTCACGTCCGCTGTACTCAACGGGATCCACGCTTGTTTGTTCATCTGACGGGTTGTTTATCTATCTACCTATCAAGGCTGGCTCAAAAGAAAAGAAAATTGACTCGGCAAAGCCTCGCAGCTTCGTGCCTACGTATTCCCGTCTGGAACGAGAAATCAGAGTCAACGTAGTTCGGCTAACTACGGGTGAAGGGGAAAGGTTGCTAGTTAAGATGTCGCATCTTGTGCCTACGTATTCTCATCAGAGAAATCAGAGCGAACGTAGTTCGGGCTAAAATGGAACACAGGTTGATTCATCTGTTTTACCCGAGTAAAGTTAAACAACAGTTCCAGCAGTTAGGGACAACGCCTGTTTGTGGTAGAACTGAAGCTTAACAATACTCTTTTCATCAGAAAAGGTTTTCCTTGAATTAAGAGCCCACGGGGCAAAAAAGGTTTGAATGTTAGTTTTTTGAGTTTTACGAGAGAAGTGTTTTTTATGAATGTTTGTAATTCATACTGCACTAAAGACTATGACTTAGGAACGAATACGTCGCACATCGCCCTAAGGGCGTGTACTAAACACTCTAGGTAATTGAGGAGAGGCCCCCCAATCGCCACTTCCTAAGTAGCTTAAGGCTTGTAACGTACGGTATAAATTTACCTTTATTATA
Source organism: Lathyrus sativus (assembly GCA_963859935.3). NCBI lineage: Eukaryota > Viridiplantae > Streptophyta > Magnoliopsida > Fabales > Fabaceae > Lathyrus > Lathyrus sativus. Next base: position 553,764,324 of record OZ012738.1, on the reverse strand, counting down.
TGTTTTAATGTTGTTTGGAGATGAGAAAGAGGGAGGTCTCTATAGGGGAAACTATCAAGCATCCTACTGTTGTCATACAATATGGCCCTATTGTTGAGTTTGAAAGGGGAATCTACCCTATTGTTATCATGCATGGATTCATCCTAAAGTTCTATCATCCCTATCATTGTCAAAGGAAGTGAGAGCCCTAAGGGATCATGTTAATGGTAAACACCAGCAAAAATCATTAAGCAGATGAGTACAACCATCAAGCTACTGAAATAAGAACATGTATGGATATGCAATGCATCAGCACAAGCAGAAGGAGGAAACCTCAACTTCTAATGCAAACATAAAAGAAAAAAGAACACACAAGCAAGGGAGGATCACCTCAACCTTCAATGTAAACAATCAGAGGCAAGTATGAAAGCAGATAAGCAACCAAGCAATGGGAGGAAATAGTGTGGGGCATCAGCCACCACAAGCGCGTCTCGGCTTTTAATGCAATCATGCACCTAAATAAGAGTATCTATTCATGCAACTCTATCCTAATGCATCACAGCAAGGAATCAAACATGGAGATGGGAGAAAACAAGCTAAGGGAACAAGGTTAGAATCAACTCATTAAGCTTAATGTGCATCAGCACAAGAATCCACTGAGGCTCAGACTTTTTGGGAAATGCCCAAAATTCCTCCTAAGGAGGAATTGGGCTCTCCCAAAAAGGATCCAAAGAATTATACTAGAAAGAAAATAAATATGGTGTGAACCTAAGGAACCCGCCAAGTCATTTGAATATCCATCCAAAGCTTAAACTCTTTGAGGAATGCACATCATCCCTCCTAAGGAGGAATGAGGCTCTCACCCAAGGAGGATCCAAGGAATTGGACTAAGGAATAATGAAGACAAAGCTTCTAAGGAAAGGGAATCATCCACCTAAAGCTCTTAAAGAAACCTTAATATGAAATGTAACGCCCATTTTAATTATCTCGTTTTTTTCCTGTGTATTTTATTTGTGGTGTGCCTTATGTGTTAGGGGTGAGGTTGAGTGCGATAGCGTGTAGTCCTTAAGTTGGAATTAATTAATAATTTTGGACATTGGTATTAATAATAATATTTAGTGATGATAATTTAATTAATAATGGTAATATTATTGTTAATATTATTATTATTATTATTATCATTATTAGTATTATTATTATTAATATTATTATTATTATTAAGTAAATATAAAGAATTGGGATGAGGGGCGGTTTGGGAAATTGGAAAAGAGGAGAAGAACACGTAGGGGGAGAAGAGAAAGAAAAACACGATCAAGAGAAATTTGGAAGGAAGAAGAGCAAGGGAATTGGAGCAAGAAGAAGCTAGAATTTCAGAGTTCATCAGTGGTTCGAGTTATCGAGGTAAAGGGGGGGGGGATTGGAAATCGGTTCAAATTGGTAGAGTGCATGAATATTAGGTAGAAGGGGATTTCCCTTAACCCCATAGGTTTGATGATTATGTCTTGTATGATGTTTTGATTCTGAGTTTGATGATGTTATGTTGAATCCATTGCATGTGTTGTTTGATTGATTTGGGGGTTTCTGGGTAGTTCGAAGTTCATGCCGAAATTGATTAAACATGTAGAGCTGACATTTAATCAGGATAAATCGAGGATAGATGTTGTAGATAGGTGGTAGAATATTGGTCTGATAAGATGGGGTCTGGTTTGGAATAGAATCGGCTGAGTTCGGAGCGTTTGCCGACTCTGAGCAGTGGTATTATTTTTTTGAAATTGCAGGTATTCGCTGGGTAAATGAGGGGGCGAGCCTTTACTAAGGCTTTGCCAGGCGAACTGGGCAGCGAGTGCTACCAGTAGCCACTTTCTGGCTTTGCTAGGGGTTTCGACGGGCGAGCTTCAGCGAGCATTCGCTGCGGGGCTTCGCCAGGCGAATGTGCCAGCGAGTGTGACAGAATGTTGTGTTTTGAGTTGTGTTGTTCGGTTCTCTCATGATGTTGGATCCTTGTTGGTCTTGGTTGAGTATGATATTAGTATTGAGCTGTGGGGAGTGTATGTGTGGTGTGGAACATGACTTCCTTAATATTCGTTTAATTTAAATGATTGAATTCGGTGTATGTGATTGCGTATGAATGTGGTGATGTATGATATATATATATATATATATATATATATATATATATATATATATATATATATATATATATATATATATATATATATATATATATATATATATATATATATATATATATATATATATATATATATATATATATATATATATATATATATATATATATATATATATATATATATATATAATGTGTGATGAAATGTGATCAGTGGAATTGTGTACACTTAGTGTATCTGAGGTTGTGTGTTGTGCATTAGGGTTATGCATAGCATGGTGTGATGATGTTTCCTGTGTGGAGGGTGATGGCCTAGTGCCCATCGGTAGTGATATTGTGCTCCTGTGTGAAGGGTGATGGCCTGGTGCCTGTTGCACCCCAAATTTTAACCCCTTAGATCCTCATCATCATTGTAGGATCATATTTATTTGATTAACTAACCTTAATCCAGTTCAAGTTTATCTCTGTCAAGATGCAGATGAGTTAGGGTTCCATACCGTCAAAATCGAAACTTCGAAGGTTTGATCAAATCAATGTTTTGGATTGATCCAACTTCAAACAAGATCAAGAATACAACATTGGTTCAAGTATGAATCCAATTTGAGGTGGTCACCCGGGGTTCGAGAACAGTGCAATTTGAGACACCCGATTAGGGCTTTTGATTGGAAAAAGTCAATTGTAGTTTGACTTTTGATTCAAAGAGTATTTCAATGATGGGATAAAGGTCCATTAAGCTCCTATGGCTTAGTAAAGTCCGTCCAAAGAGTTTCAAGTCCTCAGGATGTCCGGATCACCAACGGGCGACTCGGTAGACACCGATCGATCGAAAAGTTGACCAAAACGTCAACTCTCCAACAATAAGGAATTTGACTTCAAGGTGTGAATTAAAAATCTTCCTTATATCATATTACACCTCCCCATAAAATTTCATGACCATTGGATAAAGGGTTAGGAAGTAATTGCAAAAATCGGGAATTAGGGTTTCGAAAGGGGCAAAGCCATAACTCCTCAACCACACATCCAATTGAAGTGGTTCTAGGCTTGTTTGAAATTTCTTGACAAACCCTACAAAAGTCCCACAATGGTCCATATTCAAAAAATGCATGGAATTGGAGTTATAGCAAAAATCATTTTTCTAGTACAAAACACTTAGAGAAATTTCACCAAATTCTGGCCATACAATTCCTAGTTTCAGCCAACTACAAGGGGATTTTAAACCAAGATGCACATAGATTTGGAACTTCTGGTAAACATGAAAGTTATAGAACTACACAAGGGCTTTCTAAAAAGTACAAGAACTCCCCAAGGAGATTTATGAGCTAGGAGTTATGGTGCCTTGAAGTTGGGCCTGCCACACTTGAGATTACCAATTCAACATTTTTCAAAATTCAGAATTAATCAACACGAGCTACACTCAGCCATTGGGCTTTGATCCTTTCTGATATTATGAGGCTTGGATGATGCAAACACCAGAAAAAATGAAGAATTGGAGAGTTTGTTCAACTTGGAGCAAGTGGACATTATAATAATCATTTAAAGGCCATGAAAGAGAAACTTTTCTCCTACATTATGAAAGCAACAGTCCCCTATCAATATGGACTTTCTCCAATCACCTCAGCCCATCTTTCCAACTGCCATTGGCTTGCATAGAGCCTTGGAGCTGATGTGAAGATGGCTGCTACAAAGATATTGGCAAGATTCACTTCAAAAACTTCATAATTTCCCTCCAAAAGTAGTAAGTACCAAGCTGCCCTCATCCTTGGTTTCCCTATAAATAGAGGCCTCACCCTCACTTCCAATACACCTCAGAGCTATTCACAAGATCAAAGTATCATAGCTCTCCTTCTCATTCCCTCTTTACTTGTAAGTGAAGAAAAGTTCAAAAACACCAAAATTGGTCATTTTGCAACTTTCACACCATTTTCATTTCTAATAGTTCCAACACTCCCACAACCATCCATACACCTTCTAAATAACATATAGAAGGTGTATGATACATCAAACCATCAAAAAACCCAAAAAATCAAAAAGTCAACTTTCTCCTCACCATACTTTGACCAAAAGCTACAAAAATCACCATATCTCGTTCTACTCATTTCTTTGGCATCCTAAGAGCTCTAACACTTTGCATATGTTGTGTCTCAACTGTTCAAATTGCTAGGAGTCATCAACAACTCACATTTCTTCCATTTGTACCAAAGTTGCATTTTTCTCAAAATTGCAAGTTCAAGGCAATAAGGGATTTCAGCACCTCTGGTTTTCTAGGAGTAATTTGGCTTGCTTTGAGTTCATCACCACAGGTATATGATGTATATACCATGCTCATTCATTACCATGTCATAATATCTCACCTTGGTATTTTTGTTTAGAAGCTTATTATCATGATTGTAGCATGTACACATCTCAATACCAAAACTGTGGAGAATGGAAGTTTTGTGGATTCTAATCTATGTATTATCATGTTTGTGTGTGTAATACATGTTTGCTTGTTTCATTTTGAAAAGTGCCCTGTCATTGTCAAAAACCTCAAAACAGTATGCACACCCCATTAAGTCATGGTTCACTTGCATCAAAAGCTGTTGGAAAAACCACAAATATGTTGACTTGTTTTGGTTACCACTTGGCTTGATATTTGTTTGTTTTGATGATAAATACTGATATTTGATTATGAGCATCTTTCAAGACATAAACTTGACCAACCTTTCTGCTAGCAGCCCAGGATACCTTGCCTTTGCATTTTTTTGAGTGATCATTAATATCCCTGCATTGTGCTCAGGATAACTTGTTTGTGTCATGTGATCTGTTGGAATGTTAATATCACTACATTAACTTGTTTGTGTTATGTGGTCTGCTGGAATGTTAACATCACTGTATTATGAATAAAGTTTCAAAACCTTTTCATGCTAGCCTTTTCTTGCTACTACATCTTTTATGACAACACAAAACCAATAGCAGCTGCATCATCTCTTTTTGCATAGAACATTGCAGGTCTGATCTGATCATTCAAGCATGTTCTAAAATGTATTTGAAGAGTGCCCACATAGTTACTTTAGTTGATTTGCACATAAAGCTCAAATTCACATGTTTACCATAAATGCTGCAAAACTCATCAAATCATCCAAATACCTCTTCTTGTCACAGACTGTTTTTACATCAAATTCATTTGGGAATGCTTTACATTTGTCATCTATGAGCTGTTAACATAATTTGTTGCCCAAAAAACTGGTTGCCTTAAGTTTTGATCTTTTCAAAAGTGCATTTCTTTAAAAACAAGCAACTATCAAAACTTCTTTGTATAGATTTGTTTCTCATCAAAACTTCTTTGCCAACACTTCATACTAGTTGTTTAAAGTATGATTGTATATTTGTTTGGTGACAAAGCTAACTGTTCTAAAATATTCACCATAGAGTGCAATTTTCAAAAGACTACCTCCTCAACTTCATATGCCATTTTTTACATGAGAGTGTTTCTACTTAAAATTACCTTTTGAACACATCATAACAAACATTTATGAAATGATGCCATCCTCATTAGGAGTCAAAACTGATCATCTCTTACTTTTCATTTCAATATGCAAATTTTCACCAGAGTCTTGTATTTTACATGTCAAATCCATAATCTGTTGGTGTTGGGCTTGTTTGAATGTTTTAGAATCATGTTTACCACTTACATGGGCTGTATGTATGTGTATTTTGATGTGAGCACAATTGAAACAAACTGTCATAGCATGTTCATACTAAATCACAAAAGCCACTCACATTACCATTTTGTACCTAAGTTGATTTTTTGACCAAAGCCACATTATGTACACCTCATGTTCATCATTTTGAAATTGTTAGCATCATTACTTCACATAAAAACACCCTGTCATGAAATCTCACTCTTCAAATGCTCATTTTTTTTACAAAATGACACATCACACACCAATCTTGTGCATCAGTTTGTTTTGAATTGAAATACTTGATCTAACATCTCATACTTGTCATTCATGATGTGTTTGCATGATTACATGAAGCTGAAACTGCCTGAACACAAATCACACACTAAAAATGCATTTTTCACAAACACACAAAGTCACTCTTACTGCTACTTTTTGCATCAAACTGTTTTTCACTCAAAATCACCTCATGAACACTTCATGATTAGCATCCTTGAGCTGTTCACATCATCACACAATCAAAACACACATTATCCCAAGATCCATGTTTCAAAATGCACTTTCCTTCACTATTTTGCATTTCATATTACATGTGTATATTCTGTTGGATTTCAGAGAGTTTGAGTTGATAGCATCATTATATATCATGTTTGAATCTTGTATGAATGCTTGGCCTGACTTGAAAGTATTTGAGCTTGTTTGAAAATCACAAAATGCATCACATAACACTAATACACACCAGCTATCGAATTTTCTTGCACAGTGAGAATTTTCGAAAACTGAGATTACCATCTTTCGTTAGCATGTCATGGGTTCGATCCGGGTGGAGGTCGAATCCATTTTGTTTATTTTTTAGAATTCATGATTTCAATTATTTTCTTTATTCTCTTCCATTACTATCCAACACGCGCGCAGTGCCCTAGTGGTTATTATGGGTGTTGATGAGCACAAGGGTCTGGGTTCAACTCCCAGCTTGGCCCTTTCTTTTTATTTTATTTGTTATTTGTTTTATTAAACAACCTCAACTTCAAAAATTCATAACTCACTCATTTTTAATCATTTTGAACCCATTCTTTTTGCATTATGTTTGTCTTGATGCCTACTTTCATGTGATATTTTTTAATTCCATTTTTGTTCAAATATTCATGCCCTTTGGTTGCTTGCAAGTTGCCTTTGTATTGAGATTGTTATCTCCCGAATGTAGATGAATTTCTTTTTCACCATGACCATTCATGTTAAGATATTTATTCATTCTCACTTATTTTATGTTAGTAAACATGTTAGGGCTATTTACTTTGGTTGTTACCATAAAAAAACCATCTCATTTCATCTGTGTTTACTTTAAAGTGTGATCCGTCGTTACGATTCTTGCTCGATTACTGGCCTTGATTGTCACCCATACATTTTCACTTATGACATGCTCCTTTATTGGTTGTCACCATGCTTTCATCATCCCTACTTGATTAAGTAATTTCCTTTTCTTAATTCCTCCTAAATTACGAGGTTAAACTAATTTAATTGTGTGAGATTGTTATCTATGCATATTTGTTGTTACACTTTGAGTTTACAACTTAGTTACTTTCAAATTGTTATTTGTTTGCATGGTTGTTACCTTCATCATGCTCTCAATCTTTGTCAAGATATGCCTACATCTTTGTAATATGCTTACCATATTTGGTTGTAACAATCCCGCTTACCTAAAAGTACTTGCTCATTGTAATGTGTTTATTCATCCTTGATTATAATCATGTCTTCTATATGTTTGAATATTTTTGCTTTGTTAAGTATTTTCTTCCCCAAGTGATGGAACTTTTTAGTTCTCATCCAAGTTGCCTCCTCTCCTTCCTTCCAAAGGAAAAGTCTCTCCATTGACCCTTTGTGTCATGGATAGCTCATTACCTCTCTTGACTTTGTAAAGTCATCTTGAACCTTAGTTAGGTTAGAACCCATAAGCCATTAGACTTTGCTTAAGTCTAAAAGACCCACCTTTACTAGGAGTGTTCTTCAAATAGAACCCTAGGTTAGAGTTTGTTAACTCTATATAAGAATCATAGTAATGATTACTTACTTCCCGCTTTGAGAGTTCAACATAGATCTAGAGAGTTTTTTTAAACTCTACACAAACATTGTGATGTTTGTTCCCCCCTTTGAACTTGATCATAATCAAGTGTTCTTCAACCCTAGTGAGGTGAACTACGATTGCTCTGATTCTATCCTAGTTAGGATACGTAGGCAGAGGATGCAATGTCTTTGCGAGCAAACTTAGAAACTATCTTTAGGTCTTAACCTATACCTCTACCCAATCCCAAACCTTAGCAAACATTTACCCAACTTAGCATGCAATCAAACAAAAGGTTCCTGTAGAGTACTACAGATGTTTAGGATGTGAGATACCTACCCTATGCATAACCAACCCCCGATCCCCAAATCTCTTAGCATTGTTGTTACATCGCGAAAATGGTTTTTCTTTCTTTAGACCTTTCCTTTGGATAAATTAAAGTCCGGTTGTAATTTAAGAATTAAGATTCAAGTTAATCAATAGCTTGGTATCACGATTCAAGTTAATCAATGGTGGTCACAAAAGATCATGGCTCTTACCCATTCCGATATTGATTGGTATAGTCGTGATTATGATGGGACAATGATTATTGACAGTTGTGGGGAATTTGGCAATGTACCTCTCCTCAACATTAATGGAGGGATCAGCTACAATCCAATACTCGCCCGCCGACAATTGGGATACCATCTAAAGGACAAACCCAAAAGTGCTCAAGTGGAAAGCATCTTCTTCAAAGAAGGGGAAGATAGTCAAGGATTAAAAGAGAAAATTCTAGAAGCTTGGAAGCATCTACACAAGAAAGGAAAGAAAGATCTTGGAAAACTCAACTGTGTTTCTTTGGAACCTTACCTCTAATAGGTTCGGAAAAGAGTCGTCACACTAAGGATGCCATATCCTAAGCAAGAGCCTATGGCCTTGAAGGAAGAACGCCCGTTGGTCTTCATGTCTGAAGAAGAAAAGTTGAAAGTTGCTTTGGTCAAAGCACAACAAACTGAAGAAGCTTGAAAGCACAAGTATCAAATAGTCGTTGAAGAAAACACGGAGCTCCAAAGACAACTCCAGTTGAAAGATGAAGAAATACTCTTTTGTAAGAAGAGGAAAGCACTAGAAGAACCCTACGAACCTCAGTCTAATCCATGGAAGATAATTGTGGACAGACTCATCTTCGAGAAGACTCAGATGGAAAGAAAGATCGAGAAGCTCAACCTCAGGCTGCTAGGGGAACCTTGATAGGATTCACTTAGTTGTTATTTAAAACTCTTGTAAGAGGAAACAATGTTTTGTAATCCGTTTTGTTAATGAAATGACAACTTCTGATGTTCGAAAATATCTGAGTTCCATGACAATCATTTGCATTTGCATTTTCACTTCTTCTAACCATTCAAGGAAATTCATCTTTTTCTTTGCAGGCAACAACATGGTAAGAAGAGACATGCTTCGAGTCCCGGATCTGAGATTGGGTCGTCTAAGAATGTTAACCAGACTTGTCCGAAACCCTGCTGCGTTCATAGTCAAATATGGGGACTTATTGCCATTGATAAGCGCTCCGATCAATGAGCCCATGTTGCAAGCCTTGGTGGAATTCTATCATATAACTTACCACTGCTTTGTGTTTCCAGATTTTCAGTTACTCCCGACCCTTGAAGAGTACAATGCTTACTTAAAGATCCCATAGACTTTTACACTCCCTTATGGAAAACCAAAGAAGAGGGACTTAGCTAAAGCCCTGCATATCAAGCTGGAAGACTTACCACCAATGAGGGCGAAAGGAGGGTGGTATGGAATGGATGTCGGACCTCTAATGGAGATGGTCGAGTATCACTATCAAAACAGAAACCTAGGCATTTTTGAGGCGATTCTGGCACTACTAATATATGGATTGTATCTGTTCCCAAGCAGTTACGATTTCATCAGCGAAGAAGCAATCTGCCTCTTCATCCTCAAAAATCCGGTCAACACAATACTGGCTGATACTTATGTAGTCACTCACCGTTTCGCCTTGTATGATTGTGGACGATTCTCATGCTGTCTTGCACTACTCGACCGATGGTTTACTTCTCATCTGCCAAGGACCCATATCCTTTGGAGGCTTCCTACCAAAAGCGCATGGGTTTCTAAACTTGTCACTCTCAGACACCATGATATCACATGGTATGACACCAGCATCGGTGACCAAGTCATGATTTCCAGCTACAGAGATTTCCCCAATGTGCCTCTCATTGGGATAGAATGGGTGATCACTTATAATCCTATTCTTGCTTGGCGACAACATGGGTATCCTACCGGGCCAGAGCCTGAACCAGAATTGTTGAGGCCTCGCTTCTGTGAGACAGGTCGCAACCAAGAACTAGAAGAAAATGCTCAATATGCTCAAAGAGATCCACACCTCATGGGCCCAACTCCAATGGAGAATGCAAGTTGTTTAACCACCAGGGGGTACCTGCTATGGTCAAAGGAAATTGCCTTAATCATGTTCTACACTCATGACTATGAGATAACCATGGAACCTGAGGTCCCCGCAACTAGGGAAGAGCTAAGATACGCTTTGGTCAAAGCACAAAGAGAAAACGAAGACCTGTGGGAGATTATCCGCCAGGATCAAGTTCATGTCAGAGTCCAAGAAGGAGAAGGGTCGTCTTGTTAGATTGATCTTTGTTTCACCATTTCCCTGCTTTCCCTAAAAAAGGATTGAAATCCTGTTTGTTGCATTTACTCTCATTGTAAGAAAAGTCTTGCTTTTTAGCAAAGGCCACTCTATTGTAATAGATTTCCAGCTATCAAATGAAAAAACGCTTTTTAAAGCATGTCGTTACATGTTGGTCTAACTATTTTTTGTTTGTAAACGAAAATTTTGAGTTTCCTTGAATGGTTTATGCATCCGCATTTGCATTTGCATGACATCCTACATCAGTCCTGCATTTGGGGTTCCGCAGCTCATCCTTTGTTCTTGTCCAGAGAGGAGATAAGGAGTCACGCTGAGTACCCACAGATACAACACACGGTCCCAAGCTCAAAAGAAGATGGCAGATAACGACCAAAGGTTCGATCAAATGGATAATAACATTGAAGGGATCAAAGGGGACGTCAACCAGATCATGGAAGTCCTCAACGTAATCAAAGCAAAAATGGATACGCAACCTACAGTGATCTCCGAAGTTGCCACAACAGCAGCCAATGTTACAATAGCTCCTGTTACTTCAGCAGAGTTTCCCTATGGCATGTCCCGGGATTTTGTGCCACCTTTCAACAACATGCAGTCTTCAGGTCTCAATCCTTTGTTCGACACAACAATCAGAAACCCTATTTTCAGTCCAGCAGGTGGACCTACCACAGTACGACCAGTTTTCGCCAATCAACAGCCAATCTTTGATATACCCGATGGGTTTGAAGCTGAGGACGAAAAACACGAAAAGTTAAGAGTGGAGATGGACATCATGGCCAAAAGGATGAGGGCCATTGAAGGAAATCATGTCTTTGGATCTGATGCCAAGGATCTATGTCTAGTATCTGGATTGGTGTTTCCTCAGAAATTTAAAATGCCAATCTTCGATAAATATAAGGGGACCACTTGTCCTAAAGAGCACCTAATCATGTACTGTAGGCGGATGGCTCCGCATATTGAAAATGATAAACTGTTAGTTCACTGTTTCCAAGATATTCTTAAAGGGGCTTCGGCCAAGTGGTATCTTGGTTTAGATCAAGCCAAAATCCACAGTTTCCAAGACCTTTCAGATGCTTTTATTCAACAGTACAAGTACAACATGGACCTAGCTCCCGACCGCCGTCAGCTTCTCAGCATGACGCAGAAAAATACTGAAACCTTCAAGGAGTATGCGCAAAGATGGCGCAGAAATGCAGCACAAGTAGAGCCTCCCCTTACTGAGAAGGAGTTGGCAGACTGGTTTGTGGATACAGTTCGACCAGAATTCTATGAATGTTTGATCAGTAGCGTTACAACAAATTTCTCTGATATTGTGGCAGTGGGAGTCAAGGTGGAAGCAGGTTTAAAGAGTGGAAAAGTGACCACTCCAAATGTTACCTCAAGCACCAGCACGGCAAAGAAGCCAGTTAGCATGTTCCACAAAAAGAAGGAGGGAGAGGTGAGTGCAATCATATATGGAAAGAAAGTACAAAGTTCACGAAGCCATTACTCACAGTACCAACCATCATATATAGCGGCAGTGACCCCGGTTTTTCAACCTTCTTCACAGCATGGTCGCCAACCTGGGGCGTTCAGCAATCAACACCAGTATCAGTCTGGCATTCAGCAACATTATCGCACCAATAATCAACAACAATACCAGCAGCCGCAGGGTCAACAACCTCAGAACATGGCCCCGAGGGCAAATTATCAAGCAAATAGGCCAAAGATACATCCTATTCCAATGAGTTACACCGACATATTTCCCATGCTAATAGAAAGAGGGTTAGTTAAAACAAAAAAATTGGGTGCTCCACCTAATCCACTCCCGTTCTATTACGATGCAAATGCTCGTTGCCCATTTCATGAGAATGCTCCAGGCCACGATCTCGAAGGTTGCTTCGCCCTTCAGCACCTAGTTTGTGAACTTATTGAAAAGAGAATTCTATCCTTCGAAGATAATCCGCCCAACGTTAAGAGCAACCCTCTTCCAAATCATGGTGGAGTCAACGCTATTACTGAAGAAGGGGAGGGGTCAGAAGACCAGAAAGTTACTACTGTTGGTGAGATCAAAGTTCCACTAGCGGACCTACACAAACGCCTCGCTCAGGCATGGTCACTCAAGACATCTCACGAAGATTGCAAAGAATGTATGCTAAATCCTGAGGGTTGTGACGCTGTGAAAAAAGACATTCGGGCCATGATTGAACATGGAATGATAGAAATTGCCCACCGGAAAAAGGAAGAAGATGTGGCAGTCATCGAGCCTGTGTTTAACATACCAGGGGAGCCCAACAAAGGAACCGTATTCAGAGATGATAACAGTAACAAAAACTACAAGAATGTTCAGCCAGTATTTCGCGATGATGCACCCCCGAAATTCGGGAGGGGACAGACTAGGTTTGAGCCGAGGGGAGGATCTAAGCCTCACCCAAGAGTCGTGACACAAAAACAAGACTATTCGTGGTGTGAAGGAATTTTCAAAGAAAAGAAACCAGTAAGTGTGGCCAATATTGCCAGTGGAAGCAAAATGACCCGGAGTGGTCGTGTCTATCAGCCTCGAACATACAACGAGGCTCCTCCGCCAGCAGTTTCTGTTCAAAAGACGCCTGTTTCTCAGAAGCCTGTTCCAGAGACAACCACCACCAAAGAACCTTTAGTTAGAGGAAAAGAAAATCTCAAGAACGATGAAGAGGAATTCTTGAAAATCATTCGACGAAGCGATTATAGGGTGGTGGACCAATTAAACCAAACACCCTCCAAGATCTCTGTCATGGCTTTGCTTTTAAGCTCTCTAGCACACCGCCAAGCTTTGCTCAAAATCCTGACACAGGCCCACGTCACTAAAGATATTACAGTGGGGCAGTTTGACTCCATTGTAGCAAATATCACTGCCTGCAACACTTTGAGCTTTGATGATAATGACCTGACAGCTGAGAAGCGTAAGCACAATCGTGCCTTGCATGTGTCAGTCAAGTGTGAAGAGGATACAATGTCCCGAGTTCTTGTTGACACGGGATCAGCACTCAATGTAATGCCTAAAAGGACTTTGGCCAAGCTGGCATATCAAGGTGCTACCATGAGACCAACCTCTCTTATAGTCAAGGCATTTGAAGGGTCCAGGAGAACTGTGATAGGAGAAGTTGATCTTCCTATCCTACTTGGACCACAAATCTTCGAAGTCACCTTCCAGGTGATGGACATAAATCCGGTCTACAGTTGCCTATTGGGAAGACCATGGATTCATACAGCTGGCGCTGTCACTTCCACTCTCCACCAAAAAATGAAGTTTGTTGTGAATGACCAGCTAGTCATTGTCCATGGAGAAGAAGACTTAATGGTGAGCAACTTGTCATCTTTCCGGTATATTAAGGCTGATGAAGACTCCCTCGAGACAGCCTTTCAAGCACTAGAAATAGCTCACGCTGTTCTAGTTGATGAATCAGACATAACCCAATGGCCACCATTTACCTCTGCTCAAAGTATTAAGGCAGCACTGAAAGTTGGAGTCCCACTGGGATGGGGAGAGGTCATCGAAGTCAATGCTCGAGCCAAGAATGATCGACAAGGGTTGGGTTACAAACCAACTCCGGAAGGCGAGCCAGAAGAAAGCACCATGAAGAAGAAGTCCTTAAAAGAGATATTCATCAGTGGCGGTGTGCAAGTCAATGCCATTATTGCTGAAGATGAGGACGGTAATCTGGATCATCTAATAACTAGAGGAGGAGCAGCATTACACAATTGGGAGGCTGTGGAAGTTCCCATCTTTTTACCTTTAGAGTAATTCACTCTGCTTGTTAGCTTTGTGTTTTTATTATAAAAAAAAAATTCTGGTCTTGCCCAAGGCCTGCGAATTATTTTGTATCGGGCCACTTTGCAAAAATTGAAAATCATTAATGAAAAAGTGTTTTTGTTAAAACTCTTGTTATTTGTTTTGCGCATCACTTTCACTCTTTTTGAAAAAATGGCAATCTCTTTTGAAAAAAATAAAAACAACCCTTCATCTGCATGTCTGTCTGTGTGCCTGATTGTTCCTAAATAAAACATGCAGAATACCCCCACCAACCACAGAATCCTATGATCATTCGGTTCCTTCTACTAGCGGTTCATTTGTCTTTCAAGCTGAAGAAGAGAACGAAGAAGAGTTAGAAGTCCCAGAAGAGTTAAAGAGAATTGCTGAATACGAAGATGATTATATCCAACCCCATAAAGAGCAGACGGAAGTCATCAACTTGGGGTCAGAGGGGGACAAAAGAGAAGTCAAGATTGGGGCATCATTAAGGCCAGAAATCAAAGACAAGTTGATAACAATCCTCAGAGATTTTGTTGACGTATTTGCTTGGTCCTACCAAGATATGCCAGGGTTGGATACTGACATTGTCATGCACAATCTCCCCTTGAAGCCAGAATGTCCTCCGGTCAAACAAAAGCTTCGCAGGTCGAGACTAGACATGGCGCTTAAAATTCGAGATGAGGTCAAAAAGCAAATAGATGTCGGCTTTCTAGCAGTATCCAAGTATCCAGAATGGGTGGCAAACATTGTACCGGTCCCGAAGAAGGATGGCAAGGTCAGGATGTGCGTCGACTACAGGTATCTAAATAAAGCAAGTCCGAAGGATGATTTCCCGCTACCACATATTGACACTTTGGTGGATAACACAGCAAGCTTTGCAGTGTTCTCGTTTATGGACGGATTTTCTGGTTATAACCAGATAAAAATGGATCCAGATGACATGGAGAAAACAACTTTCGTCACACCATGGGGCACCTATTGTTATAAGGTAATGCCTTTTGGTTTGAAGAACGCAGGGGCAACGTATCAGAGAGCTATGGTCACACTCTTTCATGATATGATGCACAAAGAAATCGAGGTGTGCGTGGACGATATGATTGCAAAATCCCAAAGTGAAGAAGACCACTTGGATCATCTACTGAAGCTATTCAAGAGACTCCAAAAGTATCAATTGAGACTAAATCCAGCAAAATGTACCTTCGGAGTTTGCTCAGGCAAGTTACTTGGTTTCATTGTTAGTCAGCGAGGAATTGAAGTAGACCCCGACAAGGTTAAAGCAATCCAGGAGATGCCTGCTCCCAAAATGGAGAAACAAGTCATAGGCTTCCTCGGACGTTTGAATTACATCTCCAGGTTCATCTCTAATTTGACCCCCACCTGCACACCGATTTTCAAGTTGTTACGAAAAGATCAAACAGTGGTATGGAATGAAAATTGTCAGGCCGCATTCGAGAAAATCAAGCAGTACTTGCAAGAGCCTCCAGTGTTGATTCCTCCAGTACCTGGAAGGCCTTTGTTCATGTATATGACGGTGCTAGAAGATTCAATGGGCTGTGTCTTGGGCCAGACTGATGAGTCAGGGAAGAAAGAACACGCAATCTATTATCTAAGCAAGAAGTTCACTGATTGCGAGAGTCGTTACTCTCCCCTGGAAAGAGCTTGTTGTGCGTTAGCATGGGCTGCCAAACGTCTGAGGCAATACATGATTTGTCACACTACGATGCTGATTTCTAAGATGGACCCCATCAAATACATCTTTGAAAAGCCAGCTCAAACAGGAAGATTAGCCCGATGGCATATGCTCTTATCAGAGTACGATATCCAATATGTTGCTCAAAAATCTATCAAAGGAAGTGTCTTGTCAGAACACCTCGCAGAGCATCCTATGGAGAATTATCAACCACTCAAGTTCGATTTTCCTGATGAAGATGTGATGTATATTCAACGCATGAAACCAGAGCCTGGTCCAGAGGAAGGTCCCGAGCCGGGATCCCGTTGGGAGATTATGTTCGATGGAGCGTCAAACAAAAATGGACATGGCATCAGAGCTGTTCTAAAAAATCCAACTGGAGGGTACACTGCGGTCACAACCCGACTTTGTTTCTCATGTACAAACAACGTAGCGGAGTATGAAGCCTGCATCCTAGGATTGGAGGCTGCCATTGACCTCCATATCAAAATCTTGGAAGTAATTGATGATTCTGCTTTGGTGATATACCAACTCAAAGGAGAATGGGAAACCAGGGATGAAAAATTGATTCCTTATAAGACCCACATCTTAGAGATGGCTGAATATTTTGATGAAATTACCTTCAAGCACGTACCAAGAGCAGAAAATCACATTGCCGATGCGTTAGCCATGATGGCATCAATGTGGAAAGTCCAGTTTGTCAATGAGGCACCTCTGATCCGCATTGAAAGAAGGACGGTACCCGCATACGTCATGGCAATAGACGAAGAATCTGAGGAGAAGCCATGGTTTTATGATATCAAGAATTTCCTTCAAAACCAAGAGTATCCCGCTAACGTGTCCACAATCGACAAAAGAGCATTATGAAGGTTGTCATATAAATTCTTCATCAGCAACGACATCTTGTACAAGAGAAACCATGACATGGTCTTACTCCGATGCGTCGATGAAAACGAGGGGAATCTCATAATGACCGAAGTACACGAAGGAACCTTCGACACCCATGCAAATGGCCACGCCATGGCTAAGAAAATATTAAGAGCGGGTTACTTCTGGTTAACTTTGGAGATGGATTGCATACTCTTCGCTCGAAAGTGTCATACATGTCAAGTTTATGCTGATAAAGTGCATGTCCCTCCACATCCTCTCAATGTGATGACATCACCTTGGCCTTTTGCAATGTGGGGCATAGATATGATCGGAGCGATAGAGCCAAAAGCTTCTAACGGCCATCGCTTCATCCTTGTCGCAATCGATTATTTCACCAAATGGGTGGAAGCAGCGTCATATGCAAATGTGACGAAGCAAGTGGTTGCACGCTTCATTAAAAAGGAGATCGTCTGCCGATATGGTATCCCTAACCAGATCATCACTGGCAACGGGTCGAATCTGAACAACAAAATAATGAAGGAACTTTGTGACGATTTTAAGATCAAACATTACAACTCGCCCCCTTACAGACCTAAGATGAATGGTGCAGTTGAAGCTGCAAACAAAAACATCAAAAAGATAATACAAAAAATGGTCGTAACTTACAAAGATTGGCATGAGATGTTACCATTTGCTTTGCACGGATACCGAACATCAGTACGCACTTCGACAGGGGCAACTCCCTTTTCCTTAGTGTACGGGATGGACGTTGTGCTACCCATTGAAGTCAAAATACCTTCCTTGAAGATCTTGGTGGAAGCAAAGCTGGATGAAGACGAGTGGATAAAAGAAAGATTCAATTCGTTGAATCTCATCGACGAGAAAAGAATGACGGCCATGTGCCATAGTCAAATCTATCAGCAAAGGATGGCCCGGGTGTTCAACAAGAAGGTTCGTCTCAAAGAGTATAGGGAATGAGAGCTTGTGCTTAGAAAAATCCTACCAACACAAAAAGATATGCATGGCAAGTGGATGCCCAACTATGACGGCCCTTTCATTGTGAAGACTGTTTTCTCCAGAGGATCTCTGATTCTCGAAACTATGGATGGCGAACCACTCAAGTATCCCATCAACTCAGACGCAGTAAGAAAATACTACGCCTGAAACAAAATACATAGAAGGAGGATTCCAGTGCCTCGACAAGATGAAAGCCCAATGTTTGAAAGCTGACAGACGCTGGGGCGGAGTCCTGTGCAGAATATTAGAAGAAAGGTCAACGCCTGTTGTTCTCGTCAGAAGCAGCAAAGCAAGTGAACTGGCAGTCGGAAGGACCGGATTATTATGGGATTCTGTAACCTTTTCTGTTGCCATTTTTCAAAACTTATAAAATTCCCAAGGCTTTGCCTTTTGTAAAGTTCTTGTCTATCAATAAAATCAGTTTTTTGGCCAAATCATTGTTATGATCCGCTATTTTTGTTATGTAATTTCATTTATTTGTTAATAAGAATTTTCATGAAAGAAAAGTGTTTTGAAGAACTTAAGTCTTGTTTTAAAAAGAAAACACAATTTGACAAAATGACTCAAAAGTTCTAGAGGTAATATGATGATATTACACAGTTCTCGAAGTTGTGAAAGTCGCTGTTACCTTTGACCGAGATAGATGTGTTCGACAACAATTCTAGCTCTTAAGCAAAGACTTCTTCTCTGCATAATTACGAAGATATTACTGAGAAAAGATTGTTATCTGCACCAAAGAAGGAAGTGTCGCCTGACATGAGGCATTTTGAAACTCAGCGTGACGAGTTCTCTCTTTATTTGGTTTTCCTTTGTTCCTACGGGTCGTTCTGCGTCTTGCATACAACATCATGCCAACATACGCATTTGTTTGCATTCCCGCCGTCGAGATCCTTTGGTCGTTACTTTTATCTTTGTTTTGTTGTTACAAGTTCGCTTCAAAGTTGACATCCTGGGGTTTCCTTATTTGCTTTGGGAACCTAGTGGTGACTAGCAATGTCTAATTTACACAAACAGGGGGTTATTACCAACTTTCACCTTCGATTTGGTCGTCACCAACAAACTTTGAAAGACTAGTGGTCACTAGCACATGTTCAGAACTAATTACGTTCGGTACAGTAATTCGGTCGTCACCAACTATTTTTTAAACCCAGTTGATACTGATTCTGTTATAAAGCAAACCAATTGTTATTGGAGTCCCTCTGATTCAGTTTTCACCAATTTGGCTAAAAATCTAGCGGTTACTAGTATTGCCCTCTAAAAAAAAACCAATGATCATTAACATTGGAGTTGGTCGTCACCAAAATTCCCTAAAAGTCCAATGATTATTGGCATCACCTTCAAATCCAATTGTCATTGGTACCCCTTGATTCAGTTATTACCAATCTCTATAAGTCTAGAGGTCACTAGCCTTGCTTGGAAA
Source organism: Lathyrus sativus (assembly GCA_963859935.3). Lineage (NCBI taxonomy): Eukaryota > Viridiplantae > Streptophyta > Magnoliopsida > Fabales > Fabaceae > Lathyrus > Lathyrus sativus. The sequence continues at coordinate 553,745,068 of OZ012738.1, read as the reverse complement.
ATCTAGTGGTTACTAGCACTATCCAGGACCAATTGTTATTGGTATGCCTAGTTCGGTCGTCACCAATTGACCTAAGTCCAATAGTTATTGGCATCGCTTAAAACAGATCGTTATCCTCTGGCCGTTACCAAACTTTGTAAAAGAAGGAACCAATGGTCATTGGTCTCCCTGGACTCGGTCGTCACCGAAATTCCCAGTTAAGTCTAGTGGTTACTAGCATTGTCCAGAACCAATTGTTATTGGTATATCCTGATTTGGTCATCACCAGTCTCCTCTAAGACCAGTGGTTACTGGAATTGCTTGAAAACTAATCGTTATTAGTACCGAAAGTTGATTGTTACCAACTTCCCCAGCCAGGGTCCTGTTGTTTTGACAACATTGCTTGGAATTCCCCAATTATAATTGGAATTTCGATTTGGTCGTCACCATATCCCTAGGAAGTCTAAGGATATTTAACACTTCTTGGAAACCGTTATTATTTTGGTCGTCACCATATCCCCAGTAAGTCTAGTGGAAACTAGCACTGTTTGAAGCTATTTGTCATTCTGGTCGTCACCAGTCTCCCCAGTTGAAGCTTTTGCTTTTCCAGTCGAGTCTCGGAGAACTAGTGGATACTAGTTTCCCCGGCACGTCCGGTCTTATTTCTAACCTTTTCCTGAAGATCCCGTTTGAACTCTTTGTTATAGGAATTTTTTCTCATCTGGTTATCCCCAGTGAGAGTCGTGTCTTTGTTCCGTCTTTTCCCCGGTGAAGCTTTGCTTCCTTGGTGATTTTGTTCTCCAGCAAAGTTTTCCCTAGTGGGTTTCTTCCCCAGTGTGGTTTGCATTTCTTTTCTTTCGTTTCCCCAGTGAAGAGTTGTCATTTTCCCCGGTGGGTTTCCTCATCTGGTTATCCCCAGTAAGGATCGTATCTCCTTTCCCCAATGAAGGTGTGTCTTCCCGGGTGAAATTTGTGTCCCCTGCGTGAAAGATTTCCTTGAACAAGCATCCTTAGTCATGTTTGAACTATCTTGTTTACTTCGCTTGGAATCTTTCCCCAGTGTGTTGGGTCCCCGTGAGTGGTTACTCGTCTTTTGCCGTTCTTTCATATTTGTTCGTGTGTCTGCATCTATCTGACATTCAAGCATTATATAACATCATTTAGATTCATGGCGTATTTGCATTTGTCCTTTTGCATACCATCGGATCTAAGGGACAAAATTTCTGGTTTGCTATATTTAAATACCTTTCACTGCGATTCTATGAGGATTGTCATCTCTCATTACCATCTAGTGAAGATATTTAAATAGGGGCATCTGTTGCACCCCAAATTTTGACCCCTTAGATCCTCATCATCATTGTAGGATCATATTCATTTGATTAACTAACCTTAATCCAGTTCAAGTTTATCTCTGTCAAGATGCAGATGAGTTAGGGTTCCGTACCGTCAAAATCGAAACTTCGAAGGTTTGATCAAATCAATGTTTTGGATTGATCCAACTTCAAACAATATCAAGAATACAACATTGGGTCAAGTATGAATCCAATTTGAGGTGGTCACCCGGGGTTCGAGAACAGTGCAATTTGAGACACCCGATTAGGGCTTTTGACTGGAAAAAGTCAACTGTAGTTTGACTTTTGATTCAAAGAGTATTTCAATGATGGGATCAAGGTCCATTAAGCTCCTATGGCTTATTAAAGTCCGTCCAAAGAGTTTCAAGTCCTCAGGATGTCCGGATCACCAACGGGCGACTCGGTAGACACCGATCGATCGAAAAGTTGACCAAAACGTCAACTCTCCAACAATAAGGAATTTGACTTCAAGGTGTGAATTAAAAATCTTCCTTATATCATATTACACCTCCCCATAAAATTTCATGACCATTGGATCAAGGGTTAGGAAGTAATTGCAAAAATTGGGAATTAGGGTTTCAAAAGGGGCAAAGCCATAACTCCTCAACCATACATCCAATTGAAGTGGTTCTAGGCTTGTTTGAAAGGTCTTGACAAACCCTACAAAAGTCCCACAGTGGTCCATATTCAAAAAATGCATGGAATTGGAGTTATAGCAAAAATCATTTTTCTAGTACAAAACACTTAGACAAATTTCACCAAATTCTGGCCATACAATTCCTAGTTTCAGCCAACTTCAAGGGGATTTTCAACCAAGATGCACATAGATTTGGAACTTCTGGTAAACATGAAAGTTATAGAACTACACAAGGGCTTTCTAAAAACTACAAGAACTTCTGGCAAGATTCACTTCAAAAACTTCATAATTTCCCTCCAAAAGTAGTAAGTACCAAGCTGCCCTCATCCTTGGTTTCCCTATAAATAGAGGCCTCACCCTCACTTCCAATATACCTCAGAGCTATTCACAAGATCAAAGTATCATAGCTCTCCTTCTCATTCCCTCTTTACTTGTAAGTGAAGAAAAGTTCAAAAACACCAAAATTGGTCATTTTGCAACTTTCACACCATTTTCATTTCTAACAGTTCCAACACTCCCACAACCATTCATACACCTTCTAAATAACATATAGAAGGTGTATGATACATCAAACCATCAAAAAACCCAAAAAATCAAAAAGTCAACTTTCTCCTCACCATACTTTGACCAAAAGCTACAAAAATCACCATATCTCGTTCTACTCATTTCTTTGGCATCCTAAGAGCTCTAACACATTGCATATGTTGTGTCTCAACTTTTCAAATTGCTAAGAGTCATCAACAACTCACATTTCTTCCATTTGTACCAAAGTTGCATTTTTCTCAAAATTGCAAGTTCAAGGCAATAAGGGATTTCAGCACCTCTGGTTTTCTAGGAGTAATTTGGCTTGCTTTGAGTTCATCACCACAGGTACATGATGTCTATACCATGCTCATTCATTACCATGTCATAATATCTCACCTTGGTATTTTTGTTTAGAAGCTTATTATCATGATTGTAGCATGTACACATCTCAATACCAAAACTGTGGAGAATGGAAGTTTTGTGGATTCTAATCTATGTATTATCATGTTTGTGTGTGTAATACATGTTTGCTTGTTTCATTTTGAAAAGTGCTCTGTCATTGTCAAAAACCTCAAAACAGTATGCACACCCCATTAAGTCATGGTTCACTTGCATCAAGAGTTGTTGGAAAAACCACAAAGATGTTGACTTGTTTTGGTTACCACTTGGCTTGATATTTGTTTGTTTTGATGATAAATACTGATATTTGATTATGAGCATCTTTCAAGACATAAACTTGACCAACCTTTCTGCTAGCAGCCCAGGATACCTTGCCTTTGCATTTTTTTTACGTGATCATTAATATCCCTGCATTGTGCTCAGGATAACTTGTTTGTGTCATGTGATCTGTTGGAATGTTAATATCACTGCATTAACTTGTTTGTGTTATGTGGTCTGCTGGAATGTTAACATCACTGTATTATGAATAAAGTTTCAAAACCTTTTCATGCTAGCCTTTTCCTGCTACTGCATCTTTTATGACAACACAAAACCAATAGCAGCTGCATCATCTCTTTTTGCATAGAACATTGCAGGTCTGATCTGATCATTCAAGCATGTTCTAAAATGTATTTGAAGAGTGCCCACATAGTTACTTTAGTTGATTTGCACATAAAGCTCAAATTCACATGTTTACCATAAATGCTGCAAAATTCATCAAATCATCCAAATACCTCTTCTTGTCACAGACTGTTTTTACATCAAATTCATTTGAGAATGCTTTACATTTGTCATCTATGAGCTGTTAACATAATTTGTTGCCCAAAAAACTGGTTGCCTTAAGTTTTGATCTTTTCAAAAGTGCATTTCTTTAAAAACAAGCAACTATCATGACTTCTTTATATAGATTTGTTTCTCATCAAAACTTCTTTGCCAACACTTCATACTAGTTGCTTAGAGGATGATTGTATATTTGTTTGGTGACAAAGCTAACTGTTCTAAAATATTCACCATAGAATGCAATTTTCAAAAGAACACCTCCTCAACTTCATATGCCATTTTTTACATGAGAGTGTTTCTACTTAAAATTACCTTTTGAACACATCATAACAAACATTTATGAAATGATGCCATCCTCATTAGGAGTCAAAACTGATCATCTCTTACTTTTCATTTCAATATGCAAATTTTCACCAGAGTCTTGTATTTTACATGTCAAATCCATAATCTGTTGGTGCTGGGCTTGTTTGAATGTTTTAGAATCATGTTTACCACTTACATGGGCTGTATGTATGTGTATTTTGATGTGAGCACAATTGAAACAAACTGTCATAGCATGTTCATACTAAATCACAAAAGCCACTCACATTACCATTTTGTACCTAAGTTGATTTTTTGACCAAAGCCACATTATGTACACCTCATGTTCATCATTTTGAAATTGTTAGCATCATTACTTCACATAAAAACACCCTGTCATGAAATCTCACTCTTCAAATGCTCATTTTTTTACAAAATGACACATCACACACCAATCTTGTGCATCAGTTTGTTTTGAATTGAAATACTTGATCTAAAATCTCATACTTGTCATTCATGATGTGTTTGCATGATTACATGAAGCTGAAACTGCCTGAACACAAATCACACACTAAAAATGCATTTTTCACAAACACACAAAGTCACTCTTACTGCTACTTTTTGCATCAAATTGTTTTTCACTCAAAATCACCTCATGAACACTTCATGATTAGCATCCTTGAGCTGTTCACATCATCACACAATCAAAACACACATTATCCCAAGATCCATGTTTCAAAATGCACTTTCCTTCACTATTTTGCATTTCATATTACATGTGTATATTCTGTTGGATTTCAGAGAGTTTGAGTTGATAGCATCATTATATATCATGTTTGAATCTTGTATGAATGCTTGGCCTGACTTGAAAGTATTTGAGCTTGTTTGAAAATCACAAAATGCATCACATAACACTAATAACACCAGCTATCGAATTTTCTTGCACAGTGAGAATTTTCGAAAACTGAGATTACCATCTTCTTCCTTATTCAATTCTACCCAATTTCCATGTAAATTTTGTGTCGATCCGATTAACGGTTAGGAAGTTACGTACCAAAACGTATTTGCCTTGTTTTATGTTTTTTGCCCAAGTGAACTCATTCTACCCTTATTTATTTATGGGGGTGGCTTTGTACTTGGATGTACAGCCACCCCAGTGGTAACCAACTTACTCTTAAACACACCTTTCGCTAGCATGTCATGGGTTCGATCCGGGTGGAGGTCGAATCCATTTTGTTTATTTTTTAGAATTCATGATTTCAATTATTTTCTTTATTCTCTTCCATTACTATCCAACACGCGCGCAGTGCCCTAGTGGTTATTATGGGTGTTGATGAGCACAAGGGTCTGGGTTCAACTCCCAGCTTGGCCCTTTCTTTTTATTTTATTTGTTATTTGTTTTATTAAACAACCTCAACTTCAAAAATTCATAACTCACTCATTTTTAATCATTTTGAACCCATTCTTTTTGCATTATGTTTGTCTTGATGCCTACTTTCATGTGATATTTTTTAGATCCATGTTTGTTCAAATATTAATGCCCTTTGGTTGCTTGCAAGTTGCCTTTGTATTGAGATCGTTATCTCCCGAATGTAGATGAATTTCTTTTTCACCATGACCATTCATGTTAAGATATTTATTCATTCTCACTTACTTTATGTTAGTAAACATGTTAGGGCTATTTACTTTGGTTGTTACCATTAAAAAAAACATCTCATTTCATCTGTGTTTACTTTAAAGTGCGATCCGTCGTTACGATTCTTGCTCGATTACTGGCCTTGATTGTCATCCATACATTTTCACTTATGACATGCTCCTTTATTGGTTGTCACCATGCTTTCATCATCCCTACTTGATTAAGTAATTTCCTTTTCTTAATTCCTCCTAAATTACGAGGTTAAACTAATTTAATTGTGTGAGATTGTTATCTATGCATATTTGTTGTTACACTTTGAGTTTACAACTTGGTTACTTTCAAATTGTTATTTGTTTGCATGGTTGTTACCTTCATCATGCTCTCAATCTTTGTCAAGATATGCCTACATCTTTGTAATATGCTTACCATATTTGGTTGTAACAATCCCGCTTACCTAAAAGTACTTGCTCATTGTAATGTGTTTATTCATCCTTGATTATAATCATGTCTTCTATATGTTTGAATATTTTTGCTTTGTTAAGTATTTTCTTCCCCAAGTGATGGAACTTTTTAGTTCTCATCCAAGTTGCTTCCTCTCCTTCCTTCCAAAGGAAAAGTCTCTCCATTGACCCTTTGTGTCATGGATAGCTCATTACCTCTCTTGACTTTGTAAATTCATCTTGAACCTTAGTTAGGTTAGAACCCATAAGCCATTAGACTTTTCTTAAGTCTAAAAGACCCACCTTTACTAGGAGTGTTCTTCAACTAGAACCCTAGGTTAGAGTTTGTTAACTCTATATAAGAATCATAGTAATGATTACTTACTTCCCCCTTTGAGAGTTCAACATAGATCTAGAGAGTTTTGTTAAACTCTACACAAACATTGTGATGTTTGTTCCCCCCTTTGAACTTGATCATAATCAAGTGTTCTTCAACCCTAGTGAGGTGAACTACGATTGCTCTGATTCTATCCTAGTTAGGATACGTAGGCAGAGGACGCGATGTCTTTGCGAGCAAACTTAGAAACTATCTTTAGGTCTTAACCTATACCTCTACCCAATCCCAAACCTTAGCAAACATTTACCCAACTTAGCATGCAATCAAACAAAAGGTTCCTGTAGAGTACTACAGATGTTTAGGATGTGAGATACCTACCCTATGCATAACCAACCCCCGATCCCCGAATCTCTTAGCATTGTTGTTATATCGCGAAAATGGTTTTTCTTTCTTTAGACCTTTCCTTTGGATAAATTAAAGTCCGGTTGTAATTTAAGAATTAAGATTCAAGTTAATCAATAGCTTGGTATCACGATTCAAGTTAATCAATGGTGGTCACAAAAGATCATGGCTCTTACCCATTCCGATATTGATTGGTATAGTCGTGATTATGATGGGACAATGATTATTGACAGTTGTGGGGAATTTGGCAATGTACCTCTCCTCAGCATTAATGGAGGGATCAACTATAATCCAATACTCGCTCGCCGACAATTGGGATACCATCTAAAGGACAAACCCAAAAGTGTTCAAGTGGAAAGCATCTTCTTCAAAGAAGGGGAAGATAGTCAAGGATTAAAAGAGAAAATTCTAGAAGCTTGGAAGCATCTACACAAGAAAGGAAAGAAAGATCTTGGAAAACTCAATTGTGTTTCTTTGGAACCTTACCTCCAATGGGTTCGGAAAAGATCCGTCACACTAAGGATGCCATATCCTAAGCAAGAGCCTATGGCCTTGAAGGAAGAACGACCGTTGGTCTTCATGTCTGAAGAAGAAAAGTTGAAAGTTGCTTTGGTCAAAGCACAGCAAACTGAAGAAGCTTGAAAGCACAAGTATCAAATAGTCGTTGAAGAAAACACGGAGCTCCAAAGACAACTCCAGTTGAAAGATGAAGAAATCCTCTTTTGTAAGAAGAGGAAAGCACTAGAAGAACCCTACGAACCTCAGTCTAATCCATGGAAGATAATTGTGGACAGACTCATCTTCGAGAAGACTCGGATGGAAAGAAAGATCGAGAAGCTCAACCTCAGGCTGCTAGGGGAACCTTGATAGGATTCACTTAGTTGTTATTTAAAACTCTTGTAAGAGGAAACAATATTTTGTAATCCGTTTTGTTAATGAAATGACGACTTCTGATGTTCGAAAATATCTGAGTTCCATGACAATCATTTGCATTTGCATTTTCACTTCTTCTAACCATTCAAGGAAATTCATCTTTTTCTTTGCAGGCAACAACATGGTAAGAAGAGACATGCTTCGAGTCCCGGATCTGAGATTGGGCCGTCTAAGAATGTTAACCAGACTTGTCCGAAACCCTGTTGCGTTCATAGTCAAATATGGGGACTTATTGCCATTGATAAGCGCTCTGATCAATGAGCCCATGTTGCAAGCCTTGGTGGAATTCTATCATACAACTTACCACTGCTTTGTGTTTCCAGATTTTCAGTTACTCCCGACCCTTGAAGAGTAAAATGCTTACTTAAAGATCCCATAAACTTTTACACTCCCTTATGGAAAACCAAAGAAGAGGGACTTAGCTAAAGCCCTGCATATCAAGCTGGAAGACTTACCACCAATGAGGGTGAAAGGAGGGTGGTATGGAATAGATGTCGGGCCTCTAATGGAGATGGCCGAGTATCACTATGAAAACAGAAACCTAGGCATTTTTGAGGCGATTCTGGCACTACTAATATATGGATTGTATTTGTTCCCAAGCAGTTACGATTTCATCAGCAAAGAAACAATTCGCCTCTTCATCCTCAAAAATCCGGTCAACACAATACTGGCTGATACTTATGTAGTCATTCACCGTTTCGCCTTGTATGATTGTGGACGATTCTCATGCTGTCTTGCACTACTCGACCGATGGTTTACTCCTCATCTGCCAAGGACCCATATCCTTTGGAGGCTTCCTACCAAAAGCGCATGGGTTTCTAAACTTGTCACTCTCAGACACCATGATATCACATGGTATGACACCAGCATCGGTGACCAAGTCATGATTTCCAGCTACGGAGATTTCCCTAATGTGCCTCTCATTGGGATAGAAGGGGTGATCACTTATAATCCTATTCTTGCTCGGCGACAACATGGGTATCCTACCGGGCCAGAGCCTGAACCAGAACTGTTGAGGCCTCGCTTCTGTGAGACAGGTCGCAACCAAGAACTAGAAGAAAATGCTCAATACGCTCAAAGAGATCCACACCTCATGGGCCCAACTCCAATGGAGAATGCAAGTTGTTTAACCACCAGGGGGTACCTGCTATGGTCAAAGGAAATTGCCTTAATCATGTTCTACACTCATGACTATGAGATAACCATGGAACCTGAGGTCCCCGCAACTAAGGAAGAGCTAAGATACGCTTTGGTCAAAGCACAAAGAGAAAACGAAGACCTGTGGGAGATTATCCGCCAGGATCAAGTTCATGTCAGAGTCCAATAAGGAGAAGGGTCGTCTTGTTAGATTGATCTTTGTTTCACCATTTCCCTGCTTTCCCTAAAAAAGGATTGAAATCCTGTTTGTTGCATTTACTCTCATTGTAAGAAAAGTCTTGCTTTTTAGCAAAGGCCACTCTATTGTAATAGATTTCCAGCTATCAAATGAAAAAATGCTTTTTAAAGCATGTCGTTACATGTTGGTCTAACGTTTTTTTGTTTGTAAATGAAAATTTTGAGTTTCCTTGAATGGTTTATGCATCCGCATTTGCATTTGCATGAAATCCTACATCAGTCCTGCATTTGGGGTTCCGCAGCTCATCCTTTGTTCTTGTCCAGAGAGGAGATAAGGAGTCACGCTGAGTACCCACAGATACAACACACGGTCCCAAGCTCAAAAGAAGATGGCAGATAACGACCAAAGGTTCGATCAAATGGATAATAACATTGAAGGGATCAAAGGGGACGTCAACCAGATCATGGAAGTCCTCAACGTAATCAAAGCAAAAATGGATACGCAACCTACAGTGATCTCCGAAGTTGCCACAGCAGCAACCAATGTCACAATAGCTCATGTTACTTCAGCAGAGTTTCCCTATGGCATGTCCCGGGATTTTGTGTCACCTTTCAACAACATGCAGTCTTCAGGTCTCAATCCTTTGTTCGACACAACAATCAGAAACCCTATTTTCAGTCCAGCAGGTGGACCTACCACAGTACGACCAGTTTTCGCCAATCAACAACCAATCTTTGATATACCCGATGGGTCTGAAGCTGAGGACGAAAAACACGAAAAGTTAAGAGTGGAGATGGACATCATGGCCAAAAGGATGAGGGACATTGAAGGAAATCATGTCTTTGGATCTGATGCCAAGGATCTATGTCTAGTATCTGGATTGGTGTTTCCTCAGAAATTTAAAATGCCAATCTTCGATAAATATAAGGGGACCACTTGTCGTAAAGAGCACCTAATCATGTACTGTAGGCGGATGGCTCCGCATATTGAAAATGATAAACTGTTAGTTCACTGTTTCCAAGATAGTCTTAAAGGGGCTTCGGCCAAGTGGTATCTTGGTTTAGATCAAGCCAAAATCCACAGTTTCCAAGACCTTTCAGATGCTTTTATTCAACAGTACAAGTACAACATGGACCTAGCTCCCAACCGCCGTCAGCTTTTCAGCATGACGCAGAAAAATACTGAAACCTTCAAGGAGTATGTGCAAAGATGGCGCGGAAATGCAGCACAAGTAGAGCCTCCCCTTACTGAGAAGGAGTTGGCAGACTGGTTTGTGGATACAGTTCGACCAGAATTCTATGAACGTTTGATCAGCAGCGTTACAACAAATTTCTCTGATATTGTGGCAGTGGGAGTCAAGGTGGAAGCAGGTTTAAAGAGTGGAAAAGTGACCACTCCAAATGTTACCTCAAGCGCCAGCACGGCAAAGAAGCCAGTTAGCATGTTCCATAAAAAGAAGGAGGGAGAGGTGAGTGCAATCACATATGGAAAGAAAGTACAACGATCACGAAGCCATCACTCACAGTACCAACCATCATATATAGCGGCAGTGACCCCGGTTTTTCAACCTTCTTCACAGCATGGTCCCCAACCTGGGGCGTTCAGCAATCAACACCAGTATCAGTCTGGCAGTCAGCAACATTATCGCACCAATAATCAACAACAATACCAGCAGCCGCAGGGTCAACAACCTCAGAACAGGGCCCCGAGGGCAAATTATCAAGCAAATAGGCCAAAGATACAGCCTATTCCAATGAGTTACACCGACCTGTTTCCCATGCTAATAGAAAGAGGGTTGGTTAAAACAAGAAAATTGGGTGCTCCACTTAATCCACTCCCGTTCTATTACGATGCAAATGCTCGCTGCCCATTTCATGAGAATGCTCCAGGCCACGATCTCGAAGGTTGTTTCGCCCTTCAACACCTAGTTCGTGAACTTATTGAAAAGAGAATTCTATCCTTCGAAGATAATCCACCCAACGTTAAGAGCAACCCTCTTCCAAATCATGGTGGAGTCAACGCTATTACTGAAGAAGGGGAGGGGTCAGAAGACAAGAAAGTTACTACTGTTGGTGAGATCAAAGTGCCACTAGCGGACCTACACAAACGCCTCGCTCAGGCATGGTCACTCAAGACATCTCACGAAGATTGCAAAGAATGTATGCTAAATCCTGAGGGTTGTGACGCTGTGAAAAAAGACATTCGGGCCATGATTGAACATGGAATGATAGAAATTGCCCACCGGAAAAAGGAAGAAGATGTGGCAGTCATCGAGCCTGTGTTTAACATACCAGGGGAGCCCAACAAAGGAACCGTATTCAGAGATGATAACATCAACAAAAACTACAAGAATGTTCAGCCAGTATTTCACGATGATGCACCCCCGAAATTCGGGAGGGGACAGACTAGGTTTGAGCCGAGGGGAGGATCTAAGCCTCACCCAAGAGTCGTGACACAAAAACAAGAATATTCATGGTGTGAAGGAATTTTCAAAGAAAAGAAACCAGTAGTGTGGCCAATATTGCCAGTGGAAGTAAAATGACCCGGAGTGGTCGTGTCTATCAGCCTCGAACATACAACGAGGCTCCTCCGCCAGTAGTTTCTGTTCAAAAGACGTCTGTTTCTCAGAAGCCTGTTCCAGAGACAACCACCACCAAAGAACCTTTAGTTAGAGGAAAATAAAATCTCAAGAACGATGAAGAGGAATTCTTGAAAATCATTCGACGAAGCGATTATAGGGTGGTGGACCAATTAAACCAAACACCCTCCAAGATCTCTGTCATGACTTTGCTTTTAAGCTCTCCAGCACACCGCCAAGCTTTGCTCAAAATCCTGACATAGGCCCACGTCACTAAAGATATTACAGTGGGGAAGTTTGACTCCATTGTAGCAAATATCACTGCCTGCAACACTTTGAGCTTTGATGATAATGACCTGACAGCTGAGAAGCGTAAGCATAATCGTGCCTTGCATGTGTCAGTCAAGTGTGAAGAGGATACAATGTCCCGAGTTCTTGTTGACACGGGATCAGCACTCAATGTAATGCCTAAAAGGACTTTGGCCAAGCTGGCATATCAAGGTGCTACCATGAGACCAACCTCTCTTATAGTCAAGGCATTTGAAGGGTCCAGGAGAACTGTGATAGGAGAAGTTGATCTTCCTATCCTACTTGGACCACAAATCTTCGAAGTCACCTTCCAGGTGATGGACATAAATCCGGTCTACAGTTGCCTATTGGGAAGACCATGGATTCATACAGCTGGCACTGTCACTTCCACTCTCCACCAAAAAATGAAGTTTGTTGTGAATGACCAGCTAGTCATTGTCCATGGAGAAGAAGACTTAATGGTGAGCAACTTGTCATCTTTCCGGTATATTAAGGCTGATGAATACTCCCTCGAGACAGCCTTTCAAGCACTAGAAATAGCTCACGCTGTTCTAGTTGATGAATCAGACATAACTCAATGGCCACCATTTACCTCTGCTCAAAGTATTAAGGCAGCACTGAAAGCTGGAGTCCCACTGGGATGGGGAGAGGTCATCGAAGTCAATGCTCGAGCCAAGAATGATCGACAAGGGTTGGGTTACAAACCAACTCCGGAAGGCGAGCCAGAAGAAAGCACCATGAAGAAGAAGTCCTTAAAAGAGATATTCATCAGTGGCGGTGTGCAAGTCAATGCCATTATTGCTGAAGATGAGGACGGTAATCTGGATCATCTAATAACTAGAGGAGGAGCAGCATTACACAATTGGGAGGCTGTGGAAGTTCCCATCTTTTTACCTTTAGAGTAATTCACTCTGCTTGTTAGCTTTGTGTTTTTATTATAAAAAAAAAAATTCTGGTCTTGCCCAAGGCCTGCGAATTATTTTGTATCGGGCCACTTTGCAAAAATTGAAAATCATTAATGAAAAAGTGTTTTTGTTAAAACTCTTGTTATTTGTTTTGCGCATCACTTTCACTCTTTTTGAAAAAATGGCAATCTCTTTTGAAAAAAATAAAAACAACCCTTCATCTGCATGTCTGTGTGTGTGCCTGATTGTTCCTAAATAAAACATGCAGAATACCCCCACCAACCACAGAATCCTATGATCATTCGGTTCCTTCTACTAGCGGTTCATTTGTCTTTCAAGCTGAAGAAGAGAACGAAGAAGAGTTAGAAGTCCCAGAAGAGTTAAAGAGAATTGCTGAATACGAAGATGATTATATCCAACCCCATAAAGAGCAGACGGAAGTCATCAACTTGGGGTCAGAGGGGGACAAAAGAGAAGTCAAGATTGGGGCATCATTAAGGCCAGAAATCAAAGACAAGTTGATAACAATCCTCAGAGATTTTGTTGACGTATTTGCTTGGTCCTACCAAGATATGCCAGGGTTGGATACTGACATTGTCATGCACAATCTCCCCTTGAAGCCAGAATGTCCTCCGGTCAAACAAAAGCTTCGCAGGTCGAGACTAGACATGGCGCTTAAAATTCGAGATGAGGTCAAAAAGCAAATAGATGTCAGCTTTCTAGCAGTATCCAAGTATCCAGAATGGGTGGCAAACATTGTACCGGTCCCGAAGAAGGATGGCAAGGTCAGGATGTGCGTCGACTACAGGTATCTAAATAAAGCAAGTCCGAAGGATGATTTCCCGCTACCACATATTGACACTTTGGTGGATAACACAGCAAGCTTTGCAGTGTTCTCGTTTATGGACGGATTTTCTGGTTATAACCAGATAAAAATGGATCCAGATGACATGGAGAAAACAACTTTCGTCACACCATGGGGCACCTATTGTTATAAGGTAATGCCTTTTGGTTTGAAGAACGCAGGGGCAACGTATCAGAGAGCTATGGTCACACTCTTTCATGATATGATGCACAAAGAAATCGAGGTGTGCGTGGACGATATGATTGCAAAATCCCAAAGTGAAGAAGACCACTTGGATCATCTACTGAAGCTATTCAAGAGACTCCAAAAGTATCAATTGAGACTAAATCCAGCAAAATGTACCTTCGGAGTTTGCTCAGGCAAGTTACTTGGTTTCATTGTTAGTCAGCGAGGAATTGAAGTAGACCCCGACAAGGTTAAAGCAATCCAGGAGATGCCTGCTCCCAAAATGGAGAAACAAGTCAGAGGCTTCCTCGGACGTTTGAATTACATCTCCAGGTTCATCTCTAATTTGACCCCCACCTGCACACCGATTTTCAAGTTGTTACGAAAAGATCAAACAGTGGTATGGAATGAAAATTGTCAGGCCGCATTCGAGAAAATCAAGCAGTACTTGCAAGAGCCTCCAGTGTTGATTCCTCCAGTACCTGGAAGGCCTTTGTTCATGTATATGACGGTGCTAGAAGATTCAATGGGCTGTGTCTTGGGCCAGACTGATGAGTCAGGGAAGAAAGAACACGCAATCTATTATCTAAGCAAGAAGTTCACTGATTGCGAGAGTCGTTACTCTCCCCTGGAAAAAGCTTGTTGTGCGTTAGCATGGGCTGCCAAACGTCTGAGGCAATACATGATTTGTCACACTACGATGCTGATTTCTAAGATGGACCCCATCAAATACATCTTTGAAAAGCCAACTCAAACAGGAAGATTAGCCCGATGGCATATGCTCTTATCAGAGTACGATATCCAATATGTTGCTCAAAAATCTATCAAAGGAAGTGTCTTGTCAGAACACCTCGCAGAGCATCCTATGGAGAATTATCAACCACTCAAGTTCGATTTTCCTGATGAAGATGTGATGTATATTCAGCGCACGAAACCAGAGCCTGGTCCAGAGGAAGGTCCCGAGCCGGGATCCCGTTGGGAGATTATGTTTGATGGAGCGTCAAACAAAAATGAACATGGCATCGGAGCTGTTCTAAAAAATCCAACTGGAGGGTACACTGCGGTCACAGCCCGACTTTGTTTCTCATGTACAAACAACGTAGCGGAGTATGAAGCCTGCATCCTAGGATTGGAGGCTGCCATTGACCTCCGTATCAAAATCTTGGAAGTAATTGGTGATTCTGCTTTGGTGATATACCAACTCAAAGGAGAATGGGAAACCAGGGATGAAAAATTGATTCCTTATAAGACCCACATCTTAGAGATGGCTGAATATTTTGATGAAATTACCTTCAAGCACGTACCAAGAGCAGAAAATCACATTGCCGATGCGTTAGCCATGATGGCATCAATGTGGAAAGTCCAGTTTGTCAATGAGGCACCTCTGATCCGCATTGAAAGAAGGACGGTACCCGCATACGTCATGGCAATAGACGAAGAATCTGAGGAGAAGCCATGGTTTTATGATATCAAGAATTTCCTTCAAAACTAAGAGTATCCCGCTAACGTGTCCACAATCGACAAAAGAGCATTATGAAGGTTGTCATCTAAATTCTTCATCAGCAACGACATCTTGTACAAGAGAAACCATGACATGGTCTTACTCCGATGCGTCGATGAAAACAAGGCGAATCTCATAATGACCGAAGTACACGAAGGAACCTTCGGCACCCATGCAAATGGCCACGCCATGGCTAAGAAAATATTAAGAGCGGGTTACTTCTGGTTAACTTTGGAGACGAATTGCATACTCTTCGCTCGAAAGTGTCATAAATGTCAAGTTTATGCTGATAAAGTGCATGTCCCTCCACATCCTCTCAATGTGATGACATCACCTTGGCCTTTTGCAATGTGGGGCATAGATATGATCGGAGCGATAGAGCCAAAAGCTTCTAACGGCCATCGCTTCATCCTTGTCGCAACCGATTATTTCACCAAATGGGTGGAAGCAACGTCATATGCAAATGTGACGAAGCAAGTGGTTGCACGCTTCATTAAAAAGGAGATCGTCTGCCGATATGGTATCCCTAACCAGATCATCACTGACAACGGGTCGAATCTGAACAACAAAATAATGAAGGAACTTTGTGACGATTTTAAGATCAAACATTACAACTCGTCCCCTTACAGACCTAAGATGAATGGTGCAGTTGAAGCTGCAAACAAAAACATCAAAAAGATAATACAAAAAATGGTCGTAACTTACAAAGATTGGCATGAGATGTTACCATTTGCTTTGCACGGATACCGAACATCAGTACGCACTTCGACAGGGGAAACTCCCTTTTCCTTAGTGTACGGGATGGACGCTGTGCTACCCATTGAACTCAAAATACCTTCCTTGAAGATCTTGGCGGAAGCAAAGCTGGATGAAGACGAGTGGATAAAAGAAAGATTCAATTCGTTGAATCTCATCGACGAGAAAAGAATGACGGCCATGTGCCACAGTCAAATCTATCAACAAAGGATGGCCCGGGCGTTCAACAAGAAGGTTCGTCCCAAAGAGTATAGGGAAGGAGAGCTTGTGCTTAGAAAAATCCTACCAACACAAAAAGATATGCATGGCAAGTGGATGCCCAACTATGACGGCCCTTTCATTGTGAAGACTGTTTTCTCCAGAGGATCTCTGATTCTCGAAACTATGGATGGCGAACCACTCAAGTATCCCATCAACTCAGACGCAGTAAGAAAATACTACGCCTGAAACAAAATACATAGAAGGAGGATTCCAGTGCCTCGACAAGATGAAAGCCCAATGTTTGAAAGCTGACAGACGCTGAGACGGAGTCCTGTGCAGAATATTAGAAGAAAGGTCAACGCCTGTTGTTCTCGTCAGAAGCAGCAAAGCAAGTGAACTGGCAGTCGGAAGGACCGGATTATTATGGGATTCTGTAACCTTTTCTGTTGCCATTTTTCAAAACTTATAAAATTCCCAAGGCTTTGCCTTTTGTAAAGTTCTTGTCTATCAATAAAATCAGTTTTTTGGCCAAATCATTGTTATGATCCGCTATTTTTGTTATGTAATTTCATTTATTTGTTAATAAGAATTTTCATGAAAGCAAAGTGTTTTGAAGAACTTAAGTCTTGTTTTAAAAAGAAAACACAATTTGACAAAATGACTGAAAAGTTCTAGAGGTAATATGATGATATTACACAGTTCTCGAAATTGTGAAAGTCGCTGTTACCTTTGACCGAGATAGATGTGTCCGACAACAATTCTAGCTCTTAAGCAAAGACTTCTTCTCTGCAGAATTACGAAGATATTACTGAGAAAAGATTGTTATCTGCACCAAAGAAGGAAGTGTCGCCTGACTTGAGGCATTTTGAAACTCAGCGTGACGATTTCTCTCTTTATTTGGTTTTCCTTTGTTCCTACGGGTCGTTCTGCGTCATGCATACAACATCATGCCAGCATACGCATTTGTTTGCATTCCCGCCGTCGAGATCCTTTGGTCGTTACTTTTATCTTTGTTTTGTTGTTACAAGTTCGCTTCAAAGTTGACATCCTGGGGTTTCCTTATCTGCTTTGGGAACCTAGTGGTGACTAGCAATGTCTAATTTACACAAACATGGGGTTATTACCAACTTTCACCTTCGATTTGGTCGTCACCAACAAACTTTGAAAGACTAGTGGTCACTAGCACATGTTCAGAACTAATTACGTTCGGTACAGTAATTTGGTCGTCACCAACTATTTTTCAAACCCAGTTGATACTGATTCTGTTATAAAGAAAACCAATTGTTATTGGAGTCCCTCTGATTCAGTTTTCACCAATTTGGCTAAAAATCTAGCGGTTACTAGTATTGCCCTCTAAAAAAAACCAATGATCATTAACATTGGAGTTGGTCGTCACCAAAATTCCCTAAAAGTCCAATGATTATTGGCATCACCTTCAAATCCAATTGTCATTGGTACCCCTTGATTCAGTTATTACCAATCTCTATAAGTCTAGAGGTCACTAGCCTTGCTTGGAAAATCTAGTGGTTACTAGCACTATCCAGGACCAATTGTTATTGGTATGCCTAGTTCGGTCGTCACCAATTAACCTAAGTCCAATAGTTATTGGCATCGCTTAAAGCAGATCGTTATCGTCTGGCCGTTACCAAACTTTGTAAAAGAAGGAACCAATGGTCATTGGTCTCCCTGGACTCGGTCGTCACCGAAATTCCCAGTTAAGTCTAGTGGTTACTAGCATTGTCCAGAACCAATTGTTATTGGTATATCCTGATTTGGTCATCACCAGTCTCCTCTAAGACCAGTGGTTACTGGCATTGCTTGAAAACTAATCGTTATTAGTACCGAAAGTTTATTGTTACCAACTTCCCCAGCCAGGGTCCTGTTGTTTTGACAACATTGCTTGGAATTCCCCAATTGTAATTGGAATTTCGATTTGGTCGTCACCATATCCCCAGGAAGTCTAAGGATATTTAACACTTCTTGGAAACCGTTATTGTTTTGGTCGTCACCATATCCCCAGTAAGTCTAGTGGAAACTAGCACTGTCTGAAGCTATTTGTCATTCTGGTCGTCACCAGTCTCCCCAGTTGAAGCTTTTGCTTTTCCAGTCGAGTCTCGGAGAACTAGTGGATACTAGTTTCCCCGGCACGTCCGGTCTTATTTCTAACCTTTTCCTGAAGATCCCATTTGAACTCTTCGTTATAGGAATTTTTTCTCATCTGGTTATCCCCAGTGAGAGTCGTGTCTTTGTTCCGTCTTTTCCCCGGTGAAGCTTTGCTTCCTTGGTGATTTTGTTCTCCAGCAAAGTTTTCCCTAGTGGGTTTCTTCCCCAGTGTGATTTGCATTTCTTTTCTTTCGTTTCCCCAGTGAAGAGTTGTCATTTTCCCCGGTGGGTTTCCTCATCTGGTTATCCCTAGTAAGGATCGTATCTCCTTTCCCCAATGAAGGTGTGTCTTCCCGGGTGAAATTTGTGTCCCCTGCGTGAAAGATTTCCTTGAACAAGCATCCTTAGTCATGTTTGAACTATCTTGTTTACTTCACTTGGAATCTTTCCCCAGTGTGTTAGGTCCCCGTGAGTGGTTACTCGTCTTTTGCCGTTCTTTCATATTTGTTCGTGTGTCTGCATCTGTCTGACATTCAAGCATCATATAACATCATTTAGATTCATGGCATATTTGCATTTGTCCTTTTGCATACCATCGGATCTAAGGGACAAAATTTCTGGTTTGCTATATTTAAATACCTTTCACTGCGATTCTATGAGGATTGTCATCTCTCATTACCATCTAGTGAAGATATTTAAATAGGGGCATCTATTGCACCCCAAATTTTGACCGCTTAGATCCTCATCATCATTGTAGGATCATATTCATTTGATTAACTAACCTTAATCCAGTTCAAGTTTATCTCTGTCAAGATGCAGATGAGTTAGGGTTCCGTACCGTCAAAATCGAAACTTCGAAGGTTTGATCGAATCAATGTTTTGTATTGATCCAACTTCAAACAATATCAAGAATACAACATTGGGTCAAGTATGAATCCAATTTGAGGTGGTCACCCGGGGTTCGAGAACAGTGCAATTTGAGACACCCGATTAGGGCTTTTGATTGGAAAAAGTCAACTGTAGTTTGACTTTTGATTCAAAGAGTATTTCAATGATGGGATCAAGGTCCATTAAGCTCCTATGGCTTATTAAAGTCCGTCCAAAGAGTTTCAAGTCCTCAGGATGTCCGGATCACCAACGGGCGACTCGGTAGACACCGATCGATCGAAAAGTTGACCAAAACGTCAACTCTCCAACAATAAGGAATTTGACTTCAAGGTGTGAATTAAAAATCTTCCTTATATCATATTACACCTCCCCATAAAATTTCATGACCATTGGATCAAGGGTTAGGAAGTAATTGCAAAAATTGGGAATTAGGGTTTCAAAAGGGGCAAAGCCATAACTCCTCAACCATACATCCAATTGAAGTGGTTCTAGGCTTGTTTGAAAGGTCTTGACAAACCATACAAAAGTCCCACAGTGGTCCATATTCAAAAAATGCATGGAATTGGAGTTATAGCAAAAATCATTTTTCTAGTACAAAACACTTAGACAAATTTCACCAAATTCTGGCCATACAATTCCTAGTTTCAGCCAACTTCAAGGGGATTTTCAACCAAGATGCACATAGATTTGGAGCTTCTGGTAAACATGAAAGTTATAGAACTACACAAGGGCTTTCTAAAAACTACAAGAACTTCTGGCAAGATTCACTTCAAAAACTTCATAATTTCCCTCCAAAAGTAGTAAGTACCAAGCTGCCCTCATCCTTGGTTTCCCTATAAATAGAGGCCTCACCCTCACTTCCAATATACCTCAGAGCTATTCACAAGATCAAAGTATCATAGCTCTCCTTCTCATTCCCTCTTTACTTGTAAGTGAAGAAAAGTTCAAAAACACCAAAATTGGTCATTTTGCAACTTTCACACCATTTTCATTTCTAACAGTTCCAACACTCCCACAACCATCCATACACCTTCTAAATAACATATAGAAGGTGTATGATACATCAAACCATCAAAAAACCCAAAAAATCAAAAAGTCAACTTTCTCCTCACCATACTTTGACCAAAAGCTACAAAAATCACCATATCTCGTTCTACTCATTTCTTTGGCATCCTAAGAGCTCTAACACTTTGCATATGTTGTGTCTCAACTGTTCAAATTTCTAAGAGTCATCAACAACTCACATTTCTTCCATTTGTACCAAAGTTGCATTTTTCTCAAAATTGCAAGTTCAAGGCAATAAGGGATTTCAGCACTTACATGGGTTGTATGTATGTGTATTTTGATGTGAGCACAACTGATCATCTCTTACTTTTCATTTCAATATGCAAATTTTCACCAGAGTCTTGTATTTTACATGTCAAATCCATAATCTGTTGGTGCTGGGCATGTTTGAATGTTTTAGAATCATGTTTACCACTTACATGGGCTGTATGTATGTGTATTTTGATGTGAGCACAATTGAAACAAACTGTCATAGCATGTTCATACTAAATCACAAAAGCCACTCACATTACCATTTTGTACCTAAGTTGATTTTTGACCAAAGCCACATTATGTACACCTCATGTTCATCATTTTGAAAGTGTTAGCATCATTACTTCACATAAAAACACCCTGTCATGAAATCTCACTCTTCAAATGCTCATTTTTTTACAAAATGACACATCACACACCAATCTTGTGCATCAGTTTGTTTTGAATTGAAATACTTGATCTAACATCTCATACTTGTCATTCATGATGTGTTTGCATGATTACATGAAGCTGAAACTGCCTGAACACAAATCACACACTAAAAATGCATTTTTCACAAACACACAAAGTCACTCTTACTGCTACTTTTTGCATCAAACTATTTTTCACTCAAAATCACCTCATGAACACTTCATGATTAGCATCCTTGAGCTGTTCACATCATCACACAATCAAAACACACATTATCCCAAGATCCATGTTTCAAAATGCACTTTCCTTCACTATTTTGCATTTCATATTACATGTGTATATTCTGTTGGATTTCAGAGCGTTTGAGTTGATAGCATCATTATATATCATGTTTGAATCTTGTATGAATGCTTGGCCTGACTTGAAAGTATTTGAGCTTGTTTGAAAATCACAAAATGCATCACATAACACTAATACACACCAGCTATCGAATTTTCTTGCACAGTGAGAATTTTCGAAAACTGAGATTACCATCTTCTTCCTTATTCAATTCTACCCAATTTCCATGTAAATTTTGTGTCGATCCGATTAACGGTTAGGAAGTTACGTACCAAAACGTATTTGCCTTGTTTTATGTTTTTTGCCCAAGTGAACTCATTCTACCCTTATTTATTTATGGGGGTGGCTTTGTACTTGGATGTACAACCACCCCAGTGGTAACCAACTTACTCTTAAACACACCTTTCGCTAGCATGTCATGGGTTCGATCCGGGTGGAGGTCGAATCCATTTTGTTTATTTTTTAGAATTCATGATTTCAATTATTTTCTTTATTCTCTTCCATTACTATCCAACACGCGTGCAGTGCCCTAGTGGTTATTATGGGTGTTGATGAGCACAAGGGTCTGGGTTCAACTCCCAGCTTGGCCCTTTCTTTTTATTTTATTTGTCATTTGTTTTATTAAACAACCTCAACTTCAAAAATTCATAACTCACTCATTTTTAATCATTTTGAACCCATTCTTTTTGCATTATGTTTGTATTGATGCCTACTTTCATGTGATATTTTTTAATTCCATGTTTGTTCAAATATTCATGCCCTTTGGTTGCTTGCAAGTTGCCTTTGTATTGAGATCGTTATCTCCCGTATGTAGATGAATTTCTTTTTCACCATGACCATTCATGTTAAGATATTTATTCATTCTCACTTATTTTATGTTAGTAAACATGTTATGGCTATTTACTTTGGTTGTTACCATAAAAAAAACATCTCATTTCATCTGTGTTTACTTTAAAGTGTGATCCGTCGTTACGATTCTTGCTCGATTACTGGTCTTGATTGTCATCCATACATTTTCACTTATGACATGCTCCTTTATTGGTTGTCACCGTGATTTCATCATCCCTACTTGATTAAGTAATTTCCTTTTCTTAATTCCTCCAAAATTACGAGGTTAAACTAATTTAATTGTGTGAGATTGTTATCTATGCATATTTGTTGTTACACTTTGAGTTTACAACTTGGTTACTTTCAAATTGTTATTTGTTTGCATGGTTGTTACCTTCATCATGCTCTCAATCTTTGTCAAGATATGCCTACATCTTTGTAATATGCTTACCATATTTGGTTGTAACAATCCCGCTTACCTAAAAGTACTTGCTCATTGTAATGTGTTTATTCATCCTTGATTATAATTATGTCTTCTATATGTTTGAATATTTTTGCTTTGTTAAGTATTTTCTTCCCCAAGTGATGGAACTTTTTAGTTCTCATCCAAGTTGCCTCCTCTCCTTCCTTCCAAAGGAAAAGTCTCTCCATTGACCCTTTGTGTCATGGATAGCTCATTACCTCTCTTGACTTTGTAAAGTCATCTTGAACCTTAGTTAGGTTAGAACCCATAAGCCATTAGACTTTGGTTAAGTCTAAAAGACCCACCTTTACTAGGAGTGTTCTTCAACTAGAACCCTAGGTTAGAGTTTGTTAACTCTATATAAGAATCATAGTAATGATTACTTACTTCCCCCTTTGAGAGTTCAACATAGATCTAGAGAGTTTTGTTAAACTCTACACAAACATTGTGATGTTTGTTCCCCCCTTTGAACTTGATCATAATCAAGTGTTCTTCAACCCTAGTGAGGTGAACTACGATTGCTCTGATTCTATCCTAGTTAGGATACGTAGGCAGAGGACGCGATGTCTTTGCGAGCAAACTTAGAAACCATCTTTAGGTCTTAACCTATACCTCTACCCAATCCCAAACCTTAGCAAACATTTACCCAACTTTGCATGCAATCAAACAAAAGGTTCCTGTAGAGTACTACAGATGTTTAGGATGTGAGATACCTACCCTATGCATAACCAACCCCTGATCCCCGAATCTCTTAGCATTGTTGTTACATCGCGAAAATGGTTTTTCTTTCTTTAGACCTTTCCTTTGGATAAATTAAAGTCCGGTTGTAATTTAAGAATTAAGATTCAAGTTAATCAATAGCTTGGTATCACGATTCTCACTGCAACAGTGCCCATCGGTGATTGTGAGGGATAGATCCTGACTCAGGGGAGCGTAAGTGATCTATCCTGTTTTTAATGTGCTCCTTGTGGAGGGTGATGGCCTGGTGCCCATCGGTGATGATAATGTGTTCCCTCGGGAAGGGTGATGGCCCGGTTCCCATCGTTGCTATTGTGAGTCGGTACCGCATAACATGGGTTGGGTTGTATGTGTTGCTTTGTTTTATATGCTATGCTGATGTGGGACAGTAGGTCCGGGTCGATGTATGTGAATGATAATTGTGTGATTTACTGCCTTTTATTCATGTACATTATTACCGTTATATTTTGATTGTGATTTCTCACCCATTTGCTTTTGTTGTGCTCTGTGCTTCTTCGGAAGTACAGATAATCCAGGTGTGTATCTAGCGTGGTTTGTGGCGGGTTGTAAGGATGCTCTGATACATAACACCGGGGCTTTGGGGAGTTGTTTGTTTATCTGATGATTTTGTGTGCCCCTGTGACGTATCATGTTTTGATGAGTTCTTTTTGTGAATATACGTCTGGTGTATTTTGGGCAGTTGGCCAAGGATGATGTATATGACATGTATATGATGTTTATATGTATATACGATGACAACTTTCCGCTGTTTATTATTGTTGATATCATTTAATGAAAATGTTTTGTTGGTTTCTTCTGTGGCATCCCGTTTTGTGGTGTGAAACTCTGATAATTGTTTATTTTAATTGCATTTATTTTATTTTGGGGAACGGGGTGTTACAAGCTGGTATCAGAGCAGGTCGGTCCGTCCGGCTAGTGTAGTGTTTTGAGTCTGTCCTTAGGATATAGGTTGTGTGTCTTTTGACCCTGTGTTGTTGTTGAGCAGTATGGTGGGAAGGAATGGTGTCGCGTTGGCTGCAGCTATGCAAGCGATGACGCAGGTGGTTGCTAATCAGAACCACGCTGCGAGTGCACAATTCAGGGATTTGGCGCAGTTTCAGAGTAACAAGCCGCCGACGTTTCAAGGAGGAATTTTGGACCCTGAAGCGGCACAGAAGTGGCTTAAGGCGATTGAGAAGATTTTCAGAACCATGGGTTGCAGTGATGAGCAGAAGGTGAGGTTCGGCACTCACATGTTAGAGGGAGAAGTTGAAGCTTGGTGGGACAACAGTCGCCAGAGGTGGGAGACTGCAGGAACTCCAATTACTTGGGATGTTGTTCACACTGGTTTTCTGGAGAAGTATTTTCCGGAGGATATTCGAAGTGCTAAAGAGATTGAGTTTCTGGAACTGAAGCAGGGCAATATGACGGTGGGCGAGTATGCGGCTAAGTTTGAAGAGTTGGTGCAGTATTGTCCCCATTACAATACTGACAGAGCGATGACCTCCAAGTGTTTGAAGTTTGAGAATGGGCTGCGTCCGGAAGTGAAGATGGGAATAGCTTGTCAGAAGATCAGGGATTATCCTGAGCTGATAAGCAGGAGTAGGATTTATGATAATGATAACTGGGCGAGGATTGCGCATTACAAGGCTGCAAATGATTGTAAGGGTAAGCAAAGGTTTGGTGGTACTCCTTACAGTGTTCCTACTGATAAGGGGAAGTTTAAGGCTGCTGCAGATAAGAAGCCCAGAGAGAGAAGATTGTCTGCTGGTGTGAAGTGTTTCCGGTGCGGTGGCATGGGTCATCATGCTGATGATTGTTTTCATGAAGTGAAGAAGTGCTTCAAGTGTGGTAAGCCGGGACATGTGATGGCTGATTGCCGAGTCGCTATGCCTACTTGCTACAACTATGGTGAGAAGGGCCACATCAGTACGCATTGTGAGAAGTCGAAGCCGTCTTAGGTGCCTCAGACCAGTGGCAAAGTGTTTGCGGTGGTGGGAACTCAAGCTGCTAGTGATGATCGTTTTATCCAAGGTACTTGTTTCATCAATAATGCTCATTTGTCTGCTATGATTGATACGGGTGCTACCCACTCGTTCATTTCTGTGGATTGTGTGAAGAGGTTAGATTTGGTGCCGACTACTCTTGAGCGACGGATGACTGTTGAGACCCCCTCTATTGGTTCAGTAACTACTTCTTTGGTGTGTTTGAAGTGTCCACTGACTATCTTCAGTAGAGATTTTGGGGTGGATCTGATTTGCTTGCCTCTTGGTAAGTTGGATGTTATTCTGGGTATGAACTGGTTGGAGTTCAACCGAGTTTACATCGATTGTTTTCGGAAGGTATTGTTATTTCTTACGCCGGAGGAGGAAGCTTTGGCGGATTCCTTATCTATTAAGGAATTGAGGATTTTGTTGGAGAGTGAAGCTAAAATGTTTGCTTTATTTGCATCATTATCGGTTGACAGCAAAGCGTCATTGGAAGAGTTGGAGGTGGTGAATGACTTTCCGGAAGTGTTCCCTGATGATATTACAGAGTTACCCCCGAAGAGAGAAGTTGAGTTTAGCATTGATCTTGTACCTGGTACGAGGCCTATATCTATGGTGTCGTACAGGATGTCAACAGTGAAGTTGGCTGAATTGAAGTCTCAGATTGGAGAGTTGTTGGATAGGAAGTTTATCAAGCCAAGTGTGTCGTCGTGGGGAGCCCCAGTGTTGTTGGTTAATAAGAAGGATGGTAGTATGCAGTTGTGAATCGATTACCGTCAGTTGAATAAAGTGACCATCAAGAATAAATATCCTCTTCCAATGATTGATGATTTAATGGATCAGTTGGTGGGAGCTCGTGTGTTCAGTAAGATTGATTTGAGGTCGGGTTACCATCAGATTAGAGTGAAGGAAGCTGATATTTAGAAGACGACGTTTAGAACTCGATACAGACATTACGAGTATGCGGTAATGCCTTTCGGAGTGTCGAATGCGTCGGGAGTGTTCATGGAGTATATGAACCAGATCTTCCATTCTTACTTGGATCAGTTTGTTGTTGTATTCATTGATGATATCCTGATTTATTCGAAGTCTGAGGAAGGGCATACAGGACATTTGAGGATTGCTTTTCAAGTGTTGAAGGATAATAAGTTGTTTGCGAAACTGTCGAAGTGTGAGTTCTGGTTGAAGACGGTAAGTTTCTTGGGGCATGTGATTTCTGGTGATGGTATATCGGTAGATCCATCAAAGGTGAATGCAGTGTTGCAATGGGAACCGCCGAAGACAGCAACTGAGGTTAGAAGCTTTTTGGGTTTGGCAGGGTACTATCGAAGGTTCATTAAAGGGTTTTCTACTTTGGCGTTGCCATTGACTCAATTGACGAGGAAGAATCAAGTTTTTGTGTGGGATGTCGCTTGTGAAGAGAGTTTTATGGAATTGAAGAAGAGATTGACTACGACACCGGTGTTAGTGTTACCGACTCCGAGTGAACCGTTTGTGGTGTATTGTGATGCGTCTAAGATGGGATTAGGCGGAGTTCTTATGCAGAATGGTAAAGTGGTGGCGTATGCTTTGCGGCAACTGAGGGTGCATGAGCGGAATTATCCTACTCATGATCTTGAGTTGGCTGCGGTGGTTTTTGTGTTGAAGATCTGGAGGCATTATTTGTATGGTTCGAGATTTGAGGTGTTCAGCAATCATAAAAGTCTGAAGTATCTGTTTGATCAGAAAGAGCTGAATATGAGACAGAGAAGATGGTTAGAATTCTTGAAGGATTATGATTTTAGCCTAAGTTATCACGCGAGAAAGGCTAATGTGGTAGCCGATGCTTTGAGCAGGAAGGAGATTCATATGTCGGCTATGATGGTGAAAGAGATGGAGCTTATTGAGCAGTTCAGAGATTTGAGCATGGTTTGTGAAACTTCGGCAGATTGCGTGATGTTGGGCAAATTGTAAGTGAACAATGATTTCTTGGATATGATCATAGAAGTTCAGAAGCTTGATGTGAAGTTAGTGGATGTGATGTCTGGAGTGGGAAGAGACTTCGATAGTGATTTCAAGTTGGATAGTTCGGGTGTGTTGAGGTTCTGAGGTAGGATTTGTGTGTCGGATAATGATGAGCTGAAGAAGTCGATTCTGAGTGAAGAACATTGTAGTGGTTTGAGTATTCATCCAGGAGCTACGAAGATGTATCATGATTTAAGGAAGATGTTTTGGTGGTCAGGTATGAAAAAGGATATAGCTCAGATCCTGTTTGACGTGTCAGAAATCGAAGGTGGAGCACCAGAAGCCTAGTGGATTGATGCAACCGTTAGAGATTCCAGTTCGGAAGTGGGATTGTATCACCATGGATTTTGTTACAGGTTTTCCGAGCACGGCGAGAGGATTTGATGTCATTTGGGTAATTGTGGATCGGCTTACGAAGTCTGCACATTTTGTGCCGGTTAATATAAGTTTTCCGTTGGAGAAGCTGGCAGAGATTTATATTCGGGTGATTGTGAAGTTGCATGGTGTGTCGTCGAGTATTGTGTCGGATAGAGATCTGAGGTTTACGTCAGAATTCTGGAAGAGTTTGCAGGAAGCTTTGGGTACTAATTTGAAGCTGAGTTCAACCTATCATCCACAAACTAATGGTCAGTCAGAGAGGACTATCCAGAGTTTGGAGGATTTGCTGCGGGCTTGTGTGTTGGAAAGAGGTGGTGCGTGGGATACTCATTTGCCATTGATTGAGTTCACGTACAACAACAGTTACCATTCCAGTATCGGGATGGCACCGTTTGAAGCTCTTTATGGTAGGAGATGCAGAACTCTTTTGTGTTGGTATGAGTCGGGTGAGAATGTGGTTTTGGGGCCAGAGATTGTGTATCAGACTACTGAGACAGTTCAGATGGTCCGTGAGAAGATGAAAGCATCTCAGGATAGGCAGAAGATTGTGCATTTAGTGAAGGTGATCACGTGTTCCTGAGAGTTAACCCAATGACTGGTGTAGGTCGTGCGTTGAAGTCCAAGAAATTGGATCCAAAATTTATTGGACCGTATCAGATTTTGCAGAGAGTTGGTGTTGTGGCTTATAAGGTGGCATTGCCGCAGGGGCTTTTGAACTTGCATGACGTGTTTCATTTGTCACTACTTCGGAAGTATGTCGCAGATCCGTCTCATGTGATTCAGAGAGATGAAGTACAATTCCGGGAGAATCTTACTATTGAGACGATGCCGTTGAGGATCGAAGACCGCAAGATGAAGCGAATCAGAGGGAAAGAGATACCTTTGGTGAAAGTGGTCTGGGGAGATGCTGCAGGAGGCAGTGTGACCTGGGAGTTGGAAAGTAAGATGCGGGATGTGTATCTAGAATTGTTTCCATCAGGTATTTTCGAGGACGAAAATAATTAAAGTGGGGGAGAGTTGTAACGCCCATTTTAATTATCTCGTTTTTTTTCTGTGTATTTTATTTGTGGTGTGCCTTCTGTGTTAGGGGTGTGGTTGAGTGCGATATCGTGTAGCCCTTAAGTTGGAATTAATTAATAATTTTGGACTTTGGTATTAATAATAATATTTAGTGATGATAATTTAATTAATAATGGTAATATTATTATTATTAGTATTATTATTATTAATATTATTATTATTAAGTAAATATAAAGAATTGGGATGAGGGGCTGTTTGAGAAATTTGAAAAAAGGAGAAGAAGAACACGTAGGGGGAGAAGAGAAAGAAAAACACGATCAAGAGAAATTTGGAAGGAAGAAGAGCAAGGGAATTGGAGCAAGAAGAAGCTAGAATTTCAGAGTTCATCAGCGGTTCGAGTTATCGAGGTAAGGGGGGGGGGGGAATCGGTTAAAATTGGTAGAGTGCATGAATATTAGGTATAAGGGGATTTCCCTTAACCCCATAGGTTTGATGATTATGTCTTGTATGATGTTGTGATTCTGAGTTTGATGCTGTTATGTTGAATCCATTGCATGTATTGTTTGATTGATTTGGGGGTTTCCGGGTAGTTCGAAGTTCATGCCGAAACTGATTAAACGTGTAGAGCTGACATTTAATCGGGATAAATCGAGGATATATGTGTCGCTTCCGCGAAAATAAGGTGCCGGCAAAACAGAAGAGTCGCCACCTTTCGTTATTTATCCCTTAGAACGGGAAAGGAAACGATCGGAAAAACCTGACGAAAAAGGTATAAGACAAGGTCATCGCAACCATTGTCTGGGTTCGGGAGTCGGTTACGCAAGGGGAAGGTATTAGCACCCCTCACGTCCATCGTACTCGATGGGATCCATGCTTGTTGTGTTTACTGGACGGGTTGGTTTCATCTATCTACCTATCAAGGCTGGCTTAAAAAGAGAAGAAAATGACTCGGCAAAGCGTCGCGCTTTATGCCTACGTATCCTCATTAGAGAATGAGAAATCAGAGTCAACGTAGTTCGAATAACTACGGGTAACGGGGAAGGTGGCTCGCCAATACGTCAGTATTGTGCCTACGTACTCTCAACAGGTATGAGAGATCAGAGCTTACATAGTTCGGGATAATACGGATTACGGGAATTCAGATTCATCTGTTTTATCGAGTAGGGTTAATAAACAGTTCCAGCAGTTGGATGTACGCAGCTCGACCCTTGGAGACTTAAGCGTTACCGTTTACGGTAGAACTGGGAGTTAACAACACTCTTTACTTCAGAAAAGCTTCCTTTGAATTATGGGCCCACGGGGCAAAAAAGTTTGAAGTTTGTTTTCGGTCTTTTACGGAAGAACTGTTTTTTATGGATGTCTGCAACCAACATCGCACTAGAGACTATGACCTGAGAGTGAATGTGTCACATGTCACCCAAAGGGTGCCATACTAAACATCCAGACTGTTGAAAAGAAACTCTCCAACAATCCTTTCTCAGATAGCTTAAGGCTCGTAACGTACGACGTCAGTTAACCTTTATTACTGTATTTTAATTTGTTTTGAGATGAGAAGAGAGAACAGGCTCAACTAAGGGGAGACTATCAAGTCCTAATGTTGTCATGCCAAGGATTCATCCTATGGTTGAGGTTTGAAACAGGGAACTCCTAGAAGTTGTCATGCATAGGTTTCAACCTAAAGTTCTATCATCACTTCCTTATCAAAGGAAATGAGATTCCTATGGGATCATGTCAATAATAAACAGAAACAGATAAAGCATCAGCTTAAACAGTAAACAGTAAACGACTGTAAAATGCATGCAATGCAAGTGAGGGAGGAAACATGTGTGGGGCATCAGCCTCCACAAGCTCATCTCAACCTCAAGCCAGACATGAATAACTATAATCATACAGAAGAAATAACATGCCATCAAGCAAAATATAACTGCAATCATACAGAAGAAATGAAATGCCATCAAGCAAAACACAAACCACATAGGCAAGGGAGCTGGGCTCTACCGAATACCCGCAAGCAAAGCCAAACAGTAAAAATACAAGCAGAGGGAGCAACTAAACCTCTAGTGCAATCGTGCTCCTAGTTTACATCAGTCTAGATATGGACTTATTCTAATGCATCAAGCAAATCACACAAGTCACAGCAATACAGTTGCACAACAAGCAGACGGACAGGAAAAAGAAAGCAGATCAACAGCTTCCACAGCTAAGCCCTCCTCTGACAGCAGTTCAGTCCTCATTCTTTAACTACCCTTCAAGGCTATCATCTTCAATAGCAAGTATCAACTTGCTTCTACAAGCTTTCAATACATCAAACATAAGTATCAACTTATTCTCTCTTCCTCAAGCCCCAGCTCTTCAGTCAATTCCACCTTCAGGCTTCACTCCTAACTGCCAGTCTCAACTTGACTCCTTCGGGCTCTCAATGCATCATCATAAGTATCAACTTATTCTTTATTCCTCAAGCCTCAGCTCTTCACTCAATCTCAATTTGATCTTTTACACAAGTGTCAACTTGTTCTTCAAGCTTCAGCTCTCTCTTCTTTACCATTATTAACTTGGTCCTCTTCATCTGCAAGCTTCAGTTCCTAAAGGTTATCTCCAAATTCAGAGAAGTATCAACTTCATCCTTCAATCTTCTTCAAGTAGGGAACTCCATCCTCTAGCAAGGGAGAAAGATTCATCTATCAAGAGCAAAGTTTGGATGACTGGTAGCAGAGTGAAGACCAAAGGTCACCACTAAGCATCCTATCATCAGAGAAAGGGACCCTCAAAGGTTCTACCAACTTGTAAAGAGCCACACATCCTACCAAAGGAGGGATGAGGCCTTTACAAGGGGACCTTACATCATAGGGAAGAATGGAAGTGATCAACATATTCCATGTTTATGAAGGAAGAGAATCTATCTAGAAGCTCTGCCTACCAAACCCTAATCTTAACCTAATCAACACTACACCAAAAGAAGGGAAGATCCTCACATCCAAGCCTATTCAAGCAATCCAATGCATCTTCAACTTGCCTTTATCATCATCCAAGAACAAGCAAAGCAACACCCTAATCTAAGGGAACTAAAGATGTCAATCTAGTTGAATTAGTGCCTCAGAATCATCTAAAACTAGCACTTAAGCTAAAATCAAGCTAAAATAGAAAACTACCTTGAAAATTCCTACAAAATTTCCTAAGGGACCCTAATTCAATCATGAATCTACCCTACAAAAATCAGAGGTTGAATCATCTACCTAGTCCTAAAAATAAAATCTAAACCACAAGGTATCAACCATAAACCCTAGAAATGGAGCTCTTAAAGGTTTCAACCTAAACTACCACTTATTTTCATCACAAAAATGTGAGAAAAATCTATAGGGATCATGCATATCTATGCTAACCATTCACAAAAATTCAAGGCCAAAATCATCACCACAGGATCAAACCAAATTCCACAATATCAAGCATCAAACATAACTATTTCAATATCAATTAAAATATAAAAATTCCCATAAAATCAGAAAATGCATGAAATAATAATATTTTTTATCTAAAAAATACTAGATCCTATCATGAATCCAATTCAAAAAGAATGGGATCAATTGAGTCATTTTTCCATTTTTTATGATTTTATCAAGAACCATGAATAAAATGAAAAATGATATGAAAATCAACATAAAATAACAAACACGTGGTGCAGGTAGTAAAAGAATTCAGTTCAATTTATGGATTGGGCCATAAGGGGGTGCAGGTATCACTTAATGTCTTAAGCCCACCCAGATCACATTAATGAAATGCATCGTTTCATTAAAGTCAGAGTCCTTCACAAAATTTGAAGCACGCGTGGCCGTTGGATGAGGCTCCCAGTTGTCGCTTCCGCGAAAATAAGGTGCCGGCAAAACAGAAGAGTCGCCACCTTTCGTTATTTATCCCTCAGAACGGGAAAGGAAACGATCGGAAAAACCTGATGAAAAAGGTATAAGACAAGGTCATCGCAACCGTTGTCTGGGTTCGGGAGTCGGTTACGCAAGGGGAAGGTATTAGCACCCCTCACGTCCATCGTACTCGATGGGATCCACGCTTGTTTATGTTTATATGACGGGTTGGTTTACTATCTACCTATCAAGGCTGGCTCAAAAGAAAAGAAAATTGACTCGGCAAAGCGTCGCACTTTATGCCTACGTATTCTCATCAGAGAATGAGAAATCAGAGTCAACGTAGTTCGGTCTACTACGGGTTACGGGGAAGGTGGCTCGCCAATACATCAGTATTGTGCCTACGTACTCTCATCAGGTATGAGAGATCAGAGCTTACGTAGTTCGGGATAATACGGATTATGGGGGTTCAGATTCATTTGTTTTATCGAGTAGGGTTAAACAGCAGTTCCAGCAGTTAGGGACAAAGCCTGTTTGCGGTGGCGCTGAAGTTTAATGACACTCTTTTCTTCAGAAAAGCTTTCCTTTGAATTATGGGCCCACGGGGCAAAAAGGTTTGAAGTTTGTTTTCTGTCTTTTACGAAAGAACTGTTTTTTATTGTGTTTGCAATTTCAATCGCACTAAAGACTATGACCTGAGAGTGAATGCGTCGCATGTCACCCAAAGGGTGCCATACTAAACATCCAGACTGTGGTAAAGAAACTCTCCCACAATCCTTTCTCAGATAGCTTAAGGCTCGTAACGTACGGAAGAAATCATTCATGATTACTGTATCTTAAGCTGTTTTGAGATGAGAAGAGAACAAGCTCAACTACGGGGAGACTATCAAGTCCTACTGTTGTCATGCCAAGGATTCATCCTATGGTTGAGGTTTGAACAGGGAACTCCTAGAAGTTATCATGCATAGGTTTCAACCTAAAGTTCTATCATCACTTCCTTATCAAAGGAAGTGAGAGTCCTAAGGGATCATATCAATGATAAACAGAAATAGATAAAGCATCAGCTTAAACAGTAAACAGATATACAGTAAAATGCAGGCAATGCAAGTGAGGGAGGAAATGTGTGTGGGGCAACAGCCTCCACAAGCTCATCTCAACCTCAAGCCAGATATGAATAACAGTAATCATACAGAAGAAATAACAACATGCTATCAAGAAGAAAATAAAATGCTGTCAACGATATCATGATGAGTTGACCTTGGAATCATCCTTATAGCATCTCAATGTATCAATCCATGATCACATGGCTCTTGGATTAGGTCTCAACCTTGTTCAAATCATCAGTTGACCTAGGGTTGACCCAGTCAAACCCTAACTGCACCACTCATGGCTGAGTCTTCTTAATCTTGCATAATGACCTATCTAGGCCTCATGATGGCTTTCAAGACATCTCATGAGCTCTCTCAAGGCTTCAAGTCCACATTCTTGGCTTCAGAATCATCTGAGGAGCTCCCACAACTCTCAAGTTAGGAGGCACACACTCTTGGTTTCAACCACTCTCTCTGAGGATCTTTTGACTTCTCTGACAAGGATATCAACCCTTAAACACTTGAATAACCTTCTTGGCTAGCTTCATAGTCTTATGTAGCCCTTGATTGGTAATCATACCTCTTGATCTCCTGCATACATGTCAATGAAATGCAAATGATAATGCTAGTGTGAATGAAATGAAACACAAGCTAGGTAAAGAAATGTTGGTCAAATTTTGGGGTGCAACAGCTGCCCCTATTCAAACGGCTTGAACCTGACTGGGTGAGAAGCGAACGACTCTCAACCAATCGAGGTGCGAGATGGTTGAATACCGACAAACCCGGAAATTTGCCAACTGCACAAGTACACGATACTCTGATGGGAACAAATCTTCAAAAACTGAAATATTAGCTGCACGGCAACTAGCTGGGGAATTGGTCACACGGTAACCGGTGATACATGGTCAATCATGCCGTCAGGCATCAAGACCCCTCGGGACTCATCAGGTCAACAATCAAGTTAATCACGCCATCGGGCATTCAAATAGGACTTCCGGGCATCAGCCGGACTTCATCAGTAAGTCGGGAATAGAATTCTCGGTCAATCATGAACCAATCGGGGATATCCAAACTTCTACCATCAGGCACTCTGCTTCAGCTGAGAGAACTGCTTCGTTAACACGGTTGGACTTCAATCATCAAGTCTTCGAGGGAAGTTTCAACTTCGCTGTTCAGAAACCTGCTGGGGATGACACATCTCCGCTGGGGATTCTGGAGAACTATCAAGTAACTCTGCTTCGGGGATCCATAAATCATTCTGGGTGAGTCATCTCTTCTGGGGAAATCAAGAATCGTCTTGAACATATAACTCTGTGGGGACTTCAAGAATCATCCTGGACTAATAACTCTGCTGGAGATTTCAGGAATCATCCCAAGCAAACACTCTGCCGGGGATTTCAGGAATCATCCTGAGCGGCTCTAAGCATCAACTTGAGCAACCCTCTCTGGCGACTTCACAGGGGATTTTAAGAATCATCTTAAGCAAACGACTTCGCTGGGGAAAATTCAAGAATCATCTTGGGCAAACGACTCTGCGGAGGAACACCTGCAAAACAAGAACGGTAACGACCTATCTCATGTTTAGTATGCATATGCTTTGACAACGGCGCAATGCTCCACACGGTGGAAATGCTATGCGTTTATGATAAATGTTATGCAATCATGCAAAATGCTGCGACCCCGTCAGCAAAATAAATGCTGAAGGGAGAACCCTCCTGTCAAGGAGAAAGAACCACTCTGGTGGGGAGGAGGAGTCATCCTGCCGAGGAGAAAGAACCACACCAATCTCAATTGGACTCCGCATGGGGGAAGCAAACTTCAGCCGACTGCTGCAGGGGAATGAAACTCTACGAGAATCTGGACCTGCTGCGGAAAGCGATGTCAATCACGGAAATAAACTGCACGGCCTTCACGGCTAACCTTTCTGGAGATAACGACTCCGGTGGGGAAATACGGCGTCAAATATTCAACACTCTACTGGGGAAAACCAATCATGGCCCGAACTGCTTTCCAAGGACTCGACTCTCTTGGGGAACTGCCAACTCGGCTGAGGAAGAAGGAATCATCCTGCTTACAGGGGAGCGTACAACTCTGTGGGGAATTTCAATTCTGCCGGAGACTTCAGTCTGGAACTCCCAATTGCTGCACCCTTCAGACTCAGCTAGGGAGATGACGACCCTTCGGGGTGTATCTGATTGGGGAGAGAATCCTCTCTGCCTGGGGAGACATATCAATGCTTGACGATCTTACGTTCAGACTCTGCGGGGAGAGGCTGCTGAACTTTACTGGAGAAGAAGGAATCATCCTGCTTGGGGATGCGCACGGCGCACTGTCTGGTATATGCTGCACCTACAACAACATAAACAACAGACAAGATACCCTTCTCAAAGGGACCTATCAAGGTTATCATCTTGTGACAATGTTCGAGTAATTCATTGTTTCAACAATCAGTGGCCTAGGCCAGTAAGTTTATGTATACGTATTTTATCAAAAACATCGGCGTTCTTTTTCGCAAACAAAACAGATAAATGCTAAACAAACAAACAAATTTGCTAAATAGTATACATTTTATTGATAACGAACCCCTGAATGGGTAAAAATGTTTTACAACAGATGCAAGCTCCTGGAATGAGGAGGCTGCGCGAATATAAACATAAATATACATCAGTATATACAAATGTCGGCAATGAGGCGTAGACGAACACCATGAGTTGATCCCTCTATGACCCACTCGACTTCGATACTTCTCCGACGCTTCAGCTTCAGAAGAGATTGATTCAGATAAACGGCCCTCAGGTCTTCCAAACCACTAAACAATGAAAGTCCACACGCGGACCGCAGTCATTTGCTTTTTCAAATCCCTAACTTTTTCCTGAATCGCCCTTTCGGGTTTTCGATTCACTGGGATACCCTTTTTTGCCAAAGTCTCCCTTCCAGGTTTTCGACTTTGCGGGTGTACATTTTTTTCTTTATATCCCTGATTTTTTCCCAAACCTTTTTCCTTTTTTATGGTTTGCTGGGATTCCCCATTTTTTCCTGGATGCTCTTTTTCTTTTCAGCGGGTCGTTCTTTAAGCAAAGTATTTTTTAACTGCGTCCGCGTTCACCGGGGATGCAAAATCTTCACCATCCATCGTGGATAACAACAAAGCACCTCCCGAGAAGACCTTGCTGACGACGTACGGACCTTCGTAATTGGGAGTCCACTTGCCCCGGTGATCGGAGTGTGGAGGAAGAATCTTCTTCAGGACGAGATCACCCGTCTGAAAGCTTCTAGGACGCACCTTCTTATCATAAGCTTTCTTCATTCGGCTTTGGTACAGACGACCATGTGCAATCGATGCTAACCTCTTCTCGTCCATCAGGCTGAGTTGGTTCAGTCGGTTCTTAATCCATTCTGCCTCATCGAGTTTCACGTCAATCAAAACTCGCAAAGAAGGGATCTCCACTTCTAAGGGTAAGACAACCTCCATACCGTACACTAAGGAGAAAGGAGTTGCCCCGGTTGACGTACGTACCTTCGTACGATAACCGTGCAGTGCAAATGGCAACATCTCGTGCCAATCTTTGTAGGTCACAACCATCTTCTGAACAATCTTCTTTATGTTCTTATTGGCCGCTTCAACGGCGCCGTTCATCTTCGGCCGGTAAGGAGATGAGTTGTGGTGTTCAATCTTGAAACTCTGGCACAGCTCCTTCATCATCTTGTTATTCAGATTCGAACCATTATCAGTAATGATCCGCTCGGGAATTCCGTAACGACAGATGATATCCCTCTTTATGAACTTAGCCACCACCTGCTTGGTCACATTAGCATACGAGGCTGCCTCCACCCACTTGGTGAAGTAGTCGATAGCTACTAGAATGAAGCGATGACCGTTAGATGCAGTGGGCTCGATCTTGCCTATCATGTCGATGCCCCACATGGAGAACGGC
Organism: Lathyrus sativus; assembly: GCA_963859935.3. Lineage (NCBI taxonomy): Eukaryota > Viridiplantae > Streptophyta > Magnoliopsida > Fabales > Fabaceae > Lathyrus > Lathyrus sativus. The sequence continues at coordinate 553,707,339 of OZ012738.1, read as the reverse complement.
CACGGGGAGGACATGACATTCAACGGGCACGGCGGCACATGAATCTTATCAGCATAAATCTGGCATTTATGACATCTCTTCGCGAATTTGAAGCAATCAGACTCCATCGTCAGCCAGTAGTATCCTGCTCTCAGGATCTTTCTCGTCATAGCATGCCTGCTGGCATGCATACCAAATGTGCCTTCATGGACCTCTTCCATGAGCACTACCGCTTCTTTCTCATCTACACATCTGAGTAGCACGAGATCGTGGTTTCTTTTATACAAAACTCCATCAGGATTGAGATAAAAATTTCCAGACAGCCTCCTCAGAGTCTTCTTATCCTGGGTTGACGCTCCCGCAGGATATTCCTTAGTCATAAGGAAAGTCTAGATATCATGGAACCATGGCTTGCCGTCAGAGGCTTCCTCGATCGCAAAGACGAAAGCAGGTCTATCAAGACGAGAAAGGACAATTCTTGGAGCTTCATTCCAAAAATTAACTTTATACATCAAAGCCAACGTGGCTAACGCATCAGCCATCTGGTTTTCAGCCCTGGGCACATGATGGAGTTCCACTCGATCAAAGAATGAAAGCAGCCTTCTGGCATAGTTCATGTACGACACCAAATTCGATTGACGAGTCTCCCACTCCCCTTTAATCTGGTTAATCACAAGCGCTGAGTCACCATATACGTCTAGGTTCTTGATTCTCAAATCAATTGCTTCTTCTAGACCCATGATGCAAGCCTCATATTCCGCTTCATTATTGGTGACCGGAAACGTCAGTCTCGCAGTGAACGGGATGTGGGATCCATGGGGAGTTGTGATGATCGCCCCAATGCCACTTCCGTAAGAATTAACCGCCCCATCAAATATCAATTTCCACTGGGATTTCCTATCTGGCCCCTCGTCGGGCAACGGTTCATCGCAATCTTTCGCTTTAAGAAACATGATATCCTCATCAGGGAATTCAAATTTCATCGGCTGATAATCTTTGATCGGCTGTTCGGCAAGGTAATCAGACAATACGCTTCCCTTAACGGCCTTCTGGGAAACATACTGAATATCATATTCCGTCAACACCATTTGCCATCTGGAAATCCTGCCCGAAAGCGCTTGCTTCTCGAAGACGTACTTGATCGGATCCATCTTCGAAATTAGCATGGTGGTGTGGTTAAGCATGTACTGTCGTAAATGTTTGGCAGCCCAGGCTAGTGCACAACACGTTTTCTCCAGCATCGAGTAACGAGATTCACAATCTGTGAACTTTTTACTCAAGTAGTAAATGGCATGCTCCTTTATGCCCGTCTCGTCGTGCTGACCGAGAACACACCCCATACTATTCTCAAGAACTGTCAAGTACATGATTAATGGTCGTCCGGCCACTGGGGGTATCAAGATTGGAGGCTCCTGCAGATACTGTTTTATCTTATCAAATGCCTTCTGGCAATCCTTGTTCCAGATAATCTCCTGATCTTTCTTTAGCAGTTTGAACATCGGTTTACACGTGGCCGTGAGCTGAGAAATAAACCTTGCAATGTAGTTTATTCTTCCCAGGAAACCACGAACTTCTTTTTCTGTTTTTGGCACTGGCATTTCTTGTATCGCTTTAATCTTCGCAGGATCAACCTCGATGCCTCTTTCACTCACGATAAACCCCAGTAACTTTTCGGACCGTACTCCGAAAGTAAACTTGTTAGGATTCAGCCTCAACCTGAACTTCCTAAGCCTCTCAAAAAGCTTCAGCAAATTGACCAGATGTCCCTCCTCCGTTTGGGACTTCGCAATCATGTCATCAACATAGACTTCAATCTCATGATGAATCAGGTCATGAAACAAAGTAACCATTGCTCACTGGTAAGTGGCCCCTGCGTTCTTCAGACCGAAAGGCATTACCTTGTAGCAAAATGTTCCCCAAGGAGTAATAAACGTAGTTTTCTCCATGTCCTCCGGCGCCATCTTGATCTGGTTGTAACCGGAGAAGCCATCCATGAACGAAAACACGGAGAACTGAGCTGTATTGTCGACCAACACATCAATATGAGGCAGCGGGAAATCGTCTTTAGGGCTCGCCCTATTCAAATCCCGATAATCGACGCACATTCGTACCTTACCGTCCTTCTTCGGTACAGGCACTATGTTGGCGACCCACGGAGGGTAAGTAGTGACCGCTAAGAAGCCAGCATCAAGCTGTTTCTGCACTTCTTCTTTGATCTTAACGGCCATATCTGGTCGTGTCCTCCTAAGCTTCTGCTTAACGGGAGGACAATCTTCTCGCAGCGGCAAGTGGTGGACCACGATGTCAGTGTCAAGTCCGGGCATATCTTCGTATGACCAAGCAAAGACGTCACTATACTCTCTCAGCATCTCGACCAATCTCTACTTGACATCGCTCTGCAATGCAGCCCCTATCCTGACGTTCCTGAATAGTTCTTCAGAACCCAGATTCACAATCTCGGTCTCCTCCTCATGAGGCAGAATAACTTTCTCTTCTTGTTTCAACAAGCGGACCAACTCTTCAGGAAGGTCTTCGTCTTCATCAATCTCTTCTTCGGCTTGATATATCGGGCAATCGAAGTCGAAGTGAGTCGTAGAAGGTCCAGAGTCGATGTCATCTGCTATGTGGATCCTGCAATAATAAGGGTTAAGCTTAAAACAAGGATATGCAGGTTAGCACAAACCCCATTGTCATTTTATTGTTTTTCAAAACAAATATAAAACAGGAATAACAGGGATCACAACATTTGAATACGAAGAAAAACGCCTTTTGATTTATTGATAAAATGCATGTACATAATCAAACGAGGCCCTGACAATAAAACCACTATGCCCCGGGTAGGACATAGGGTTGCACAATGATTGGAAAAAGTAAATCATTACTCTTCGCTTGTCATCTGGATGATATCCTTGACGGACCAGTTAGTAAGGCCCTCGCCTGGCTTGCTTGGCTGGATCCAAGAGTCTAGGTCACAGTCGCTATCTCCGCTGTCTTCAGACACCGCGTTGATGCTTTCAAATATCACCCCGCCACTGGTAAACTGGATCGGCCCTCTACCTCGCGATGCACTGCTGGAAGAGGAGGCTTCAGCCGCAGGAGAATATCCCAACCCAAACTTGTCTTGCTTGTTAGGTATCTCCAAAATTCGCCCCCAGCCTGGGGCAGATCCGGCTTGGACGAAGGCCCGGGCTTCCTTGAACGAAGAGAGAGTCATCTCTGGCTTTTCAGTGACTACAGGAGCTACGTCCTTGACTTTAACAGCTTCGAACGCTTGGCATAGGGTTTCGTGGATTTCCCCATCCATCTCAACATACTTAAAGGACGACAAATGGCTCACCATTATATCTTCCTCGCCGCAAACGGTCACGATACTACCTCCGACAGCATACTTGAGTTTCTGGTGCAACGTGGAGGTCACGGCACCTGCGGAATGGATCCATGGCCGGCCCAAGAGACAGCTGTAGGAAGGCATGATGTCCATAATGTAAAAGATTGCGTCGAACGTTTCCGGCCCGACTTGGATTGGCAGGGTCACCTCCTCGAAAACATGGCGTTTGGTTCCGTCGAACGCTTTCACAACCAGATCACTGGGTGTGCAAATCACTTTGCGAGTATCCAACTTCATCAATGCCTTCTTCGGAAGAACATTGAGCGACGACCCAGTGTCTACCAGCACATGAGACATAATCGTTCCCCTACACTCTATCAAGATGTGCAGGGCGCTATTGTGGTTCCTCCCCTTTGGCGTCAGCTCTAGGTCAGTGAACCCTAACCCATTTCCAGCATTTACGTGGCTACGACCTCTTCCAGCTGATTTACCGATATTTCCAGCGGTACATATGCGGCGTTCAACACCTTCAGCAGCGCGTTGCGGTGTGCTTCAGAACACAGCAACAGGTTCAGGATGGAAATCTTCGAGGGTGTCTGATGGAGATGATCCACGATCTTGTAGTCACTCTTTTTAATTAACCTCATGAATTCCTCGGCGTCTTTAACAAGTAAGTCTTTTTCTGCCCCACGCGGGATTTCTTCAATGACTTTACTCTTACCTTTATCAGTTGCATCAGCTCTGTCCGCTTTATCTGCCACGACCTCAGGTGGTGCAAACACTCTTCCGCTGCGAGTAATACCACTGATTCCCGCAAGGTTCTCCACAGACGACCCAAACGGTTCTAGTTCCAACTTCTGTCCGTTGCAGTAGACTTCAGCCCCGTAATGCCACGGGACAACATTGGTGCTTTCGAACGGTATTGGCCCTACTTTGGTGATGGTAATCGTTGGCGGCCTGGGTGCAGAAATAGTTATCGTCTGGCGAGGGATGGTGATGGTGGCGACCTCATCATCTTGCTTCAGCACTACCTCTCCTGATCCACTTTCGGCCCTCCGGCTAAACTGTAAAATCCCTTCAGTCATCAGACTTTGAATCCCCTCTATCAACTGTTCACATCCATCAGGACTTGTCGCACAGCCCATACACAGTTCTCCGCAACCTAGGAAGAAACCTCTTTTCATCAGCTTAGCTTTAACGAAGCTAAGCGGTGTCTTCAGATCTCTGACGTCAGTCAACAAATCTAAACCCTCATCTTCAATAATGGCGTTTACTCCACCTCCCCTATGATTCGGCATAGGGTTCTTCGTGACGTTTGGCACATTATCTGAGAAGTTGATGATCTTAGCGTCCACCATGTCCTGCACCTTATGCTTGAAGGCTTTGCAATTTTCTATTGTGTGGCCTGGTGCCTCTGAGTGAAACTCACAAGTTGCATTCGCGTCATAACCTGGCGGAGGTGCCCCTGTCAAGGGAGCCAAGGTTCTCTTATGGATCAACTGTAGCTGAAGCAAAGTCTGTAACAGTTGCGCGTACGACATAGGTGGTGTCTCGAGGTGACGGCTCGACAGAGGTGCCCGATTCTGATACTTTCTGTACCCCTGTTGATTCTGTTGCTGCTGCTGTGGTTGTTGAACTGCCGGGATAGTTATGCTGGCCACCTACTGGTGAAGGCCTTTACCCTTCCTTCGAGCGTTGGTCACGACACTCGTTTCTCCTTCCTGTCTTTTGCCACCATAAGGTTTCTTTCCGCCTCCTCCAGCTGAGGATGACTCACCTTGAATTTTCCCGAGTTTGATCCTATTTTCAATGTGCTCACCCGTGATAATGAGATCGGAGAAGGTTCCAGACATACCGCTGACCAATTTCTCATAATAAACTCCTGGGAGGGTGGCTACGAACATCTGCACAAGCTCACGTTCAACCATCGGCGGCTGAACCCGGGCTGCCAACTCACGCCACCGTTGGGCGTATTCCTTAAACCCTTCGTTGTTCCTTTGCGACAAATTCTGCAGTTGGACTCAGTTCGGGGCCAAGTCGCTGTTATATTGGTAGTGGTGCACAAACGCTTCAACAAGGTCTTTCCACGTGCGCACACTAGTAGGCTCCAGACTCATGTACCACTCGAGGGATGGCCCGGACAGATTGTCCTGAAAAAAGTGCATCAGCAACTTCTCGTCCTCAGAATGAGCGGACATTTTCCAGTAATATGATCTCAGGTGGACGCGAGGGCAAGTGGTGCCCTTATACTTTTCAAAGTCAGGTACCTTGAACTTGGGAGGCACCTTGAAATCAGCAATCAGTCCCAACTTGGACATATCAACGCCCAGGGTGTTCTGGTTCTCGATATTCCTCATCTTATCCTCGAGTGCTTTGAACCTTAGCCGTGCTTCAGCAGTCAGCTCCCCTTCAGCACCTCTCTGAGAGAACACATCGTCTTGACGGTCTTCTAACCACGGTTGAGGCCCAAGCAGATTTCCAACACCCGCATTACCGTTGCCCAGCCCAACATTGACGTTAGCTTCAAAATTTCCATTACCGACGCCCGTCGTATTGCCATTGAGTCCCATGTTAGCTATCACATTGTCGTTGGCACTGCCATTCCCCCCGATCACGGGGACGCCATTCTGAGGAGTTTCAACTGGTGGAGGGGTAGGCACGGTCCCGCCATGAAGTACGCCATTGCTATCAACCCTTGAAATCAGAGGCTGAACCAAGGTTCTGAGCTGATCCTGGCCATTGGCGACTGCTTGCATGAGCTCCATGAAGCGGTCCATTCTTTCGCGGAGTTCCTGAACATCAGTTTGCACTTGCTCCATGATTCTGGTTTGATTTGCTCTGGTCGGATAGCGGTGGATAGGTCTCTGATCAATCCTGGAACAACCTGAAAACACAAAAGGGTTAGGAAAAACGACAAAGTGCTCGTTATGCAAATGCTTCATGCAAATGCAAACGTGTGTCTGTGCGTTAGGGAGATTTCCCCCGATCCTAGTGCCTGAGTGCTAGTGCTGATAATAAGAAGTCCGAGTCCAGTCATGGAAATAACATCTCATATATAAAGAAAGCCCATCAAGGCGGTACACAACGTTAGTGAGTACAAGATGAATCAATGGCATGACCTCAACCAACAAGCCTGGTGATGGTCAGCATACAACGATGATCAAACAAAAGGAATACAAATATAGTCAAGTACGGCCACGGGCGCGAAACTCTTCTAACAACCCCTTCGTTTCCGGATGATCAGGACGAGTGAGTAACCCTTCGACGAGTAGCTCCCTCTGCATAATGGTGTATTGAAGACCTTCGACCGAATCTTCCCATGCTCCTTCGCCGAAACAATCTTCTAGCTTCCGTTTCTTGGATTCAAACATCAATTTGCTCTCCTTCAGGTTAGCAAGAGCTTTGTTGAGCTGCCCTTCAGCGGCGTATCTGCGAGCGGTTTCTTCATCAAACCTCTTCTCACTAGCCTTCACCTGGGCATTCAGCTTGGAGATCTGTTGCATCAGCTTATCCTCCCGCTCTTTCCTGTTGGCTAGGGAGGCCTTCCAGTGCTGATTGAACTTGGATATCCTCCGATACGCTTCGTCCAAGTGCTGCTTCTTCGTGGCCAGTACATCGTTGACAGCTTTGAAGTCTCGACCCATGCGCTCACACTCAGCTATCTGCTTAGTCAAGTCTGTCCCCAGCTGGTTCACCAGCTCTGTTTGCCTCTTGAAGGAATAAATGGCGTTGTTTCTCTCGCTTCTGAGTTGTGCCAATTCTTTCTCCAGTTCTTCATTTGCCCTCTTCAATTCATCTCGCTCAGCTAATACCTGATTATGCTGCTGAATGGGCACGGTAGTAGGCTCTTCAATCACTGGAGGGCTTTCTGGCTTGGCAGGAAGAAACGACATCCCTATAGCATCTGCTCTGGCTCTGATCCACGTCACATACGGAGGGTAGGCTTGGCTATTGCTTCTCCCCAGCAATGGTTTTCCTCTCTTACTGACACCATTCCAGGCGCGCTGAAGCTTAGATAACAGATCCCCCTCTAGAAGACCGGTGAGGTACAGAGATTCCTGCACCTCTTCATCCTTCGGCGGAGCTCTCAAAGCATAAGCGAACTGTCGGACCAGCAAAGATGGATTGTAGTTTATACAGCCCTTCCTGCCTATCAAAGGCACGTTCGGAAACCCGCTGCAGCTGAAAATAATCTCGGTACCCAACCTATCTCTGTCAAACCAGTCAATATCCTCCACTGATAGACTCATCAAACGCTCGGACCACTCAGATGTGGCTGCAGACAAAACAAAGGGACCCCTCTTGGGTAGGTGACTATCAAGCCATTTATAAAGCAGGGGCACACAGCACGAGACATTCTTACCTCTTCTGTTATCGTTTTTGTAGTGGATAGAATGGTAGACATCTCCTATCAAGGTAGGGACTGGATTCCCTGATGCAAAGATGCGAAATGCGTCGAAGTCTACAAAGTCAGGCATATTGGGGAACAGAATGATGTCATATATGCACAGAGCGAGAATGGCGTTGAACACGACCCAACATCCGTCTTTGGCGCACTACTGAACTTTTCCCACTAAGAATTGCAAGGAGAAACCAGGAACCTTATTCCAACTAGACAATACCAACTCGGAGGCATCCAGATGAAGTGACGGAGCTAGACCAGCCAGATTAGGCTCAGCATCCATATGAACAAAAGGCATCTGCCTCTTGATAGGCACACCTAACAAATCAGCGTATTCCTCTAGCGTGGGTGCGAGAACAAAATCCTGGAAAGTAAAGCATCTCAACGGAGGGTCGTAGAACTGCAGCAGAGCGTGCAACCCATTCAACTCGAACGCAGAAGGTTTACGAACCAAACTGAGCAATTTGCCGTAAGATTTTCTGAACTCATCTCTCACAGAATCATCTGCTAAAGCAATCAAACTAGTCAGCTGAACCACATCAGGGGCAGGGAGCTTGTAAGCCACGGTCTTCCTCAGAGAACCCATAATAATACAATAGGAGGCAAAAAATCCTGGATCGGGGAAAACGGTACCTGCAACACAGACACACGTTAATGAAATGCAAATGGGTATGCAAAACAATGTAAAATGCAATCATGCAGCAGGAGATCAAGGCAACTGTGCTGTGAAGATTCTGTATCAACAAAACCATAATGCCGCTCTGTCAAGAACAACCACTATATCTGATGAGAAGAAAACCCTGGTATCGGACCACAAATATGCTCTGTCAAGAACACACACACATAGGACCATCAATCTGCTCTGTCAAGAACAAACATCTGATAATAAGGACCTCTGATACAGGACCATCAATCTGCTCTGTCAAGAACAAACATCTGATAATAAGGACCTCTGATACAGGACCAAAAATCTGCTCTGTCAAGAACAAACATATATCTGATGATGAGACCCTCTGATCCCAATTATAAACCTGCTCTATCAAGAACAAATACACATCTGATGATAAGATCCTCTGATCCCAATCAAAGACCTGCTCTGTCAAGAACAATCATATATCTGCAGATGAGATCCTCAAATCCCAACAAAACTGATCAACTATCAAGAAAACCAGGTGGTCTGAAGGTCAAAGTTTCCTGCAATAAACCCAACCCTGCTCACAGGTATGGACCTAAACTGACTCAAGTTCGGCATCCTATACGGTCATCAGCGTCACAGACATTCAAGAGGGGTGATACGATACCCAAAAGGTGTGGCATCACCAGCTCATGAAGCGGCCTCACTCGGCTGAATCCCAAATGATCGGTCCCCAGAGTCGAAGATCCTCCAAACCAACAACCCCCTCAACCCAAAGGGTTGAAAAAGAAGTCAACCGGGAGAACCTCGTATAAGCGTGGATTTCATGAGACACTAGTGCCTGCCAAGCAAGCACGCGCCCACTAATTTCCACAACTAATGCTATGTTCACTCAAGCCTGGGTCTGGCTTCTCACTCATCAGAATGCCCCTCCCACAACAGCACAGATAATCATATCATACTGAAAATAAAGTGTGGGAAATAAAATGCGATAAATAAACACAACCCAATAAGTAATCATACAAGCGCTAGGATTGACTCTCGCAGGGGACGTTGGATCCCCAAACTGACTCGCATATGGGACGTTGGATCCCAGGAAACTATCAAGTCCCCAGCAGATTCGCCAGCTGCTGGGGATGACCCAGACAGCTAGGAAGAAAATCCAAGGCGAGACTCGAATAGGGAACCATCGCAATCCCCAGCAGAGTCGTCAGCTTTCGCTTCCGCGAAAATAAGGTGCCGGCAAAACAGAAGAGTCGCCACCTTTCGTTATTTATCCCTCAGAGCGGGAAAGGAAACGATCGGAAAAACCTGACAAAAAAGGTATAAGACAAGGTCATCACAACCGTTGTCTGGGTTCGGGAGTCGGTTACGCAAGGGGAAGGTATTAGCACCCCTCACGTCCATCGTACTCGATGGGATCCACGCTTGTTTATGTTTATATGACGGGTTGGTTTACTATCTACCTATCAAGGCTGGCTCAAAAGAAAAGAAAATTGACTCGACAAAGCGTCGCACTTTATGCCTACGTATTCTCATCAGAGAATGAGAAATCAGAGTCAACGTAGTTCGGCCTACTACGGGTTACGGGGAATGTGGCTTGCCAATACATCAGTATTGTGCCTACGTACTCTCATCGGGTATGAGAGATGAGAGCTTACGTAGTTCAGGATAATACGGATTACGGGGGTTCAGATTCATCTGTTTTATCGAGTAGGGTTAAACAGCAGTTCTAGCAGTTAGGGACAAAGCCTGTTTGCGGTGGCGCTGAAGTTTAACGATACTCTTTTCTTCAGAAAAGCTTTCCTTTGAATTATGGGCCCACGGGGCAAAAAGGTTTGAAGTTTGTTTTCTGTCTTTTATGAAAGAACTGTTTTTTATTGTGTTTGCAATTTCAATCGCACTAAAGACTATGACCTGAGAGTGAATGCGTCGCATGACACCCAAAGGGTGCCATACTAAACATCCAGACTGTGGAAAAGAAACTCTCCCACAATCCTTTCTCAGATAGCTTAAGGCTCGTAACGTACGGAAGAAATCATTCATGATTACTGTATCTTAAGCTGTTTTGAGATAAGAAGAGAACATGCTTAACTACGGGGAGACTATCAAGTCCTACTGTTGTCATGCCAAGGATTCATTCTATGGTTGAGGTTTGAACAAGGAACTCCTAGAAGTTATCATGCATAGGTTTCAACCTAAAGTTCTATCATCACTTCCTTATCAAAGGAAGTGAGAGTCCTAAGGGATCATATCAATGATAAACAAAAACAGATAATGCATCAGCTTAAACAGTAAACAAATATACAGTAAAATGCATGCAATGCAAGTGAGGGAGGAAATGTGTGTGGGGCAACAACCTCCACAAGCTCATCTCAACCTCAAGCCAGATATGAATAACAGTAATCATACAGAGGAAATAACAACATGCTATCAAGCAGAATATAAGTAATTGTAATCATACAGAAGAAAATAAAATGCTGTCAAGCAAAACAAACCACATGGGCAAGGGAGCAGGGCTCTACCGAATACCCGCAAGCAAATCCATACAGTAACAATACAAGCAGAGGGAACAACTCAACATCTAGTGCAATCATGCTCCTAGATTACAGTCAGTCTAATCATTGACTTATTCTAATGCATCAAGCAAGTCAAACAAGGCACATCAGCACAGAAAAGAAAACAGACAAGAAAGCAGCTTAACCCCTCTCTTCCAATTCCAAGCTTCAGCTCTTCTGACAGCAACCCAGTCTTCAGACTTCAATCACCCTTCAAGGCTATCAGCTTCACTGGCAAGTATCAACTTGCTTCTCCAGGTTTCAACCCATCAACATAAGTTTCAACTTATCCTCCTTCTTCAAGCTTCAGCTCCTCAGTCAATTCCACCTTCAGGCTTCACTTCTAACTACAAGTATCAAATTGATTCCTTCAGGCTCTCAATGCATCAGTGTAAGTGTCAACTCATCTTTTATTCCTCAAGCCTCAGCTTCACACTCAATCTCAATTGAATCCTCTTCACAAGTATCAACTTAGTCTTCAAGCTTCAGCTCTCTCTGCTTCACCAGTATCAACTTGGTCTTCTTCATCTACAAGCCTCAGCTTCTCAGAGTAATCCTCAATCATATGGGAGTGTCAACTTCATCCTTCAATCTTCTTCAAGCCTCAGCTCTCCCCTCAATCTTCATTGAATCTTCAAGTGTCAACTTGGTCTTCAAGCTCTTCAAGCTTTAGCTGCAATGGCAATGCTTAAGGAATCATCCTCTTCCACACTCTTCAGTGAAGTCCTCATCTTCAAACTCAAGTCCAACATCTTTCAAGATACTCAAACCAGGAGACAATTGATTTAACAGGATGATGGGAAATGATAAACAGCTTACTGACAACCAAAGGAAGCCTGTAAGGGTTCATCATTATGAGAGACTGGTTCCCTCAAAGTTCTACTTTCCAGATAAAGCCACTCATCCTTCCAAAGGAGGGATGTGAATATCTGAGAAGGACTTTTAGTCATTGGGAGGAATGGAAGCACAAGATGCTTTCCATATTTGTGAAAGAAATCATTCTAACTATAAGGCTCTCCCTATGTTTCCTATCTCTTAAATCTTCATCAGACACCTTCATGCACAAGCAATTCCTAGCTCCAAGCAACTTCAAGCAACTTCAAGCATCCTCACCTTGTCTTTAACTTGTCTTCAATCTCAACCAAAGGCAAACAAAGCAAAAACCCTAATCTAAGGGGACTAAGGAAGTTAAACTAGTAGAGTTAGTGCCCTAGAATCATCTAAAACTAGCACCTAACCTAAAATCAAACAAAAATAGAAAACGATCTTATTAATTTCTACAAAAATTCCTAAGGGAACCTAGGTCAATCATGACTCTACCATATTAATTTCAGACACCAAATCATCAATTTAGACCTAGAAATAAATTCCACACTATGAGGTATCAAACTTAAACCCTAAAAGGAAGCACCTAAATATCAATCTAGAAAGCACCTCTATTTTCATCACAAAAATGTGAGAAAAATGCTACGGGAGAATATATGTCTAACCTAATCACACACAAAAAATTAGGATCAAAATCATCACCATATGATCACACAAAATTCCACAAAATTATGTATCAACCATAACCATTTTAATATCAATTAAAATGTAAAATTCCCATTAAATCATAAAATACATGAAATGAAAATATTTTTTCTCTAAAAAATATTAGACTCAATCACGAGTAAAATGCAAAAAGAATGGGATTAATTGGATTAATTTTCAATTTATTATGAATTTTCCAAGAACCATGGATAAAAATGAAAAATTAAAGAAAATCCAAATAAAAATGACCACACGCGCGGTGCAAATAGAAATAAAACACAGTTCAAACCATGGGTTGGGCCATCAGGGGGTGTGAATAGCAGCTATTTCACTAAGCCCAGAACTACTGAATAAATGAAACGGTGTGTTTCATTATCAGAATTCCTTCACAAACTAAGCTTAAAACGTGGCCGTTGGATGAGCCTCAAAATCCAAGTCAAAACAAGATCTGATGGTCCCAGAATCATCTCCTACCTTTCAAACCTCTGCAACTTCGCGCCCAGCTCCGGCCACCACCGGTGGTGCTCCGGTCACCTTCCTCAACCCTAATTCTCTCTACAGGCCTCCATTCCAAGAGGTCAAAACATGAATCTTGTCCCAAATCTTGTCACGAGTTCAACCATACCCTTTATTCAACCTAAATCCTCAATATTTACCATATCCAAATCTCAACCGAAAATGGTAATGCACCTATTTTGTCACTAATTCTCAAATTAACTATCTGAAATCCATCCTACACCATTCTACAATGCTTCTAACACCTTAATTCATCTTGATTCTACCTAAATCATGCTAGAGGAAGAAAATTACCAACCTGAAAATCTTGGATGAACAGATGCACTAAACCTCCAATTCAAGCTCTACAATCTTGCATACATGATCAATGAACCCTCTCCTTGCTTCTGTATGCAAAAGAACCGGTTGAAAGCTCCTAAATCTTGAAACCCGATGGTGAGTTGCAGGTGGAAAATTCTGAGTTCAAGAGCACCAATTAGCCACGAATTCTTCTTGCTTATGATCTGGACTCAATCCTTAGCATCCATGGATGAAGTTTCAATCAAGAAAATGGATGGAAAGTGAGGAATTTGGTGAAACAGAATTCAATTGCAAGCTATGGAAATTCAATCTCAATCTATGCTCTCTTCTTCAATCATCACCAACCTTTGCATTGGATCAACTCTACTCAATATATAGATGAGGTTTGGATGATCTAGAACCCTCTAGATCCTTCTAATGAGAGTTTCCACTTCTCATGTCATGAGATTTTCAACCATGTATCATGATATGCACCATTCTGTTTGCAACTTGGAACCAACCTCATTCACTTTCAATTTCTCCCCTAGTGACATTTTGAGAGTGTTTAGCTTGCAAAGTTCTTTGGTTATGCCTTGATTCTATGTTTTGCACATGTTACTTAATATGCAAGTAAGTACTTTCCAAAGCAAGTCCACAAATTAAATCTCAACTCAAAAATGTGGCTAAACCAATGTTCTTAAAATGTTTTCTAGAGTCAAAATGATATATTACATGCCATGGTTTGGATGTGTAGGTTGAAAATATCAATTTCCAACTTTGGTTTATTTAACTTATGCCCTTATTTTAGGTCATTTTTGTAACTTTGAGCTACAAGCATTTCCAATATCTCATGACCTCCTTACTAGCCTTAAAACATCATTTTGAGCAAGTTTGATGTTGAACATTTTTCCATTTGAAGCTTGGAAATAGGAGTTATGGCCTTATGCTTGAAATGACCTGTAATCTCCAAATGACCAAAATGCCCTTGACTTGTCAAAGCCATAACTTGAGTTCTACAAATCCTATCAAGTAATTCTAGTACTCAAATTAAATCTAAGAGCAAGCTCTACTAAATTCATGTTGGGGGCAAGATGAGATGACAATCACATCTTGAGCTAAATTGCCTTGAAGATAGGGGTCAAACTAGGGGATTTTACACTGTCAAGCCTTAGAAACCCTAGCTTGAAACTTCTCAAACTCTTCAATCATGATGAGTTGACCTTGGAATCATTCTTATAGAATCTCAATGTATCAATCCATGATCACATGGCTCTTGGATTAGGTCTCAACCTTGTTCAAATCATCAGTTGACCTAGGGTTGACCCAGTCAAACCCTAACTGCACCACTCATGGCTGAGTCTTCTTAATCTTGCATAATGACCTATCTAGGCCTCATGATGGCTTTCAATACATCTCATGAGCTCTCTCAAGGCTTCAAGTCCACATTCCTGGCTTCAAAATCATTTGAGGAGCTCCCACAACTCTCAAGTTAGGAGGCACACACTCTTGGTTTCAACCACTCTCTCTGAGGATCTTTTGACTTCTCTGACAAGGATATCAACCCTTGAACACTTGAATAACCTTCTTGGCTAGCTTCATAGTCTTGTGTAGCCCTTTATTGGTAATCATACCTCTTGATCTCCTGCATACATGTCAATAAAATGCAAATGATAATGCTAGTGTGAATGAAATGAAACACAAGCTAGGTAAAGAAATGTTGGTCAAATTTTGGGGTGCAACACCAGTCAAAGTCCAACCTTGATCTGATGGCTATCAAGTCATCTTCTTCATTTCAAATCTCTGCAACTCCGGCCCCCTGCGCGCCCAAAGTCACCGCCGGTGACAATCTCCGGTCACCTCTCTCAACCCTAACTCTCTCCACAGGCCTCCATTCCAAGAGGTCTCTGCATGAATCTTGCCCTAATTTTCCTCACGAATCCAATCATGCCCTTAATTCCCTCTGAAACCTCAAGATTTGCAAGAACCATATCTCACCCGAAAATGGTAACATCCCTAATTGGTCACTAATTCTCAAATTAATGATCTGAAAACTTCCCTACACCATTCTACTATGCATCTAACACCCTAATTCCTCTTAATTCTAACTAAAAAAAGCTGGAGATTGAAAGTTATCAACCTGAAAATTTCGTGTGCACAGAAGTAGCTAGCCTTCAAATCAAGCCCTCAAATGCTCCAGACTCCTTCAGTGAATCACTTCCAAGCTTCTGTATGCAATAGAATTGATTGAAATGGCTTCAATCCTTGGAACCAACTCTGAGTTGCAGGTGGAAAAAATGAGTTCAAGAACACCAATCAGCCACGAATTTCCCTTGATTATGATCTGGAATCATTCCCTAGCATCCATGGAAGAGATTGCAATCAAGAAAATGGATGGAAAGTGCATGGAAATGAGTAACCGAATTCAGTTACAAGCAATGAGTTTTCAATCTCAATCTCTGCTCTCTCCTTAAATCATCACCAACCTTGGCCTTGGATCATCTCTATTCAATATATAGAACATGTAGGTATGATCTAGAAAGCTCTAGATCCTTCTAATGAGAAATTCAATCTCTCATGTCATGAGAAGTTTCAAACTCATGCCATGGTATGCATAGTTCTGTTAGCAGCTTGAAATCACCCTCATTCCCTTCCAATTTCTCCCCTCATGACATTTTGGATGTGTTTGGCTTGCAAGAGGCCTTGATCATGCCTTGAATTTAGGTTTGGCAAATGTTACTTAAGATGTAAGTAACTACTTTTCAAAGCAAGTCCACAAATTACACCTCAATTAAAAAATGTGGCTAAACCAATGTTCTTAAAATGTATTTTAGAATCAAAATGATATATTACATGCCTTGGTTTGGACATGTAGATCAAAAATATCAATTTCCAACTTTGGTTCATTTGAAAATCACCCTTATATTAGGTCATTTTTGCAACTTTGAGCTACAAGCAATTCCAACATCTCATGACCTCTTGGTTAACCTTAAAACATCATTTTGAACAAGTTTGATGTTGAACATTTTCCCATTTGAAGCTTGGAAATAGGAGTTATGGCCTTATGCTTGAAATGACCTATAATCTCCAAATAACCAAAATGCCCTTGACTTGTCAAAGCCATAACTTGAGTTCTACAAATCCTATCAAGTACTTCTAGTACTCTCTAGAAATATAAGAGGATAAGAAACAACATTCATGTTGACCAATAGTTCATAGGAATAATCCTTCTAGGGAAAAAGCTTCATGCAAGTTGGGACAACTTTCAAGCACCAAATTCACATACCTCAGATGACCTGTAACTTGTCAAAGTCATAACTTGAGTTCTACAAATCCTATCAAGGACTTCTAGCACTCAAATTAAAGCTAAGATTATTCTATACAACATTCATGTTGGGGGCAAGATGAGATGACAATCCCATCTTGAGCTAAACTGCCTTGAAGATAGGGGTCAAACTAGGGGATTTTACACTGTCAAGCCTTATAAACCCTAGCTTGAAACTTCTCAAACTCTTCAATCATGATGAGTTAACCTTGGAATCATCCTTATAGCATATCAATGCATCAATCCATGATCACATGGCTCTTGGATTAGGTCTCAACCTTCTTCAAATCATCAGTTAACCTAGGGTTGACCCAGTCAAACCCTAGTGGCACCACTCATGGCTGAGCCTTCTTAATCTTGCACAATGGCCTGTCTAGGCCTCAAAGTGATCCTCAACACTTCTCCTGAGCTCTCTCAAGACCTCAAGTCTAACTTCATGGCCTCAGAATCATCTGATGGCTTTCCGCAACTTTCAAGTTAGGAGACCTGCACACTTGGTTTCAACCACTCTCTCTGAGGATCTTTTAACTTCTCTGACAAGGATATCAACCCTTGAACACTTGAATAACCTTCTTAGCTAGCTTCATAGTCTTGTGTAGCCCTTGACTGGTAATCATACCTCTTGATCTCCTGCATACATGTCAATGAAATGCAAATGGTAATGCTAATGTGAATGAAATGAAACATAAGTTAAGTAAAGAAATGTTGAGCAAATTTTGGGGTGCAACAATATGTTGCAGATAGGTGGTAGAATATTGGTCTGATAAGATAGGGTCTGGTTTGGAATAGAATCGGCTGAGTTCGGAGCATTTGCCGACTCTGAGCAGTGGTATTATTTTTCTAAAATCGCAGGTATTCGCTGGGCGAATGAGGGGGCGAGCCTTCGCTAAGGCTTTGCCAGGCGAACTAGGCAGCGAGTGCTTCCAGTAGCCACTGTCTGGCTTCGCCAGGGGTTTCGTCGGGCGAGCTTCAGCGAGCATTCGCTGCAGGGCTTCGCCAGGCGAATGTGCCAGCGAGCGTGACAGAATGTTGTATTTTGAGTTGTGTTGTTCGATTCTCTCGTGATGTTGGATCCTTGTTGGTCTTGGTTGAGTATGATATTGGTATTGAGCTGTGGGGAGTGTATGTGTGGTGTGGAATATGACTTCCTTGATATTCGTTTAATTTAAATGATTGAATTCGGTGTATGTGATTGCGTGTGAATGTGGTGATGTGTGATATATATATATATATATATATATATATATATATATATATATATATATATATATATATATATATATATATATATATATATATATATATGATGTGTGATGAAATGTGATCGGTGGAATTATGTACACTTAATGTATCTGAGGTTGTGTGTTGTGCATTGGGGTTATGCATAGCATGGTGTGATGATGTGCTCCTGTGTGGAGGGTGATGGCCCAGTGCCCATCAGTAGTGATATTGTGCTCCTGTGTGGAGGGTGATGGCCTGGTGCCCATCGGTGATTGTGAGGGATAGATCCTGACTCAGGGGAGCGTAAGTGATATATCCTGTTTTTAATGTGCTCCTTGTGGAGGGTGATGGCCTGGTGCCCATCGGTGATGATAATGTGTTCCCTCGGGAAGGGTGATGGCCCGGTGCCCATCGTTGCTATTGTGAATCGGTACCGCATAACATGAGTTGGGTTGCATGTGTTGCTTTATTTTATATGCTATGCTGATATGGGACAGTAGGTCCGGGTCGATGTATGTGAATGATAATTGGGTGATTTACTGCCTTTTATTCATGTACATTATTACCGTTATATTTTGATTGTGATTTCTCACCCCTTTGCTTTTGTTGTGCTCTGTGCTTCTTCGGAAGTACAGATAATCCAGGTGTGTAGCTAGCTTGGTTTGTGGCGGGTCGTAAGAATGCTCTGATACGTAACACCGGGGCTTTGGAGAGTTGTTTTTTTATCTGATGATTTTGTGTGCCCCTGTGGCGTATCATGTTTTGATGAGTTCTTTTAGTGAATATACGTCTGGTGTATTTTGGGCAGTTGGCCGAGGATGATGTATATGACATGTATATGATGTTTATATGTATATACGATGACAATTTTCCGCTGTTTATTATTGTTGATATCATTTAATGAAAATGTTTTGTTGGTTTCTCCTGTGACATCCCGTTTTGTGGTGTGAAACTCTGATAATTGTTTATTTTAATTACATTTATTTTATTTTGGGGAACGGGGTGTTACATGAAGCCCTAAAGAAAATCCATTCTAAAGGAGCTAATGGCATGTTAAATGTTTGAGGATCACCTTAAAGAAGTATCAACTTATGAACTAAGGTATAATGTGAAGATTAGGTACCTAAAGTTTGCAACAAGGCTCACTAAGTGCGAAACTAGGTGGAAGGATTCCATAAGGCTACATTAATGCTAGTTAGAATGTAAAATAGGGTAAAAATAGGAAATATTTCCTAAAATTTCTAATAAAAAATCCAGGGGTCCCTAAGGATGTTATGAAGTCATGGTAAAACTTTCAGAGCCAATCTCTAAACTTAAGGGCACTATCTAAATGCTAAACCTAAAGGTGTGTTATGGAAAGTTCAAAAGGGAATGGTCCTAAAGAATTCATTCAAAACCTATCAATATTGAACCCTAAAAATCCAAGTAAAATATCTAAGGGTCACCTAAGATGTCTAGATCAATCATGTAAAAAATCAAGAATTGAATCAAAACCATGATCAAGTACTAAAATCAGCAAGCAAGCATACATTTTTGACATTATTTAAATGACAATTTAAATGAAAAATACACAGAAAATCCAAAATGCATCAAAAATGAAAATAAAAGATGCACAAAAGTAAAATATAACTTTAATTTCCTTCATGATTTTTCTCATAATTATTTGGAAATTTTTCCTATTTTTTATGAATTAAAAATGAACAAAGCAATAAAAGAAATAAAGGAATTAATAAAGAAAATCAGAGAATGCTGGAAAATAACACAGCCTCTGGATTGAACTACCAGTTAATGGATCTAGGGGAGGAGGGCGCGCCACGTAGCACCCGGGGGATTAAATGAAATGGAGCATTTCACTCATACTCATGTGTGGTTCAGTTAACTTCAACCTACCATACATCTTGATCTAATGCGTTCATTCAAAAAGTACGTTGATCCTATGAACTAGAGCTTGCCACGTCAGAGAAACCCTAGTCAACCTTCTGAAAATGAAACATGCGCGTTGGATTCGTTTACCTAGTCAATTAAGTTAGCCAGATCTAATGGTCATCAGGTCATCTTTTCCAATTCAAAAGACCAAAATAGAGGGAACTCACAATGGCGGCCGGAGAAGATTCCGGTCATCTTCTCCGGCGAGGGGAAAAAATAGCCAGGTTCTCAAACCTCACCAAACTCAACAAAAATGGTACCATTCTCTTCCTCTCTCCATACTGAACAACCTGACATAATTCTTTTTCATTTCCTCTCCATATCCAAGGCTACTCGAAGCCAAACAGAAATGGTGCATCAACACAAACTGTCTCAAACAGCCACGAATCTTAACCTAAACTCATCTAGGGGTTTCATTGATCCTAACCTCGTGCATAATCTACTCTAATTCATCATAATTAAAGAGAATTTTGGAAAGAATAAAACCTGTGAAAAGCTTTAAACAGAGGCATGAATTGGTGATGAAGCTTGTTTGAATCAATCCAGAATCACTCAATGATTGATGGTGAAACTTTCTTGATGCTTGATTGTGCTAGAAAGTGCTTGAATCTCAAAAACGATTTTCAACTCCAACTAACTTTTTCTCCAACTGTTATAACCGTTTTCTTCACCAAAATTCACTAACCTTCATCTAAAAATGGTGGAAATCTTATATAGAAATGATTTGGATCATGTTTAGGCCCAATCACAGCCCATAAAGTCCAATTCAATTTTTCACTTTTCTTCACTTTTTCATTTTGCCATGGCCATGAAAATAGCTTCAAGACTGCTTGAAAATGCCTCATTCATGAAGTTGATGGGGAGTATGATCCAATGGCTGTGATAAATCCCTTGAAACTTGATCAATGGTGGAGATTTGTGGCGTTACTTATTCTTGAAGTAACGTGAAAATTGGCCATGAAAAAAGACTCATCTTGCAATTCCAATGATGCCAAAGTGTTTAAAACATCAAATGCACTCAAAATATGCACAAGTTTGCAATATTTTGAGCCAATATGAATTGATTTGAATTTTTTTATCATTTAATGCCTTTAAATCTCTTTTTGTGAAAAATTTTTCAACCAACTCTCATTCCAATCCATATCAATGAACCCTTGATGCTTGGATGAGTAAATAACCCCATTTTGAGCAACTTTCAAGTTGGACAAATTTCCATTTGAGGCATGTATGATGGTGAAATGGACCTATAATCCAAAATGACTTATAATCTTACTTTCCCAAAATGCCCTTGCCTTGCAAGCTCCATATCTTGATTTCTACAAATCCAAATGAGGACTCTAGTACTCTTTGGAAAGCTAAGAAGATAAGGAAGAACATTCATGTTCAACTGAAGTTGAGGAGAAGCTTCCTTCTAGGTCAAAAGTGGCATGGAAGTTGGTTGACTTTCAAGTACCAAAATCACATTCATCTGATGACCTGTAACTTGTCTGCTTCATAACTTGAGTTCTATAAGCCCTATCAAGAATTTCTAGTACTCAAATTAAAGCTATGAACATGCTCTACAAGTTCCATGTGGACTTCAAGATGAGATGAAACTTGCATCTTAAGTTATGTGGTCTTGAAGTTAGGCACTAAACCAGGGGATTTTACACTGTCAAGCTTAGAAACCCTAGCCTAGGAACTCCTCACACTCTTGATCCTTGATGAGTTGGTCTTGGAATCATCCCTTTAGTGTCTCAACACATCTTTCCATGATCACATGGCCTTGAAATTAGGTCTCAACCCCTTTCAATTCACCTGTTGACTTAGGGTTAACCAGGTGGAAACCCTAATTGCACCAACTTGGTTGTAGCTTCTTATACTTTGCAAAATGACTTGTCCAAGCTCCATGATGACTATCAAGACACCATATGGACTCTCTCAATGCTCTAGGTCTATATCTATGAATTTAACATCATCAGATGACTTCCCATAACCTTCAAGTTAGGAAATGTGCACATTTGGCTTCAGCCACTTCTCTGAGGATCTCTGACTTCTTTGATGAGGATATCAACCCTTGGATACTTGAATAAAGACTCTTGAATAACTTCATGACCTTGGTAGCCTTTTGTTGGTAGTCATACCTCTTGATCTCCTGCACACATGTCAATGCAATGCAAATGATAATGCTAAAATGAATGCAATAAAACACAAGCTAGGTAAAGAAAAAGGTTAGGCAAATTTTGGGGTGCAACACACCCTAAGGCATTAGAGTTACTCACATTCAAATGTTCCTATTCCTTTAGGGTCAGACATATAACAATTCAAGGTTTTGGCCACGAAGGCCTAAGGTTTTCCTTTCTCATATTATGCTCTAACTGTCAGGAATACTTACCACTACACCACAACATCAGAGTTCCCAAAACCAGATTTAAGCCACGAAGGCCAAAATCCCTTTTTCCCCAATTGAACCACGACTAGATTTACCTATAATCGGTTTAGGCCAAAGGTCATAATTTCTCATCTCTATCCTCAAAACCCTTAACCCTTAAATCAACCTTACTACATCAAAATCTACACATAGAAAATTATGAAAGGCAATACTCCACATACCTTAAACGTTGATTCAAAGCCTTCACGAATTTGTCAGGGAATCTTTCAACGCTTCTGCCTTCGATTTCCTCTTCAGAGCTCTCTGGCCACAATTCTTACGGTTAACACAAATGAATCCTAAAATCCTTTGGAACCCTTTTTTTGTTAAACCTAGACTTGGGCCTCACAATTGGGCTTTCTCCATTATACCCTCACTTACTCCTCACAATTGCCCAAATTACCCTTCTTTCACTATTATTTATTTTAATTCATAATAATACTAATAAATTAATATTATATACTATTAATCAAATAAATAATCCAAAAATGCACACTTTTCCAATAATCCACAAAACTACCGAAAATCACCGAAAATGAATATTCTCAATTAAATAAGTTAATTAAAATATTTTAATTAAATTTGGAGTGTTACAATTTCACTTGCGTAATCTAATTTTTTTTTGAAAATAAGGGATTTTTAAATTGTCTATTCAACCCCCTTTCTAGACAAATTACTCCATATAAAAACCAACACACATAACATTTGTCCGAAAATACATTCGAAAAAATAAATAATACATACAAATATAAAGTATTGGGTATATCTAACCTCGTGCCTCTTTCACCGCCTGTACTACACGACATTGTGTAACTAGGAATTGTAATCCGCTCATTATATTTTGATACATCATATGTCTGTGATGCCTGAGAGAGTCGGCTTCAAGAACCAGACGAGTGGGAACCTCGGAGCTGCGAAGTAGATGCGCCATCAAACGAGTTATCAACAACTTGTGGCCTCTTGTTCCTCGCTACGACCCTCTCATGTTGTACTAGCGAGGGTTTGAGACACACGTCCAAGCCTAATCCGACAAGTGTTGTTTTTAGCCATTGCACATGCGTTAGAAACAAAGACATATATAAACATCTGTGATTGTTTCAGCAATGGCAAATACGTCATTTCTGCCCTAGCAGTCCCAAAAAGTCTCAATGCATGTTCTTCTAGGCTATCAATTATGTTCACACTACTACCTAATGTACCTAAAACAACGAATATATCCTAAAAAACTAAAAACAAATCAAAACATAAAAAAAAAACAAAGTTTGAAAAACTTACTAAATGAAATTGATTGATGAGAAGGAATAACTTGAATGTTATGAGATGCTGAAAAAAGAGGAGAAAGAATCCAGTAATGCTTCAACGAAAGGATGAGATGCTTCAAAGGTTGAGAGAATGAGAGGTTAAGTTTGTCTGTTATTGTGAGAACTTCTGAAAAAATGAAAAAAGGAGGAAGAGGGAAGGGTCTGGCGAGGGATATGAAAGAAAAGTGTCCAAAAATGCATCTCTGGACCATCCACAAATGTTTGAATAAATGGGGCTTATGGAGATGCATCTTCGAGCACACTTTTTACACATGGAGATGCATCTCCAGATTAAATTTTAACGTAAAAGGAGTGTCTCTTTAATTTAGTACGCAAAATGGCTAAAATAGGTACGTCTGAAGATGCAACTATGGACAATAGAGACATTTTGGACTTTTTATGGTGGTGTGGGATAACACATAAGAGAGTGGAAAGAGTAATACCCAATAACAGTGCCATCTTCATAAACCTGCAACTCAATTCATATTGTTTAAGGGCTCTCACAATTGAGTAAAGATCATAGAAAGTTTCTTATTGCACCCTATATGTTTCTTAGGCATCATGCAAAATTTTAAAAATGTCTCTAATTTCTGAAGATGTATTTCCGGACGCAACATAATACACACATTTCATTCGTTTTTGTATCAGACTCTATTTTTATAAATACATTTATTTCAAAAATATATCTCCAAAAAAATCCGAAAATATATTTCTAAAAACAACAAAACTAGTTTTCTCCACCACTAGCACATGCATCATTGTTTCTGTAACACCCCAAATTTAATCGAAATATTTTAGTTAATTATTTAATTGAGAATATTCGTATTTTGGTGATTTTCAGTGGTTTTGTGGATTGTTGAGAATTATGCATATTTGGGTTAATTATTTTGAATAATAGTATATAATATGGATATATTAATATTATTATGAATTAAAATAAGTATAAGTTGGTTAAGGGTAAATTGGGCATTATGAGGAGTTAGTAAGGGTGTTATGGGAAAAGCCCAATTGTGTGGCCCAAGTCTAAGTTTGACAAAATAGGATTCTGAAGGATTGAGATTCATTTGTTAACCGTGAAAAGAATGGAGGCCAGAGCTCTGAGGAGGGAGAATTGGAGGCAAAAGCTTCGGAAGATCCCGAAGATAATCGTGAAAGCTTCGAATCGGCTAAGGTATGGGGAGTATAATTTTTCATGATTTTCCATGTATGCCTTTCGATGTTTTTATGGTTGATTTGGGGTTTTAGGGAGAATTATGGGAAAAAGGGATTTTGGCCTTCGTGGCCAAAATCTATCATTGAGATTTTGACTGCGAGAAGATTAGAATGTTATGAGAACAAGTGATCTATGGCCTTCGTGGCCTAGATCTATTATGGAGGTGGTAACCGTAAGGGTTTTAAGGGTAGAGATGGGAATTAATAATCTTTGGCCTTCGTGGCCTAAACCTGTAATTGCAAATCTAACCGTAAATTGATTGGGGAAACGAAACCCTAGGCCTTCGTGGCCAAAAAGCTTATTGAACTTTGCTTAACCCTATGGGGATATTTGATAGTGAGTAACTCAGATGCCTACAGGGTAATTGTAGGGAAATTGTAATTTATGACATGAATATGTTCTGGAATTGGCCTAACAAACCGTAGGTTTCGTGTCGTTATCGCCGTATGACCTTAGGGATGATTTAGGGATGTTTTGGGGGAATTGGGTAAGTGAATCGTATGAGTATTTGAGTGAAAATCAGTTCTGGTGTGTAGCAGATTTTGCTGTCATCGCACTGTTCGCCTAGCGAAGAAAAGCTTCTCCTATCGAACAATGTTTTTCCAGACTCGCCTAGCGAAGAAAGCTTCGCCTAGCGAAGAAACTTGCCTCGACTCGCCTAGCGAGCATGCCAGCGAACGTAGCAGAGTTCGCGAATGTTGATCGTGTGCAGCGATGCCTTGATGTTTGATTCTGAGATTTCTGAGATGAGTTAACATGAGTATGACAGTGAGGAATTATGTGATTGATAGGCGATAGTGTGAGGATTACCGCGAGTATAATTTGATGAATTAATATGAGATAATATGGGATAATATTATGAATTAATATGAGATAATAGGGGATAATATTATGGATTAATATGAGATAATAAGGGGCAATATTATGAATTAATATGTGATAATATGATGGGCAAATATGAGGATGACTATGAGCTAATATGTGATTTGTACGTGATTATATGACGAGTTCCATGATGTGTGATGATGATTATTATGACGAATTATGTGATAACATGAGATATGATGATTTATGTGATGATGATGATGATTATTATGACGAATTATGTGATAACATGAGATATGATGATTTATGTGATGATGATGATTATTACGACGAATTATGTGATAACATGAGATATGATGATTTATGTGATGATGATGATTATTACGATGAATTATGTGATAACATGAGATATGGTGATTTATGTGATGACAATGATTATTATGATGAGTTATGTGAGATATGACGATTTATGTGATGATGATGACTATGTTGATGAGTTATGACAATTGACGAATATGATGAATATGACGAATGATGATGCACCTATGATGTTATTATGAGGATGATTTGTGACGTGTGCATCATGCATTCATGTGCATCCGGACTTCGGTTCAGGACCTCGATTACTTTGGCTTCAATCCCACTGTGCGGATGTGAAGTATTTTGATGTACTCCGGTTCTCTAGTAGAATTGATCCTATTGATGGGGATCTATGGAGGGTTGATGACCCAATGTTCATCGCGCTATGATGATTGGTACCACATGCATTGAGTTTTGTTGCATCTTACATCTATGAGTCTTTTGTATGAATTATGACGTTGTGACCTTTGAGACATTTTGAGGAAATATGAAGGTGTTGAATATGAGTAATATGTCGTTTATGTATTGATTGTTATACATTGATTATTATGAACTGTTTTACTCACCCTGCCTGTTTGAATGTTGCCTCCACGTGGGTAACGTGCAGATGATCCAGTTTAGTTATTTTGAAGTCTTAGAGTTGTTAGTCTTTGGTTAACTTAGAGGGTCTTGCTCTGATAGTGTAACATCGGGTTGGGGTTTATGGTTTACTTAGTTATTTTGATTATCTTTCCGTATAAGGAAAACTTTGGATATGCCTTTTGAGTTCCGCTGTTTTTTTGCAAATTGATGTATTTTGAAAAAATCCATGTGTTACGGAGCATTGACTTATTTTGAGACATTGAGAAATGTACGCCATTTTGTGGCTTTTTATGAAAGTTAATATTTTATTCTAAAATCTGTGTTTTTTTTCTTGATATTCGTGGGGTAGAAAAAGGTGTTACAGTTTCCGCCATTGCATAAAGTATGCCAGAGAATAATATGAAAAAGGATCCGCTGCAGAACTCTGACTATGTTAATTCTCCGAGCAGTTTATTGTCCAAATCAAACTACTTTCTTCAAGCAACTCCAACTTATTGTTTTTATTATTCATCTTTTTTTTTTATTTGCAAAACCCAATTTTGGTTGTAACTTGTAATGTTAAAGTCAAAAGGAGCACTAAGATCGAGTAAGTTGGTCTTGTTGCTGGGTACTGTATTTGCCCTAACAATGTTGGTTGGATATGCTAAAATAAACTGCTCAGAGAAGGTGGTGATGCATGTGCTAGTGGTGGAGAAAGCTAATTTTGCTGTTTTTGGAAATATATTTCAGGAATTTTTCCAGAGAAACATTTTCGAAATGAATATATTTATAAAATTGAGGTCTGATTCAAAAACAAATGAAAGTGTGTATTAAAGAAATTAAAAACTCATTTTGGTGTAAAACACAAGACTCTGCAGGAGCAGCAATATATGCACAACGTTCTTTTGAGATGAGGAACAAAACAAACGAGGCAGAGCCCGCCCAAATTCTGGAAGGTTCCGCCCCTTTTTGCAATTCATCATCCCATAGCGCAACAGCAAGACCTAGAAGCCCTAGAATTTGGCAACTCAATAACCAATGAGAAAGCACTACATGAAATAGCTGAGTGTTTTCTTTGCTCTTGAACCACCTTCACCATATAGTTCATTCCACTGTACAAGCTCGGTAATATTTACTGACACAGAAGAAACACTAGCACACACCTGCATCAATCAATACAATGAGCAAAGTTATCATATGTTTAGAAGAAGCATGAAATGAGGCTGGGAGGCGCACATTTAAAAGGAGGTTTCACTTCGTACCTGTTGGTGAGCATGTTTAAAGTCTTCCATGTTTAACGATCGGATGTCCCCACTGTTAGATAATGCAGGAGCAGGTCGACCTTCTTCTAGAGCACTAGCGTGTTCCTGTAATGCATCAAACTCGTGAGATTGTAGTCTCCCTTTTACTTTCCAAGTAGCAGAATTAACTCATGTTGACTATAAATCCATATTTTCCATAAGGATACTATAGCTTCTCTTCATTAGAATTGTAAATATTACTAAACTCTGAAATTAGTTCAAAGAGTTCTCCAACTCTATTGTGTTGTGTTGTCTCAACTAAGGTCATAAGTTAACTAACTTGATGTTCAGGGCATAATTTCACCACATAAATCAAATAATAACAAGTAGTTTGTACAATGATTCATGCATTTATCCCAACAGCGTTTATCTTTATCGCCAAAAACTATATAAACCACTAGAAACATCAAGCATAACAACAAACATCGTATGAGCCATACCTTTTTTTCCTTTTCTAATATCTCTTTAATTGGAAAATGTGCAGCAGTCACGCACAAATTCTGCATTATAAGAGAGAAACACACAATATTAACTAAAAATAATTACACTAATGTTTAAAAGTCTAGAGGTAACATGAGTAAGAACGCGAGCAACCTTAAGATCACTTCCAGAATATCCGTCAGTCATGCTTGCTACTGCATCCAGATCAACATCAGGAGACAATTCCTCTTTCGCAAGTATAACTTTCAATATTTTTGCTCTATTTGGAGCATCTGGCAAATTTATCATCAATCTGCATCACAGATATTACAAAAACTTGAACATGCCCCATATCACAAAACAATAGGAAGGGGAAATCAAAAAGAGTACGGTATCCACCTTCGTGGTAGCCTCCTAACGACAGCCTCGTCTAGGTCAAAAGGCCTGTTAGTGGCAGCAAGCACAAGAACTCGTTCAGAATCCTTTGTACGTAAACCATCCCAATTAACCATGAATTCATTTTTCATTTTCCGCATGGTCTCATGGTCCCCTGGATTTTCCCTTCGACCCAACATGCTATCAGCCTGAAACAAGGCTAGTTATGTCTGATGAATCAAAACAAACCAATACAACTTCGCTCAAAAAGGCTTACTTCATCAATAAATATAACACTAGGAGCAGCTTTACTCGCCAGAGAGAAAACAGCTTTCACGTACTTCTCACCCTCACCAAACCACTGAAGCAAGGAGCAAGAACACAAGTTGACATGCAGAAAAAATTGACAGAGGTTGGATCAAAATACACCCAGTGAGGCACAAATTGGACCTTAGATGTAATGTTTGACATAGAAATGTTGATGAAGTTTGCACCAGCTTCAGTTGCAATTGCCTTTGCAAGCATTGTTTTCCCTGTTCCCGGGGGGCCAAATAATAGGATGCCCTTGCATGGCTATACAAAGGGTTGTTCAAAACACGAGCAGATAATAAGTTCACAGCCAGTTATTACCGAAAAAAATTTCAACAAATTATTTAAGAAATGACTTGTAAATCTAAAATCTACATTGAGCTTAAACTGAAACAGAAAACTCAATTTTCTGAGTTGACCTTAAACCGAATTGCTGAGCAATTACAATGTGTAGCAATCTATACAGACTGAGTTTGCTGCTGCTAAGGAAATCTAATTAGGTAGTTAGCAAGAAGGTTTGGGTAGTTACAAGAAAACAGTAAGGTGCAGAAGAAGAGACTATGTGAGATCTCATGAGCTTGTGTAAATGTACTCCCAAATAATGACTAAAAACTATTTCTTAAAACCAGTTGCCCACAAAAGATGCTTTTAGCTTACAGATGTCAATTAGGTATGGACATCAAATGCTTGCTTTTGCTTAGAATTTAATTTAACCCGCAAACCCAGCTTGTAACATGAGGTATGGCCACCGCTTATAATCACTACTCTGAGACTCTCAACCCACCTTCTCGCATCCAGAACCGGATATTTTGAGTGTGACCCAAGTGGCCCAACAATAACACATGGCTCAACGAATCTAATAGATGGAATATGATATCATCTTAAAATACAAGTTGGGCCGTACTAAATCCAACAAAACAAGCTTGTAAATGTGAGACTCTAAAAAGCATTAAGCTAAACTAACTAGCGAAAGAGCATGCAACAAAAAGAGGAATATCTTAGGAATCTATCTCACAATTTGTAAACCCGACATAAAGAGCAGAAACAAAAACCTGATAAACAATAAGTTGAATTTCAATATTTTAAGGAAGTAAAACCTTGGTCAAATGACCTTTACAAAAAAGCTCAGGCCTCTGTAAAGGAAGCATCACCAACTCCTTCAGTGTATCCTTAACTTTTTCAAGAGCTCCAATATCATCAAAAGAAACATTGATGTCACTTGGTGGAATAACATCAGCCAAAAGTATCTTTTCAAAATCATTTTCTGTTACAATATCCTGTTTTCAGACAATACAACAAGCAGGATATTTAGAGTAGTGTTCATGAAAGAAATTAGTCAAACTCTCCCAACAGAATAACTTATAAGGAACAAGGCATGAATGAACATCTAAACAGCAAAAGAGCATAACAATCACCTTAACAGACTTCTTCATGCTTTTTGACTCATTTTGGAAAGACTGCAAGATCCCGCATCCATAATGGATGCTGGGGAATAACATAATGGCATTACTATTGTTAAACTTCAATTATGGATATAAATTATTATAAAACAACTCGACAAGCATAGTGCAGGCTAGTAATTACTTCTCACACGACAATATTAACTTTGAATCTGGATTAGCTTCAAAATTCTGCATGTGGTGGTGGCTTAGAGCCCAACCTATGATCTTCTTCGCATCTGCAATGTAGCAAGCATGATATAGGATCACGATTTGTGTGGCAAATCCTATGTAGAAGAATTTGGAGAAATCAGATTTGGTCCTCTCTTACTTTATTTTATGTCCCTTAACTTTAGCTCATTCTCTTTATTTTTATTTGCCATTATTACCATTGTAATTCCTTTTCCTATATAACCAGTCCAAGACTGTAGGAATAAAATTTGAAAGTATTTTTCCCTTTACTTTCTACTTTCTACTTTCTAAAGCACTTAATGGCGGAGAACATACTATCATTCGTAAGTGTCTGATCTTTAATGCACAAGGTCTCAAGTCCTTCACATTCAATTCCAAAATGGCTCAAAACCTGTAAATAAAACTTGTTAGGCCAGAATTATTGTAATTTAAGAATCTAATTGCAATTGTGAACAATCAAATAAATAACTGACATCAAGGGGCTTTGGACTTTCAACTTATTTGTAAAATAATCCATAAGAGGACTTGTATCAAAAACTACTAAATGACTCAAGTAGAATGCCAGGTTCAATACAATTTTTTTTAAATGAAAGCCACTCATAAAAAATAAAAAAACACCCTCGCCTACCCAACCATTCTTACAAAACTCATACGAGAGAGACATCCAAAGGATAAGAAATAAAATCCCAAGGATAACTTACATTAACTTTTTGACTGGTATCCAACAGTTCATAATTGAATCATACTTCAAATTGCTTAGTACTATACTGAAATAATATATAAAGGAAAGTTCCTTATAGCCGCCATCTCAACATTTTTTCGCAAAATATTCTTTCAATTTTGCTGCATGAATTAAAAATATAAGGTACTTACAATGCGCAGTTGACGCAAATTTTCTTTTATTTTCAAAGCCTCTACATCTCGATCCAGTTGCTGCTTCCATGATGCTAGAAGTACCTCATCCTAAAAATAAGAGGAAACACATTATGAATATTATATAAGGACAATAACACAACACAACACAACTAATGACATACAGTCCACTCTATATACCTCTGGTATGTGAATTGTAATTTTATTTGGGAAAATATTAGTTAAAGCTTTGTTTTGCTTTGGTACTTCCCTTTCCTTGTCAGGCAATTGTCCAGGACTACTCTGAAAGGTTGAAAAGACAATGTTGGTATAATTGAGAAAGCCTGAAGGAAATATTGTTAGGTAACATGTTTGAAGATTATGTATAATACAAGCATATATTAGCAATTCCTATTTCTCTCTTTTAAATTGATCGAGAAACAGAGTGAGAAGGAGATGTGGTCATTACCAAGATGGCCAAGTCAAGAAGTGCAGCCTTACTGCTACCAAGTGGTTTAAAAAGTAAACCAGCGGGATGTGACTGCAGCTAAAATAGTTATATATCAATGATGTCAATCACTTAAACGCAAATTAAAACAGGGAATGGAGGGAAGTTTTAAAGGCACAAATATATAAAATTATCCACTCTGTATATCACTAAAGCATGGCTTCTCAATTCAAATTAAGAAAATATATATAAATCCCATAATATCTAAAAAGCCATATTCTTATAGACTAACTAATTCATTCTTTCAAGAATATTTCATGCAAATAAACCATATGAAATCCAACCAAATTTTTCCAAGGACTGTCAGTTGCAAAGTTTATAATGCTTTTCTAAAAAGATGGTTAAATTAATATTGAAGTCTCTCTATTAAGTTCCTACATTTAAAGCTTGTAAGTGGGTACCCTAGAGTTTCAGTTATTTCTACTTGGATCCCTACCGCTAGAGCATTGACTGTTACAGTAGAACCAACTTGGCAGGGACTTGTAAATTGGTGAAACTCTACATCGAACCTGTTGGATCCTGGTAATCTCAAATTTATGAATAGCTTACAAT
Source organism: Lathyrus sativus (assembly GCA_963859935.3). Taxonomy (NCBI): domain Eukaryota; kingdom Viridiplantae; phylum Streptophyta; class Magnoliopsida; order Fabales; family Fabaceae; genus Lathyrus; species Lathyrus sativus. The sequence continues at coordinate 553,675,026 of OZ012738.1, read as the reverse complement.
TGAAAAATTGGATGCTAGTTACTAGTTTTATAAACATAAAACCTAATTGGAAATCCAATATAACATAGGGCTCTAGTGATTAATTTAACCAAAGGAAATTATTACCTTTTCCTTGCAATTGTCATTGTTAGTAAGAGTGTGTGAACCTATTACCACCACATTGTTTGGAAGTGTATCAAGTTTATGTCTAAATGAAAATGGACATCCCTTTTCAACTATTGACTTCTCGGCATCTTTCATGAACAAAATGAATGGTGCACTTCTACTCTGGCTATAAACAACCTGAGACAAAAACTAGTATAATATGTAACCAATAGATTGAAGCCAGAATATTTAGACCACAAGCAGAATAAAAAGTGACCTCAAACAATGAATCAATAAGTAATTTGTCCAGTACTTTCGCACCACTGTTTTCCAAACGAAGATCGGTGACTGGAAATAGAAAAATATTAAGTTACAAAAATATATAATATCTAGAAATATAAATGATGTATTCGCGGTAAGATGTTACCATTGCAAAAAAAGCCTTGGCCAGCCTCACATTCACCTCCAAGATCAACGCCGTCATGTATGAGTTCATCAAATCTCACACCAATTTTAGAGCGTGGATTATCATCAAATAGCAAGGCAATCTCCCCCCGACTACCATGAGGTGGGCCCCTATATGCAAAAATGCAAAAATGCAAAAATGCTATTAAGTGGCTTGATGAATTAAATTTGTGGCGGGTGCATATATTGTCCAGAAAAGTGAAGAGAATATGACAGGACTAGAAAGTGAAGAATATTTTGGAATGTCAAATTACACAATATTTAAATATCTAAATAAAAAGACTTAATTGCACTTTTCCAAATTTTAAATTACACAATATTTTCTACACTTTATCAACATATATATAAAGCTTGCTCCAGTTCACGACAACTTATGCTCATTGGTTCATCTAACTGGTGCAAATTGTTACACGCAACACTGTTTATTGATAAGAAAAACATAAATAAATTCAGAACAGTTTTCGACAAATTTGTACCTTGAAGATGTTTTATACAAGCCATCAGAAGAAGGGCAGTTAAACTCCACTCTATCACCTGCATGATTATGTATGGAAAATATTTGAAACAGTTTGAGATTAACATATGAAGTGTGTACGCTCGCTGACACAAATAATGAAACATGACACAACACAAACATAAATTACAAATATTTTTATTAACTTTAAAATATAAAATTAAGGAAAATGGTTCATAAAGTATAATTTATAATGGCATAGAGTTTCAAGATTTATAATAACTTGACATACGCCATATTTGTGAAAATGAAATTTAAAAGTTGGAGAAAAAAAGTAGGTATGCGACAAAGCACCCCAGTCTTTTTATTTATTAAGGTTGCTTAAAAGTTCAAGACACGTTCAACCACTGTGGTATCAGTAGTTTAGTTAAATAGCCGGTGTTGCTGTGGCCAACTATAATCTGAATCTTATATATACAAAATAAGCTAAACTATAATCTGCTGGGTATAAATAAGAAAACTGAGTCTTATATCCAGAACAATAAAATTATAACAGCATTTTTTGGAAATCAAATTCACTAAATGAATTTTAAAATGTAAGCTTTAAACAGCATTCGAAGAGAAACCATAATAGAACAATTTGATATCGTCATGAAATTTGGAGTACAAATTTTGAATCTTACATGTAATGAGCATGTGATAGAAACCAATACCGAAGTAGAAATTCATAATAACGACTGATTTTTATTTATGGCAGAATGTGCTTACAACATGCACATAATTGCAACATATACATAATTCACATAATTGCAACATATACATAATTCACATAATTGTATAGTATACTATTAAAAGACAACTCCTATCCAAGAAATTTGAAAGTCTTGGTCTCTCTCTCCAAGAATTCGAGAGCTTGGTCACTGCCTCTAAGAATTATATAGCTTGGCCTCTCCCTTCCAAAACCATTCAAAAACTATCTCATATAATAAGTTTCTCATATCCTTTCCCTATTTATTCCTAAAATTAAATAATGTAACTGCCATAATAACTTCTCATAACTGCCATTAGAAGAAGTCTAACAGTATGTTATGTCATTTACATGTCGGACATAGGCACAGGCACGCATCACCTAAAATGGTGTGCATGTGCTTTATGTTAAGCCAAAGAAGCTAAAAGAAAGAAGATAGGTAAGAAGGATCACATGCCTAATTTGAACAAGCATTTTTTGGCTGTCACAGTGGTGGATGGTATTTTATCACGATCCAAATTGTGTTGAGACTCAAGGCCATTTGATGTGGGTGCCTCTGAAGAGGTAAATGTCTCTATTTCATTAGCTGATGGGTCCATGGTCCTAACAATGTCTGTGATCATAGAACTTTGTTTGCTGCTGCTGCAGGATTTTTCAGTGTTAAGTCCATCTTTGAGCAACTCTGATTCCTTGGAAGACAAACCCTATCATCAAACACCATTTAAATATTCTTAGAAGGGTTTTAGTAAAAGTACATCCAAGGCACAACGACAAAGGTGACATGCATGGCTTCATCACATTATCAGACCAAAAAGGAAGTTTTATCTTACACCCAAAAGCAAATGGCTATCAAATATGAGCAACTTAGCTCCAAAGTGTTTCGCAAGTGCTTTTGCCAATGTCTCCTGATATATTTCTGTTCCTGCAAAACAAGAGAATTTGGCAATTAAGGGGAAAAGTTATTTGAGTGAAAAGAAAGGAAACAGTAACGAAACATCCACACACCAGCTGGTCCTAATAGCAAAATACGAGGGCTTATGGCAGTAAGATCTAGAGTGTACTTTTGATGTTCTTTATGCTTCAGGTGTATAAAGCATGAAGCAACCAAGACATTCTTTGTGTTCGCACTGCAAATAAATAAGTGATAGATTTATATATCAAAGAAAGGAGCTAAAATTAACAATTCATCAAAGAAAGAATGACTTCAAGAACAGTACATAGAAGGCTCAAGCAAGATGCATAAGTAAATAGTAGACTTATAAACAAATGCGCTTAAATGAAATGGCACGTATTGTGCCATTTTCGAATCCTAACTAAAACTAGGTATTTCTAGAAAACAAAGCAACATGTAAAATGAGAACTAGTATTTAATTTGGAAATCCTACTTATAAGAGCAGCACCTTAGGCATAAATTCAAACACATTGGACACAGTCAAATATTAAAAAGAAAAGTTTACTGTGTTCATGAGTAATGACAACACAGTAGATATAGAGGAGAACAGAAATATACCTTAAATAGTATGGGAAGTTGTCAAAAGAGATGTCTATTTCTTTTCCATCCAGTATTGCAGCACCAATATCTTCTTCAAACGCTGAACAGTTTACTGTGTTCATGAGTAATGACTCATATATTTCTTCCAATACCTGTTTACAGGTACCTTTGCTCAGTTTCAGTTACAACTAGATTGAGCTAAGCTCCTGAAGGAAGGCCCTAGGAAATCATTCACCTCCTGATTTACATTGGATGCCTCTGTGCGAGCCTCCAGATTGCAATCCATTGGTGTATTTTTGTCACTGGCTCCAACATTAGCTGCTCTATTACTCCTACTAAATGGAGCTGATTTCAACCCATGGTCTATTTTGAAGTTAGGAGGAGAAGGCAATTTCAGTATTGTCTCAATGTCACTTCGACATTCCGCATTCACAATATTCAGTTGCTGGAAAATCTAGGTTTAAAGTAAATTAAGAAAAATCACCCATGCAAAAACAAATTAAACGACAAAAAGGGAAGTTGGAGTTTGGACAATCAAGAAACAATATATATTCGCACTTCAAGAAGCTACCAGGAACTGAACAAACTAAAAGGATACATATAAATGATTTCCCACCACATCAAAAACCACCTCATCACCCGAGTAAAGCGTAATTATGGTATTCTTATTCACAGGTAACCCATTTACTAGCACAGATCCTTTGCTACCAGTACTTTCTAGCACAGCTACATCACTTCCCGAGCACTGTTCATTTCCAAAAACAACACTAATCATATTGCACATACATGTCTTAGGTATTCCCCATAAGCATATAACTCCATGGCATTACAAGATTAGAGAACTTTGTGAAACAGTGACCAGTAAAATGAAAATATGTTGCATGTACTTACTTTTGTGTTTAATTAAGAACCTAAATACACTCAATTATATCAATATGCTCCAAACTCCCTAAAGTAAACTTTATATCAAGTCGTCAAAAGTACCTTGGGACGTCTGATCTCGCAATAACATTCACATAAAGGCCGGTCCTTCAATATCAAGTTGTACTTTCTACTGGAACCAATTGTAAAAATTGGTCCGAAAACAGCCACATTTGGATTCTGCAGCAGTATCAAGATTCCAAATAAAATGTTTTGAACTAGATAAATCTAATAATCTTGCAGATAAGAACATGATTTGGTTTTCATTTGTCTATTTGACTCATTACAGATTATGGAGGGTTCTCATCTGTAACTCTAAAAAAATCTTACAAAGCTACAATACATGTGGAGTGAAGTGTTGATCACAGTGGCACCTAAAATTGTTATTTGAATGAACATGAATTTACCTCTGCAGTCTGCGACAACAAATGGCCCCAAATCATGTTCTCATCTGCAGATAAGAACATGAAAATCAAATCATGAAAATCAAACTCTTCTTGCAATATTGCGGAATTTGAAATAAATAAGAACAAATTCAAACAAAATGCTTAGCACTAACGTGTGCTTGACCGCGTTAATCTTGGAGCCACCGGCACTGTCTTTGGAGCCGCTGGCGTAGCACCAGTCTTGCTAGGACTCTTCACACTATCGGCCGCATCTAATACAGGCTCAGCTACCGGCTCTGGAATACTCACTTTCTCCGGTGAACCACCATTATCGACCTGAAAAACAAGATTATACGCTGAGGTTTTTACTGGCGTGAATTCCCCAAAATTGAACTGTTACAATTCAAAACAGGAAAGAATGAAGAAAGAGGAAAAACCTTTTGGCGTTCTGGAATACTAATTTTCTCCGGCGAACTGCCATTGTCAACCTGAAAAACAAGACGGTGCAGTAATGCTTTTCTGGCGCGAATTCCCCAAACTGAACCGTTGCGATTCAAAACCAGAAAGAAGGAGGAAAGAGGAAAAACCTTTTGGCGTTCTGGAATACTCAATTTCTCCGGCAAACCGCCATTGTCGACCTGAAAAACAAGAGGTTACAGTAATGCTGTTACTGGCACGAGTTCCACAAAATTGAACCGTTACAATTCAAAACCGAAGAGAGGGAGAACCTTTTGGCGTTTTGGTGAGGGAGAATTGTTATCTTCAGAGGAAGAAGATTTTTTGGAAGACATGGACGGATTCACTGCGTCTTGTTGAAACCGTACTTCTTTTCTCTTTCTGTTTTTCTGTTTTCTTTCTCAATAGAAATAAAGAAAGAGGTTTTACGTTTCTTCTTCTTTTTTCAAAAATTATACTACTACGTACTACCTTTCTACTAACTTTCTTTGATAGTTGATTATTCGTTTTTATATTTTAGTTGTGTTCATGGGAAATTATTATTGCGCGCCAAAATTTTAAATCTCCTTATTTAATTAGTTTTGTAGAAAATAATTATTAATGATGTGAAAAAATAAATTTAAAAAATTAAAAGAAGAGAGTAATAAATTGTTAAGGTACAATAGAAACATAAATAATATCATAAAAAATAATAAATTTATTTTAAAAAATGAAATGTTTGGATTTCGCGGTTGATAATCATTAAATGAGTGCTTCAATAATTATAAGTTTTACAAATTAAAATAATTGATTATTTTTGTTAGGTATAATTGTTTATACACTTGTAAATATGTTTCTAATTGATCACAGAGTTCCATAATCAATTAGTTAGACTTAAAAATATTTTTAAGTGGTTTTTACAATGTAAGAGAGATTTCTCACAAAATTTAAGTGTATGTGTGATTTTACTTAATAATTTTGGTTTTATGCATTTACAAGATTCTAACCACTTAGACATACACAATTAAATAAATTTTCACACTCCTTTTCTTTTACAACTCTGAAACTTCAAGTCTTGACATCATTATCTTACAAGAACCTTGAATCTTCTAGTTTAATGAGGTTTGATATGTCTTCAAGTTGATTACCATCAAGAGATAGTTAAGAGACTAAACCACTGGAGAATCTTGAAACAGAAGTCTTCACTTGAACATCATTGGATGACAAAGTTGCCTTTAAAGAGATGAGTTATGTTAGACGTAAATCTTTTAGGCATCTGATGAACAATTTACTAGCAAGTGTACTAGTGTTGTTATCGAAGTAATAAAAATAAATTTGTCTCCACATGAAATGCGAACTTAAAACAAGATACGTTGTGCGATGTAATTAAATAGTAAATTGGGGGGGGGGGGGGTTGAAAGTTGTTTTGATCGAAAACACAATAAAAAAGTTTTGATAACAATAATGAGAAAAACGACCAAGCCATATTATCTGAATCTTTTTTTTCTATTTGATTTATGAAATACGCATTAACAGACATGCAATGATTACATAGTTACACGACAAATTAACTCAACCGCTACATCCAATTGCATGGCGTGTAGCTCATTAGCCTAATTGTTAATTCCCCGATCCCTCGAGTCAATTATACCGTTAAACCAGACAACACAGCGAGTTAATCCCTAAGTCACAATTTCTAATCATATTATCCCTAGTGAATTAGTGAATTCAACAGTTAAAGTATGTTAGATAGACAACTTTAGTATCAGTAGTCACTATTTATCAAGATCAATTTGAGCGTCATAACAAACAAAAAAGCAATTCGCATAACCAATAACTGAATAATAACAAAGAGACAAAACATTAACATTAACATCATCCGATTATATGTCCAAATCAAGTAAAAATAGGTTCTTCATCAAAGTTGTACTAACATAAAGGAATTTAGATACTCATACTGAAATTAATCAAACCAATAGTTTAGATTCGAGAGCATGAGAAATAATTGCAGAAGAAACTCTCCAATGACTTCAATGGTCTCCAAAAGCTATAAAATCTCACTTTTTCGTCACTTTTTACTCCTTGGAATCGACCCCCTTTTGTCTTCTCTCGTTTCCTTATAAGTTGTTGAAAAACGGGTCAGGTAAATGCTGTAACGCATGCATGCCATATAACATAGTGGGTGCGTACTTCAATGTGGACGAGTTACTTTTTAGCGCGGGCACGTTAGAGGCATCGTGGGTGCGTTATGGATGCATAAAATTCAGAGGTGAATCAATGTTATGGATGCATAAAACTCAAAGGTGAATCAGTGTTATGGATGCATAAAATTCAAAGGTGAATCAACATGTTTTTGCTCTGTTTTCATCAGTCTCTAACTTGCTCAATTCTTGTCAGATTTGGTCGATTTTTCTTACTAAATGGCGTGCACTGATAGACAGTCATCACAATCCAAAACTTAAACTATTGTTTTTCCTCAAGTAACATGTCTGCACAATGAAACTTTGTCAGAAATAAATCACAAACCTTACCAATTGAATGTCATTTACTTTTGTTGATCGATACATTTGTTCCCTTCTTTGATCCAATCAATTTAGATGAGTTGTTCTAGTACCTTAACATATCTTTTTACTCACCATTATGCCCTCAATTTCAAGAGTATTCACTTAATCAACATACAAGAGTAAAAAATAAATGAATTTGTAAGTTATCTGTAAAATTAGTCGGATTATATTTAAACGCACACACTTGAAGACTTTTAAGGTTGTAATGTGTCTTATGTTAGGGTAGGATAACTCCTCTTTGTCCTTCCATTATTTTCTTCCTTTCATATCACTCCTCTTTCATATTGGGTACTAGAGACTTTTCAAATTTGTGGTCACTTTTCATCAGTTTTTTTGTTTGTTTTGAAAATGCCATGTTTTTGACATCTTATTTTTTTCGTTCTTTTTCTTTTTTATTTAACCAAATTCTCTAGTACTCCCAATCCCAAACTTAAATGTTTCTAACTTCTAAGAGTAACCCCAAATTTATTAATCAACTTATACTAAAAATAAAATCTATCTACCTAACTTCAATGAGGGTAGAAAGATTTTATCTTTCAAGTCAAACGCTTATAATAGGCTAAGTCACCGAAGAAAATGATAAGGCTCAAATTGGTTAACAAGATATTATAATGCAAGAGTAGCTTACAAGGTCACTAAGTTTTCACAAACAATTTCCTCTATGTGTGTTTATTAGATCAACTAATTAAAACAAATAAAATGCAAATTCTAGATATTACAAATGCAAGGATACACTCAACAAAAGAAATAAGTAAATAATGGAAATTTTTGGCTCAAACCTCAATTGGTTAGATATCTGAAGGTTGGGTATAAGCATTGGTGTCCATTTTCTTCATTAATCATCACTTCACTCGGGAGCTTCAATCTCGTTCACTTTATTCACTTTTTTATGTGACTGCTTTTCTATTCAATGGTAACGAGTTCAACTGAAAAATGAAACAAGTACAAACAAATTCATTAATCAGGGAGGACGAATCAGTACAAAATTTGGGGGAGAGCAATTTTTAGTAGCTCCCCCTATTCATCATATTGGTACATATGGGACGCATATCAACACAAAATGAAATACAACTAAAATCATTGAATCATATACTATCATCCGGGCGAAAGAAGTCACGAAGCCAATGTTACATGTTGCTTCCACTTCCCTTTATATTATCTACACATTCAGCACACACATTAAAAAAAATACCAAAACACTAAAAATTCAAAAAATGCCAAAAAAATTAAAATTTACTAAAATGGAATTAACTCAACTTGAAATAAAATACATTACCAGATCATGGGCTGCTTCCTACGTAATGCTTATTTAAGGTCCTTAGCTTGACCGTTTGCTCCCCTATTATGGCAGAATATATGATATGAATAACACATCATCCTCTTTCTTCTTCATGTTTAGTAGGATTCCCATGAACTTGAGGAATCAATGATGTAGTTCCCAAATCTTCTTTGGCTTAGTAATAGCGAACAAAGCATAAATGGAGTCCAATACTTTATCAATTTCTTCCTTCCTTTTACTTTGTTTCCAAAATAGCTCTTGGGGACATGTTGTGGTTGAAGATATTCAGGTTGGATATCTATGTCTAAGCAAATTTTTGCCTTTGAAACTTCATCCATAACCAGACCATCCTTGATTGGTCTTCTTTCTTTTTTCCTAATGTTATTTTTAACCTTAGATTTTCTATTTATGATTTTGTTATTTCACCCAATGGTGTGTATGTGTCCCAGTTATAACTTGAATGTTTACCCCACCTTGAATGGGTATTGAAGGAAGGGTTTGGCTCGTGATAGTTTCTCGCATATTGCGCCTCTGCAACGTAACTCTCTGGTGTACAATGATCATTTTTTTTACCTTCACCATAAAAGTCACATCGTAACACTCCGAAGGGATTAATAATTGTCAAACTCAGAGTTGAGGCTTCAATTTTCTATTTTAAGGTTTCAATCCATACTAACAATACATGTCGAAGATCATCTTTGTTGTACATTCCTTTTGTGCCTAGAATACACAATCAAAAGACAAATACCTTAGTAGCACTGCACTAACTGATAAAACTAAATAAGAATAGAAATTTGGAAACTAAACTAAAATGAAAAGAAGGAAAACTATTTATGAAAATTCAAAAACTAAAAATAACTAAACACAAAATTTACAAACATCGTACACTATGCCTTGTTGAAAATATCAACAATCCCCGGCAACAGTGCCAAAAAATTGATGGATAATTTACTAGAAAGTGTACTAGTATTGTTATCAAAGTAATAAAAATAAATTAGTCTCCACAGGGATTGCAAACTTAAAACAAAGTACGTTGTGCAATGTAATTAAACAGTAAGACTAAGGTTGCAAGTTGTTTTGATCGAAAACATAAGAAATAAGGTTTGATAACAATAATGAGAAAATTGGCCAAGTCATATTATCAGAATCCCCTATTTCTATTGATTTATGAAACACACATTAACAAACGTGCAATGACTACAGAATTACATGACAAGTTAACTCAACCGATACACCCAATCCATTGGCATGTAGCTCACTAGCTCAATTGTTAATTCCTCGGTCCCTCATGTTAATTATACAGTTAACAGGAAACATAGTGTGTTAATCCCTAAGTCATAATTCCTAATTATATTGTCCCTAGTTAATTAGCAAATTCAAGAGTTAAAGTATGTCAGATAGATAGCCCTAGGGTCATAAGTCACTATTTATCAAGATCGATTCGAATGTCGTAACAAACAATAAGCAATGTGTACAATCAAAAATTGAATAATAACAAAGAGTCAGACCAATAATATTAACATCATTTGATCATATGTATCAATCAAGTAAAAATAGGTTCACCGTCAAAATTGACCTAACCTAAACGAATCTAGTTATTCATGCTAAAATTAATCAATATCAATAATTTAGATTTGGAGAGCATGAAAAATCACTAAAGAATAAGCTCTCAAATGACTTCAATGGTCTCCAAAAGCTCCAAAATCTCTCTTTTCTGTCACTTTTTACTCATTAGAATCGACCCTTTTTTTCTTTTCTCTCTTTTCCTTATAAAGCTGCCGAAAAACTGTTAGAGACAGGTATAAAGTACCGGGGTTTGTTATCGTCCTCAGGGAATATGTGATATTACCGTCGTTCGACAGTTGCTAAGTTCTTAACTTATAGTAACAAGGGGGTTTTGGTTTTTGGTTACGGTAGCTTGCATAAAAAGTAAGAAATTACGGTAAAAGTTTCGGTTTTACGATTTGAGAAAGATTGTCAAAGTTAGGGTTCGACGATCACTTTGCATGCATATGTTCGATCAAACAAAACTCATAAACTCCATTTGATGATAAACACATTCACAAAACCCTCCCAATGTGATTATTTCTAACACACATTGTGGGTTTTTCCCATTTTGATCCATTATTGATTTCTCACACAATCTATCAAAATGACAACTTTTGGGTGTGACATTTTAGTGAACAAACACATTCAAAACTATCTTTAGCTCAAGAACATAAATGGATGAAAACCTAGGTAAAGAGTTGGAAAACACCTTTTGATAATAAACCAACACAAAGAGTTATCAAGTAAACAAGGTTTTCACCATACATTCATCATAAAAGAGTTTACAAATGAAGATCAACCCATATACACACAAAGTTTATGATCATCTACATATAACCTTGACAAAATGAGGGATTTAGCCACTCATTTCTATGATAGCTTGCACAAGAAGTTTCGAGAGAAGGTTAATCAACATCTGAGTTGAAGAATCGAGATTGGATGGGAATACACCTTTTTTTGGAAAATATTGTCAAGAGATGATGAATAATGAGAGAATGGGTTTCTAGGGCACAAAAATCACTTCTAAAGCAAAAACAAAAGAAAAATATATTTTTACAAAAAGTAGCCCATGCTACTTATAGGAAATGTTCTGAGCTGTCATACTCGCTAGGCGAGTCGAATGGTTCGCCTAGCGAGCCCTAAAATGTTACCTAGAAGAGCATGTGTCCTGAGGAATCAACCAGAAGAATTTGCAGATGTTCGCTAGGCGAACATTCCTTTGCTAGGTGAGTCATTCGCTGCTTCACTTGCTCCAGCGAATTTTGGTCCTTTTTGCTACTGGAAGCGTTCGCTACTTGCTTGCTGGAGCTTCGCCTAGCGAGTAGTTCGCTACCTCCCTCGCTCCTGCGAAATTTGATCTTTTTTATTCTGGAAGTGTTCACTGGCAGCTCGCTGAGTGCTGTCCTAGCGAACACTTCGCTAGCTCACTCGCCAGAGCGAAATTTGCTCTTTTTGATTCTGTCCAAGTCTGTGAGTGTTCGTTGGCAGCTCGCTGAGTGCTCGCCTAGCGAACACCTCGCTACCTCACTCGCCAGTGCTTTGCCTAGCGAGCTTGCTTTTGTTTCCTTTCTTTCTTGATTCCTTTGTCATATTTCTTGTGTCTTCCATTTCTACTCTTTCATGCCTAATTACTGCACAATAACACACAAATTAAAGGTACCAAGATCATTTCACATGATATTGCAAATCAACAAAAGCAAGGACGGTTTTGAACACTTTCTCGACAAAAAGGAGTGAAAGATGCCCACATCTGATAGCTCAAATAAGCAAAATTAGGGATCTAACAACTCTCCCCAACTAGATTCTTGCTTGCCCTCAAGCAAAGTATACCTCTTGAAGAACAAGAGGATTTGCTTAAAGAAAAAGATTTCTCCGAAATCGGATCAAATGGCTCAAACACAAGAGAATCAACCAGACACAAGTTCCCAATGGTTAGAACAACACAATACACAAGAACGAAAGCCTTATAACAATAAAAAAAACATGTATCAATCCACAACAATGTTATCCTGAATGAATCACTCTATCTCTCCTCTTCGAATAAGGATTAAAGAAATTACCCGTTTACAACCGCGGGGACAATTTCACTCTCCAACAAACAATGCAAAAATCAATTCAATTCATACACTGTCTAACAATTATAAATGAAAATGCGGAAGCACGAAGATCACTAAGGTCTTTTCCGGTTGTAGCTCGGTCATGTTTAAAAACAAGGGACATATCTAAGGCCATTGAAAAAGAAATTTCCGAAGCAAAAGAGACATTCATTGTACAACTCTTCACACATCTCAAATCCGTTCTACTTATTTCTCATTTGAAACCTTCACAACACTTATTTCACAACTCAATTTGTTTTCCAATATTTTTCTTCCAAGCAAGCATTCATTTCCATTCTCTTCTTTTTATTTTCTTCTTTTTCACACCATATTCACAAAACAAATGTTTCTTTTCTTTTTTTTTTCAATGCTTGCTCGGTTATTCCAGAGTTGTGGTAACCTACCGATTTTCATTTTTGTTCTCCCCAACTTATCTTTTACTCACCCCATAAGTGAATGCTCTTGACTTTTTACGGCAAAAGAAAAATTAACAAAAATTTTCAGGGTTTCAAGAAAAAAGATTTTGAAGTCTCACCTTGCTTCAAGCTGAGATTCAACTATTTAAGCTCAAAGAGGTTCACGAATACTCTCTGCTCACGGGTAGGTTGTATTTGGAACTGGTTGTGCTTGAAAGAAAACAAGTGCCTTGATCATTTCTAATTGCTTCCACAAATTCACAATAACAAAAGACAAAGCATGAATCAAATGAATCAACACAGTTTATTAGAATCCATCATTTATTTGTACAATGGAGGTTTCCTCACAATTTGTGGTTTTAAGTTCTAAGTGAATCATTCATTCAACTATGTTGCAAAAAGAACAATATTCAATTACGTCAAGAGTAAAGTTCTTCATGCATTCTAAAGTTCTAACCGAAGGTAACCATGTACCTTAGCATTATTCGCTTGTTATTTTTATCATTGCCACCCAAGCTCGGATGCACCTTCATTGGATACTTCTTTTAGAGAGCAATCAATCTAGAAGGTTTGATCCTCAATCAACCAAAAAAAATTATTAAGCAAAAGAAACTTAAATCAAACACACTAATTTAAAACAAAAACATTAAACATTACTTCAAATTGTTAAAATGTGCGTGAGAGCCAAAACACCCCAAAAAGTACATAACCAACATAACTGAAATCATAAACAAGATATCCGAAAATACAAAGCAATAAAAACGATAAAGATAAAAAACTTAGTCCTCATCGGACTCAGAACCCTCTGCACTACCGAACTCAGAACCGGAACCATCATCAGCACCAACAGGACCACTAGACACACCTGCCCCCTCTCCGAAAATAGGCCTGTCCACAGGCCAGCTCGCGTTTTGCAGGAACTGCTCACGCATAATCATGTTGCGCTCTACAGAAGGGTCGCGGGACTGTAGCTGAAGTACCTGCATAGAGTCATGTATATCAATCATGGCACACTGAGTTGCTGCCATCCAATCCCAATTATAATTACAGACTGCTTGCTGAAAAGGATAAAACCCCTGAGAAAAAGCACCAGGACCATAAGTAGTCCCGATATCACCAGCATCTGTACTACCTCTGAAGTTCTTCGGCCTACAGTACTTGTCTATATATCGATTGTCGATTGCGGACGGAATCATTACCTGACTGCGGGAGGGAAGCTTCACCCTCGACTACACACACAAAGCCATGATGAGGCAAGGAAAATCAAGGGGGAAATTAACTCGCGCCCCCGACTTCAGCCCACTCTCAATCACGGACTTCATCTTATTCGCAATGATTCGCGCCACATCGATATGTATATTAGTCAGAATACAGTGGACCAAGTGTGCCACTAGGATTGGCATGGTAGATGTGTGTGACTTAGGCTTAATGTTGGTCAAAACCAGTAACAAAATCAACTGGGCAATAGGTATCAAATCCTCACGGTGATATCTCATAGCCACCCCATATGGGTTTCTCTCTACACTCTTTCCCTCCAGACAGGGCCTCTGAAATATCATCAATGTTCATGTTGAGCCTCAGATCTTTGTGGTCTGCATCCCTCTCATTAACTCCCAAGTTGAGCGGTTCACCGAGCACCCGGTTAATAGCATCCCGATCAAAAGTAACCTGACGTCCTGACACTCTTGTAGTCCAAGTGAAAGGCTCATCATCATTTGGCAGCGAGTTCACATAGAACTCGCGCACTAGCTCAATATCATAGTTGTCGGATGGCGAGATCAACTTGTCCCACTTCTTACTATTTATCAACCCTGCAAATGTCCGATAATTGCCTTATGCATTGATCAAGAACCTCTTGTCAGGTAAGATTTTTCGTTTTTCTAATGCCACATAGCGTGTGGCTTGCTTCGGCCCAATGAATTTGTCAGTGTCAAATTGAATTGGTACAGGACGGGAAGTGCTTCCGACCTTTCGCTTTTTTCTAGCACTAGACCTGAATGCCATCTGCAAAACACATAGAAAAGAAACAACACACAACCATGAGACTGACTAGTGCTCAAAACAGAAAAGCCAAATGTTGTCATGGTCTCTACAGCTTCGCTTAGCGAAGACCCAGCGAAGCTTCACTACGGGCTCGCCTAGCAAACTGACAGCGAAAGTTACGGGTTTCTGAGTTCTCCACTGTTATCCATCCAAAATCAAACAATCAAATGTCTTATCAATCACCATTCCAGAAACAAACTTATTTATCATGACAGGAATTGTTCTAGATACACATGCACCTTAAAACTTTCAAATCCCTAATTTTCAAATTCAACCCAAAATCTCTATTCTTCTACAATTTAAATAATAAAAACACAGAGCAAAGGAATTAGATCAAACCTGATTATAGAGGTGAATGAATCTGAAATGGCAAGGTTAGGGTTTGCACAGAGAGAGATATGAAAATTCTTGTGTGAGGTGAGAGTGAAAAGTGATAAAATGAGGTTGGAATCGTGAACACTAAGTGCAGAGTAACATAAAACCAACTAAAATGATTTTTGGGCCCAAAACGGTGGCCCACTGAATAAAATTAAAAAGTCTGTTTCACAACGTTCGCCTAGCGAAGAGCTAGCGAGTGGCTCGCTACTGCCTTCGCCTAGCGAGCAGCTAGCGAACATGACAGTATTTTGTTTTTTCAAAACAGCACTGCATAATTCAGCATTTCCACCAATTTGAACACCAACAACACACAATCAACAAAAAACTGGAAATACTTACAATGTTGGGGTGCCTCCCAACAAGCTCTTGTTTAACGTCGGATGAGATGCTCACAAAGGAGCATCCAAACAGATTGCACAACTCTCGAGATCCACTAGACCGCTAAAATAGATCTTCAAACGTTGGCCGTTCACCGTCCAACTATCCTTTTTCTCCAAGTCCTCAATGACAATAGCTCCATATGTTTTGACTTCTTTGACACGAAATGGCCCGGACCATTTAGACTTCAATTTTCCGGGGAATAACCTCAACCTAGAATTGAACAAAAGCACCAATTGTCCGGGCACAAATTCCTTTTTTCTT
Organism: Lathyrus sativus; assembly: GCA_963859935.3. Classification (NCBI taxonomy): domain Eukaryota; kingdom Viridiplantae; phylum Streptophyta; class Magnoliopsida; order Fabales; family Fabaceae; genus Lathyrus; species Lathyrus sativus. Next base: position 553,659,075 of record OZ012738.1, on the reverse strand, counting down.
AGCTTTTTGTCATGATACTCTTTCACCTTTTTCTTGTACAACCAACTCGAGTGATATGCGGCATTGCGCATTTCTTCCAACTCAAGCAATTGTACTTTTCTTTTCTCACCGGCCAAATTCTTATCAAAGTTCAATAATTTCAAGGCCCACAAGGCTTTGTGCTCTAATTCGACCGGAAAATAGCAAGTCTTACCAAATATCAATTGAAAAGGAGTTAGCCCAATAGAAGCTTTATAAGCGGTACGGTACGCCCACAAAGCTTCATCCAACTTTTGCGACCACTCTTTTTTCGAATTTGACACGGTTTTTTCAAGAATTCTCTTAATCTCACGATTATAGACTTCGGCTTGACCATTAGCTTGTGGGTGATACGGAGTCTCCACTCTATGCGATACACCGTAATATTTCAAAACATTTTCTAACGGTGCATTACAAAAGTGCGACCCTCTGTCACTAATCAACACACGGGGGGTTCCAATACGGGAAAAGATGTTTTTCTTCAAAAACATTTATTACCGTCTTAGCATCCGCCCGAGGTGAGGCAATCGCCTCCACCCACTTAGAAACATAGTCAACCACAACAAGCAAATATTCATTGCCATATGAGGGTGGGAATGGTCCAACAAAGTCGATACCCCAACAGTCGAATACTTTGACCTCTTGGATGTTTTGGAGAGGCATCTCGTCTCTCTTATCAATCCCACCACTTCTTTGGTAACTATCACAACTTTGCGCATGGACATTTTCTTTGAAAATAGTAGGCCAATAAAATCCTGACTAAAGGACTTTAGTAGCCGTTCTTGCCCCATTGTAGTGTCCGCCGTAAGGCGAGTTGTGACAATGCCAAAGAATGCTTTGCGATTCATCGCTAGTAACACACCTCCTCAAAAGGTTGTCACCACCCAATTTAAACAAGTACAGGTCATCCCACACGTAATATTTAGCATCTGAGAGAAATTTCCTCTTTTGGTTCGACGTTAGGTCGGGAGGCACCAAACCACTAACCTTATGGTTCGCAAAGTCCGCAAACCACGACCTAACTTGAACTTTGAAAAGTTTTTCATCGGGAAACTCCTCCCGGATTTCCTTCTCGGAAGCGGTAACCTCCATATTAACTAAGCGAGATAAATGATCCGCCACCAAATTTTCCGATCCTTTCTTGTCTTTGATTTCAACATCAAATTATTGTAACAAGAGGATCCAACGGATGAACCTTTGCTTCGAATACGGTTTGGTGAGCAAATATTTAATCGCCGAGTGGTCGGTATACACTATGACCTTGGAACCAATAAGATAGGACCTAAACGTTTCAAGCGCATACACTATCGGAAGTAATTCTTTTTCAGTGGCGGCATAGTTAATTTGAGCCTTATTAAGAACATTACTCGCATAATGTATCACATGAAAAAATTTCTCTTTTCTTTGGCCTAATACCGCTCCGATTGCATAGTCGCTCGCATCACACATGAGCTCAAAATTTAAATTCCAATTTGGAGCGGTAACCAATTTTTCCTTCAAAATTTCAAAAGCTTGTAAACAATCATCAGTTAAAAGTAATACCTGATCCTTAGCTAGCAAGTTACTCAAAGGCCTAGCTTCCTTTGAGAAGTCTTTGATAAAGCGCCGATAGAAACCGGCGTACCCTAGAAAGCTTCGGATTCCCTTCAAATTCACCGGAGGAGGCAACTTTTCAATTACTTCAACTTTAGCACGATCAACTTCAAGCCCTCTTGACGAGACTTTATGGCCAATCATTATCCCCTCGGTCACCATGAAGTGGCACTTCTCCCAATAATGAACAAGATTTTTCTTCACACATCTTTCAAGAACAGTTTCCAAGTTGTCCAAGCATAGACCAAAGGAACCACCAAATACGAAGAAATCGTCCATAAAGACTTCCATTGTTTTCTCGATAAGGTCGGCAAAAATAGCTTGCACACATCGTTGGAAAGTTTCCGGTGCATTGCACAACCCAAAGGGCATTTTTCTGTATGCGAAAATTCCAAAAGGACATGTGAAAGCCGTCTTTTCATGATCGGAGGGGTCAACCGCAATTTGGTTATACCCGAAATAGGCATCTAAGAAACAATAGTATTGTTGCCTGAAAAGTCTTTCTAGCATTTGATCCAGAACGGGAGTGGAAAGTGATCTTTTCGAGTTGCGGTATTCAACCGCCTATAATCAATGCACATACGCCACCCCGTTGCCACTTTTGTCGGGATCAACTCATTTTTTTCATTTCGAATCACGGTAATGCCACCTTTCTTCGGAACCACATGTACGGGACTAACCCATGGGCTATCTGAAATCGGGTAAATCATTCCTTCATCCAACAACTTAACAACCTCCTTTCTAACAACTTCCTTCATAGTAGGATTTAAGCGTCCTTGAGGTTGAGCTACCGGCTTAAAGTCCTCTTCCATTAAGATCTTGTGCATGCAATAGGAAGGACTAACTCCTTTGAGATCAGAAAGAGTCCAACCAATGGCTTCTTGATTCTTTTTCAAAACATCGATCAAACGGGATTCTTCATTCTTTGACAAAAGATTGCTTATGATAACCGACTTTGCTTCGGTCTCGTCAAGGAATGCATACTTCAAATTAGAAGGTAGCATTTTCAATTCAATCGGCGATTGTTCTTCATTAACCTCCTTCTTCAATACTTCCTCCTCAACTTCCCACAGGTGTAACTCTTTTAGACTATCAAGTTCCCTTAGACATTCATCAAGAGCTTGCTCTTCTTCAATTGTGAAAACTTCAAAGGAGTCATTAAGAGCTAACTCCATAGGAGATATCTCATGAATATGTTTAGAAACTTCAAAAGCTGCCTCTTTGATCACATCAATTTGAAAGCTATCACGGCTATCCTTTGAATGCTTCATGGCTTCGAATAGATCAAAAGTAACTTCTTCATTTTGGACCCTTACTTTCATCAAACCGTCTTCAATGTCAATCACCATGCGTGCAGTTTTCATGAACGGTCGACCAAGAATAAGCGGAGCATCATCATCCTCTTCCATATCAATCACAACGAAATCAACCGGGAAGAAGAATTTGTCAACTTTGACCAATACGTCTTGGGCTAACCCATGAGGATGGGTAGTCGACTTATCGACCAATTGCAAAGTCATCCGGATGGCCTTCATTTCAATGTTGCCAAGCCTCTTCAAAATAGACAATGGTATTAGATTAATGCTTGACCCCAAATCAATTAGCCTTTTTCCGACATAGACATCACCAATTGTAACCGGCAAAGTAACTCGTCCCAGGTCAACCTCTTTTCTCGGAAGCTTCCGTTGAATTATTGCACTACAACTAGCATCTAGGACAATTGTCTCCGGTTCCGTGTACCTCCGCTTTTTGGTAAGTATGTCTTTCATGAATTTCACATACTTAGGAATTTTCTCCAATGCTTCGGAAAACGAAATGTTCACTTGAAGTTGTTTGAATATATCCATGAACCGGGCGTAATACCGTTCATTCTCCCTCTTAGATGGAGCATGCAGATACAGAAGGTTTTGAATTGGAGTAGTGCTCACTACCTCCTTTCCTTTAGAAACTCTAGAATTCCTCTCTCTTTTCTTTTTTACTCCCTCCACCTTCACTTTATCACTCTTATTTTTTTCAACTCCCACATTTTCTTTATTTTCTACTTCACCATTCTTTTCATCCTTTTCAACTTCAACCATTTTTTTATTCTTTTCAACTTCTTCCTCACTCCACTCCCCAACTTCACCATCAATTCTATCATTTATTTTTTTCTCCTCATCTTTTTTCTCATCCACTTTTTTTTACTCTCATTTCTTTTTCAATCTCACTAATCAACTCCCTTCCACTTCTCGTCGTTATCACTTTACAATGCTCTTTTGGATTCGTTTGCGTGTTCACCAAAAAAGATGGTCCAAAGATGGTCCGGGTTGTTGTTCCGCTAGTTGTTTAGCAAGTTGACCGACTTGAGTTTCGAGATTTTTGATTGCCGCATCGTTGCTTTTTTTTATTAGCCATCGACAATTGCATAAATTGTATCAATGTCTCTTCTAACTTTGAAGTCACGACCGGCGGTTGTTGAGGTTAGTAAGGATTTTGACCGCTAGAAGTACCACCCCTATAACCTTGGTTATGGTGATAGTTAGACCTTGGTTGGAACCCTTGATTCCCTTGATAGTGTTGTTGTTGTTGTTGATTTTGAGGATGTTATTGATACGGTTGTTGTTATTGCCTCAGTTGGTAGTCTCGTTGGTTCTCCATGTAATTCACCTCTTCGAACCCGGGAGGTGGACAAAACCCGGAATCATGTTCACCCTTGCAAAGCTCACAACAAGCTATTTGTTTAGCTTTTGAAGGCTTTTTCAACTCTTTTATTTGTTGAGTTAAGAGTTCAACTTGTTGTGAAATGAGTTTATTTTGGGCAAGAATAACATCGTTTGTCCCAAGTTCAAGCACTCCCGGTTTCTTCAAAGTGTTGCCTCTACTTTGACTTTGGAGGTCATTTAGAGCCATACGGTTAATGATATCCGTAGCTTTGTCAGTGCTTTTAGACAACAAAGAACCACCCGAGGTGGCATCCAATAAAGTTTTGCAATTAGGTTGAAGGCCGTTTTTGAAAATGTGGATTTGCGTCAATTCGTCAAAACCATGGCCTTTGCACTTTCGAAGCATGGATTTAAATCTTTCCCATGTCTCATTCAATGATTCGTTGGCTTCTTGCAAAAACACGGAGATAGCCGTTTTGGATTCCATGAACTGGTTGTGGGAGAAAAACCTTTCAATGAACTTCTCTTCCAACACGTTCCAATTCGTTATGACTGCAGGTGTTTGATCCAAGTACCAATCTTTGGCTTTGCCGAGCAAAGCGTGAGGAAAAAGTCTTTTAAACAACGGTAGCTCTTGAGCTTGATCAACTCCTGCCGCCAATGCTATCTCATAAAATTTGGTGAGAAAAGCAAAGGGGTCTTCATGGTCCATTCTGGTGAATGGACTTCCGTATAGTAAGTTAAGAGTTCCCGTCTTCATCTCGGCTTGCCTTCCCGTGTGGTTGGCAAACTGAGCAGTATTCCCCGGATTATTGACACATGGTGTGGAAACGGGCGGTGGTGGTGGTGGATCCATGATAGGTGTGAAAGGTGGTGGTGGTGTTGTAGAAGAACCTTCTCCTTGTTCTTGTCGTTGTCTAGCTTGTTGCCTCCTCCGTCTCGTTCTGCTATTCAGTCTCCTTGCGGTTCTTTTGATCTCAGGATCAAAAAGAATTTGGTCCTCAGGAACCTGCCCTCGCATAAAACGAAAGCTGCACACTAAACCAAACAAATTAACAAGCACAAGTCAAAAATTCAGAATTTAAAAATTCAACAACTATTGTGAAGCTCGCAATATCAATTCATAGTCCTCGGCAACGGCGCCATTTTGTTAGAAACATGTATATAGTACTGGGGTTTGTTATCGTCCTCAGGGAATATATGATATTATCGTCGTTCGACAGTTGCTAAGTGCTTAAATTATAGTAACAAGGGGGGTTTTGGTTTTTGGTTACGGAAGCTTCCATGAAAAGTAAGAAATTGCGGTAAAAGTTTCAGTTTTACGATTTGAGAAAAATTGTCAAATTTAGGGTTCAACGATCACTTGGCATGCATATGTTTGATCAAACTAAAATCATAAACTCCATTAGATGATAAACACATTCACAAAATCCTCCCAATGTGATTATTTCTAACACACATTGTAGGTTTTCCCCATTTTGATCCATTGTTGATTTCTCACACAATCTACCAAAATGACAACTTTTGGGTGTGACATTTTAGTAAACAAACACATTCAAAACTATCTCTAGCTCAAGAACATAGATGGATGAAAACCTAGGTAAAGAGTCGGAAAATACCTTTCGATAATAAACCAACACAAAGAGTTATCAAATAAACAAGGTTTTCACCATACATTCATTATCAAAGAGTTTACAAATGAAGATCAACCCATATACACACAAAGTTTATGATCATCTACATCTAACCTTGACAAAATGAGGGATTTAGCCACTCATTTCCATGATAGCTTGCACAAGAAGTTTTGGCAGAAGGTTAATGAACATCTGAGTCGAAGAATCGAGATTGGATGGGAATCCATCTTCTTTTTGGAAAATATTGTCAAGAGATGATGAATAATGAGAGAATGGGTTTCTAGGGCACAAAAATCACTTCTAAAGAAAAAACAAAAGAAAAAGATATTTTTACAAAAAGTAGCCCATGCTACTTATAGGAAATGTTCTGAGTTGTCATGCTCGCTAGGCGAGAAGAATGGTTCTCCTAGCAAGCCCCAAAATGTTACCCAGAAGAGCCCGTGTCCTGAGGAATCAACCAGAAGAATTTGCAGATGTTTGCTAGGCGAACATTCCTTCGCTAGGTGAGTCCTTCGCTGCTTCACTCGCTCCAGCGAATTTTGGTCCTTTTTGCTACTGGAAGCGTTCGCTACTTGATCGCTGGAGCTTCACCCAGCGAGCAGTTCGCTACCTCCCTCGCTCCAGCGAAATTTGATCATTTTGATTCTGGAAGTGTTCGCTGGCAGTTCGCTGAGTGCTCGCCTAGAGAACACTCCGCTAGCTCACTCGCCAGAGCGAAATTTTCTCTTTTTGATTCTGTCCAAGTCTGGGAGTGTTCGCTGGCAGCTCGCTGAGTGCTCGCCTAGTGAACACTTCGCTACCTCACTCGCCAGTGCTTCGCCTAACGAGCTTGCTTTTGTTTGCTTTCTTTCTTGATTCCTTTGTCATCTTTCTTGTGTCTTCAATTTCTACTCTTTCATGCCTAATTACTGCATAATAACACACAAATTAAAGGTACCAAGATCATTTCACATGATATTGCAAATCAACAAAAGCAAGGACGGTTTTGAACACTTTCTCGACAAAAAGGAGTGAAAGATGCCCACATCTGATAGCTCAAATAAGCAAAATTGGGCATCTAACAACTCTCCCCAACTAGATTCTTTCTTGCCCTCAAGCAAAGTATGCCTCTTGAAGAACAAGAGGATTTGCTTAAAGAAAAAGATTTCTCCGAAATCGGATCAAATGGCTCAAACACAAGAGAATCAACCAGACACAAGTTCCCAATGGTTAGAACAACACAATACACAAGAACGAAAGCCTTATAACAATAAAAAAACATGTATCAATCCACAACAATGTTATCCTGAATGAATCACTCTATCTCTCCTCTTCGAATAAGGATTAAAGAAATTACCCGTTTACAACCGCGGGGACAATTTCACTCTCCAACAAACAATGCAAAAATCAATTCAATTCATACACTGTCTAACAATTATAAATGAAAATGCGGAAGCACGAAGATCACTAAGGTCTTTTCCGGTTGTAGCTCGGTCATGTTTAAAAACAAGGGACATATCTAAGGCCATTGAAAAAGAAATTTCCGAAGCAAAAGAGACATTCATTGTACAACTCTTCACACATCTCAAATCCGTTCTACTTATTTCTCATTTGAAACCTTCACAACACTTATTTCACAACTCAATTTGTTTTCCAATATTTTTCTTCCAAGCAAGCATTCATTTCCATTCTCTTCTTTTTATTTTCTTCTTTTTCACACCATATTCACAAAACAAATGTTTCTTTTCTTTTTTTTTTCAATGCTTGCTCGGTTATTCCAGAGTTGTGGTAACCTACCGATTTTCATTTTTGTTCTCCCCAACTTATCTTTTACTCACCCCATAAGTGAATGCTCTTGACTTTTTACGGCAAAAGAAAAATTAACAAAAATTTTCAGGGTTTCAAGAAAAAAGATTTTGAAGTCTCACCTTGCTTCAAGCTGAGATTCAACTATTTAAGCTCAAAGAGGTTCACGAATACTCTCTGCTCATGGGTAGGTTGTATTTGGAACTGGTTGTGCTCGAAAGAAAACAAGTGTCTTGATCATTTCTAATTGCTTCCACAAATTCATAATAACAAAAGACAAAGCATGAATCAAATGAATCAACACAATTTATTAGATTCTAGGATTTATTTGTACAATGGAGGTTTCCTCACAATTTGTGGTTTTAAGTCCTAAGCGAATCAGTCATTCAACTATGTTGCAAAAAGAACAATATTCAATTACGACAAGAGTAAAGTTCTTCATGCATTCTGAAGTTCTAACCGAAGGTAACCATGTACCTTAGCATTATTCGCTTGTTATTTTTGTCATTGCCACCTAAGCTCAGATACACCTTCATTGGATACTTCTTTCAGAGAGCAATCAATCTAGAAGGTTTGATCCTCAATCAACCAAAAAAAATTAATAAGCAAAAGAAACTTAAATCAAAAACACTAATTTAAAACAAAAACATTAAACATTACTTCAAATTGTTAAAATGTGCGCGGGGGACAAAACACCCCAAAAAGTACATAACCAACATAACTGAAATCACAAACAAGATATCCGAAAATACAGAGCAATAAAAGCGATAAAGATAATAAACTTAGTCCTCATCGGACTCAGAACCCTCTGCACTACCGGACTCAGAACTGGAACCATCATCATCATCATCATCACCATCACCATCATCATCATCACCATCACCATCAGCACCAACAGGACCACTAGACACACCCGCCCCCTCTCCGAAAATAGGTCTGTCCACAGGCCAGCTCACGTTTTGCAGGAACTGCTCACGCGTAATCATGCTGCGCTCTACCGATGGGTCACGAGACTGTATCTGAAGTACCTGCATAAAGTCATGTATATCAATCATGGCACGCTGAGTTGCTACCATCCAATCCCAATTATAGTTACAAATTGCTTGCTGAAAAAAAATAAAACCCCTGAGAAAAAGCACCAGGACCATCAGTAGTCCCGGTATCACCAGCAGTTGTACTACCTTTAAAGTTCTTCGGCCTACAGTACTTTTCCACATATCGATCGTCGATTACGGACGAAATCATTACCTGACTGCGGGAGGGTAGCTTCACCCTCGACTGCACGCACAAAGCCATGATGAGGCAAGAAAAAGCAAGGGGGAAATTAACTCGCACCCCCGACTTCAGCCCACTCTCAATCACGGATTTCATCTCATTCGCAAAGATTCGCGCCACATCGATTTGTACATTAGTCAGAATACAGTGGACCAAGTGTGCCACTGGGATCGGCACGGTAGATGTGTGTGACTTAGGCTTAATGTTGGTCAAAACCAGTAACAAAATCAACTGGGCAATATGTATCAAATCCTCACAGTGATATCTCACAGCCACCTCAGATGGGTTTCTCTCTACACTCTTTCCCTCCAGCAACAGGGCCTCTGAAATATCATCAATATTCCTGTTGAGCCTCAGATCTCTGTTGTATGCATCCCTTTCATTAACTCCCAAGTTGAGCGGTTCACCGAGCACCCGGTTAATAGCATCCCGATCAAAAGCAACATGACGTCCTGACACTCTTGTAATCCAAGTGAAAGGCTCGTCATCATTTGGCAGCGCGTTCGCATAGAACTCGAGCACTAGCTCAATATCATAGCTGTCGGATGGCGAGATCAACTTGTCCCACTTCTTACTATTTATCAACCCTGCAAATGTCCGATAATTGCCTTGTGCATTAATCAAGAACCTCTTCTCAGGTAAGCTTTTTCTTTTTTCCAATGCCACATAGCGTGCGGCTTGCTTCGGCCCAATGAACTTGTCAGTGTCAAATTGAATTAGTACAGGACGGGAAGTGCTTCCAACCTTTCGCTTTTTTCCAGCACTGGACCTGAATGCCATCTGCACAACACATAGAAAAGAAACAACACACAACCACAAGATTGATTAGTGCTCAAAACATAAAAGCCAAATGTTGTCATGGTCGCTACAGCTTCGCTTAGCGAAGACCCAGCGAAGCTTCGCTACGGGCTCGCCTAGCGAACTGACAGCGAAAGTTACGGGTTTCTGAGTTCTTCGCTGTTATCCACCCAAAATAAAATAATCCAATGTCTTATCAATCACCATTCTAGAAATAAATTTATTTGTCATGACAGGAATTGTTCTAGATACACATGCACCTTAAAACTTTCAAATCCCTAATTTTCAAATTCAACCCAAAATCTCTATTCTTCTACAATTTAAACAATAAAAACACAGAGCAAAGGAATTAGATCAAACTTGATTGCAAAGGTGAATGAATTTGAAATGGCAAGGTTAGGGTTTGCACAGAGAGAGATATGAAAATTCTTGTGTGAGGTGAAAGTGAAAAGTGATAAAATGAAGTTGGAATCGTGAACCCTAAGTGCAGAGTAACATAAAACTAACTAAAACGGTTTTGGGCCCAGAATGGTGGCCCACTGAATAAAATTAAAAAGTCTGTTTCGCAACATTCTCCTAGCGAAGAGCTAACGAATGGATCGCTACTGTCTTCGCCTAGCGAGCAGCTAGCGAACATGACAGTATTTTGTTTTTTCAAAACAACACTGCATAATTCAGCATTTCCACCAATTTGAACACCAATAACACACAATCAACAAAAAACTATAAATACTTACAACGTTGGGGTGCCTCCCAACAAGCGCTTGTTTAACGTCGGATAAGCTCGACGGTCCGAGATGCTCACAAAGGAGCATCCAAACGGATTGCACAACTCTCGCGATCCACTAGACCACCAAAATAGATCTTCAAACGTTGGCCGTCCACCGTCCAACTATCCTTTTTCTCCAAGTCCTCAATGACAATAGCTCCATACGTTTTGACTTCTTTGACACAAAATGGCCCGGACCATTTAGACTTCAATTTTTTGGGGAATAACCTCAACCTAGAATTGAACAAAAGCACCAATTATCCGGGAACAAATTCCTTCTTTCTTAGCTTTTTGTTATGATACTCTTTTACCTTTTTCTTTTACAACCAACTCGAGTGATATGCGGCATTGCACATTTCTTCCAAATAAAGCAATTGTACTTTTCTTTTCTCACCGGCCAAATTCTTATCAAAGTTCAATAATTTCAAGGCCCATAAGGCTTTGTACTCCAATTCGATCGGCAAATGGCAAGTCTTACCAACTACCAATTGAAAAGGAGTTAGCCCAATAGGAGCTTTATAAGCGTACGGTACGCCCACAAAGCTTCATCCAACTTTTGCGACCACTCTTTTTTCGAATTTAACACGGTTTTTTCAAGAATTCTCTTAATCTCACGATTAGAGACTTCGGCTTGACCATTAGCTTGTGGGTGATACAGAGTCACCACTCTATGCGATACACCATAATGTTTCAAAACATTTTCTAACGGTGCATTACAAAAGTGCGACCCTCTGTCACTAATCAACACACGGGGGGTTCCAAAATGGGAAAATATGTTTTTCTTCAACAAATTTATTATCGTCATAGAATCCGCCCGAGGTGAGGCAATCGTCTCCACCCACTTAAAAACATAGTCAACCGCAACAAGCAAATATTCATTGCCATATGAGGGTGGGAATGGTCCAACAAAGTCGATACCCCAACAATCGAATACTCCGACCTCTTGGATGTTTTGGAGAGGCATCTTGTCTCTCTTACCAATTCCACCACTTCTTTGGCAACTATCATAACTTTGTGCATAGGCATTTGCGTCTTTGAAAATAGTAGGCCAATAAAATCCTAACTAAAGGACTTTAGTAGCCGTTCTTGCCCCATTGTAGTGTCCGTCGTAAGGCGAGTTGTGACAATGCCAAAGAATGCTTTGTGATTCATCGCTAGTAACACACCTCCTCAAAAGGTTGTCACCACCTAATTTAAACAAGTACGGGTCATCCCACACGTAATATTTAGCATCCGAGAGAAATTTACTCTTTTGGTTCGAAGTTAGGTCGGGAGGCACCAAACCACTAGCCTTATGGTTCGCAAAGTCCGCAAACCACGGCCGGATTTCCTTCTCGGGAAGTGGTAATCTCCACATTATCTAAGCGAGATAAATGATCCGCCACCAAATTTTACGATCCTTTCTTGTCTTTGATTTCAACATCAAATTCTTGTAATAAGAGGATCCAATGGATAAGCCTTTGCTTCAAATCCGGTTTGGTGAGCAAATATTTAATTTCCGAGTGGTCAGTATACACCATGACCTTGGAACCAATAAGATAGGACCTAAACTTTTCAAGCGCATACACTATCGCAAGTAATTCTTTTTCAGTGGTGGCATAGTTAACTTGAGTCTTATTAAGAACTTTACTCGCATAGTGTATCACATGAAACTTTTTCTCTTTTCTTTGGCCTAATACCGCTCCGATTGCATAGTTGCTCGCATCACACATAAGCTCAAAATTTAAATTCCAATTTGGAGCGACTATAATTGGAGCTGTAGCAATTTTTTTCCTTCAAAATTTCAAAAGCTTGTAAACAATCATCAATTAAAAGAAATACCTGATCCTTAGCTAGCAAGTTACTCAAAGGCCTAGCTACCTTTGAGAAGTCTTTGATAAAGCGCCGATAGAAACCTGCGTGCCCTAGAAAGCTTCAGATTCCCTTCAAATTCATCGGAGGAGGTAACTTTTCAATTACTTCAACTTTAGCACAATCAACTTCAAGCCCTCTTGACGATACTTTATGGCCAAGCATTATCCCCTCGGTCACCATGAAGTGGCACTTCTCCCAATTAAGAACTAGATTTGTCTTCACGCATCTTTCAAGAACCGTTTCCAAGTTGTCCAAGCATAGACCAAAGGAACCATCAAATACGGAGAAATCGTCCATAAAGACTTGAAAAATAGGTAAGGACGGGAGCTTGAAAAGTCGGTCCGATATTCTGACCAATCATAGTAGTAGATGCAAGGGGTGGAGAGTAGTTATGAGGTAAACCAAACTCCGGCCAAGTAGATGATGGCATCTGAATAGGAGGTGGATCAGCACTTGAAACCTCCTGAATGACAGTCCTCTGAGGTGGCTCTCCTCTGGAAATCAGTACTTGAAGCATCTTGGTGAGCTTGGTCATGCCTGATTTCAACTCATCAATCTCAATTCGGATTTTCGCATTATATGCTTCTTGTTCTGCCATCTTGCGTCTATAGTTAGCTCTGGTTTGATATCTGTATCGAGGAATCATCTTGATGACTCAAAGAGACACTGGAAGACGAAAGAACCGAGAATGAGAAACCGGGGAAAAATAATCAATGAAAAAATGTGATGCTAATGTCATGCAATGGTTTCAAGAATTTCAACGGTCGATTGCAAATGTTTTCTAAGAAAGCTGGAAAATGTTGTAGACTTTAAAATGTGAGACTTTTGAATTTGCAAAGGACAGTTGAATTCCTTGAAACTAGGAATGATATGATGCCTTATGAATGCCATGCACAATCACACACAATCAAACAAAAGTCCTAGGTTAAAGGTATAATGAATGGAGTTAAGGTTTACCCTTCCCCAAAGGTATGTACTATAGGATAGTTGTACCTGCAGAACAAGGTTCTAAAGCGGTGCCCAAAGTCTTCAGTCCATCCTTCGGATATTATCAGCCTCCCGACTGACTCGGGGGTCAAAAATATTCTCAAGAGAACCTCTTTTGGGTGTAGCATCGCGTAGCAACTATTGTAGGACTACTCCGACATAGTCCCCGCACTACGTCCTATATAAGGCCAAGGTGGTGTTAAGGTACTACGGTCCCCAGTATCACAGACTCCAATCGAAAATAGTAAAAGTTTTCACGACTAACTCGTTCAACCGAACTATTTTCGAAAAGGTCTCAACCGAGCGGTGATTCTCGAGTCAACTTGGTCGGGACTCACTCCCTGCAAGCCTCGTCAAATATCTCACCATCCTATAATAATGTTACTCAAGTCCGGGGGTAGGACTTATCTCACAACAATGGTACCCCAAGTAAGGTACAACAGATATATATACAAGAAAATAAATAATAATAATAAAGCAAATAACAAATAAACAAGATAGGGGTAACCCTTAAAAGATAGGACTTTCCCCAGTGAAGTCGCCATTTTCTGTTGCGGTGAGAATATGATATCAAATTATTAATTAATTTGAATCGCATCTTTAGTTCACAACCGCTCTTTGATTTATCCGAAGGAAAAGGTCAAAAGAGGGAAAACCTAATTTTGCATCGTAAAGACAATGCGGGGAGAGATCTAGGTAAGGGGTTGGTTAAGCTTAGGGAAGGTATTAACACCCTAAACTTCTGTAGTACTCTACAGGAACCTTTTGTTTAAATTTACTATTTTGCTTTATTATTTGCTTTAGGGTATATACTGAGCTAAGGGTTAAGAGTGACATAAAGACCTAAGGGTTAGTCCTAAGTTTACTCGGCAAGATTCGCATCTTGTGCCTACGTATCCTGGGTAGGGAATGGAATCAGAGTAATTGTAGTTCCCCTCGAAAGGGAGATTAGAAATGTCTTGATTGTGGTCAAGGTTTCATGGGGAGTAAACGTGTCTTAAGGACACGCTTACATGGAGTCTTGAAACTCCTATTTCTACGTTGAAATATTGAATTGAAATTAGGGTAAAATAGGTATTCCACTGCGGGAAAACCTAAAACAAAGTACGACGACTCTTTGACCTAATGCTGGGGTAAAGGGCATTTTCGTCCACGGCGAGACGCCTGGGCTAATTAGGGTTTGAAATGGTAAAAGGAGAGGACTATTGACTCGGCGGTCAAACGATTTAGACCTAATCCTTCAGAGTGATTGACGATAAAAATAAACAGTGCAAGATAAATAAATTAAAGACGATGTTGAAAATAAAAATACAAATGTAGATGATGGTGATATAAAAGACGACAGTAATATTAAATAAATTACAACCCTGAAAAATAAAAATACAAAAATAAAAGGTTATTGAACAAAATCAACATAAGATCAGACGGAAAAATTAAACGGGATGACGTGAGGATTTTAGGTTAATGATAATTTACAAATTGGAATCTCGGGAATGTGAAAGTGCTAGAAATTGAAGTTAAGAAAGGTTAGCAATTTTTTTTAATAAAAGTTTTATGGTTTTTTACAAAAAAAGGATATTTTTTAGTTAGAGAAAATTAATTTATTAAACATTTTTTTAAAAGAAAGGATTAATTAATTGTTTTTTAACCGTAAAGTAGAATTTTAATAATTTAAAAAAAGGGTTAATTATTTTTTAAAAGAAAAACTAAAATTTAAGTTTTAACTATTTTTAAAATAAAATAACAAAACTAAAAAACAAAAACAGGTGGGTTGGCCGGGTCATTACCTCCCGGACCCAACCCGGTCCAAACATCACAAAAGGAAAAGGGAAAGGGATTAGGGAACCCTAATCCCCTTAGGACTCCAACGAAGGCCTCATTTGTACTTTTTTTTTCCAAAATCTCTTTCTTCTCTCTCGGCCACAACATAACTTCCTCTTCTTGTTTCCGTTCGCCATGGGTTTTCTTCTTTTCCTCTCACTTATCTGAAACAAAGACAAACAAAATCAGTAAGATGTGAACCCGTGAGTGATGGCTTACGTTTTGGTGATTTGTTGGTCTCGAGCGGCGGCTGCTTCTGATGTCGACGTTCTTTGAGGGGGACGATGATGAGGAGCTTCACTTCTCTGAGTCTACGAGTTTGATGTGGGTGAGCTTTCTCGTCTGGGGTTTGTGCCGTCTGTCATTGGTAATGATGATTATAGTCGATGATGTAGTAACTGAGGCTTGTTGGCTTCGGTTGATGTTTTGACGGATTGATGGTCGTTTTTCGTTCGCTAGGGTTTCCGTAGCCGATGATGGACAATGTTCTGAGGCTTGGTTTGATTATTGTCCGCCGTTCTAGATGAATGGTGTTGATGATGGTCTTTCCATTGTTTGAGCTTGCGGCCGCCTCCCCCGTTCATTAGGGTTTCGTCCGTTTTGGTGAGTTCGTTCCCGTTTTGTGATTTTCGACCGCCCTTTGATGTTTAGGGTTTCCGTCTGTTCGTCCTCCTTTTTCTGCTGACTTTTCTGATGATTTTATACTTTGATTCTTTGAGCGTTTTATTTTGATTTTGGGCAATGATGTTTCAACTAAGCCCATGGGAAAATTCGGATTTGATTTATTCATCTGATATGATTTACAGGTCTTCATACATTTTTTATGATAGCAAGCGGATCCAGATTTTGGATTTAGAGACTCGAATCCATATTGGTTTACTTGATAGAACTGGATTGGATTTGCTTGTTGTTGGTACGGATCTGGACTGGATGTGAATAAATAATTTACTTGATACTGGATTTACTTGGATTTGGCATAAGGATCTGTTTGGCTGCAAGAAATCACTTCTTTTACAAAAGCTCTTTTTCTCTCTGAATGCCTCGAAGATAAGAACATAATCTTCCGGTTTTAGTCCGAGGTCGGGAATATGAGTCGGGAGCTGGCTTCGACTTTTGTCGTTGTCCTCTCGACGTACCCTATGATGAGTAACTGAGGGTATCAATCTAAAAAACACTTTTAACATAACAATTGTTTTCCTCTGTTTTGTCTGTTTTATGTAGGTGAAAAAAATCGGGTGAAGAATTAATCGGGAACATCGAGCATGAAGACCACTTCTAGGAAATTAGGACTTTAGGATAAAGCATTTATTTTATTTCCTTTTGTAAATTGTAATAAAATATAAATATGAATAATAAAATTCACATTATTTTTTATCCAAAATACTTGTCTGATTATTCTTCCACTATTTCATCGCAAACCGATTGGCTCTCTTAAAACAATCTAATTAAATCCCAATGATTGATTACCTCCGAGTAACTCAACTGATTAGAAATTAACCGATTAAACTTAACAAACGGATTAAATTCACCGTGTAAATTTAATACAAATAAATCCCAAAATAAATATCTGAATCAACTTATGTCATCCCAACACGTGCTGCTCCATTTAAAACTGATATGACCTTCAATTCCAATCCAATATATTCCCAAATTAAATCCTGCCTGATGAAAGAATCGGTAATGGCCTTGAAATAAGTGAAACAGAAAAGAAACAGAGAAATATGATTAACAGCAAAAACAGAACTATACTCCGCACTAAAAATTCAATTTGTGTCTCTGCTAACTAAATCCAATGTCCTGAACCGACTCGGCCAAAAAACCACGATTAAACAGATTAATAAATCCACACATGATTCAAAATTTCCACTGCTTTCCCTCTAAATTAACTGACAGATAGCAGAAGAAGCTGAAAAATAAGTGCCTGTTAAAACAAATTCCGCGAAGTGAATTCTCGCACCACAATCAGCCCTAAAAATTCAATCCTTTTCAACCAAAACACGGGGCTCGGAAATGGAACCCTAATTGCTCGGTGGATCCCTGATGACAACCCTGCTTCTTAAACTATCAGCAAATAGTACATAAATGACCATTTCTCCCTTCCACAGTTAAAGTGCGCCTGAAGCGCTTTTCCTGCAAAAACAATAAACTACGTAACTTGTTAGCAGTTAGCTGATATGTAAACGCAAAAATGAGATGTACTGCGACATGAATCGACTAATCTAAGGGTAAAATTTGGGGTATTACAGTAAGACATTTGAATTTACAAAGGACAATTGAATTCCTTGGAGTTAGGAATGATATGGTGCTTTATGGATGCAATGCACAAATACACACAAGCAAACAACAGTCCTAGGTTAGAGGAACATGAGCGGAGCCAAGGTCTACCCATCCCAAAAGGTATGTATTATAGGTTAATTGTACCTTCAGAACAAGGGTTCTAGAGAAGTGCCCAAAGTCATCAGTCCATCTTTCGGATATTATCAATTTTCCGACTGACTCGGTGGTTAATAATATTCTCAAGAAAACCTCCTTTGAGTGTAGCATCACGTAGCAACTATTTTTGGAATACTCTTTCATAGTCCTCGCACTACGTCCTAATAAAGGCCAAAGTGAGGTTAAGGTAACTACGGTCCCCAGTATCACAGGCTCCAATCAAAAATAGTAAGTGTTTTCACAAATACTCATTCAACAGAACCATTTTTGAAAAGGCCTCAACTGAGCGGTGATTCTCAAGTCAGCTTGGTCGGGACTCAACTCCCTATAAGCCTCGTCGAACATATCACCTTCCTATAATAATGGCACTCAAGTCCGGGTGTAGGACTTATCTAACACCAAAGATACCCCAAGTAAGGTACAACAGATATATATATATATAAGTAAAAAGATAATAAAGCAAATAGTAAAATAAACAAAGTAGGGGTAACCCTTAAAAGTTAGGACTTTAGTCCCTAGTGAAGTCGCCATTTTCTGTTGCGGTGAGAATAGGATATCAAATTATTAATTAATTTGAATCGCAAATCTTTAATTCACAACCGGTCTTTGATTTATCTGAAGGAAAAGGTCAAAGAAGGAAAAACCTAATTTTTGCATCGTAAACAATGCGGGGAGAGATCTAGGTAAGGGGTTGGTTAAGCTTAGGGAAGGTATTAGCACCCTAAACTTCTGTAGTACTCTACAGGAACCTTTTGTTTAAAGTTTACTATTTTGCTTGATTATCTGCTTTAGGGTATATGCTAAGGGTTAAAGGTGAAAGAGATACCTAAGGGTTAGTCCTAAGTTTACTCGCCAATATTCGCATCTTGTGCCTATGTATTCGAGGTAGGGGATAGAATTAGAGTAATCGTAGTTCCCCTCGAAAGGGAGGTTAGAAACGTTTTTACTGTGGTCAAGGTTTCAATGGGGAATAAGCGTTCATATGGAAGCTCTTACGTGGAGTGTAGAGACTCCTATTTCTACGTTGAAATAGTTGAATTAAAAAGGGGTAAAATAGGTATTCCACGGCGGGAAACCTAATACGGAGTGCGGTGACTCCTTATCCTAATGCTAGGGTAAAGGGTAATTCGGTCCGTGGCGGGACGCCTATGCAATTAGGGTTTTGAAATGATCAAAGGTTAGGGCTATTGACTCGACGGTCAAACAGCTAGACCTAATCCTTCGGAAGGTTTAATAGTAAATAGCATAACGGAAAATGATTAAGCGACAATATGGAAAATATGGAAAAGTGAGAAACAGTAAAGGACATGCACAACAACGATATACTCGCATAAATGACAACCATGAAAAATGCAAAAATAAAAAGCGACGATGTCCTCGCATAATTACAACCGAAAAGTGAAATACAAAAAAAGATCACAGATTAGTAAACAGAGACAAATGAAAATTAAATGACGGTCAGACGAAAATTAAACGGGAAAGTTAGGAATTCTTTATTTTTGAATTTTTATTAAAAAAGAACAATTAATTTTAGTTTTTGAAAAGAAGGGTTGATTTAATCTTTGAAGACAATTGTTAGTAGTTAATAAAATAGAATTTTAATTTTCAACTAAAAGAAAGGGTTTCAGTTCTAAACTAAGAGTTTTAGTTCTAAAAATGTTTTAATTAATTTAAAGAAAAAAAGTTTTTATTTTTACTTTAAAGAAAAGTGGATTCTCATTTTAATTGTAGTAAAATGGATTGTTTTTAATTAATTTTTAAGTTTTTTTATGAGTGTTAATGTGAGTTTTTAATTAAAATATAAAAGGAATGGATTTAATTTTGAATTATAAAAAAAAAGGGTTTTTTAATTATAAGTTATTAAGAAATACTACTAACTATACATTATATTTTTTTTTTATTAATTAGAAGTTATAAAAAAAGTTACTAATCATTAGTTATAAAAAAAAGATTGATTATAAGTTATTAAAATAAATTTGTTATTTATAAGTTATAATTACAGAAAAAAATAAAAAGGAAAAAGAAGACAAGTAATAAAATGGGAAGGGGGAAGCGTTTCTACTGAACGCGCTTCATTTTCTAGGGTTTTTAGAAACCCCCTTCTTCTTCCTAAATGGCCGGCGGCGACCATTGATGTTGGTCCTCGAAGCTTTTGAGTTCCACTTCTTGTTTGCATATTGTTCGTTCGTCTTCCCTTGCTCTTTTCCTGCAAAACGAAATAAACAAAAAAGAGAGAAGTTGCTCACCTTTCGTTTCTAGGTTTGAAGCGGCTTCACTCTTGCTTCGATGGGTTCTTTGCGAGGATGATGATGATGTTACTCATCTGAGTTCAGCCAAATCTTTTGCGTCGCAGTATGATGGGTTATGGTCGCGGATCTGTGATGTGGTTTGATGGTTCCTGATGGTGATCTTTTTCGCTCTTCTGATGTTAATGATGAAGTCCGATTATATTTTCCTCTCCCTGGTGATGCGTTTTTTTTAGATCCCCCCTGATGGTTCTTTATGATGTTCTTATAATATTCTTTTCTTGATGCCTTAGGCCTGGATCTATGCTTTGTTATGATTTCTTGGCTATTTCTGTGGCTGCAATGTCGGATTTATTTTTGTTTTGATTGTTGTGAATTTGGAAGTTTGTTTGTGTTGTTGGTTTGAATTTGTTGCGCTTGTTGTTGCGATATTCACGGTTCATTTGTTGTGACTTGATTGTTGCGACATTCACGTTGTGATTCTCAAGAACTTTGGTTGCTTGTTGTTTGATCCGTTTGGGTCAGAACTTTTTTTGGAAATGTTGTTTTTAGGCCTTGTTTAGCGAAAACCATTTTTTGGATAAGTAATTTTTCCGTAAGCACTTATTTTCAAAATCACTTTTTCTAAAAAAACACTTTTTCTCTCTCTCTCTCTCTCTCTCTTGGAACAAAACGAACATATGTTGCCTGGTCTTGTGCCGAGCTGGAAAAATAAGTCAGGAGCTGGCGGCGGAATATTATGTTGCCCTCCCGACGTACCCGATGATGACAATTAACTGAGGGTATCGGAGCCAAAAAAATCCATTTTAACTCCTTCTATTATGTTCATCTGTTAAATTATTTTGTAGGTTCGGGAAATCGAAACTTTGAAGAAATTGGGTTCGAAGACGGCTTTAGGAAAAATAGGACCTTGTAGGAATTTAGGAATTTATTTTTGTAATTACTATTTTTTGTAACATTGTAATATTGTAAAGAATAACATTTAATAAATAAACTCAATTTTTGAATTCCTTCTGTACTTTGTAAGAAGTATAGAATTTAATGAATAAATTCCAATTTTCAACAAACCGACTTCAATTCTCAAGACGTCTCTGATTAAATTTTCCAATAATTCATCCGCTTAAGCTTAACCGAATAAATTCACTTAATTAAATTGGTCTGACTAAATGTGACGCTCCAACTCCAAATTTGACCATTAAATCATCTTGCACAATTTAAACCCGACATAAATGAGTTCAAACAAATCTCTTTGCAAATTAATTCGTATCCGATAATAAAGTCAGTGAATATGGCCTTGAAAAGATAAACAGAGAATCCATTTTCCTACAAAAACCAACAGACTGAACAAACCGGTTAGCGGTTAGTTAAAATGCCATGCAGAATGAGATGACGTGTGAAATGAACCTAATAACATACAAGGCAAAATTTGGGGTATGACAACCCATGTTTAGCAGTAGCTTTTAGATAACTTTCACCCATAAATTAGACAACAAGCGTGGATTCCGTTGAGTACAACGGACGTGAGGGGTTCTCATACCTTCCCCTTGCGTAACTGACTCCCGAACCTAAGATTTGGTTGCGATGACCTTGTCTTTCCCGTTCTTTTAGGTTTTCTTTGATTGTTTCCTTTCCCTCTCTTTGGAATAAATAACGTTCGGTGGCGACTCTTCTGTTTATTTTCGTCGGCCCCTTTTTCGCAGTTGCGACAATAGGCAACTAACAATACTTGACTATTACAAGATGTATTCAACTCAGTAGAATATATACTACCTCATTTTGGCTATAACTTGTTATATTCGAGCCTTTTAAATAATGTTATCATACTTCAATAACTCCATGTTGTATTCGACTCTGTAAAAAACAATTGACACCAATAGAGGCGAATACTGCACCGACTTATAAAACAATGAATTACTACTTCTAACACACCACCTAATTCTTTTTTTCTAAACTTCTTTTCCCAATGCATTTCTTTAACTCATCAAACATGATTTTCTTTAGTGGCTCGGTGAGTATGTTAGCTAGTTGAAATTTCTGAATTGCAATCCTCCAGTTCATGTTTTCCGTTATTTACTTGATTCCTAATAAAATTATACCTCATTTCTATGTCTTTACTCCTACAATGAAATATAAGGTGAATGTCTAGGTTGATAGCTGACTTGTTATTCACACAAAAATTTATCTTCCTAGGTTCCCTGATCTTGAGCTCTTAAAGAAACATCTCAATCCATATTTCTTGGCATGCTGCATAAGATACATCTACACACTCTGTTAGAACAATATTTGTTCTTGACATATTCTCTTTTAGTTTTTGATGATAACAAAATATTAAAAGAACAATGGTTTATTTGATGTGTGTTTTATTTATGCAGGTTCTTTTACATAAATAATCAGAATCTATTTTACTTAGAAACATTTGTAGTTGCTTCATTGTTAGCTTCTAGTGGCAGAGTCTGAAGAATAATTGCTAGTGTGTTTTGACGCAGACCCTGAACTGAAGACCTCATCATTCATACGAGTTTCTACACTTAGTAATTATATATCAGCATCTGGTACCATTCAGAGTTGGTGGTAAAGCTGTGGACTACCCGTATTACTGAAAGCAAGTTGCATTGTCTTATCATCATGTCAGCTCGAGTCTTCAAGATTGAAAGGCTCAAGAAAAACTAGTATGTTCTATGGATATCTTCTCCCAATGGCTCTATCAGTAGAAAACCTCTTGAAGACTCAAAGGTTAAATGCGTTACACACTAGATTCAGAATTTGTTGTGCATCTATCTTCGACGTCTCTTGTACTATGGAGCAAAAGCAAAGATGCTTGATCAAGTCACTTCCTTAACGACTAGTTTCTGGAAAGGATGTATATATGGCTGAAGATTCAAATTTGAATTTCAACAAAGATTCTTTTGTTAAAGGAGTAGTAAGATCAAGCAATTATCAACTCTATGTAATATGTATATTTTTTATTTTAGGTTGTAATTGTAAAAGCCTTAAAATTTCTTACCATGTATATATTAGAAATTTTAAGTGCTTTAGTTCTTTGTTATGGTGATTTCTCGTACCTGTGATGGTTGTATCATGTACACCTTGTTCTCTATTCTGCTGAGCCTTCATTAGTTTATATTAAGTCTCCTACTATGTGCTTAAGCAAAAAGTCTTGTCTCATTGGGATTCAAGCAATAAGTCTTGAGCCAAGGTGCTTAAGCCACGTAAGTCTCATTACTTAAATGCTTGAGCTATGAAAGTCTTATTCAGCTAGTCTGATTGAGCAAGTGCGAAAGTCTCCGTATGAGTGGCGAGAGCAAGAAGTCTCGAGTGAGGCTTGAGCAAGGAAAGTCTTAGTCTTGATGGATAGAAGAGCAAGTGACTCAGCCAGAGGATGTGAGCAAAGGGAAGTCTTATACATATGTTATAAGCAAAGGAAAGTCTCAACCAGAAGACAAATGAGCAGGTGGCTCAGTCAGATGGTGTGGGCAAAGGTTAAGTCTTAGACATGAGCTTTAAGCAAGGGAAGTCTCAGACAGTTGGTCTGAGCAGTTGTAAAAGTCTTATGCAGAAGAATAATCGATTATAATCATGAAGTGGTTATATTGAAAAGCTCTTGTGAGGCACCAATATAAATCTTTTGTGTCTTCTGCTGTTATTTTATTTACTTCTGTTGTATCTACTGCTAAATGAACTAATTCAGAATCTGAACATTAGTTTTGATTCTGAAACTCTGATCAGAAGCTAAATTTAAAAAGAAACACGAAACACAATTCGACCCCCTCTTTGTGTACTTTTAAAACCTTAACACTCAGCCTCACATGATGATAATGCTACAATTCTTTGATTACTTAAGCTCTAAGAGATGGGAACACCTTCAATCATGAATAGGTAGCGTACAATACTCTTCTTCTTATCTTGATCTCAACTGAAATCTGAATCGCTATAGCCATGTACCTCTATATTTTTGTTGGTGTTATTTTTCCTTGGCATGAACACACCATGACCAATTGTGCCCTTTATGTATCTTAGCACTCTCTTGACTTCAATTAGATGACATTTTTGAGGTATCTCCACGAATTTGCTCAGCAGCCTAACAATTTGGCAAATATCTGGCCTAGTGTTGCATAGATATCTTAAAGATACAATTATTTTCTTGTACAATATTGCATTTACAAACTTATCATTTGTATCCTTTCTTAATTTTTCTCTTGTCTCCAATGGTGTGACAACTGCATTATAGTTGCTCACATTGAACCTCTTCAAGATATTTTAAGCGTACTTCTTTTAGTGCAAGAACACTCATTCACTTGTGCTTTTAAACTCTATCCCTAAGAAGTATGACAAGTTCCCTAGGTCTAACATTTCAAATTTTTGCATTAGTTTAGTTTTGAACCTCTTTATATATGTCACATATGCTTCTATGATCAGCAAATCATCCACATACAAGCATATAATGATTGACTGAGCCCGCTTACATTGTTTACATATACTTCATGCTCTTAGATGAATTTATAAAACCATGTATTGATAAGGAAACCATCTATTCTTTTGTTCCAAGCTTTAGGAGCTTGCTTCAAACCAAACAATGTTTTCCTTAAATTATACAATTTCAACTCATGTTATTTGATCTAAAAACCTGGTGGTTGGCTAACATAAACCTCTTCATCCAATGCTTCATTCATAAATGTTGACTTTATATAAAATTAATGTATTTTCCATCCTCTTCTTGCTGCAGTAGCTATAACAATTCTAATGGTCTCTAATATGGAAACAGGTGCATTAATTTCATTGAAGTTGATGCCAGGTTTTTGTAGAAAGTTGTTGCTTGTAAATGTGTCACATGCAAGTATATATGTATGTTTAAAAAGTAGAAAGTGATAAAAAGTAAGGATATCGTATCCACAGAGAGTGAATGTTACTTAGGCTGATTTTGTAATGAATTATCTTTTGAAATTAAGCATGCACAAGGATAAAAATAATATATGAATGTCACAAGTTCAATATTTCATCTTTAAACCAAATCTAAATAGTGTAAGATGAAAGTGAAATGATATCAAGAGAGTTCATGTTGAGTCAAGGTTCATTAATGTTGATGAAGTAACTATGTATTCATGATGTGTAGTGTCGTGCCATGAAAGGTCAGAATGATCTAGAGGTGTATTTCTACAACATTAAAGCATGCATTACTAGGGCAAGGGAACAAATCTATAAGTCACACTTATAACCCAAAAATACATCTATTTATATTTTGAAGTCCCTGTAGTTCCTTATCTCTAAATGAACTAATCAAGTGAATA
Organism: Lathyrus sativus; assembly: GCA_963859935.3. NCBI lineage: Eukaryota > Viridiplantae > Streptophyta > Magnoliopsida > Fabales > Fabaceae > Lathyrus > Lathyrus sativus. The sequence goes on along the minus strand of OZ012738.1, from coordinate 553,633,935 downwards.
TCTCTATCCTACTCTTTTCAACCACTTTTATTATGAAATCCACTTGTTGCTGGATCTCCCACAACAATAAGCTATTATCTTTTTCTAAGTTGATCACTCAAAGAATCAGATTTGTAAATAAGTTAACACATAGTAAAACAAGGCACTAAATAACATATCACTTAACATAAAAACATCATAACATTAACTTCCCATTGCTCAACATACAAAAGATTTAGCTCATGATGAACTGAGTACAGACTATAGACATGGTTCTCAAAAGATACATTCTTAAACAAACATTGAAAAATAAATGTAAACCTAAGAGTGACATGAAGACTTCTTAAGAAGGATAATCATCAAGAGACAACTCCGTTTGCGTTAGGGCTCAACGGCTGGTATGGGAAATGGTGAGAAGAATAACTCCCTTTTCTCACCACTAACCCACACTATTATATTATATCTTGTGTTTTTGGAATAATGCTAAACTCTTTTTTCAATTTGCATCAAAATCTATTTAAAGGCCTTCATTAGGGTTCCTTGTGATGTCTTAGATCATGGGCCAAAAATAAGGAAATTAAATCAAGCCCAATACATGAATTAGCGCCTTCACAAAATTCATATTGCTTATCCTCAAAGGAATCCGGTATAAGGGAACAATTTTGGAAGACAAGCTGTCTTATGACAGACTACCACAACAGGGTGTAAGCGGCACTATTCTTTCTTGCAGAGCTCGCAGAGTAGTGGTTGTACTATTGTACAAACTTTTGTCTTCTAGCGCCCATTGGTCTTATCCATTTTATTCAATTGATTTATCTTTAACACGCGACAAATATTCCTTCCAATTTACCAATCCTTCCATGTTTGCCCGAGGAACATAGTATCTTTTTCCTTTTATCTTCTTTGGTGAAGTTAATCTTTCTGCTTCAACTTGCACACCCAGGTGCTATCAACTACAGCCTTGCCTTAACTTGATAGAGCTAACCTTAAATCAAGAAACAAACACATCAAACCAACAAAAGGAAGCACATATTATGCTCTAAGCTAATTGCTATAAAACAACTAAAATGGATTAAAAATAACAACTTAAAAGGAAATAAACTAACAATATGGCAGAACTAAGGTATGTAATAACTCACTGACTGTGGGTTATCAAAAGCCTCTTGCTATCAGTCTGGATTTGTACTTAGCAATATCATAATTTGGCCTAAGTTTTAACTTGTAGACCCACTTCACATCAATTAGCCTTTTGTTTGATCTTTCAATAAGCTCATATCTCTTATTCTTCTCAATTGACATGAATTATTCTTTCATGGCTGCCAACCAATTTGAATCATTCATGGCTTGATCCAAATTAATTGGTTCTAATTCAACCATCATCATCACTTCTTCTATGAGATCACCGTTTACATGAATTTCTCAGAATGGAAATCTCTCATATCTAACTAGCCTTGTTGACTCAGTTCTTATTCTAGTCGACCCTCTAGAATTATGCTAGAGTAATTATTCGTGTTGAGTGGTTGTGGCTTCATTTTACTGGTCTACTTCAAACACAGTTGGGACTCTCTCTTGCTCATGTCGAACTGACCCTTGAGTCCAATTCCACCTTTTTCTTTCGTCCATCAGAACATCCTTACTGATCATGAGTTTATCATTATTTCGTGAATACAATTTGTATTGACCGGTTGAGTCATAACATATGAGCATCATGACTAAATTTAATCATCTAACTTCCTCCTCAATTGATTAGGCACATGCCTAAAGCACATTGATCTAAATACTCTAAGATGACTAACATTTGGGTTTAGTCCTGTCCAAGCCTAATAATGTGTCTTGTGCCTTATTGTCTTGGTTGGGCATCTGTTGAGCATGTACACTGCTGTCAAAATTGTTTCTCCCTAAAATCTCTGGCATTTCTTTGACTTTCAACATACTCCTAGCCATGTTTAATATACTTCTATTTTTCCTCTAAGCTATTCCATCATATTGTGGTGTATAAGGTGCAATGGCCCCATGCTCTACGCCTTCCTCATTGCAAAATCTTGCAAATTCAATAGACATGTATTCACCTCTACCATCAATTTTCATTTTCTTTAACTTGCATTCACTTTTTCTTAACATGTAACTTAAAATTCTTGAACAGTGTGAATATCACACTCTTCCTTTATATAAGATAAATCCTCATATATCTGGTAAACTCATTTATGAAACTTAAGAAATAACAATTACCTTCATTTGATTTAACTTCAAAAGGTCCACACGCATCAGAGCAAACTATTTCTAGCTTTTGTGTCAACTTCAAGGGAAAGTCAGGTTTGAATGTTTTCCTTGCCTGGTTTTCCTTGTAGCACTCCTGACACACTTGACTTTGTTCCTTCACTAGAATGAGAACTCATTTAGAACTGTGGATGGGATGTGTTTATATATTAACTCTAAGTTATTATTGGTGTTTCATTAAATCATGTTTACATTAGTGTTCTCATTCTACTATTAGTTAGAACAATTAGTTAGTAATAATTATTCTCTATTTAGATTACTACATAGAAAAAGTAATAATTATTCAAGAAATATATATATATATATATATATATATATATATATATATATATATATATATGTGTGTGTGTGTGTGTGTGTGTGTGTGTGTGTGTGTGTGTGTGTGTGTGTGTGTGTGTGTGTGTGTGTGTGTGTGTACTACGCCAGAATTGAGATTTAGCAGCGCATACAAAGACAATGCTTTTAGAAAAAGCGCTGCTAAAGAGGAATTAAAAAAAAAAAAGAAAAAAATTGATAACCAAAGATAGCGCTTTTTCAAAAAGCGCTGCTAAATAGGGGTCCTAAGACAGCGCTTCTAAAAAGCGCTGCTAAAAGGGGGGGTCTAAGACAGCCCAAAGACAGCGCTTTTTAAAAAGCGCTGCTAAAGGGGGGGGGGGTCCTAAGACAGCGCTTCCAAAAAGCGCTGCTAAATGGGGGGTCTAAGACAGCCCAAAGACAACGCTTTTCTAAAGCGCTGTTGTAGGTCTAGTCTACGAGAGCACTTTTTCCATAAAGCACTGCTATATGGGGTACATAAGAAGATATTTGAGAGCGCTTTTTAAAGCGCTGCTAAAGCCATTAAAAAGCACTGTTATAGGTTTAGTTAGAATTAATTTAAAATACCCACTCGAATTTTTATGAGAAACAGAACAGTCATTATGTATTTCTTTCTTTCTTTTTCTCTAGCGAACAAAGAACGTTGCCCTATAAACCCACCGTTGTCGTCCAACCGTCGCCCTCCTCTGTTGCATTTTGCCGCCGTTCACCGTCCCTCTGCTCGTCTGCATTACATTTCCGCCATTGTTACGGTATTTGAAGTTTTACTCTGGTTTTCTTTTTTACGTATATTTTCACCATTGTTGCTGTAATCTTTAAGTAGAACTGAATATGTTTTTATTATTTGAATGCAATTAAGTTAAGTCTTTATAAACAGAGAGTTTTTATTTGAGAGTTTATATGAGAGTTTATATTTGAGAGTTTATATTTGAGAGCTTATAACCAGAATCAAGTTAAGTATTTGAACTGAATATGTTTTCTACAAGAGTTTATATTTTTTAAGAGAGTTTATATTTTGTATGTTTTAAGAGAGTTTATAAGAGAGTTTTGTTTGTGATAAATGTTTGGTCATGAAAATGCAATGTTTTGTTGTTTGTTTATGTATGGTATCCTCAAAGTTTTATTAGAGTGGGTGAGCAATATTAATTAATAGTTGTTAATGATAATAATTTATGGATAACAATCATAGACTAAAGTTAGAGTAGAGTGTGTGTAAGGACCAGTTTCTTTAATACTACTTTATACTTAAGAAAAAACAACTTTATTGGGTTGGTGGTTAGAATTCTTGGAAATAAAGAGAAAATGATGGAAAGGAAGAAAGAATAATTAAAATGTGGATAAGAGATTTATATGTTTTTATGTTAAGTCTCTCTGTTGAATATGTTTTTAAGAGAGTTTATATTTTTTAAGAGAGTTTATATTTTGTATGTTTTAGATTGACAAACAAGAGTTTATATTTTGCATGTTTAATATAGTTTGGAAATTCCTATTTTTTAAGAGAGTAGCCAACATGAATATGGTTTTATATGATATGGTTTTATATGTTATTATGGTTTTATATGTTTAGTTAGGATTTCTCAATGTTTAGTAAGGGTGTCATTTTGGTTTAAGGATTATCTAGTATTTTTAATATGATTTGTTTTGGTGGATTATCTAGTATTTTTGTCTTGGTTAATTATTAATATGATTTTAATAAAATTTATATTTTGTCTGCTATAGGGGTTACCTGTGAAGAGCAAAGTTGTGATCGTTTCCAAGCATCCTATTGCGTAGCATTCTTAGAAGTTAGTGATTTCCTTACAGGTATTCTCTGTTTTGTTTAACTTTTATAGTTTAGTGTAGATTACTCAATTAGTATGGATAAAAAATGGATGTCTGGTAATCGATTGTCAAAAGAGTACGAGAATGGGGTATCGAAGTTCGTTAAGTTTGTTGTTGAACATGCCAAAGACCCCAGTAGGATCACATGTCCTTGCTTAGGATGCTGTTATAGGCGTCGAGTTGACGCTGTTCAGTTGGAATCTCATTTAATGAGACATGGAATTGATCAAAGTTACACATGTTGGACATTACATGGTGAGATAAGTAACGAGAATGTTGAACCCCGGAATAATACAACATGTGCTTCAAAGGACAATGGCAGGGATACATATGATTGTGATCGAGTCGAAGAGATTGCAGAAGCACTTGAAGAAGATCTTCAAGATTGTCCCAAGATGTTTGAGAGGTTGGTAAGCGATGCAGAGAAACCGTTGTATAAAGGTTGCACTACTTTCACAAGATTGTCTGTGGTATTAAAGTTGTACAATTTAAAGGTGGGTAATGGATGGTCGGATAAAAGTTTCACAGAGTTGTTAGCCCTACTTCAAGAGATGCTTTCGGAGGATAATGTTCTTCCCAATCGAATCTATGAAGCTAAAAAAATGTTATGCTCTATTGGCATGAGCTATGATAAGATATATGCTTGTCCAAATGATTGCATTTTGTTTCGAAATGAATATGCATCATTAAACGAGTGTCCTAAATGCGGTGTATCTCGGTATAAGAAAAAATTGTCACCAGCAAAAGTATTATGGTATTTTCCTATAATTCCGAGATTCAGACGCATGTTTCGTAGTGAAACAGATGCAAAACACCTGACTTGGCATGCAGATGATAGAATTGTAGATGGGAAGTATCGACATCCGACAGATTCACAACAGTGGATGAAAACTGATAATGATTATCCTGATTTTGGAGAAGAAGCTAGAAACCTTCGCTTGGCATTATCGACTGATGGAATGAACCCGCATGGTCTGCAGAGTATCTCACATTCCACCTGGCCTGTAATTATTATGATTTATAACCTACCTCCATGGCTATGTATGAAGCGTAAGTACATGATGTTATCTATGTTAATTTCTGGCCCTAAACAACCAGGGAATGACATAGACGTATACCTGACATCTCTAATAGAAGACTTAAAGAGTTTGTGGGAGAACGGTGTGGAGGTTTATGATGGATATAGGAAAGAAAGTTTCAATTTGAGGGCGATGTTGTTTGGCACAATTAATGATTTCCCAGCATACGGAAATCTATCGGGGTATAGCATTAAAGGTCAATGTGCGTGTCCTGTCTGTGAAGAAAACACATATTGGACGCGGTTGGAATTTGGTCAGAAGAATGTCTTTCTTGGTCATCGTAGATTCTTAAATTCTAGTCATCACTACCGTGGGTGGAGAAAAGCATTCAATGGAAATTCAGAACAACGTAAAGTTCCACCTACATTGACCGGCGAACAAATTTTTGAAAAGGTGAAAGATGTGAGTACTGAGTTTGGCAAGCCTTTTGCTCATACGCTTGTCACGCGTGGGTGGAAGAAGAGGTCAATTTTGTTTGAGTTGCCGTACTGGATGTCGTTGTATGTAAGACATTTTCTTGATGTTATGCATATTGAAAAAAATGTATTTGAAAGTGTTATTGGTACGTTACTCAATATACAAGGAAAGTCTAAGGATGGCCTTAAAGCAAGAAAGGACTTGGTAGCAATGGGAATAAGAAATGAATTAGGACCCTTGAAGAAAGGAAATCGCACATATCTACCACCTGCTGCTTATACTTTATCTAGAAAGGAGAAAAAGATATTGTGTAAGTTTCTGAGTGAAGTTAAAGTTCCAGAAGGTTACTCTTCAGATATTAGAAGACTTGTTTCTATGAAAGACCTCAAGTTAAAGAGTTTAAAGACACATGATTGCCATGTTATAATGGAACACTTTCTACCAATAGGTATACGTTCTATTTTGCCAGAAAAAGTGAGAGGCGCAATAACTAAATTGTGTTTTTTCTTTAGGTCAATCTGTAGTAAGGTGATAGATCCTGCGATCTTACCAACATTGCAAAGAGAAATAGTTATTACTTTGTGCGAGCTTGAAATGTATTTTCCTCCATCATTTTTTGACATAATGGTACATCTAGTTGTTCATCTTGTGAAAGAGACACAACTGTGTGGACCTGCCTATATGAGATGGATGTACCCTGTTGAACGTTATATGAAAATATTGAAAGGGTATGTGAAAAACCGAAGTCGACCAGAGGGATGCATTATTGAATGATACATTGTTGAAGAAGCTATTGAGTTTTGTACTGAATATTTGTCCAACGTTCAATCCATTGGCCTCCCAAAATCTCATGTTGTTGAAAAAATAGTAGGTAAACAGTTAATTGGAAATAAAGTTGTGACAGTTTCAAGGGATGAACGGGAGCAAGTGCATTTGTATGTTCTGCACAATGACATTGAGGTTGAGTCGTATGTTGAAATGCACAAGGACGTTCTCCAAGGTTTAAATCTGAATAGAAATGAAAATTGGATAGTATGTGAGCACAATCGAAGTTTTATAACATGGTTCAAGGAGCATATTTTTTCAAAGTTTTATTCTGATCCCGCTTCAATAACAGAAAGGTTGAGATGTTTAGCATATGGTCCAAGTTTGCATGTGTTTTCTTATAGCGCATACGCAATTAATGGATACACATTTTATACCAAGGAACAAGATGATAAAAGTACAATGCAAAATAGTGGTGTCACCGTGCTTGCCGAAGCAATGCATATTTCCTCGTATTATGGGGTTATCGAGCGCATTTGGGTGTTTGATTATGAGAAGTTTCAGATTCCTATCTTTGGATGCAAGTGGGTTGAAAATAATAGTGGCATACGAATGGATAAATCAGGTTTTTTGAAAGTGAATCTTAATAAGGTGGGGTACAAAGATGAGCCTTTTATTCTAGCCACGCAAGTTAAACAAGTGTTCTATGTCACTGATCCGACAAGTACGAAATGGTCTATAGTTCTTTTTTCCAACAAAGTAATCGATGATAACATAGGAAAAAAGGGGGATGTTGATGTTGAGAATGAATCTTATATTATAGATGATCCATATGAGAATATTAGAGCAGACGAATCATATATTAGAAATGATCATAACGAGGGAATTTGGATCAATCCATCTGTCCGTGTTGTTAAGAGACAAGTAAACCCCGTTAAAACGAAAAAAAGAAAGAGATGTTAAAGGTACTTGTAACATATTATTTCTTATTTATACCATGTTTTTCTTATTTACACATTTCTTATGTATATATTTGTTATTTACATATTTGCATGTCATTCATTTGATACTTTGGTTTTTCTGAATTACAGGTATATATATTATGGCCAGCAACGAGGAAACATCGTATGATGGAAAACAAACAACAAAAGACGTGGAAGGCGATATTAAAAGAGGCATAACAATTATGAAAAAAATCATCCGTGCGAGAGATAAAGGAGTAAAGTATGATGTCCATTGGAATGAAAGAGATCAGTTAGTTGAGCCTAACGGTTCGTTGCTAACAAGTTACATTGGAACACTTGTACGTTCGTAAGTTCCGATTACTTGCGATAATTGGAGAATTGTTTCATTACAACCAGCTAAAGATAAGATTTGGACCGAGATTCAGGTATGATATTTGATTATTTTTAATTATATTTACAGTTACGTCTTTAAATTAATTATACTAACATGTTATATGTATGTGTGTTTGTTTGGAGAGATATTTTAATATTGAAGATCGTAGGAGAAAATATTGTATTCAATTGGCCGGAAAACGCTTGAGGGGATTTAGAGCGTTTTTAACAAACAAGTTTCTAAAAGATTCTGAAGGAAACTTTGTTGACTCAGAGCGTCCAATGAAGTACGCGGATTTGATTTCGGAGGAAGAATGAGAGACGTTTGTTGCAAAGCGAAGAAAAAAAGAATTTGAAGTAAGTACAACTTATCATGAACTATGTATAGTATATATACTTCTTCCACAAGAGTTCTGATAAACTTGTTTTTTCAGGTTGTTAGTGGCGTAAATCGTCAACGGGCATCAAATCCCGCATAAAGGGCCGTTTGGGATATGCACGCTTAGAACAAAAAAAAGTAAGTACATATAAATGCTTTAATATGATATATTTACAAAAATTAGTAAGTATATATAATAGGATATAATGCTTTATTATCCGTCTTAATGCGTAGTTGGAAGAGGAGAAGAATGATGCGACATCTCTTCCGGACCATGTTGTATTGAAGGCTGCCCGTGTGGGACGAGATAGAGTCGTTCAGGAAGAAGTTCAACAAGTCTTTGAACAATGTGTAAGTACAACGTTATCTTTGTCAGTAACTGATCAAAAGTGTATAATATATTTATATATGTTTTTATCTATATTTCAGGAGACTCTATCCCAGACCATAACTCCCGCTGAGGACGATGATTGCGGGAGCTTACTGAGCCGGGTGCTGAATATTCCTGAGTATTCTGGGCGTGTGAGGGGTAAGGGATTTGGTGTCACTCCATCCAAACTGTATAAGCAGGCAAAGAAAAAAAATCCAACCAATAAAGAAGTGATGGATACTTAAGAGGAATTGAAAGCGCAGATCTGTGAATTACAGAAGGACAAGGAGAGATACATGTCGGAAAGACACGCTCCAGAGGGTAAAACTACTAGTTACAAAGATAGTATCGATTGTCCGCAGAAGCTTCTAGAGGTAATTGTGTATATTACATTGAAATTAATTTAGCACAGTTTACTTAATTGACACATTAATTGATCATTATTTGTTTAGGGCATTTCACTTTGCCGGCTATATTTATCGTCACCTACTCATCGAATGGTTGGCAAGGGAAAGGTGCGTAACTTTCTGGGAGACTTACTTCACCACAAACCGCTCCCTTCTGGATTTTTGAAAGTATCTATTGATATTGCGTTAGAGGGGGTGCATTGTTGCCTATGCCAGATGATATTTCAGGCGCAACAGTGGTGGGAGACGCAATAGGAGCGTATGTGGCATAGCCGGAAAATCTCATTTGCATAGATGATGAGGTAGGTTGAACCTTTTAATACTCAAATGTTTTATGATCCATACATGAAAGTTATTCTTACATTTACATTTTCTTATTTACACGATGATCTTAGACTCCTACAAAATCCAAATCAAAAGATGATAGAATTATTGTGCGGGATACCGATTCAGCTGCATCAAAGAAACAGGTACTACTACAGTTACATGATTATCTTGTTATACATTAATTACTGAACTTATATATGACTTTTAGGTTCATGATCAGCAGTCGCAACAAGTCAGCAAGGGTAAGATGCCTGAAACTTCCAAGGTGCCCAGAAAAGCATTTGTTCCTCGATTTAGGATGTGCCTTGAAACATATGTGGGAATATCAGATGTGCCTGAGGGTGGCATCCGTCAAATACATATGGACGAAGGTATTTTCGGTTTTGAATATCCCAAAACAATTGCTAAGGAGGATTTTGATCAGGTTTTCAACCATTCCAAATTGGGAGTCGGTGTGATGCATTCATACATCAGGTACTTCGATCCATTTTAATTAAATAATTGAACATTTTAAAATTTGCTCGTTTAACTGAATATTCTAATGTTGATTATGTTTTTTTAGGTTCTTGTATGACAAGTTGTTGGTCCCGAATGAATTGACTTCAATATTCGCATTCTTATCTGCTAGTTGTGTCAACTCACGGATAATAGACTAGACACCAGATACAGTCAAAGAGTACACAGTGCAGAGATTTATGCGTGCGACTACGGAGAAGTTGTTCTTGTTGCCATATAATACTGGCCATGGGTTAGATTTTATTCTAAATTCATTTATTATAATTGTTCGATTTTTCCCTTTCTATATAACATTTCCATCTAAACTGTTGTCTTATTTTATAGTGGACATTGGTTGTTGGTCGCGATTAATCCGAGGAAAGAAATAGTGTATTATATAGATTCATTGGATGGCGATACAACAAAATATGAAAATCTAAGGAACATGGTTGATACGTAAGTGATGAGATATACTGTTGTCTTTAATTATATATCTTTATTTATTATGTGACATTATTCTAAATATGCGTTTATATTATGTTAGAGTTATACAAATATTCAGAGCACAAAGAGATGCAACGGTGCCAAAAAGCAAGGCTAACAACATCAACTGGATCAGAGTGGAGGTATATTTTCCCATGTTTGACTGTTATAGTGGTTCTACTTGATAAAACTATTTAAACTATATATCTTGATAAATGTTCGTTTATTTTTTTCCATTTACAGTGTCCTCGGCAGCGCAATGGTATTGACTGTGGATATTTTGTATTGCGCTTTATGAGGGAAATTATTCTTTCTGGTCAACTTGAGATTCCAGTCATGGTATGGATCAATTCATTATATAAGTTATATGATTCATTTTGATAATTATCCGATACTTCATCTGAGTAATTAGTTTTAAAATTAAATCTTGCATGTTCTGTTATATTATGTAGTATTTTGATGAATTCAAGTGCGCTACTTACACGAAAGCAAAATTGGAAGAAATTAAAGAGGAATGGTGTCAATTTATTCTTGGGTTGAGAATTGTATAAAGTTATCGGATTGGAAGAATTGTAATTATAGTAAATTGAATGTATTTGTGATGTTGTAATTCTGAGGATCGAATTTTGTTGTAACATATTTAAGCAGGTTTATGTGTATTAAAATGTTTATGAACAAAGTGATGAGTTACAATGTATCCAAAATTTTGAATTGTATATATAAGGCCAAAGTTTTGAATTGTATATTTAAGGCCAAAGTTTTGAATTGTATATATAAGGCCAAAATGTTGAAATAAAAGCCTGAATTATAAGCAGGTTTGTCTAATATAAGCAGGTTGTTGGTAAATATACAAAACAGGGTGAATATTTTAAAAAAAAATATTAAAATCTGGGACATTAGACAGCGCTTTTACAAAAAAGCGCTGCTAAAGGTCACAAACATAGCGCTACAAAAGCGCTGCTATAGGTTTGGAAGGGGGGGGGTCTAAGACAGCGCTTCTAAAAAGTGCTGCTAAAGGTGGGCTCTAAGACAACGATTTGTGAAAGCGCTGCTCAAGGGGGGGATGGTTGGGGGGAATATGCAACGCTTATGAAAGCGCTGCTAAAGGGCTATAAAAGCGCTGCTAAAAGTGTTGTTGAAGGGAGCCTCTGGCAGCGCTTTTTCCATAAAAAAAAGCGCTGCCTTTACCTTTAGCAGCGCCACTTTTAAAGCGCTGCTAAAGGCCAAAAAAAACGTTGCTAAAGGTCTCTTTTTGGCATAGTGGAATCCAAAATCATGTGTGTGTGTGTGTGTGAAATCTGTTTCTATAAAAAAAGAAAAAAAACTTAATGTTGAGCAATGAAAGTCATGTTATGCTTTGTATGGCGCCTTGATTTATGTATGAGAATAAGTACTTGAAACACTATTACGTCGCTTTCGATCCTTTTTAATAAGTTTGATTTTTTAGGACCTTTGTAGCAAGAGTTTTTGTGGCAGATTATCCCATTGAAATGAGATTTATATATCCAGATCATCAATGTCTCAGGTAGTGGTTGTAGACGCATTGCATTTCATATCTTATAAAATAACTAAATGATAAAAATAAAAAATAAAAACTATTAATTATATTTTAATTATAAATGGTTTTCTTATTATTTTATGACATTTTCTTATGGTGAATATGATTCAATGTGGATATGGAATTTGACCTTTACAATTAAAATTTTAGGTACTTAAGCAGAAAGACATGGTTGAATGTGTTGCTTGAAGCGCGTACGGAGAAAATACATGGTTTTTTAAGTTATCACTTTATTTAATCAATTAAGTTGTTTCGATACACTGTCTTATTTCATTTACTTTAGCATCTGAACTCATTTAGAAATGTGGATGGGAATTTTGTTCTACTAGGTACCTTCAAACTATTGCTCTATTTTATTAAATCTACATTTCTTCAAATTTTATTTTCAATTAATGTTATAATTTTCTCATTTTATAATTTAAAAAAAAAGAAAACATAGCCACAGTTTTATAAAAAATTTAATTAATATCTTGAAGAAAATCCGAGATGTTACATAAGGTATGCCACATCAGATGAAAATGAAACATATATGTTAGAAAGTATTATTGGAAGGCCAATATCATTGATGTATTGTATATACTTTCAATGACAAGTAATTTTATAAGCATATGTCAATTACTTGCAAAATGGTACAACATGAAGTTGGAAAAGAATCAGATGAAGGTGTATGATAGTAAAGGAAAGATAATCTTGAAAGCACCTCTAGCAGATAACAAAACCTTCAAAGTAGAGATCAACACGATTGATTGTCAACATTTGAGTTTGAGTGTCAATGGAGACAAAGACTGGTTATGCCATCATAGGTATGAACACCTAAACTTCAAAATTCTAGGTATGCTCAATCTAAAGAAGATGGTGCTTGGCTTACCTCAAGTGAAGAAACAAAGTCAAGTGTGTTAGGAGTGCTACAAGGTAAACCAGGTAAGGAAAACATTCAAACCTGACTTGCCCTTGAAGTTGACACAGAAGCTAGAAATAACATTGAGTTTTGGTATCTTACGGTTGACTGATCGAGTGTTTAGTATTTCTAAAAGAACAATTTTTTATTAGAAGAAATATAAAATGTGAAGAATTAAAAGAATAAATGGAATATGGTACTTTTAAGGTTGATAATTTCTACAGTGTTGAAATGCACGAAATATGTGACAGTGAAGAAAACATGAATATTTTTGTTGTGTATATTGTGGAATTAAAAAATTATAGGTAGAAGAGTATAGTTTTATTTATTAGATTTATTTGATTGTTAATCAAACCATCCTTATTTTTTGTGTTGTGAATCGGATATCTTGAAACAAAATATAAACGGTTTCTTTATGATCAAGAAACACATAAGGGTTAGGGTTAACAAAGAAAACAAGGTAAAACAACAAGGAACAACAAGGATTGGTTATAAACTGCTATTCTTTCCTTTCTCTTAGAAACAAGATTACAAGTATACAAGAATAAAAAAATAATCTCTCTTTCTTAAAATTAGAATTTTATCTTCCTATTTTTCCTTATTTTAAGATTGAGAAACTATCATCCTATTTATAAGAAAAATAGCACACTAACCTAATAGAATTTTTAACAATTACCCATTACAAGCTAACTTAGGGTACAAGCTAACTTAAACAATTGGGCTTACAAGCAAGACCCAATTCAACATGCTAACGAACCTAGCAATATTGACTAATGCATGTTAGAACAAACTTCGACTACAACATACATTACTCCGACAGCAGCATGCAAACATACTTCGACCTCATGCTTAATTCCTGTCAAACCAAAAGCTACCCTTCGACCATACTAGAGTTCGATCCAACATCTCACAAATCTCCACCTTGGATCTAACTCTATGACATCAAGGAACTAGCTTTCTTCATGCAGCTTTATCAACTGCGTACAATGAAAAATCTTGCAACTGGGCAACGTCTTGGTGATCATATCAACAACATTATGATCTGTCGAAACCTTCAGCACTTGGACTTCTCCATGCTCGATTACCCCTCTGACGAAATGCAGCTTCACATCAATGTGCTTGGTTCTCCCATGATAGGCTGAATTCTTCGATAGGTGTGTTGCACTTTGACTATCACATTTAACAGTGATAACTCGACCTTGAAGTTTTAGCTCCTTTGCAAAACCTTCAAGCCAATTTACTTCCTTCACATCTTCAGTTAGGGCAATATATTCTGCTTCAGTGGTTGATAAGGCAACAACCTTTAGAAGTGTTGCTTTCCAACTGATTGTTGTCCCAAACATAGTGAACACATATCCAGAAATAGATTTTCTGGAATCTATACAACCTGCATAATCAGAGTCGACATATCCTTCGATTGCTGCTTTACTATCTTCACCAAAGGCTCCACCATAAATTAGGACTCTATTCAGAGACCCATTTATGTACCTTAAAATCCACTTCAATGCTTGCCAGTGAGCCTTTCCAGGATTCACCATGTACCTGCTTACAAGACTTACTGCATATGTTATGTCGGGTCTAGTACATACCATATCATACATCAAAGAACCTACTATGTTAGCATATGGAATGCTATTCATATAAGTTCTTTCAACATTAGTGTTAGGACACTGATCTATACTTAGCTTGAATTGAGGGTTTATCAGAGTCATAACAGGCTTTGAATTCGACATACCAAACTTTTCGAGAACCTTCCGTAGGTATGCCTCTTGAGATAAGCATAATTTCGACTGCTTTCTATCTCTTCGGATGTCAATCTCAAGAATCCTGGATGCAGCTCCCAGATCCTTCATATTGAACTCCTTATTGATTTCAGCCTTCACCCTCATTACCTCTTTAACATTGTTGCTTTCTATTAGAATATCATCCACATAGAGCAACAAAATAACAAATGAATTACCCGGTCAAAATCTGAAGTAAACACAGTGGTCGAACTGACTTCTGATGAAACTTATGCGTGCCATGAACTTGTCAAATCTCTTATTCCACTGTCGAGGAGATTTTTTCAGTCCATATAAGGATCTATTCATCTTGCACACATAATATTTCTTACCTTTTTCGACATACCCTTCGGGTTTTCTCACCAGGATTGTTTCATCTAAGTCACCATACAAGAATACAGTCTTCACATCCATCTGTTCCAGTTCAAGGTCGAATCGTGCCACTGTGGCAAGCACCATTCGAATGGATATATGCTTCACAATAGGAGAGAACACATCATTGAAGTCGACACCTTCTTTTTGAGTGAACCCCCTAACAACCAATCTTGCCTTGTATCTCTTCGACACCACTCCTTTAATTCCTTCCTTAACTTTGAAAATCCATTTACAGCTAACTAACCTGGCTTCAATAGGTTTCTTGATCAGTTTCAAGGTGTTGTTATCATGAAGAGATTTCATCTCATCATCCATGGCCTTCAGCCATTCAGTCTTCTTTCGACTCCTCATAACTTCCTTAGAGTCTCTAGGTTCTTCGTCTAAAACCTCACTTGCAGAGATTAAGGCATAAGCTATAAGATCTGCATACCCAAGTCTCTGAGGTGGCTTGATGACTCTCCTCGACCTGTATCTTACTATCAGGTAGTCATTATCAGTCTCCTCATTTTCGACAACATCTTCTGCATCTTCTTCGACTTCATCTAGGTACGCAATTTAGCATCAACATGCCCCACCTCAACAGGAATCTCTCCCTGTTCCAACTCTTCGATAGCATTATCAGTTTTCTTGAAAGTCATCTCTGCTTCATTGAAAACTACATCTCGACTGGTGATACACCTCATGTGACATGGATCTAGGAACCATAGCCTATAAGCTTTGACTCCTTCAGGGTATCCCATGAACATGCATTTCAGAGCTCTAGGTTCGACCTTGCCTTGCCTAATGTGAGCATAGGCCATACAACCAAATGCTCTCAGTCTGTCGAGACTAGGTGGATGTCTCGGTCAAACTTCTTTAGGTGTCTTCATTCCCAAGGCAATCGAGGGATATCTATTTATCAGGTAAGCTGTTGTCGAAACAGCCTCCACCCAAAACACCTTCTTCCATCCAGCACTAACCAACATGCATCTAACCCTTTCAAGGATTTTTTGATTGAATCTCTTAGCTAAGCCATTTTGTTGAGGAGTACCTGCTACAGTCTTATGCCTTGCAATCTCAGACTCAACACAGTAAATATCGAACGCTTCGTTGCAGAATTCAAGGCCATTGTTGGTTCTCAGCCTCTTGACCTTTCAGCCAGTTTGAGTTTCAACCAGAATCTTCCAACTTTTGAAATTCTCAAAAGTTTCATCCTTCATCTTCTGAATGAATACCCATAGCTCTCTGGAATAGTCACCAATGATGGATAGAAAATACCTTGCATCTGAGTGTGAAGGATTCTTTGCAGGCCCCCAAAGATCAACATGAATGTAATCCAGAGATCCATCTGTTCTTTGCTTGCCTTTGTTAAACTTCTCCCTACAGGATTTACCAAATACACAAGATTCACAAAACTCCAACTTTTCGAATTTGTCACCTCCTAGTAGGTTCTGCTTCCCAAATTCGACCAGGCCTCTTTCACTGACATGGCTCAATCTCATGTGCCATAATTCTGTCTTCGACACAGGTTTCGTGGATGCAATATTTGTCGAACCACTTATAACCTCAGCCTCGAGGGTATACAAACCTTGTTTCCTCATGCCTCTAAAGACTTCCTTCGACCCCTTCATGACTCTTAGGATACTTTTCTCTCCTTGAAAAACATATCCTTTTCTGTCAAATTCACCAAGAGAAATCAAATTTCTCTTCAAGTCAGGTACATACCTAACTTTAGTCAATAACCTTATTGACTCATCATGAAGCTTGAATCTCACAGATCCAATACCTATAATTTTGCAAGATTTGTTGTTTCCCAGCAACATAAATCCACCATCTTGATCACATAGCTCCTCGAACAATTCTATGTTTGGAGTCATGTGCCAAGTGCAACCTGAATCCATAATCCACTCTTTTCTCGAGTCGCCACTTGAAACCACAAGAACATCAGATGAGTCGAAGTCATCTTGAACAGTGGCTGCGTTGCCATTACCTCCATGATCTTTCAGGTGTTCATGTTACACATTTCTTGTGTGACCCTCCTTCTTAGAGTGATTACATCGAATACCATATGTTTCTCCACTATAAGATTTATGTTGACTTTTACCTTTCTTCTTGTCAAACTTACCATCCTTTCGCAAGAATTTTCCCTTAACGGCCAAACCTTCGCCCATCGTCGAAGGTTTATGATCCTTTCATTTCTTCAAGTCCTTAGAATATAAGGCTGATTAAACTTCTTCAAAGGTCAGGGACTCCCTTCAATATAAGAGAGTTTTTTTGAAGTGAGCATGTGCTGGACAAAGCACACACCAGCAACAATGCTTGATCTTCACATCAATATTTTCAAGATCAAGAATCAGGTTGTTGAACATATCCAACTACTCAACCAACACTTTGTCTTCACTCATCTTGAATGAATATAAAGCTTGCTTCAGGTAGAGTCGATTCACCAGAGATTTGGTCATGTACAAACTTTCAAGTTTCACCCATAATCCCGATGTTGTAGTCTCCTTTGATACCTGCCGAAGAACCTTATCACCAAAGCTTAACAATATTGCACTGTGGGTTTTCTCGATCATGCCCGTCTTTTCTTTTGTCGTTAATGCAGCGTCCATGGCTGTCTCTCCCTTCAACGCTTTCAAACAACCCTGCTGAACTAGTAGAACTTTCATCTTCCAACGCCACAAACCGAATTCGTTCACTCCGGTGAACTTTTCAATCCCATACTTTGTTGAAGGCATCTTCTCCACGCTCACCGCACCAATATTCAACGATTTCTTTATAATCAAGAAACACACAAGGGTTATGGTTAACAAAGAAAACAAGATAAAACAACAAGGAACAACAAGGATTGGTTATAAACTGCTAGTCTTTCCTTTCTCTTAGAAACAAGATTACGAGTATACAAGAATAATAAAATAACCTCTCTCTCTCTTGAAATTAGAATTTTATCTTCCTATTTTTCCTTATTTTAAGATTGAGAAACTATCATCTTATTTATAAGAAAAATAGCACAATAATCTAATGGACTTTTTAACAATTACACATTACAAGCTAACTTAAACAATTGTGCTTAGAAGAAAGACCCAATTCAACATGTTAACAAACCTAGCAATATTGACTAATGCATGTTAGAACAAACTTCGACTACCACACGCATTACTCTGACAGTAGCATGCGAACATACTTCGACCTCATGCTTGATTCCAGTCGAATCATAAGCTACCCTTCAACTATACTAGAGTTCGATCCAACATCTCACATTTAGGATTCAAATTAGCTTAATCAACAATAATTTTTTTTCCACTTAGTAATACACACTTATTATTATTGAACATTTTTCCAATTATTAATTCACTAACAGCCTATTGTATATATATATTATTAACATACTGTTATCAGATAGCAAAATACTAAGCATATACCTGTATACTAAGTGCATAAATAAGGCAGTTAAGAAAACCAAATCAACGGCATTCACTAATAATTACAGGGGAATGCTATCAAGCTCTCAGGGCACTGGTTAAGGAGCATTAAATTAGGTATGACTCCACCTATTTTATTGTGAAATGAACAACAATAAATTATTAAACTTTAATATTTTAATTATTAAATACATGACAGCCATGTAAATCTTTAATATTTTAATTATTAAATTTAATAATTGTTTATTTTAAAGTTAAATGGATGGGGCGATAGCTATATTAATTCTCCTTAAATAGTGTCATCAGGGCACTGGATAGCATAACTCATAATTATAATATGTTACTAAATATTTTAGTTTGTGTGGATCCAGTATATATATTATCACTATAATATTCAACACAAAGATCAACTTATACTATTTAATTTCTCTTTATTCAATTTTTTTTCATATGATACTAATTCATCAACGTCACCTTATTATCCTTATTAATAATGTTACTTTTATCATATATGGCTAATTCACTTATATCATTACTATTACGATAAATTGATTGATCAATCAAGTTAATAAATTAATAATATATTCATTCACACTTAATTTATAAAAGAACAACAACGCCTACGGTTATATTTTATAGTAATTAATAAATTTATTCATTCAAATTTAATTTAAAAGTACAACAACAAAACACATGCTCTTAAATTTAAGATTAATATTCATTCAATTTAATTTAATTTATACAATGTTAACCCCGACGAGACACACATTCTCAAACTTTATTATATTTAATTTTCATTAGACTATTTTTCCTTAATTATTTATTTATCATAATCATTTTAAATATTATATTTGTGATCTAAAATTCTAACAATTTTTCATTAATTACATATGTAACTTTACACATGTGTTAGACTTTATGAGTTTAAAATTTGTCATTATATTCTTTAAGCATATCCAAAATATCTCATTCATTAGTCACATGTCAATATACATAATCGATGTTATTTTTGTTATATCAATCATAATTAAATCCATCAATGATCGCCGATAGTGACACAACTAAATGACATAGATCCATCATGAAATGTGTAACATGAAAATCACATGAAATTGGTCTATATGTGTCGATTTTCAACTGGTCCTACTTTACTTTATTGAGATCATTCAATAACTTTATTGTACAAAATGTAAACTACTGAATATCAAACTTTATTAATTGGAAAATATCCAAAATCATAGTATGCATATATAATACCACACACAAAAAATAAAATTCATAATCGACTAACACCCACTAAATCAAAGACTCCTCTAACGATAAAACACCCATGCGAGCAGTGTGCTCATGAAAGACCTTGGGTAGAAGACCTTTTGTAAGAGGATTTGCTATCATGGAGTTTTCCCCCAAGTGTTTTATGGAAATCTGTCCACTTTGTACCATTTCCTTAACAACTAGGAACTTGATGTCAATATGTTTTGACTTAGTCGAACTCTTATTATTGTTGGAATACAGGACGACTGATTTGTTGTCACATTATAACTTAAGTGGCATTTCAATTCTTTCCACAATTTGCAGCCCAATGACAAGATTCCTCAGGCAAATCCTATGGTTGGATGTCTCATAACATGCTATAAACTCTGCTGCCATGGTGGATGAAACCATAAGAGTTTGCCTAGCACTATGCCAAGAAACTACTCTACCAGCCAACATGTAGATATATCCTGAAGTGGATCTTTTACTGTCTTGACATCCATCAAAATCTGAGTCAGAGTATCCAGTGATCTCTAACTGGTCTTACCTCCTATATGTGAACATATAGTCTTTTGTTCTCTTTAAATACCTCATAACCTTTTTGGCTGCTTTCCAATAATCCATTCTTGGATTGCTCAAATATCTGTCTAACATCCCAACTATGATTGCAATATTCGGACGCATGCACACTTGGGCATACATCAGATTCCCTACTGCTAACGCATAAGGAATTTTTTGCATTTTTTGAGTTTCTAAGTTTCCTTTTGGGCACTGAATGAGACTGAATTTGTCTCCCTTAACAATTGGAGTATCTCCTGATTTACATTCCTGCATGTCAAACCTTTTAAGTACCTTTTTGATATAACTCCTTTCTGATAATCCTAGAATACCACGAGATCGATCTCGATGTATCTAAATTCCTAATACAAAGTAGGCATCACCAAGATATTTCATTTCAAAATTTCTTAATATAAATTTCTTAATTTCGTGCATCATTCCTATATCATTTGTGGCAAGCATTATGTCATCTACGTATAAGACCAAGAAAATTTACTTGCTCCCACTGAATTTGTGATACACATAATCTTCAACAACATTCACTTCAAAACTAAATGAGAGAATTACTTCATGAAACTTGTGATACCACTGACGAGACGCCTGCTTTAGTCCATAAATGGATTTTGTCAATTTGAAAACCATATTTGTAACACCCTGTATAATATATATATATATATATATATATATATATATATATATATATATATATATATATATAATAATATCATACAAGAGTTATTATCTGGTACCAACACCATCATAAGTGCCTATTGACATAATTTACATACTTGACCGTTTCTAAAATATAAAAGACAACCTATGGTACAAGATATGGAAAATGCCAAAACAATAAAACTAAGATCTAAGTATAATATCATTCATTGTACAAGATACATAATACACAATGCACATCAAAATAAGCATAATATAAGCTTTTCTTGAAACATCCGAACAAAGCTCCACATGCAAACTAAACCTGCACACAATACCTGAAAAACAACAACAATAATGGGATGAGATGATAATCTCAGTGAGTTTCCCTATCTTATGGGTTCACTCGGCTTTACAATGTTCTATCCAATTTCTATCTCAAGTCAAAAGGGAAAGGGATAAGACTTGAGTTCACACAGTTCACAATGTATGAAAACATACCTCTTAAGTCCACCAACTTAAACAATCACTAGTCGGAAACTATACCAAGGTATCCCCTTTTCTCGTCCTCTCCTACGTCTAGGACTTTCGGCTGGGTCATGGATCCTTGTAATGTACTTTGACATCTGAAATGGATTCGAATTCAAGTTGTTTTCCAGACATGAATCGTCGCTTCTCATGGGACCACCTCTATCTCAAGCATTTTACCCGTAGGATCCATTTTATACTACACACGGGAATCAAACCTGTCAAAGTAATAATGCGTACATTCTAGAGGAGCGCTCTGCATAAGCCTCAACTCTTGGAATAACACATCTCAAGGGATTGTTTCTGACTACATGATAAAGCATAACATAACGTCAAATAGATTCGGATTCTAAGGGATAACATCAACCTTACGGATCGTTGCTATGGGACCACCCCCATCTCAAGCATTTTACCCGCAAGCTCCATTCGCTTATGTAATCACTAAGGATAGCATGATTGTATTCGACAATCACAAGACATCCCATTCTCCTTAACCATAATAACACAAATCATACATGTTCCATACAAAGCTCTCCTTACAACTAGGCAACTACTTGCCAATGATACACACCTAGGAATCCTTGCACAAGTATTGTCAACTATGTTATTTATCACAACCTAATCATCTTTCTAATTCATTTCATTAGTTAACATCAAGGGTTTCCTCATCATTCTTATAGTCTTTTAAGTATGTTATCACTCAATATTCATATATATCATGCATAAACACATACAGTAAAATAGTATAATACATCAAACATAAACATCTCACATAAGGCATAAAATCATCATTGTTTCTCTACCAACATTCTCGGTTAATTTGTGATCACATAATAAATAGGTCTTTCAGAGTCAAACCCCTTACCAAAGATCCAACCAATCACATAGTGCTCAACACAACAATGGGTGTTCATCTTCACCTATTCACATAATATTACATATTCTTAAATTCAAAGACATCCTATCAAACCAATGCATTGGAATAGCTTTCCAACGCTTTGGACCGTGCCTCGATCCGAGTTACGGTTCAAAGTTTATGAAGAAAATAAAACATGAAATACACTGCAGGGTTCATAGTACGAAGGCCATATGAGATTCTTCGCTTTGAGTTTGCTGTGTGAACCAGGAAAAATGATGGCAGTAGTGAAATACCTCAGTGTTCGCTGTGTGAATGTTCACTTTCACTTTGCTGCCGACTCGTAGTGCGAGTGTAGCAGGCTGAGATGTTCACTTGCAGTTTGATAGAGCTCGCAGTGCGAACTCTGCGTTTCTAAGATTCTGTCCTATAGAAATAGTGTAGTTACAATGAGGTTTTCAACCCCACTTCTCATGAGAATCATATACATCAAAACAACCACATACACAACACTAGAGCACCATTCATGACATAATTTATTGTACAAGCACAATTTTTTCACGGATCTCACAACATTAGGATCCACACATATCAAAACCTAACACACCAATGTTTTCATTTTCTTCCCCCAATGATATACTAACTAATGGAACTCTCCTTTGATGAAGAAGATTGATGATGGAGATGAATGATGATGAGTTTCTTCTTCTTCCATAAGTTCTTCCTTCTTCTTTCCCTTTCTCATATTTTCTCTTCTTTCTCTCTATCTCTTATCTTTCTATTATATATATATATATATATATATATATATATATATATATATATATATATATATATATATATATATATATATATATATATATATATATATATATATATATATATATATATATATATATATATATATATATATATATATATATATATATATATATATATATATATATATATATATATATATATATATATATATATATATATATATATATATATATATATATATATATATATATATATATATATATATATATATATATATATATATAAATAATAGTAAATGACATAAATGTCTCCCATTGATATTCTGTCATCAAACACCAATTGACCAAATATTAGAGTTACCAAAATATCCTTTCTTACAATTACTAACATTGGTCTGTCTCTTTTATTAATAATTTATCTTTTCAGAGTCCACTAGTTACTCTACCGGTCCCAACTGATAACACTTAGAGCACTTAAAGAAACATGGGGTATTACAATATTCATTGAGTCTCCTGACACAAGGTTTTCTGGTTGCATCATATAGATTGTTTCATCAATGTTGCCATTGAGGAAAGCTGTCTTGACATCCATTTAATGAAGTTCCAAATCATAATGTGCAACAAGATCCGTGATTGTCCTAAAAGAGTCTTTCAATGAAACCGGAGAGAAAGTCTCTTTAAAGTCAATCTCTTCCTTTTGAGTATAGCCCTTAGCCACAAGACGAGCCTTATACCTCTCCAAATTACCGTTAGAAACCCGTTTTTGATCCTAAAAATCCATTTGCAACCAATAGGTTTCACACCTTCTGGTAATGGGATAAGTTCCAAAACTTTATTATCTTGCATGGACTTATACTCCTCCTTCATTGCTTCAATCCATTTTTTCGAGTTGGAATCCTGCATGGCTTGACGAAAGTTGATTGGATCATCTTCCATCATACCATTATTTTCCTCATCCGGAATAGTATTTCTCCTTTCTCTAGTGGATCTCCGTAAAGGTATTGGTTCTTGCAACACTTGTTCTTAAGGATTTTGAGTTTGTTCTTCTTGAATTAACAAATCATCTTGAGTTGGAGGAATTGCAACAATGTCTTGTGGAGGTTCCATACTTGTTTGATCAAAAGCAACTACATGAATCAGTTCTGAAATTATTATCGATTCTTCCTCTAAGACAAAATCTCTAACCTTATTCTTCCCCCCAAACTCAATATTCTCAAAGAATGTGATTGCCCCCGTCTCAAAAATTTAATTTAATTTGGGATCATAAAATTTGTAGCCCCTAGGTCTTTCAGAATAACCAATAAAGCGGATGCTCACTGTTTGGGAGTCCGATTTCTTTTCATTTGGCCTATAAGACCTTGCCTCAGCTGGACATCCCCACTCATGAAAATGCTTGAGACTAGGCTTTCGTCCGGTCCAAAGCTCATAAGGTGTTTTGGCAACTGCTTTTGTTGGTACTCTATTTAAAATATAAGATGCAATCTTTAATGTCCCTCTGACTCTGGCAAGGTAGAATGACAAATCATACTTCTTACCATATCCTTAAGAGTCCGATTTCATCTTTCAGAAATATCGTTCATGCTAGGAGATACTGGCATGGTGTACTGTAGGACGATTCCACATTCCTCCAGGTATTTGGAAAAAGGCCCTAGATGTTATTCACCTGAACCATCATATCTACCGTAATATTCACTGCCACAGTCAGATTTGACTTTCTTAATTCTTTTGCACAGTTGATTCTCAACTTCAGTCTTAAACGACTTGAACACATCCAATGACTGAGACTTTTCATGTATAAGAAATATGTATGCATATCTAGAATAATCACCTATGAATGATATAAAATATTGTTGACCATTCCAAGAAGGTGTCAGAAATGGTCCACAAATGTCTGCATGTATCAATTCTAAGACATTTGTAGCTCTATATGCACCAAATTTCTTTGTTTTGGTTTGTTTGCCTTTAACGTATTCAACACAAACATCAAAGTTTGTGAAGTCAATGGAATCCAAAATTCCACCTGACACTAGTTGCTCAACTCTATTTTTAGAGATGTGACCTAGACGTTCGTGCCATAATGCTCCTTAATTGTTATCATCAATTTTATGCTTAGTACCACGTGATTCCACATTCAAGGATTCATCATAGGTAGCTATTGTGTCAAATAAATATAGATTATCATGACTCATAAGTGAACTAGTTCCAATAATATATGAATTGAAAGACAAATTGAACATATTATTTCTAAGTGAATAGAAATAATCTTATTTGTCCAAATAAGAAACTGAAATCAAATTCCGTCTAAATGACGAAACCACAAAAGTGTCTTTTAAATCCAAATAAAATCTGGTACATATTAATAATCTAAAATTTCCTATAGCTTCCACCTCCACTGACTTGTCATCTTCCACGTAGATGTATTTTTCAACATCATTTGGCTTTTGGTAGTTCAGACAACCCTTCATTGAAACATTGATGTTAGTAGTTGCGTCTGAGTCTAATCACCAAGTGTTTCCAGGCACTACAGCTAAATTGACCTTTGATTAGACCAAACTATGACTCATGCGATTGGAGCGATCCCATTTCTCAAAAAAATTCCTCTGTTTAGAGATACTAGATTTCGTAGGAGAATGTGGTTGCTCCATCCTTAATGCAAGGTCAAAATCCTTACAACTAAGAACAATTTCCACATTTTCATTCCAATCCTTAAAATCTATCCCATTAAGGATCTGAACCTTATTCATATTAGCAGATATTGAAGCAATTGTAGCTGAAAAAGAACAAAAATTAAACATTTTAAATATACTCGCATAAATAAAAAATGAATCATCGATGTTGTTTAAATAAAGGCATAACTCATCTCAAGATACCTAGTGCACCATCAATATCAAGTCTTTTGACAGTAATATCGACTGCTAGTGGTACTTTTGTCGTAACGATCAAACATTGATAATAAAAGCATGTCGAATAATAAACCCCTTTTTGGATTGATTTATTATTTACATGTTGGACCTCATAATTATCACATGTTTACCATCACATGCGCTTATGAAAACCAACCAACCACCAGTTGTCCTTTTGGTCAATTGATACTCGTATTGACAAACATACACACAAACCATAAAAATATTTAACATTTTTCATAAGCATTTGTTATAAAAGAGGACACTTTGACGACTTTTTCATTTCAACTACTTACTTAAAAAATGTTGAATTGTTGTATAAAAATACATTCCGCAGCCAAAATCGAACAAAATCGAACCAAAAAAAAATTGAAATTAAATCGAAATCAAAAACACCAATGCATTTTACTGCACGGTTACGACATTGGTACTAAGTTTAATTTCAAAATATAAAATCACTTATATTATTTATAATAAATCATATAAATAATAAATATAAAATCTAACTAAGAACCACACATGCACAAAAGATTCTCACCTTCATAAAAAAATAATAACAGACCAAACAAGCAATAATAATTGCTGATGAATTCAGAGATTAACCAAACACATCAATCTAAAAACAAATGTTAAGCAATTCTTCTGAGTAAATCACCATAACGATAATAATTACTAATAAAATTCATAATTTGAAAGGAAAATAACAAAAATATTAAGCCCTATATCATACCAAAAATAAATAGAAACCTAAAGTCGGACATGAATAGTACCAGAAATAAGTAATCTGAGTTTGATGTAAACACAAGCACGCCGTCAATTTATTTGCTATAGAAAAAAACTTTGATATCTTGAGTTATTTCCATAAATTATTACATTCAACATAAGCACGGAACAATAAGGTTTTGAAGGCAATGTAACGATACTGACGACAATATAACGAGATATTGAATGTATTCATAATTTTGAATTATAAGATGACTATATGGCATATAAGAATTAGAGCATCAAGTAACTTTTCAGTATTGAAAATAAACATGATTTCCGATTTTATATCAAATTCACTAAGGGTTTGTTTGGTTCAATCGAGGGGAGGGGAGGGGAGAGATTTTTATCAAAGGGGGGAGGGAAGGGGAAGGGAGGGGAGGGATTTTAATTACATATATGTTTGGTTCAAAATATGAAAGGGGAGGGGAGGGGGGACATTTTATTTACAAATATGTTTGGTTCACAAGGGGAATGGAGGTAATTTAAAACTAATTTACTTTTTTATCCTTCTACTTTTATCATGAGACTTGTGATATTTACCGTTTATAATTCAAATACAAATTTATTGACGAAATATAAATATTCAATCAGAGATCATCATGAAATACTTTATAAAAATGCAATGATTATAATATATAATTGAGTAAATTATAGTTTTGGTCCCCTTATTATTATAAACAAAAACATTACGATAACTAAAATTAACATAAAAATATGAAAAATAAATAAAAAATTTAAACAGATATAGTGGTAGTAAGATGAAGATATAAAAATACAACAAATATAAAAAGAAAGATTAAATTTGTTTAAAATAAAACTTTTAACATTGTTATAAGTTAAATTTATATTTAAATAAATAATAAGGGTAAATAAATAAATATAATTATAATTAAAATCAAACATCTTCCCTCCCCTCCAAATCCCTCCAAATCGTGGGAAGCAAAAAGTGGCTCAGAAGGGATTTTGGTCTCCTCCATCTATCTCCCCTCCCCCTCTTAAAATTTGAACCAAACACATAAATTATTAAATATTCCCTCCCCTCCCCTCCCCTCCATTTATCCCCAACCAAACAGACCCTAAGAACAATGACAGATTACCGGGGAAAAAAACAAACATAAATATTAAATGAAAGAGAAAAAAAATTCCAATTTTAGAACCTTAATAATCTAAAAAAAATTCCAATTTCAAATTGAATTAGATATGGGTGACTCTGATACCACTTGTTAGATCTGTTTATAATCTTATAATTTGTATCAACATAGAAATTAAGAACAAAACTCTACAATAATCCCTATGAGTCGATATACCATTAACTTGTATCCCAAAATTCTAACATCTACTTGATTAACAAAATTAGAGTGTGTTACACCTTGCATCTGCAAACTTGATCACTTTCTTAACTAATTCATCTAACTTGATGAACCAGTTTTTATTCCCATTCACGTGGTTGTTGCATCCTGAGTCTAGATATCACATATTGGCTTGTTCATCATTTTACTGAGTATTGGACATGAGTATCACATCATCAGAGTCTCTTTCTCCAACATGTGCATATTGCACTTCTTCATTATCTTTTTATCTTGATTCCTTCTTTCTTTAAAAATCTCGAGCATAATGATCCAATCCTTAACAGTTGTAGTACTGCACCTCGTTCATGTCAACTTTCTTTCTATCATACTTATTGATCATGTCTTTTTTAGTGGAATCATTATGATTCTTTAAATTCTTGCTTTAATTCTCTGCTACAACTTGATTTATTTTATGCTTCTCTTTTCCCTTTCTAGATTTCTTGACGAACTTTTCTTGTAAAGCATGCTTAACCACCTTCTCCCTTTTCTGAATTTCTTTGGTTCAATCTCATATTATGAGCCTCTAATGAAGCTTGAAGTTCCTCCAACTTCATTTCAGCAAGGTTCTTAGATTCTTCTATCAACACTATAATGTAATAAAAGTTTGTAGTTAAAAATCTCAACACTTTATTGAGATTTTGCAAACCAGTGATTGATTTACCATATGCCTTCATCTCGTTGGCGAGTAACACTAATATTGAAATAAAATCAACAAGGGATTCATCTTCTTTCATATTTGTTATCTCAAACTGCTTTCTCAGCATCTACAACTTCACTCTCTTCAATTTCTTATCTCTAACATACAAGTCCTTTAACTTATCTCATGCTTCCTTGGATTTCTCTACTTCAATGATATTCTCGAACACATTAGGATCCACACATTGATGGATTAAAAAAAGAGCATTTTCATCTTGTGAGCAGCCTTTTGAATATCACTTGCATTCGCTTCCAACGTAGGTATTCCATAACTCACGATTTCAGCTATATTTTGAAATCTAAAGATGATATTCATTTATGCAACCCTCTTCTCATAGTTCTCACCTTTGAAAGCTGGTAGATTTGCAGGAAATTGTATTGATGTTGTGTTACCGTTTGATATTGCTAATTGAATTGCAATCAGGCTCGTTGATACCAATTTGTTGAAACAAAAGGGTTATCCAAGAATAAAGAAGAGATTAATATGAAAAACGATTGTATAATAAAAAGACGAAGTTGTTATACAACACTTGTAATTTTACATCATCACATGCCTATTTATATGCAACTAACAATACTTGACTATTACAAGTTGTATTTGACTAAGTCAAATACACACCACCTCATTTTGACTACAACTTTCTATATCCGACCATGTCAAATACTGCTAGCATACTTCAATAACTCCATGCTCTATTTGACTATGTTAAATATAACTGACATCAATAGAGTTGAATATTGCATCAACTTCTAAAATAATGAATACTACTTCTAATAACTGTTACAATGGTTGAGGTTTTGAATAAGAGAATGGTCAAGTTTTTGAATTAGAAGAGATATGATTGTGGAAATTTGTAAGAATCAAAGTTGTTCTCAGAGATGGCGCCACTATTATGTTATGGAACTGAGATTATTAGTGAGCCGGTGATGTGGATTCTTAATATGGTGGTGCAGATCTCCGATACGACGGTAAAATACTTAAATATAATAGAAAACACAAATTCATAATTATTTACGAATAGATATACGATGCTAAATGACAAACTTTATTCAAATATCTTAACAATGATTGTAAGTATGCTTCAATAACGTGTGATTTATTCAATGAATATTGCATACTAAATAAGTCCAAGAATCCATAAATATCTGATTTATTTATTTTTATACATAAATGATGCATGTA
This sequence comes from Lathyrus sativus, assembly GCA_963859935.3. Classification (NCBI taxonomy): domain Eukaryota; kingdom Viridiplantae; phylum Streptophyta; class Magnoliopsida; order Fabales; family Fabaceae; genus Lathyrus; species Lathyrus sativus. The sequence goes on along the minus strand of OZ012738.1, from coordinate 553,603,967 downwards.
CCTACATGTTAAAACAAAATTCAAAAAATTAAATGAGTCTTAACATTGAAAGCACCTATGTGCATTAACTTAAATTGATATTAATTAGTGTAGAAAATATACTTATGTGCACCATGATTGTAGTATAGGTATATCTAACTACTCATTTATAAACACAAAATAATTTATATTCTTAAGATCAATAAAAAAGTTGTATACTTGGATTATACTATAAATGATGAGACATGTCTTTTTTAACATCCATGATCAACCATACCAATCTTTTTAGCGGACCAACACAAGGACCTATCATCTCATTTTAGATCGGGGCAGCTGAAAAGCATTCCTTTATGCTCGTACCACCAAAAACAACTTTTTCTGACAATTTTACTACATTTGTACTCAATTGGACGATTATAGTTATTGATGTCAATTTCTACATTATAAAAATAGCAGCAACACACAATTAATACATAATGTTTTAAGACCAAAAACATATGTAACACATAAAACATAATATTAAGCAAACATACAACAACACAAAAATTATGCATACAACATCAAGCTCTTTAAACTCTTTCTTGCACAATTACCATTTCCATGGTAATATTTCTTCTAACTTCTTATCATATAGCCTGTACATCTCTTTCTTTTGCAATTTCAGAGTGCGTGCTAATTTTTCTTCTAACTTCTTATCATAGAGCACATACGTCTCTTTCTTTTGTAATTCCCGTTCATATGCTAATTTCTCTTCTAAATTCTTATCAACAAGCTCGTCCATCTCTTTCTTGCACAAATTTTCACTCTTTCTTGATGTTCCAAAGTGTAATATCAAGTTGATGCATTTTCCAACACTTCATACACTCACACCATGCTCCTTTGTTCCAATTACTTATACTAATATATCATGTCTTACATCTCGAAAAAATAAACCTTCATTGGTCAGATCAACCAATAAATCCTACAACATTAATAAGATTTCATTACCAAAATAAATTAAACTATAACTAATATTCTAATTGAAAAAAGAATCTACTTACACTTTTCTCATCTACTGCACATCAGACATTTAAAGTGAACTTTCCACCTGGTTTTTCTCGGCCCCTCTTGCACGTCTCATGGCGTGATGGTGGAGATGAGCTGAGATCATGACTTAGTAAGTCATTTCCCAGTTGCCGTCATTTTCATTAATCATGTCTTCCTCCAATTTTCTATAACCTCCAGGAGACAATATACGAGAATATTTATTTTTAGCCTTGTTTTCCTTTCCTAATTGACTCTTAGCTTGCTATAAACATAGTGAAAATATTAATTTGCAGGGTTGTATCTAAAAAACATCGACAAAACACAAAATAATATTATTCTTCAGAAAATAAGATTACAACTAACCAAGAATTCAGTAGAATTACGAGACTTCTAATGTTACCACGTGTGAGCTATGACTTAAAGCCCCTCCAACACTCACCAGCATAAGAGATCCACTTATTCATGTTCCGAACTAACCCAATGGCTATGCATGCCCCAATTCACTTTTGCTCCTAGAACAGCCCAATTGCCTAAGTCCAGCCATTTAGGGCAACATTTACCTTTCTGCCCCTCTACGGGGAGAGCTGGTTGGTTGACCCCTAGGATCAACTGCCCCTCCTCAGCAATTCCTGTCCATCACGCACGGTTCCACCATCCAGAAATAGTCACGACACATGTGCCCGTCATTGCGCTTCTGCCCCTAACAACGACTAGTTCTGGGTACCTCTGCCTGTCCCAACAACTAGTTTATGGCAGTTACCTATTCTTTGGGTAGCGAATATCTCGCCTTGAAAATAAGGACCAATGGCCAAGGGTTTTGGGCACTATAAAAACCCTCTCATTTGAGAGGGCTAGGCATTCAATAATCATCCTAACACACACATACTATGTACTTGCTTTCTCTTCTCTCGATTCTTACTTTAGCATCAGAGTGCCTTGCAGGTACATCCCTCCTCATCTTTCACACCCAACATTGCAAATGTTGTCTCTGGCCCAATTCAGGTTCTATTCATCCGGTAAGATCAGTGGCGCTATCGGTGGGAAACTCTGTTATCCCCATCTTTCTTCTATCGTAGATTCAAGACCAAAACAGTTCTTCTAGGATTTCGGTCATGGCCAGCCGTGACAATGTCCATGATGCTCGCAACTATACCTTCCTCCCTGTCAGCAAGACTGATCCTGTTGGAGCAACCCCCTCTCTTGGGAGTGACGTCCATCAGCAAAGAGATGGAGCCACCGTGTCTCCCTCCCTGTTCCACTGATTGCAATGAGGTCCATCCTTTATAAGACCACCAACTTGTCCCAATTCTGCCCAGCACCAACCCATCCACGGTGGCCCTCCTCGAGGCCCTTAACAAGTCCAACCTCCTAATCCTTCATCAGAATGCAAGGATTGGAGCCCTCGAGGAGTCCAGTCGGCCCAGATCCTCTCCACCGAGGAAAGAGCATTGGAGATCACAAATTCCTCCTCCCCGGCGTGAAAGAGACTGTCAGGAACCACCAGAGCCAGCGTCTCAAGCAATCAGAAAGCGCGACCGCATCTCCCCCCGGAGCCAATACTCTCCAGGGACCAAAAGGACCAGAAGAGACTTATGAGAAAAATTCTAGCATTCGCCTCCGTCCAGATCCAAAGGCCAGGCACGAACTCCATCTCCCCATCGAGATCACCTCCCTATCTTTAGACGAAGCACCCGCTCTCCATCATGGTCCAGCAGCAGCATCAACGATGAGCCTTGCATCCCGTTGTCCCAGGAAATTATGGCCATGCGTCTACCGAAGGGGTTGGAGAAACCACCATCTCTAGGCATGTATGATAACACCATAGATCCTGATGAGCACATCAAGAATATCGATGTAGTGCTCAATTACCGTGGCCTCCGGGGCACCGTCAATATAGATTGTTCCCAACCACGCTGAGGAAGGGAGCAATGACTTAGTACAAGAAGCTCCCCGGTGAATCCATCACATCTTAGAGGCAGTTGGGGAGAATGTTCTTCAGGCACTTCACAGCCTCTTCCCCTCACCCAAAGACCAAAGCCTCCCTTGAGGCTATCAATCAAGGGAAAGACGAACTTCTTCGAGCCTATATCGAAAGGTTTAACAAAGAAGTTGTCCAGGTCTCCATGATCGACAACATGAAGAAGTTCTTACTCGAGCAAGGGCTCTTTCCCCGCACAAAATTTGCCAAAGCAGTTGGCATTGAAACTCTAGCAACGCTGGATGCCTTCCTCCTCAAGGCGTAGGCGTACATCCAGTACGAGGAGAAAAAAGCTGCTAGCTTCGCTCGGGGATCGAGGCACCAAGAGAGTGTCAGATCCTCCAAGCATAATGACCTCTCGACATCTTGTCGGGGAGATAGAAGACACGAGGATCGCCCTCGAGAGCCTAGGGACAACAAAGGGCCTTCTGGCCGGTTTCATGAATATACTTCTATGACCGTCTCTCGAGAAAAGTTCCTCTCCGAGTGCGCCAACTCGAAGTTGCAGAAAGCAAGGGTCCGACTCCCTAAATAGATATCGCCTAAGCCAAACACTGACAAGTCAAAGTATTGTCGGTTCCACAAGAGCTATGACCATATGACCGACGACTGCATATATCTGAAGGATGTCACTGAGATACTGATTAGGGACAAACACTTGAAACAGTTCTCCAAAAGGAAGGATGCTCCTCGAAAAGACGCCCAGGAGTCCAAGAAGGTCGAAGAGGAGGTGCCTTCCCCATAAGAAACCAACCTTCAGGCTGCCAAGAGCATTTCGTGACCTGAAGACTTCTACATCCCTGAGGGGATCATCGTCTCTCCTTACTTCGCCACACACAGCCCATGAGAGACCTTCCCTTCCGCCATGGTCATCTTCGGAGGGGGCTTCAACAAGGTTACCGTGGGGTCCGTCAAAAGGAAGTTCAAGCACCTTATCAGCAACACCTCGAACCGAAACTCCACCCTTGACTAGGGCGGGGGAAAGTTTGTTCCCATCCGCTTCTACCGTGAAGAAATCCTTGATGAAGCTTGCAACGCTAGAATCCCTCTACTCATAAGAGCCCAAATGGAAAAAATTTGACGTCTGGTGAATCCTCACCGATCAAGGCAGCTTGGTTGACATCATGTATTCCCAGTTGTTCTCCACTCTCTAGTTGGACGAATCACACCTGACACCCTATGTAGGCTCTGATCTACAGGGCTTCAATGGGTCAGTCACGAAGCCTTTGAGGTACATAGAACTAATAGTGACTTTTGGGTTTGCAGATACGGTCAGGTCCATCAAAGTACAGTTCCTAGTCATCGACTGCCCGTCCCTATACGAATGCATCTTTGGACGGCAAACTCTGGCCGAATTGGTAGTCGTGCCTTCGAACTTGCACCTGAAAATGAAGTATTATACTTATAAGGGTCTCGTGGCCACTTTTCATGGGGACATCAAAGCAGCAAGGAGGTGTTTCGAGGCAGCCTCCAAAGGGATGAACATTATCACCTTCAGGCCGAAGACTCCCGGCAAACCTGCTCTACCCTGCAGCTCCAAAGAAGCAAAGGCGCTGCCCTGCGTCGACTCCATCGACCTTGATAGCCGCTTCTCCGAGGACAACCAGATGAATTAGAAAGGGAAGGGGAAGAAGATTTAGCCGTGTTCGAGCAGCCCTTCCACATCTACCAGTAGCGACGAGACATCCCATCTGACACGCCCAATTCTATATGGTGAGTTCAAACTTGTCCTGCTCGGTAACAACCCCTAGCAAGGAGTGAAGATCGGGACTAGACTCCCCGACTTAGTGAGGAAATAGATAAATTTAGCCTCCGGTAGAATGAAAATCTGTTCGCTTGGAGCGCCTCGGAGATACCTGGGCTAGATCTTGACGTGGCCTGCCACCAACTCATCATCGACCTCGCCGCTAAGGCTATAGCTCAACGTAGGCGAAAGTAGTCTCCATAGAAAACGGAGGCTATCGAACAGGCTGTAAAAGACCTTATAAAGGCAAACTTTATCTCGGAGGCCAAGTATACTACTTGGATGTCCAATGTTATACTTGTAAAGAAAACTAATGGAAAATGACGAATGTGCATTGACTATACAGATCTTAATAGGGCCTGCCCTAAAGACGCATATCCCCTCCCCAACATAGGCAAATTAGTTGATAATTCTGCTGGTTTTAAATTGTTATCTTTCATAGACGCGTATTCAGGCTATAAACAAATACCCATGGCAATAAGTGACAAAAGGTACACGACTTTCATGACTGAATCAGGCAACTATTACTACAACGTAATGCCCTTCGACTTGAAAAATGTTGGCGCAACCTACCAAAGAATGATAAACAAGGTCGTCCGAGGAGAAATCGGGGATATGCTAGAACTCTATATAGGTAGAGATAAGGAAGAGGTTGGCGAACTAGAAGTTTCTGACAATCAGGTTTGCAAAGTAATAACTGCAAATCAAATCAATGCATGGACCTCAAAAGGTAAACTTTTTGCTAGCCAACTAAGTGTGAAGTATGCCATCCTGCATGGGATTGGTGCTGCCAACTGGGTACTTACAAATCACAATTCAACCATTGTTGTTGGTATGGGAAGATTCATTTTTGTTGTTGGGACCAAGGTTAAGTTTGACTATGGAAGGTACATCTTTGATCAAGTTGTGAAATATGCCACCACAAATGCTGTTAAGCTACCCATCGCTTTCCCCTCTCTGGTCAGTGGGATTATTTTGAGCCAATACCCTGGGATTCTCTCAAGCAGTGATGTGGCCTGCAAAAGAGACTATGCATTGTCACTTCACTATAAGTTATTTATAGGAAGACATGTCCCAGACATTGTCTTAACATCTTCTGAGAAGACATCCACTTCAAGGGTTGGGGTTATATTTGATTTAAAGGAGACATTCAGGGAATTAGGAGAGGTTATTAGTGTGGCTAAAACAAGGAATATTAAGTTGGAAGCTCTGATAAAATGTTTGGAACGAAATGAAGACCATACAATGAAGGACGCTGATGATCAGGAAGAGGAAGATGAGGATGTTTCTGTTTCATGGGAGAAGACTGGTGATAATACTTCTGGGTCTACAACTGCTGGTGAAGATGAGAGTTTTGGGTCTGAAGAAGAAGATTGATTATGCTTAACTGCGGCGATTCTTGGTTTTTGATTTGTTTTCTATACTGGTTCACAATTTATTTCTTCCTGCACTTAATGTGCTTTTGTCTTGTACTTCATTTGAGTTATTTTTGTACCCTTAACTTTATTTGGATCTGTTGCTTTGATCTATGATATTTTGTTACCCTTAGTATATGTTCCTAATTTATGGCTAAAAAGGGGAAAAGGTGTTGCTAATCTTGTTACTGATCTTGTTGCTAATCTTGCTGGATGTTGGGTTGCTGGTGTTGCTGCTACTGAGAATTGAGGAGTTTATGGTAGTTTATGTTTATGATGTTGAGGGGGAGTTCTGTCTTTTGTTCTCTCTGTGTTCTGAAGTTTTTTCTGTGATCTATGTATCTGCTATTGTGCTTTCTTATATAGGAGCTCTTGTGATCTATTGAATGTTTTAACCAAAATTTGCCAAAGGGGGAGTTTGTTAGTTTTATGATTGGTAGAAATTTTGGTAAAACTTGGTGATATCACAAGATGTCCTATAGGATGTCTTGACATATGTTCTTAACATTTTTCAGGTGGTTATTTTTATTGTTGCAGGGTTTAGTTCATGATGTCAAGTATCTGACATTTGTGAACAGAACATTCAGTAAGAATGTTTTGGTTTGACTATTGCATTGTTGTGCAACTCTTTGCGCTGTTGTGATTAGAGTTTTAGTGTTTCAAATATGCGTGGAAATAGTTCTTATTTTAAAGAGTTTTTGGTGCATAATTCGTGGAGTAATTATGAAATCTTTTGTGCTATTTTCTGAAGAAAATCTTGAAGATTTGAAGAACGATTTGATTGGATTAAATCAAATTTGTTTTCGTTCTACTCCTTGATACTAATTATGAAAAGATTTAAATAATTATTTGAATTGATTCTATCAAGATCAGATGTTGTTTTTCCTAAAGCCCAAGTCCGTCCAAGTGTTACTATTTAAAGTCTTCACAATCCTATTTTTAAGATTAGAGAAGCTAGGGTTAAGTTAGTGCATTGCGTAAGGTATAAGCTTTTAGCTTTGTGTGTTTGTATCTGTGAGCCATTCACTCATCACCTTGATGTGTGAATTGGGCTGATTTTTTTTTTGTGTTGTAAGTTGTTCACTCAAAGCTTGTAAGCAAGAGTGTATTGTCCTTGATTGAAGATTTTAAGCAAGATCAAGTATTGTCTTTGAAGAGTGTCTTCTAAGTTTTATTCATCTGATTGTTATCACTATTGTGATTGAGGGGGAGTGATAGGTATCTCATATCTAAGGTGTTTTAGATAGAAATTGCAAGGGTAGAGATTAGGTGCGAAGATGGTAAACTAGAGAGAGTCTACTGTGTATCTTCAAACTAATTCTATTTAGTGAATTTCCTTTCTGGCTTGGTAGCCCCCAGACGTAGGTGTGTTTGCACCAAACTGGGTTAACAATTGCTTGTGTCTATTTACTATTGTTAATAACTTTTATATCTTGTTCATATATTGGTGATTGTTCAGATATTAGTGTCATGACATCGCCTTCGACATCTCATATCTGATACCAGAATTTCAATTGGTATCAGAGCAGGCATCTTGTTCTGGTTCTGGGTGAGATTTAGGGACGATACTTTCTGATACTATGTACAAAGAAGGAGGATTTGTGAATAGACCACCTATTCTAGATGGGAGTAATTATGATTATTGGGAACCTCGTATGGTTGCCTTCTTAAAATATTTGGATAGTAAGGCCTGGAAAGCTGTTATAAAAGGATGGGAACATCCTGTGACTGTTGGGAAAGATGGAAAGGCTACATCTGACTTGAAGCCTGAGGAAGAATGGACAAAGGAAGAGGATGATCTAGCTCTTGGTAACTCTAAAGCCTTGAATGCCTTGTTCAATGGAATTGATAGAAATATATTCAAATTGGTGAACAACTGTGAAGTTGCTAAAGGTGCCTGGGAGATACTCAGGACTAACCATTAAGGTACCTCCAAGGTAAAGAAGTCAAGACTTCAACTACTAACTACAAAATTTGAAAACCTAAGGATGAAAGATGATGAAATCATACATGATTTTCATATGAAAATTCTTAAAATAGCCAATGCTTCAAGTGCCCTAGGTGAAAAGATGTCAGAAGAAAAGCTGGTAAGAAAAATTCTCAGATCTCTTCCCAAGAGATTTGACATAAAAGTAACTACCATAGAAGAAGCTCAAGACATTTGCAAGATGAGGGTTGATGAACTCATTGGATCTCTTTTAACCTTTGAAGTGGGAATAAATGAAAAATCTGATAAGAAAAAGAGCATAACCTTTATATCAAATACTGAAAATGGAGAGGATGAATCTGATGGGGATACTAATGAAATCTTGTCCAATGCCATAATGCTTCTTAGAAGACAGTTTAACAAGGGGATGAAGATAATGGATATGAAGTCAAGACCTATGTGTTGCACCCTAAAATTTGCTCAACCTTATTCATTTGGTTTATGTTTCAATATCATTAGTATTTGCATATAGAGCCATGTACATAGCCTAACCATCTGCATAGCATAAGCATAGCAAGTCATCCAACAAGGGACCAATCATTATTCTCATCTCTAGAGGCCTATCCATAGGTTATTATCCTAATTCAATCTCATTCAAGTCATCAGAAAAGAATTTGAAAGTTGGAGAAGTCATTAGACCAAGCATTGAGTATATCTCCTAACTGAGGGTGTCTGAGGATCAACAAGGGAGTTATGAGCTATGAATTGAGAGCATGGGGAGTATCTAGACATCTTGGAGGACTTGGAAAGTCATTGGAAGAAGGAGGCAAGTCCTTGGTGTGATCACAAGTATTGCAGTTGAAGGCAGTTAACTAGGGTTTCATCTGGGTCAACCCTGGGTCAACTCTAGGTCAATTGACTGATTGAAAGGCATTAAGAGCTATTGGAGAGATGTGGGGTTCATCATTTGACATTGAGAATAAGGATATGTTGTTATGCTAAGAAGAAATCAAGAGAAATCAAGGAGAAGAGGAGGTTCTAAATTAGGGTTTCTATGTAAAATCCCCTAGTTTAGGTCAAATTTCCAAGCAAGATAAGTCAAAATGCAAGCTTCAAATGGATCCTTGGACAACATGGAACTTGTAGAGGATCTCAAGACCTTTAATTTTAGTGGTGGAAGACATCAAGGAGATTTGTAGAACTCAAGTTATGGTCCTTGCAAGTTACAGGTCATCTGGGGTATCTGAAATTTTGTCTGTGAAAGTGACTTGACTTCCAAGCTATTTTTACCCCTCAAGGAGATTTCAAATGAATTCCTGGTCAACATAAGAATTGTTCCTCATTGTCTTAGCTTTCTAGAATGGTATAGTATGCCTTCATAGGATGTGTGGAACGCTACTTATGGTCTTGGCAAGCAAAGGGTATTTTGGTCATTTGTGAATTACAGGTCATTTTAACCTATGCCCAAAACTCATACAAGGAAGCTTCAAATGGAAATCTTTACAACATCAAACTTGTTCCAAATGACACTTTGAGTCTAGAAAAGTGACCATGAGAGATTGGAAGGATTCATAGCACAAGGTTTCAAAATTGTTGGATTTAATGAATAAAAATGGCCTTAAAAATGAGATTTTTCATATCTTGGCCAAATGAAGCAAAATTATAGGTCATTTTGAATGGAAAGGTCATTTTAAAGACATTGGCTAAAGTGGAATTTTGAGCTTAGTTCATAATTTGTGAGTTATCCATGGTTGCTTGCAATAAAAGAAACATAAACCAAATTCAAGGGAAAGAATGTAAGGGAAACTTCTCCAAGGTTCTAGGAGTTTCTAAACTCATGTATATATTGATATGAAGAGCTTCATGCCATGGTTGGTGATTTCATTTGTTCGAAACCCCAAGTTATACACACTTTCTCCAATTTGCATTTTCTATCCAAACTCCATCAAAGCTTCATCCACCATCTCAATTTCTGTTACCATCATCATCCACCATTATCATTGAGGAATTGGCAAAAGAAATTGGAGGGAATTCGTGGCTGGTTAGGGAGATCCAAGTGTACACTCCAACTTGCATGAAGAGGGGGATAGAGTGATTCAAGAAGATTCAACCACAACCAGTGCAAACAGTAGAAAGCACACCATTGGAGGAGCACCTAGAAGCCATTACAAGTCTTGAATTGCAACACCATTACCCCTGCCATCATCATTTGCAAGGTATGCAAAACTCTTCGAATCTCCTCATTTATGCTGTTGTAGATCATGTGGTTAGGATAGGAGTGTTTAGAGACCATAGGGGAGTGATTCTTGAAATCTAGGGAGAGTTTTGTGAAGATCCATGGCAGGTTACAATTTCTGTAAGCTCCAAGAACAAGCTGTGTATTGGATTATAATTGATATGATAAGGCATAGAATGATGAGGATAGCATATAGAGTAACTGTAGATCATCAGGTTTGAGTTCTGGCAAAGTTGATATCAGACGAGTATGGTGAACCCTAGCTTTCGTGCCCTCTGTTTGGGATCCACAAGGAGAGTTAGCCAAAACTAGGACCAGGCATGAATTCCTTGTGTTTAGTAGATCATTTTAGGGCTTTGAATTTTTCATTTTCATCGAGGGAGCATGGAGAAAGATCGAGTGGAATTTTCGTGCATGAGGTATGTTTCTGAAACCCTAAATGGATAGAGGAAGAAGACGATACGTGGACCCTTGGATCTGAGGGGGATGCTTGACTTGACCAGGAATCGAACGCTCCACATTCAACCTGAGAATTGGGGGGGAAATTCCAAATAATGAAACGCACCATTTCATTTAGTGGAAGGTAAATGGGCTCAGATGCTATTGACACCCCCCTGCGCGCGAAAGCCCAATCGTTTGAACTAATAGTCCTGCTATTCTCACCCCCTCCCATTTATTTCTTCATATTTCTTTTTATTTTCTTTACATTTCTCATTCATTTTCTAAAAATCATATAAAATTGAGAAATCATTATTTTTTGATGATTCTTTTTGCATAATTTTCTTTAAAGAGTCTATAAAATTGTAAAAAATAAAAATTGCATTTTATTTTTTATTTGATATTTTTCCCATATTTTCCAAATAAATAGCATTTTAAATAGTTTCATTTCACACATAAATTTGTTGATTTTTGTTCTAACCAATGCTTTAATATTTTTTGTCCATTATTTTTAGGTTGTTTAGTTTAGATATTCAACTTGTAGATACAATTTAATTCATATTTTTAGGAGTTAGTTTTAGTTGATTAGTTTAGGTGCAAACAACATGAACAAATTAGGGTTTTAAGTGACAACTTAGGAGAAGTAGTTCATTTTCCTCAGGATTTAGGGATTAAATAGTTTATCTATGGGACTATAGGGACTATGGGTAGATATCAGATCCCCTTAGAAAAGTCAGGATTCCCCTACTGCTATTAATCTACTGTATGTATCTGATTGACTGGTGTGGTGTGCCCTCTGGGGATTATTGCTTGCTTGTTTGGGTGTTGGGATTTGTCTGGGGATTGGGGAAGCTGAAGACTGATGATGATGGAGCCATTGGAGATCCAGAGCCTGAAGACCAACTTCCAGAGTTGATGAGGTGTCTCTTGCTAGCAGCTGTTGAGGAGATTAGGGTTTAGGAGCTAGGCAGAGCTCTAGGTCAGAAAGCTTGATTCTCAAACATGGAAGGTTTTGACTGCCTCCATTCCTCTCTATGATACAGAGTCTCTCTGAGACACTCACCCCCTTCCTTTGGAAGGCTTGGTGCTATTGTCTGAGGGATAGAACTCTTGATAGAAAATGTCCTATGTGTTAGTAGCAGTTGGTTTACCACCATTGGTAGTCAACTAATTGCTTAACACCCAATCCACTCTGGTGATTGATCCTTCAGCCTGGAGGATAGGACTTGAAGAAAAGCCATTGTAGACTGAAGATTGGCAACCAAAGCCTTTGCTTGAAGACTGTGAAGATAGAGACTACTGCTGACTGAAGCTTGTAGCTGATTAAGGATGACTTAAAGATGGATATTGATGCAGAGCTGCTGTGGCTGTTTATTTTGATGTATTTCATTTCTGATGTATTGACTGGTTTTCCTGACTGTATTGTTTGCTGTTTACCCTGTTGGGTTGAAGGTGAAGCCTGTTCACTTTTGCCTATTGTTTTCCAGGTTCGAGGTTGAGTGGGACTCCCTTGCCTCGCTTGTATTGTTGCATTCATGCATTTTACTGTTTTACTGTATATACCTGATAGTGTTGTTGTTTCCGTCTACTCCTTTAGGATCTCTGTTTCTCTCTGTGCAAGAGAGGAGCATGATAGACACTAGGTCTTAACCCATGCATGATAACACTAGGTTAGTTTGATTCCCTTCGCAACCGTAGGTTAGAGTTCTGTCTTTTCTTTCTCAAAACAAACAGAAAATACAATAAAATTTCAAACACAATAAAAGACACTTCTTTCGTAAAAGAATGTGAACTCATCAAGACGTCATTTTTGTCCGCTTGGACTGCTAATCAGAAAAACCTTTTTCAGAAGGAATAAAATCAACCAAGACAGACTTGTGTCGTACGTGGCCCGAACTACGTTTGCTCTGATCTTTCATGCTGTATGAAAGTACGTAGGCATAGGATGCGATATCCTAGCGAGCAACCTTCCCCTCCTTTCCCGTAGGTAGGCGAACTACGTTGACTCTGATTTCTCGTTCTAGACGGGAATACGTAGGCATAAAGTGCGATGCTTTTCCGAGTCATTTTTATTTTCATTTTATTTTCTTTTTAACCCTGACCTTTAGAGTAGATAGAATAACAATTCATACCCGAAAACAAGCGTGGATCCCGTCGAGTACGACGGACGTGAGGGGTGCTAATACCTTCCCCTTGCGTAACCGACTCCCAAATCCAGGATTTGGTTGCGATGACCATTCCTTTCCCGTCTTTGCGGTAGGTTTACTCTGAGCGTTTCCTTTCCCTCCGTTGGGATAAATAACGTACGGTGGCGACTCTTCTGTTCAGCCGGCGCCGATTTTCGCAGTAGCGACAACTGGCGACTCTGCTGGGGATCCAACGTCCCCTGGCTGCTAAGGAATGCGATGGTTCTTATGCATTTGGGATCCAACGTCCCTTAAGAGAGTCAATCCTAACGCTTGTTTTCCCGTCGAGGATTTTGTATGGATTTATGTTTCTGACCTTTATTTCCAGCATTATATATTGATTATTATTGCTATATTGGGATGTGACGGGTGTTCTGATATTGAGTGAGAAGCCGGACCTGGGCTTGAGTGCACCTTAGACTTAGAGTAGAGATTAGTGGGCGCGCACGTGCTTTGCATGTCCTAGTGTCCCGCGAAATCTACGCTCAGACGAGGTTCTTCTGGTTGGCCTCCTGTCCTGCCCTTTGGGTGGCTTGGGTTGCTGGTTAGTTGGATTGTCGACTCTGGGGACCGATCATTTGGAAGTTGGCTAAGTGAGGCCTCTTCAGGATTTGGTGATGCCACTCCTTCTGGGAATCGTATCGTCAACCCTGAAAGTCTGTGACGCCGACGACCGCATAGGATGCCATACCTTTGTCAGTTACTAGGACATCCACCTGTGAGAGGGTTTGGGGTTATGCAGGTAACTAGACTTTCAGATCACCGGTTATTTCTTGATCAGAGATCCTGGGTATTTATGGAGAGTTATGAGGTCTGTCAGAGACCATTTGGAGATGTGTTATGAGGCCTGTCAGAGACCAGTTGGATAGTTCTGAGGTCTGTCGGAGACCATTTCGAGATATGATTTGAGGTCTACTAGAGACCAGTCTGAGTTATGGTTTGAGGTCTGTCAGAGACCGTTGTTGGAGCTTTATTATAGGTCTATCCGAGACCAGGTTTTTAGGATTTCTAGAGGGTCTATCTGAGACTTCTTAATATGGTTCAGGCTATTCAGCTATGGCAGTTGGTCCCTGTTGCATGTTACTTGCATTGCATTGTTTGCATACCCATTATCATTGCATCTCACTAACGTGCGTCTGTGCTGCAGGTGCATGTGCATTCCCCCGGTTCTAGTGTCGGGACTTCTGAGTATTTGATCATGGCTGGTTTGAGGATGACCGTTGCGTATAAGTTACCTGTCCCCGATATTACTCCACTCCTGGGTTTGATTTCTCTTGCAGATGAGGATGTCCGTAGAAGCTTCAGGCAGAGTTACGGACGGTTGTTGGGTTTAGTGCGCAGGTCTACTGATGATGAATTGAATGGGCTGTACACCTTAATGCAATTCTATGACCCGGCTTTAAGATGTTTCACGTTTGCGGACTTTATCTTGGGGCCCACCATGGAGGAGTATGTAGAGTTTACTGAGCTGCCAGTTCAGAATGCAGTTCCTTTTATTCACTCAGCCGCTGAGCCCAATTTGGAGGATTTAGCCAAAGCCTTGCATATGAATGCTTCTGACTTATTGATGACCGCGTGGCGAGGGGTTCCGGGTTTTTCTCTTTAGTTTCTGGTTGGTAAGGCTCAAGAGTACGCCAAGTATGGGTGTTGGGTAGTCTTTAACGCTATTTTGGCCCTCTGCATTTATGGGATAGTGCTGTTCCCTAACTTCCCAAACTTCGTAGACATGGATGCGTTTCATCTATTTGCTGCCGGTAACCCAGTACCAACACTTATCGGGGACTTTTACCATTCGATGCACTACAGGAATGAAAACAGGAGAGGCAAGAATGTCTCCTGTTGCGTACCTTTGCTGTATATGTGGTTCAAGAGTCATTTTCCATCGAGGGGACCTTTCATGGATAATGCAATTACGCCCGACTGGCCAGAGCATATGATGAGGTTAACTTCTGAAGACGTTGATTGGTTTGATAGAGATCTGCTGGGATCCGAGCTTATCTTCAGTTGTTCTGGTTACCCTAATGTTCTGCTGATAGGAAGGAAAGGGTGTATCAATTATAACCCTTCTCTGTTCGTCCGTCAGTTCGGATACGCCCTGAAGAACCAGCCAAAAGAGGAAGAAGTACGGGAATCTCTGTACTTCACTGGAGATGTGAAGGGGGAGTTATTGGCCAAGTTGCAGCATGCCTGGACGCGCATTAACCGAAGAGGGAAGCCGTTGCTAGGAAAGAATGACTGTCAGGCCTATGCATCTTATAGAGTTTGGATTCAGGAGAGAGCCAGTCAGTTGAAGATGCCATTTCCAGATGCACCAATTCTTGTTCCTATTCCGGTAGCGGAGCCAACTACTGTTTCTAGGGAAGCCTATGAGCAGGTTGTGTGAGAAAAAGAAGCCTTGTTGAAGATCAACGAAGGGTTAGAGCAGGAGCTAGCCCAGATACGCAGCGAGAAAAACAAGGTCGTCCATGCTTTCCAACAGCAGATTGAGCTAATGAACAGACTAGGCGCTGAGCTAACCGAGGAGAGGAAGAAGCGCGAACGTCTAGGGCAAGAGTTCAGAAGTTCCCATGACATGCTCGAATCCAAGAAGAAGGCGCTTGATATCGCTCACCGAGAGATCTCTTCTTGCAATAAGACTTGGAATGCCACGCTCACCAACAATAAGAAGAGGGAGGATAAGTTGAAGCAGCAAATCTCCGACCTCGAAGAGCAGTTGAAGTCCAGCATCAAGAAGTGTGAAGAAGAAGTGATGACCCGGTATAGTCTCCAGAACGCACTAAACAAGGCCATCAAGGGCAGAGATGAAGCTGTGTCTCAGAAGCGTAAACTAGAAGATCGCTTCGGAGAGGGGGCATGGGAAGAAACCGCTGAAGACGTACGCCGTGTTCTTAAGAAAAGGAACCAACTTGTTGAAGGGCTGCTTGATCGACCAAGTCATCCGGAGACCAAGAAGCTGCTAGAAGAGTACCAGACTTATGGAAGGATTTGATCACTTCATGTATTACCTTGTATGCTTTATTTGCACAGTGCTGACCATCACCAGGATTGTTGGTTGAGGTCATGCTTTCTCTTTGTACCCTCAGTAACGTTGTATTCCGGGTTTATTGGTTTCTCAGCAATATATGAGGCTTTCTGTGATTCAGCTCCGATCTTTATATTGTTAGCACTGTCACTGCACCGGCACCTTCACACTAGAATCGGGGAATGAATTTCCCTAATGCACAGACACACACATTGCATTGCATTCATATTCATATCGCATTACAGGTAATCAATCGGATGTTATCTTATTTCCTGCTCTGTGACAGGTACTTGTCAGGATTGCAGATCAGCACCCGCACCGCTATTCTACCCGCACCAACTGTCGAAGAATCATGGATCAAATGCAGAACGAGATGCAAGATGTGCGCGAGAATCTCGCTCTCTTCATGCAGACCATGGAAGCTATTGCAAAAGGTCAGGAGAATTTGCAAGCCATGGTCCAGCCTCTGTTGGCCCGAAATGCTGGTCACGGTAACGAGGATCATCAGTCAGTGCGAGTCGACACTGCTCATGGAGATGGCACTCCCACGCCCGTGGCTCCACCTGTAGTCAATATACCTGCTGCTAATGTCAACAACGCTACCGCTGCTGTGAATGGTAACGTCGGAGTTGGGAATGAGACTGCTGTCCATAACGTTGGGCTTGGTGATGTCAACTTGGGTGATAATATGGGAGGCAACGGCTTTGGCAATGCTGGATTCGGGTTCAACGATCAGGGATTCGATCACGCTGGGAAATATGGTTTCAATGCTCAAGGCTTTGGGCAAGATGGTTATGGTGTGGCCAATCAGGGCTATGGAGGTTTCGGAAATGGAAACGGCGCTGGGTTTATGGCTATTGGGCCTGCTGGAGGAGCTCAAGGGTACGGCAACAGAGGCCGAGGTCCGGGGATGAATCAGATCAGGGCTGGACGTAATAATGGATATGATGGGTATGGAGCTGGGAATGGTATGTGGCCAGAAGATCAGCAGGAGGACGCTTTCTCCGGCGGAGGTTTCGAAGGGCCGATGGATGACTCCCAGAAGATTAGAATGCTAGAAGAGCAGATGAGGGGGGTCCTGAACCAAAGTGTTGTGGGCTTGGACATGGCGACAATGGGGCTGGTACCTGGCTTGAGGGTGCCAATCAAATTCAAAGCTCCTGCGTTTGATAAGTATAAAGGGGACACATGCCCGAAAGTGCATGTGCGAGCCTATTACAGAAAGATGTCTGCGTACTCAACTGATGAAAGAATGCTAATGCATTTCTTTCAAGATAGTCTGTCGGGACCTTCCCTAGAGTGGTATATGGGGTTGGAACCAACCGATATCAAGACATGGAAGCAATTGGCGGAGGCATTCGTAGCTCACTACAAGTATAACAGCGACTTGGCGCCCAATCGGGTCCAATTGGCGGGACTGTCGCAGAAGAAGGGAGAGAGCTTTAAAGAGTACGCGCAAAGGTGGCGCGATATGGCTGCCAGGGTCCGTCCCCCTATGGAAGATAAGGAAATGAATGACATGTTCGTCGGCACATTCACAGGCTTGTTTCATGACATGCTGTTCCACACATCTCTGGCCAGTTTTTCAGACCTAATTCTGATGGGAGAAAAGATTGAGCGTAACATTAAGCAGGGAAAATTCCAGGTTGAGGAATCAACTGCATCTGGCAGTAATAGGAAGGCTTTTGGTGGGCGCCGTCAGGGCGAGGCAAGCGCAGTGTTTGGAGGCCGAGGCAGGGGACGAAACCAATATCATCAACCACAGCAGGTGGCGAGTGTTACTATCCCGTACCAGCAACAACCACTTCAACAACAACAATCGGTTCGGCAGCAGCCAATGCAACAGCAACAGCCGCAGCAGTCTCAGCAGGGGGCGCAGCAGGCTCAGCGAAGATTCCAGGGTGGTAAACCAAGAAGAGTGTTTGAGAAGCCTCCCACGACATATGCTGATTTATTGCAGACATTGTTGGGATTGAACCTGGTAGAGAAGAGAACTCTGGCACCGATAACGGGAGCTCCCCCGTTTGGTTACGATGCAAGCAGGCACTGTGAATTTCATTCTGGGGCTCCGGGCCACGATATAGAGGGTTGCCATGCTTTTAAGCATGTTGTGCAGGATCTTTTGGACAATAAGACTATCAATTTCGGAACGGCATGTCCGAATATAGTGCAGAAGCCCATGCCTAATCATGGGGCAAACGCCATTCTGACTGAGGAAGGGTTGAATCTGATTATGAATGTCGACGATTTGAGGACGCCGCTGGGCGAGATAAAAAGCAGATTGTTGCAAGGGGGTGTTTATCCAGGATGTGACGAATATTGTTTAGAATGCTGGACCCTAGCTGGGGGGTGTGATGATTTAAAGAAAGGCATTCAGGCTTTAATCGATAGAGGCACATTGCAGTTCGACCGAGCAGCAATTGAAGAGCCCGCAGGGGCAGCAGCAGATGAACAGAGTGATGTGGCCACTGTAACGATTCCTCGAAAGACCATCACTATTGCAGCACCAGCTCAGCAACCACCGATCACTATAACTAAGGCCGGGCCGATCCCGTACGAGAACACAAGAGCAGTCCCCTGGTCATATGGGTTGGAGGTGTATTGTGACGGGATAAAGATTGATGCTAATAAGCAGCCCGCCGGGGCTGTGGATAATGTTGTTGGTTCGGGAGGTATGACAAGGAGTGGTAGGATCTTTATATCACCCGAAGTGGAGGCCGAAAGACTAGCGAAAGGGAAAGGGAAGATGGTTGAGAATGTTCCGGTGCAAGCAAGCGAAAAAGAAGCGACATCGAAAGATGTAGAAGAGTTCATGCGCTTGATTCGAAAAAGTGATTATAAGATCGTGGAGCATCTGCAACAGACGCCGTCCAAAATATCTATCCTGTCATTGCTGTTGTGTTCTGAAGCTCACAGAAATGCTTTGTTGAAAGTCCTGGATACTTCCTTTGTACCCCAAGACGTCTCTGTAAATCAGCTGGAAGGAGTGTTGGCACATGTGAATGCAGGCCACAGCTTGGGCTTTACTGACTTCGATCTGACCCCGAAAGGGAGAGGTCATAATATGGCGCTGCATATATCTGTGGAGTGTAGAGGATCAGTAATGTCGCACGTATTGGTCGACACTGGATCGTGTGAGGGAAAACTGTCTCACAACATACGTTCTCAAGTTTCGATGATGACAAAGTACAACCTCGGATGAATCAGAATCGTCATGCAATACTTAACATATTACATCCTTCCTATATCCTTTTAAATCATCATATTTCATTGGCAATATATGTGACTAATGTTTGGTCGTGACAAGATGCACGAAACAACAAACATATCAATTTTTGCAGGTTTTGTAGCTATGAGTCAACCATACCACTCAGCGCATGAAGCTGTGTATTCCCCACGGGTCAGCGCATGGAACCATGCGTCGACCGTTAACTTGGCCCATGCAGGTTTAAGAATCACACGGCTCAGCGCATGAAGGTCATGCGTCGACCGCTAACTTGGCGCATGCAGGTTTAAGAATCTGACGGCTCAGCGCATGAAGATCATGCGTCGACCGCTGACTCGGCGCATGACAGTTTGAGTGTCACACGGCTCAGCGCACGCCGACCCTATGGTCGACCGTTCGCGCGCAGAATCAGAAATTCTGCTATGTTTCATTGATCTGTCAACTGTTTGTTTTGTGTATTACTATAAATAGCTGTCTTTTCAATTTTAACAACGAACAATTTTCAATAACATCTTTGAAAGCATTGTGAGAAAGTGTTTAGGTCAAGAAACGTGAAAGAGGTGCATCAGTGTTCTTCATCTTCATCGTTCAATCAACTCACAAATCCTCAAATTACAGATAATCAATTTTTTGCTGCGGTTTGTGGTTTGCTCGACGGTGATAAGGTTCGAACGCGTGATTGAAGATCCGGTTCGAGTGGAAGCTGGTGCAGGTGTTTCTTGGGAGAAAACCTTGAGGTTTTACCTATCAAGACTACAGGTTTTGAAGGCTTTTGTTACGGAATCGTCGGTTCAACAATCAAGCGAGTGCGAAGGTGATTGATTAGCGGAAGGTTGATCAATCTAGTAGCTAGGGCGTTGAAAGGTTGAAGACGTTCCGGGTTCAATTTGGGTGTGTCTAAGATCAGCCGTGCCGAAGGTTTGATCAACGGAAGAGTTGTCAATAAGGTGGCTGCAATCGGAGGTCATTCACATCAAATTGGAGGACTTGATTCATCTTGAATCAAGGGGCAAGAAGTGATAGAAATTATCAGCATCATTGAGATTGTTTGTATCAATTGTCTATCGATTCTTGTGTATAACTATTCTACCAAACAGGTGATATCTATTCAATACATATCTCAATTCTCTTTGTAGAATTGAGGGCAGACGTACCCCAACGCGAGGACGACTGGGGGAACTGCCTCATCAAATCTTGTGTTCCTTTATTTTCTGCATTTTCAATTACAGCTTAAAAATTAAGTGATTCTAGAATAAGTGATTTTGTCAAATTGTAGTATTGATTGAGTGAGTTGGTGAAACACTGTTTTTTAACTGCTAAGTACAATAGAAATACTGTACTAAGGCTTTTTTAATCACTAATTCAACACAAATATCATTTAAGGTATTTGTGCACACCAACTGTTCGACAAAAGTGCTGAACTAAAATTGCCTTAATTTTGCTGCTAGTTTTGTGCACACCAACTGTTTGACAAAAGTGCTGAACTAAAATTGCCTTAATTTTGCTGCTAGTTTTGGTGTAATTTTTGATCATTGGAATAAGGAAATAGTACGAGTGAATCACATCTGAGTTTTGCATAAAAGTGTGTAGTGATTTACTATCCGTTATCGTCTTAAATTCATCCGCTTGACGCATATCCGGCTCTCCAATAGTTGTTCGTTTTAGACTATATTTTCCAAGGCCGCTTCCGCATTTGAAAACAATTTTGAAAACCAATTTTATTGGTAGCGCCACTCAAATTTTTAAAAGGGATCTATTCAACCCCCCCTTCTAGATCCGTGCCTTAGTCTAACAAGTGGTATCACGAGCTCCGGTTGTCCGGTGCTTCAAATACAACATTGATAGAATAATGGCAAACGAACCAAAAGGGGCGTACAATAGAGCTCCCGTTTTTAACGGTGAAAATTATAGCTATTGGAAAGACTGTATGCGGGTGCACATTAATTCCATAGATAGAAAGATATGGAACGTTATTCTCAATGGTCCGATTGAAATAACCATGACAAATGAGAATAACGAAGTTGTGCCAAAGCCCGAAGCACAATGGACCGACGACGATGAGCGAAAGTATAATTACGATTGGAAAGCTAAGAACATTCTAATCTCCTCATTAGGTGTAGATGAATACTACCGTGTATCCCATTGCCCTACGGCTAAGACTATGTGGGATGCACTACAAATTGCCCATGAGGGGACAAACGATGTTAAGTTGGCTCGAATCAACACTCTTATACAAGAGTTTGATCTTTTTTTCATGGAGCAAGGGGAATCCATTGCTGACATGCAAAAGAGATTTACTCATCTCATAAACAGACTACATTCACTAGGAAGACCTATTTCCAATGATCTTGCTACTAATAAAGTTTTGAGATGTCTTAGCAGGGAATGGCAGCCGAAAGTGACCGCCATCAAAGAGGCAAATGATCTTACGGTATTAGACCTGACTACATTGTTTGGCAAACTACAAGAGCATGAACAGGTACTCTTGAGTCTTGACCAACATGAAAGGAAAGAAAAGAAGGACAAAGTAAAGATGAGTGAAAAGAAGTCAATAGCTCTCAAGGCTTCTTCCTCGAAGTCTAAAGCAAAAGAGCAAAGTGATTATTCTTCAAGCGACGACGAAGAAGAAGACATAAATGAGGACATGGGGCTGTTCGTTAAACGGTATAACCGGTACGTGAGAAAGAACGGCATCCAACATTCGGAGAAGAACCTGGTAAATTTCCGAAGGCAATCAAGGTTCTCCAAAGATGACAATCAAAAAGGCAAAAAGACTAGAGGAACGTGCTATAAATGTGGAAAGCCCGGTCACTACAAACCGGACTGTCCAATGAACAACAAGGGAAAAGAAAAGGAACCATCGAAGTCACATAAGAGAGCATCAAAGCCTAGGAGGGCGTACATCGCGTGGGAAAGCGACAGTGATTCTTCCTCCTCTAATGAAAGCTCTAGTGATGAAGAAGAGTCCGTGAATCTATGTCTCTCCGCAAATCAGAAAAAGAAAAAGAAACAGGTACGTCACTCTAGATATAATATGTCATCTAATATGTCTCATTCCGAATTACAAACCGCATTCGATGTTTTACACAAGGAAGCAACTGAAGCCTTTAAGAAACTTGCTTCTAATAGAAGAATTTTTACATATTTAGAGCACAAAGTCTTAGAGTCCGAAAAGAAATTAGAGGACCTTAAGGCTTCCATTGTGAAAGATAATGAATCGGATTGTAAGGACAATAGTAATCCTTTTAACTTTGGTTGTGATACTTGTCATATTTGGCAAGGTGAGGTTAGAAACCTTAAGGCCAAATTAGACAAGGCACTTGAACCTAAAATTACATTTGCAATCGATAAAAAGGATTTTAGAAAAAGTATGATAAACCCATATCAAAAATATGCATATGTAATTAGGGATCAAGCAAGTGAAAGTGATTCTAATGTCGACTTTGTATGCTTTTACTGTTGCAAGAAAGGCCACTCCATTGGTAAATGTCGATTTAGGAGATTTCTTGTTCCTAAAGGCATCTACCAATGGTTGCCCAAACGCAACCGTCTTGTCGCTAACCTATTAGGACCCAATATGCCATTGGGTACCTCCCTTTTCTGAGTTATATTTTGACAGGTGAAATGTGTCGAGTCCACCGAGAGAAGATGGATTCTTGATAGTGGGTGCTCAAGGCACATGTCTGGAGACATATCCTTATTCATAGACTTCGTGGCTAAGAAGAAAGGGTATGTAACATACGGTGATAACAACCGCGGAGCGATACTAGGTAAAGGTAGTATAGGTAATCCCTCCTCTACTACAATTTCCAATGTGTTGCTTGTCGAAAACCTTAAACATAATCTCCTTAGCATTAGCCAATTATGCGACAAAGGTTACAATGTTTCCTTTTCAAAAGATTGCTGCAAAATTGTGCATGAAAGTGATAAGAAGAATGTGTTTATTGGTTTTAGAGTAAACAATGTGTATATGCTTGACTTGAATGTGGTATCCCCAACAAGCGATCAATGTCTCATATCTATGAGTGAAGACTCATGGCTATGGCATAGGCGCTTAGCGCATGTCAACTTTGACTTACTCAATAAGATTGTCTCAAAAGATCTAGTACTAGGACTTCCCAAAATTAAGTTCACCAAGGATCACCTTTGTGATGCTTGTCAAAAAGGAAAACAAACGAGGATCTCCTTCAAATCCAAAAAGATTATTTCAACGACGAGACCTCTTGAACTACTTCATATGGACTTGTTTGGGCCGTCTAGGATCAAAAGTCTAGGAGGAAACTATTACGGATTCGTAATAGTGGACGACTTTTCTAGGTTCTGTTGGACCATCTTCTTAGTGAGTAAAAGTGACACGTTTGCCGCTTTTGAGAGATTTGCCAAGCTCTCCCAAAATAAGTTAAATACAAACATTGTGTCAATAAGAAGTGACCACGGAGGTGAATTTGAAAATCATTTATTTGAAGAATATTGCGGTAACCATGGCATCGATCATAACTTCTCGGCTCCACGAACTCCTCAACAAAATGGGGTTGTGGAGCGTAAAAACAGAATTTTAGAAGAATTGGGAAGAACAATGATTAATGATAGTGGTTTACCAAAATACTTTTGGGCCGACGCCATTAGTACGGCATGTTATGTTTTGAATAGGGTACTCATCCGCCCCATTCTAAACAAAACTCCGTATGAACTTTTAAAAGGGCGAAAGCCTAATGTTTCTCACCTTCATGTTTTTGGATGCAAGTGCTTTGTATTAAACAATGGAAAGGAAAACTTGGGCAAGTTTGATTCAAAAGCCGATGAAGGCATTTTTCTAGGGTACTCGCAATCAAGTAAAGCATATAGGATTTATAATAAAAGATTACTAGCTGTTGAAGAGTCTGTGCACGTTACGTTTGATGAGTCCTATCCGAGAAATGTCGGAAAGGATAGTGTTGTTCATGGTGCAGGTACATCCACAGAAGACATACTCAAAGGTGGCGAAACGGGGATTGATCAACCCGATAGAGTCAAAATTGAGGAGGATAAGGATGCACACCATGAGGTAACTGAGGAAGCTCATCCGCCTACAAACGATGATCTCCCTCAAGCTTGGAAGTCGTGTAAAGATCATCCAATTGACAATATTCTCGGAGACATCACAAAGGGAGTCACCACTCGATCTAAGCTAAGTAACTTTTGTTATCACTTCGCTTTCGTTTCACAAATAGAGCCTAAAAACCCCAAAGAGGCCCTACTCGATGAGCACTGGTTTTTATCGATGCAAGAGGAACTAAATCAGTTTAAAAGAAACGAGGTATGGGACCTTGTCCCTCCTCCGCGAGGCCATCGAGTAATCGGCACCCGATGGGTGTTTAGGAACAAGTTGGACGAAAACGGGGTAATAACCCGTAATAAAGCGAGATTGGTCGCTCAAGGGTATAACCAAGAGGAAGGCATCGACTATGAGGAAACTTATGCGCCGGTTGCCCGACTCGAGGCTATACGCCTTTTACTCGCCTTTGCATGTGCAAAGGATTTTAAGTTATTTCAAATGGATGTTAAAAGTGCGTTCCTTAACGGTCACATAAATGAAGAAGTATATGTGTCTCAACCTCCCGGTTTTGAATCTCATGAATACCCTGAACATGTTTACAAGTTAAAAAGAGCTTTATATGGTCTCAAACAAGCTCCTAGAGCTTGGTATGAGCGACTAAGTAAGTTTTTACTTAATCAGGGGTACTCACGAGGAAAGGTTGACACTACACTCTTCATTAAACGTCAAGGAAAGCACTTGATTTTGGTGCAAATCTATGTTGACGATATTATATTTGGATCCACTAACATGAATCTCGTGAGAGAGTTTTCTGACCTCATGCAGGGCGAATTCGAGATGAGTATGATGGGGGAGCTCACATACTTCCTCGGCCTGCAAATTAAACAACTCCAAGAAGGGACATTCGTGAGCCAAACAAAATATTGTTTGGACTTGATCAAGAGATTTGACATGGCAAAATCCAAGGCCATAGACACCCCAATGCCTACATGCGTAAATTTGGATAAAGATGAAAATGGCAAGGACGTAGAGGTAAAACGATATAGAGGTATGATTGGTTCACTTCTCTATCTTACTGCGTCACGTCCTGATATTATGTTTAGTGTGTGCATGTGTGCACGATACCAATCATGTCCCAAAGAATCCCACCTAAAAGCTGTTAAACGAATTCTTCGATACCTGTCAGGTACCCCGAAGTATGGATTGTGGTATTCTAAGGGTAGTGATTGCTCGTTGGTAGGTTACTCCGATTCCGACTTTGCCGGGTGCAAATCGGATAGGAAAAGCACTAGTGGTACATGTCATTTGTTTTCAAACTCCTTGGTTAGTTGGCATAGCAAGAAACAAGTTTCAGTTGCTTTATCAACGGCCGAGGCGGAATACGTTGCCGCGGGTAGTTGTTGTGCTCAAATTCTGTGGATTAAGCAACAACTACTAGATTTCAATCTTAAACTTGAACGTATTCCTATCCTATGTGACAACACTAGCGCTATTAACCTTACCAAAAATCCCGTATTACACTCTCGCACTAAACATATAGAAATTCGACACCATTTTCTTAGGGACCATGTTGAGAAAGGTGATGTTGTATTTGAACACGTTGACACTAAAAACCAACTAGCGGACATTTTCACAAAGCCGCTAGCAACGGAACCTTTCTTTCATATCCGCCGAGAACTTGGCATCCTCGACATTTCGGAACGGGAATAATATTTGCTGATGTTATCTTATTTCATTCAAATAATCATGCTGTTGTACTTCTAACAATTTGATATTCGTGTAAGTACAAGTATGTTGTTTATCAAGCTACTCCGGTATTAAGGTGATATTGTTCCATTTCTCTCTCTCACTCTCTCTATATATTTTTATGTGATCTCAAAATAAAATATGTGATGCATAGTTGACCTATCTGTTATGTATTGAATATTGTTTGATTAAACACTATTGTGGCATTTTGTCTGCATCAACTAAGCATCATAACATAGGTAGCAAAAGAAAAATTCTGAGTTTTCGTGGCTTGAGTCGACCATATCAGAACAGAGGTCGACGCACTCTGTTCAAAATCTGTGATTATCAAAAATTCTACAGCATGCGTCGACGCATGCAGGGCTATGGTCGACGGCTCGCTAAAAATCCCAGTTTTTTTTTTGGCGCTAACTGTTCAAATTCTGCATTTATTAAATTCAAAGCATGCATCCATTCATATTCTTTGGTAACCGCAACTATTCCTATCCACTCCTACTTTTCTCTCTTCTCCACAACTACTTGCCTCCTCCACTTACCCACAAACCCTAAGTGTGTTTGCAACAGAAAAGAGTTCACCTTCTCTCCATCTACAACTTGTCTCTTACCCATGGCAACCTATGCTCGCCGAAAAAGATCACGAGGGTCAACCTCCGGAACAGTGCCAATCACTGCAGAATCCCTGGTTCATCCGTCTCGTCGGGAAAACTTTAACAAAGACATTGGTAAGAGGAAAGTGGTTCGACAACACGCCTTCTATGAACTGGTTGCTGAACGCATGCATCTGGGTGAGTTCATGAACTTTCTTACTTATCATGGTGTTGAACGATTTGTTGAATGCAATGCACAATATAGCGAAGATCTGGTGCGTGTCTTTTACTCTGAATTGAATGATAAATTTCACGGAGAAAACTTTCATTCCCATATTGGAACAACTCAAGTGACTGTAAATACTGAATTCTGGAGTAAGTATTTTGATATGTCTGTAGAGGATGGTGAACCTCCCCTAGCCGAAGTGACCGATTCTAAAACTCTTGAAGGTTATGAGTATAACAAAGCACTGAATAATATGCTCAAGAGGCCTTATCCGGAGCACATTGTAAACAGTGCGGCTTTTCCGAGGTCCGTCACATCCGGAAAACTCAGAACATTTGCAAGGATCCTTCAATGGATTGTGGCGCGCATTCTGCGGCCTAAACAAGGTGGTTTGTCAAGAGTCGAACAAGCTGAAGTGCATCTCATCCATATACTAGGTCACGGCATTAAAATTAACTGGCCGTACTATATTACAAGCCGGATGTATGAACTAAGAGACTCCAAGCGAGGCACCGCGCTCGCCTATGGCTCATTCATTCAGGAAGCTTTAAACTCTGCAGGTATCAATTACCCGTCTTTTCCGTATACTCCAATTTCTTCCGATAAAGAGTTCAGTTCAAAGGTCTTTGCTATGATGGGATATGTGTGGGATCAGTCGCTCAAAAAGTACAGATTTTATCGGCGCTCAACCATGGCTGCAGCTGCCTCCTCGAGTGAAGAAAGTGCTGATGAGTCAGAGGGTGAAGAAGATGAAGAAGCAGAAGGAAGCTCAAGTGAAGATGAAGACAATCAAGGTGACAATGCAGGAGAGGCACAAGAAACCGCTGATGAGACTCAGCTGGACCACGATATTAATGAAGGTCATCAACCATACGTGCCTTCTGAAAACTATCAACAAACATATCAAGATGACAATCAACACAATAACTGGTCTGCCTACTCAAACCAACAGGAAAATGAGGATGAGGAGAATAACCAAGGCTGGGGTGAATGGCAATACACCGGGTGGACCACCCTTGGCAAATTCTATCAGCCGTATCAACCAAGCACTGCAGACCCACCTTCTCCTCAACAACCGTCAAACAATTCGGAGATTTTAGAAATGATGCAGTCGATGCAGTTGGAACAGCGAAATTTTATGACCAATATGCAGGAACAACAGCAACATTTCATGAGGGATCAAAATGAAAGAATGGCACAAATTCGTTCTGAACTGCATAACCAAAATGAACGGATCAGTGGAATGTCGACTCAGCTGGACGCTCGATTCGAGACTCTAACTCACTGTCATCAAGCTGAAGAGCGCGCCATTGTCGACAGTCTTGACTTTTTGAATAACATCACAGAAGAATTTACTGATCTAGCTCATCCCCAACGCCATCCTCATTACTATGACAGGCGTGGTCGTGGTCGCGGACGTGGACGGGGCTATTAGCATGCGCTCATATGTCATTTATTGTTTTCTGTTTTGACTTGCATTCATTTTGTTTGTTGTGTTTTGCTTTTCTGCCCAAACTCACTATGATTGTTGCTTACTTCTATGTTGCTATCATGACATTTTTGGTGGTTCTGTAATCTATTAACTGTTATCTCCATCGTATGTATAACTGTTGTTTACTTCTCATCTGTTGGTATCTCATTTATGCATGATTCAATGTGTT
This sequence comes from Lathyrus sativus, assembly GCA_963859935.3. Classification (NCBI taxonomy): domain Eukaryota; kingdom Viridiplantae; phylum Streptophyta; class Magnoliopsida; order Fabales; family Fabaceae; genus Lathyrus; species Lathyrus sativus. Next base: position 553,575,535 of record OZ012738.1, on the reverse strand, counting down.
GTTATTGTGTCACGAGTTTACCTCTTTTTGATGTTGTCAAAGGGGGAGAAAAGACAAGTAGATTGTAGATCACAACAGCTATGACTGTAAAAGAAAGGGGGAGCTTACTACTATGTTAAAGATATCGCATGTTGTGTTCACCAAGCTTCGCACAGGTTTGTCATCATCAAAAAGGGGGAGAATGTGAGGGAAAACTGTCTCACAACATACGTTCTCAAGTTTCGATGATGACAAAGTACAACCTCGGATGAATCAGAATCGTCATGCAATACTTAACATATTACATCCTTCCTATATCCTTTTAAATCATCATATTTCATTGGCAATATATGTGACTAATGTTTGGTCGTGACAAGATGCACGAAACAACAAACATATCAATTTTTGCAGGTTTTGTAGCTATGAGTCAACCATACCACTCAGCGCATGAAGCTGTGTATTCCCCACGGGTCAGCGCATGGAACCATGCGTCGACCGTTAACTTGGCCCATGCAGGTTTAAGAATCACACGGCTCAGCGCATGAAGGTCATGCGTCGACCGCTAACTTGGCGCATGCAGGTTTAAGAATCTGACGGCTCAGCGCATGAAGATCATGCGTCGACCGCTGACTCGGCGCATGACAGTTTGAGTGTCACACGGCTCAGCGCACGCCGACCCTATGGTCGACCGTTCGCGCGCAGAATCAGAAATTCTGCTATGTTTCATTGATCTGTCAACTGTTTGTTTTGTGTATTACTATAAATAGCTGTCTTTTCAATTTTAACAACGAACAATTTTCAATAACATCTTTGAAAGCATTGTGAGAAAGTGTTTAGGTCAAGAAACGTGAAAGAGGTGCATCAGTGTTCTTCATCTTCATCGTTCAATCAACTCACAAATCCTCAAATTACAGATAATCAATTTTTTGCTGCGGTTTGTGGTTTGCTCGACGGTGATAAGGTTCGAACGCGTGATTGAAGATCCGGTTCGAGTGGAAGCTGGTGCAGGTGTTTCTTGGGAGAAAACCTTGAGGTTTTACCTATCAAGACTACAGGTTTTGAAGGCTTTTGTTACGGAATCGTCGGTTCAACAATCAAGCGAGTGCGAAGGTGATTGATTAGCGGAAGGTTGATCAATCTAGTAGCTAGGGCGTTGAAAGGTTGAAGACGTTCCGGGTTCAATTTGGGTGTGTCTAAGATCAGCCGTGCCGAAGGTTTGATCAACGGAAGAGTTGTCAATAAGGTGGCTGCAATCGGAGGTCATTCACATCAAATTGGAGGACTTGATTCATCTTGAATCAAGGGGCAAGAAGTGATAGAAATTATCAGCATCATTGAGATTGTTTGTATCAATTGTCTATCGATTCTTGTGTATAACTATTCTACCAAACAGGTGATATCTATTCAATACATATCTCAATTCTCTTTGTAGAATTGAGGGCAGACGTACCCCAACGCGAGGACGACTGGGGGAACTGCCTCATCAAATCTTGTGTTCCTTTATTTTCTGCATTTTCAATTACAGCTTAAAAATTATGTGATTCTAGAATAAGTGATTTTGTCAAATTGTAGTATTGATTGAGTGAGTTGGTGAAACACTGTTTTTTAACTGCTAAGTACAATAGAAATACTGTACTAAGGCTTTTTTAATCACTAATTCAACACAAATATCATTTAAGGTATTTGTGCACACCAACTGTTCGACAAAAGTGCTGAACTAAAATTGCCTTAATTTTGCTGCTAGTTTTGTGCACACCAACTGTTTGACAAAAGTGCTGAACTAAAATTGCCTTAATTTTGCTGCTAGTTTTGGTGTAATTTTTGATCATTGGAATAAGGAAATAGTACGAGTGAATCACATCTGAGTTTTGCATAAAAGTGTGTAGTGATTTACTATCCGTTATCGTCTTAAATTCATCCGCTTGACGCATATCCGGCTCTCCAATAGTTGTTCGTTTTAGACTATATTTTCCAAGGCCGCTTCCGCATTTGAAAACAATTTTGAAAACCAATTTTATTGGTAGCGCCACTCAAATTTTTAAAAGGGATCTATTCAACCCCCCCTTCTAGATCCGTGCCTTAGTCTAACAGATCGTCTTTGAATGTGCTGCCCAAGAAGGCGATGATGAAGCTGGATGTTAGAGGAATCTTGTGCACGCCCAGTGACTTAGTAGTTAGAGCCTTCGATGGCACGCGGAGAACAGTCTTCGGATCCATCACTTTGCCTCTACAGGTGGGGCCGGAGGTGTTTGCAACTGAGTTTTATATCATGGATATACAGCCTGCGTACAACTGCTTGCTTGGAAGGCCCTAGATTCATGGGGCTGGGGCAGTTACGTCTACCCTGCATCAGAAGCTAAAATATATGGTCGGAGACAGCGTAGTCACCGTATGCGGAGAAGAGGACATCCTGGTCAGCCATCTATCGTCGTTTAAATATGTGGAAGTCGACGGAGAGATCCACGAGACACCTTGTCAGGCATTCGAAGGGTTGCGTATCAAGGACAAAGGTCCCGGGCCGAGCAAAGTACCAGAGATAGCCGTCTCATCGTATAAAGAAGCGCAAGCTCTAGTGGAAGCAGGAGAAGCAAAGGGCTGGGGCAAAGTGCTGGATATTCCTGTGAAGATGGACCGGTTCGGGCTGGGATACCAACCGTCGTCATCAACTCCCGCTGTGGGAGCACCCCGTTTCAGAGGGCCAATTACCATCTCTGCCAGTGGAGTATGTCATGAAGCCGTCAACGCTGCTTCGGAGTCTGACGAAGGAGACAGCGACTGTGATATGGATGCCTGGATTCAGCCAAGCACGCCAGGACGAGGACTGTGCAACTGGTCTATTCAGGAGCTTGTTCCTGTGACTCTTAAACAGTAATGCTTTGCTTTATTAATTGTTGAATAATCTGATGTCTTGCCCGGGGCATCAGGATTTGCTTAGGGCTGTGTTGTTATGAACATTGCGTGTTAATCATTAAATAAATGGCGTTTTTCATGTGCAAATACTGTAATCTCTGTCTTTCTTATTTTATATTTTTCAATAAAATGGCAACGTAGTTATTCGCTTTATACGCATTTTGAAGCACTTAACCATCCCTTTTGCAGGATAACATTTTCAGATGACATCCTTGAACCACCTATGACTCGTCCCGACTTTGAGCACCCGGTATTTCAGGCCGAAGAAGAGGTTGTCAAAGATAGTGACGTTCCTGAAGAACTGTCTTGGTTGGTGAAGCAAGAGGAAAGAGCCATTCTGCCTCACGACGAGGTCATCGAAGTTATCAACTTGGGGTCGGAAGAGGTTGAGAAGAATATTCGTATCGGAGCCGCATTGCAGAGTGATATCAGGCGAAAACTGGTTGAAATGCTCCGAGAGTATAGTGATGTATTCGCTTGGTCGTATGAAGATATGCCAGGGCTCGATACAGATATGGTTATGCACCGCCTGCCACTGAAAGAAGATTGCCCGCCAGTCAAACAAAAACTTCGCAGAACTCGACCAGACATGGCAGTGAAGATCAAAGAGGAAGTCCAAAAACAGTGGGACGCTGGTTTCCTGGCTGTGACAAAATATCCCTCATGGGTTGCTAACATCGTACCAGTGCCAAAGAAAGACGGCAAGGTTCGAATGTGCGTGGATTATAGAGATTTGAATAAAGCAAGCCCAAAAGACGATTTTCCACTTCCTCATATTGACGTGCTAGTTGATAATACTGCTCAATACTCCGTATTCTCCTTCATGGATGGCTTTTCAGGCTATAACCAGATTAAAATGGCGCCAGAGGATATGGAGAAGACCACTTTCATAACACCTTTTGGGAACATTTTGCTACAAAGTGATGCCCTTTGGTTTGAAGAATGCTGGGGCAACATATCAACGTGCGATGACGACTCTTTTTCATGACATGATGCATAAAGAGATCGAAGTTTATGTTGACGATATGATTGCCAAATCCCAGACGGAGGAAGAGCATCTGGTGAATCTGTTGAAGCTATTTAAAAGGCTTAGGAAGTTCAGGCTGAGGCTGAACCCTAACAAATGCACCTTCGGGGTGAGATCGGGTAAACTGCTGGGGTTTATCGTAAGTGAAAGAGGAATAGAGGTCGATCCTGCTAAAATAAAAGCGATCCAAGAAATGCCGACGCCTAAAACAGAGAAATAGGTGCGCGGGTTTTTAGGGAGGTTGAACTACATCGCTCGGTTCATATCTCACCTAACAGCCACGTGTGAACCATTATTCAAGCTGTTGAAGAAAGATCAAGCTGTAACGTGGAACGAAAATTGTCAAAAGGCGTTCGATAAAATAAAGAAGTATTTGCAGGAGCCTCCTATTTTGATACCCCCAGTGGCAGGTAGACCCTTGATCATGTATTTGACGGTTCTTGAGGGAAGCATGGGTTGTGTTCTCGGTCAGCACGATGAGACAGGGAGAAAAGAGCATGCGATCTACTACTTGAGTAAGAAATTTACAGACTGTGAATCTCGATACTCAATGCTTGAGAAAACTTGTTGCGCGCTAGCCTGGGCCGCCAAGCGTTTGAGGCAATACATGCTGAATCATACAACCATGCTCATCTCGAAGATGGATCCTATCAAATATGTATTTGAAAAGCAGGCGTTATCAGGGAGAATTGCCCGTTGGCAGATGGTCTTGACTGAATATGACATCCAATACGTCTCGCAAAAGGCTATAAAAGGGAGTGTGCTGTCCGAGTATTTGGCGGAGCAGCCTATTGAAGATTACCAATCGATGAGGTTTGATTTTCCTGACGAGGATATCATGTACCTAAAGATGAAAGATTGTGAAGAGCCGTTGCCAGATGAGGGACCAGAGTTGGGTTCCAAATGGAAGATGATATTTGACGGAGCTGTGAATGCTTACGGTAGCGGAATAGGGGCAATCATCACTACGCCGCACGGGTCGCACATCCCGTTTACTGCCCGATTGACCTTTGCTGTTACCAATAATGAGGCCGAATACGAAGCTTGTATAATGGGGCTTGAAGAAGCCATCGATTTGCGAATCAAAAATTTAGACGTATACGGAGACTCAGCTCTGGTGGTGAATCAGATCAAAGGGGAATGGGAGACGCGTCAGCCCAACTTGATACATTACATGAATTATGCAAGGAGATTGTTGCCCTTCTTCGATAAGGTGGAATTGCATCACGTACCGCGGGCAGAGAATCAAATGGCTGACGCCCTGGCCACTTTGTCTTCCATGTACAAAGTCAACTTCTGGAACGAGGCTCCCCGAATCATTATCTCTCGGCTTGACAGGCCAGCTTATGTATTTGCTATTGATGAAACATCCAATGACAAACCGTGGTATTTTGACATCCTTAATTTCCTGAAGAACAAAGAGTATCCGGCTGGGGCATCCAGTCAAGATCAGAAGACTCTCAGGAGATTAGCGGGTAATTTCTATTTGAATCCGGATGGCGTCTTATACAGAAGAAACCACGACTTGGTGTTGTTGCGTTGTGTAGACGAAAATGAGGCAAAGCTGCTCATGGAGGAAATACACGAAGGTACCTTTGGTACGCATGCTGGCGGGCATGCTATGACAAGAAAGCTGCTGCGGGCAGGTTATTTTTGGCTGACCATGGAAACTGATTGTTTCAAGTTTGCGAGGAAGTGCCACAAGTGCCAAATCTATGCTGACAAGATCCATGTGCCTCCGAGTCCTCTAAATGTAATGGCATCGCCATGGCCATTCTCGATGTGGGGAATCGATATGATTGGAAAGATCGAGCCGACAGCTTCTAATGGGCACCGGTTCATTTTAGTAGCAATCGATTATTTCACCAAGTGGGTGGAAGCGGCATCATATGCAAATGTAACAAAGCAAGTGGTGGCCAGATTCATCAAGAGAGATATCATTTGCCGATATGGGATTCCCGAGCGGATAATCACGGATAATGGTTCAAACCTGAACAACAAAATGATGAAGGAACTCTGTCAGAATTTCAAGATCGAACATCACAACTCCTCCCCGTACCGACCTAAGATGAATGGCGCTGTTGAGGCAGCCAATAAGAATATCAAGAAGATCGTTCAAAAAATGATGGTGACCTATAAGGATTGGCACGAGATGCTACCTTTCGCTTTGCACGGTTATCGTACGACGGTACGCACATCAACCGGGGCAACCCCGTTCTCATTAGTGTATGGAATGGAAGCGGTATTACCATTGGAAGTTGAGATCCCTTCCCTGAGGGTATTGCGTGACGTTCAGCTGGATGAGGCAGAATGGGTAAAAGACAGGTTGAACCAACTGAGTTTGATGGACGAGAAGAGGCTAGCTTCTCTAGCATACGGTCGTTTATACCAGCGCCGAATGAAGAAAGCATACGACAAGAAGATACATCCGCGAAGCTTTCAGACGGGCGACCTTGTGCTGAAAAGGATTCTCCCGCCGCAAGCAGATCACAGGGGCAAGTGGACCCCTAACTACGAAGGGCCATACGTTGTCAGGAAAGTCTTTTCAGGAGGAGCGTTATTGTTGTCCACCATGGACGGAGAAGACTTCACGTCACCTGTGAATTCAGACGCAGTTAAAAAATACTTTGCTTAAAATAGACCCGCTGGACAGAAAAAAGAGAGTCCAGGCAAAAATGGGGCATCCTGGCGGACCAAAAACAGAATAAAAGGTTCGGGCAAAAGTTAGGGATAAAATTGAAAAAATGTACACCCGCGAAGTTGAAAACCTACACTGGGCGGCTTCGGCAAAAAGGGGTATCCCGGCGAACTGAAAACCCGTAAAGGGCGGTTCACGCAAAAGTTAGGGATTTGAAAAGCAAATGACTGCGGTCCGAATTTGATATTACAATGAGCATCAGGGCGGGAGAATACCTAAAGGATCGGTTATCTGATACAACCTCTTCAGAAGTGTGAATATCGGGAAAGCATTAGAGTCAGACGAGTCATGGGAGGATCAATTCGTGGTGTTCGTCTGCATCCCGTGGCCGACATATGTACAAAATTTAATTTGTCAAAGTACTTATGCTTATTGTGCATACTTGTATATCTGCTTTGCGTAGCTTCCTCTTTTCAGGAGTTACATCCTGTGTATCAAACTCCGCCCATTCAGGGGCCCAATCAATAAAATATGTTATTCAGTACTTGATGCTAGTTCTTTACTGTTTTGTGCATGGTCAAACGCCTAAGTTTATTGAAACTAGCATGTGTATAACATCACTGGCCCTTGCCAACGATTGCTAAAGCTTTGAATTAACTGAAAATGACGTCACTAACCTGAATCGATTTGGTTGTATAGGCTTGTCTTGTCTTGTTTGTATTGTTGCAGGTTTCACAACCGTACGAGGAAGATAATCAAAAGGCTCGACCCTCGCGCAGGTCGTGCATGTTCTTCCTGAAGAAGGATAGAATTCCCCAGCTAGTCGTAGCCTATCCAGAAGGCATGTTCCAATAAAGCCAGTTATTCTCAGCAGAATTGGCGATTCCAAAATTATAGGCTGTGTTCAGGCAGTGTGGTGTCCCCCAGAAGGATTCTTTGTCTCAAGCAGAGGGGGTAGCCTCAGAAGATTAACATTTCAGATTGGTGAGCTGTATTCAGGCAGTTTACCTTTCCCCGCAGGGTCGTTTACTCTCCCCAGCGGAGTCAATTGATTTTCCTAAGAGAATCATCCCATCCTCAGCGGAATCCTCTTCTCAACAAGTATTCCTTCCAGTGGAACTCGAAGATTAAGACTCTCCCCAACAGAGTTGGTGTGGATCGTGGCATTTATTTTGCCGGAACACCGTGTGATACCTGTTCACTTTCCAGCAAAAGTTCAATCATACCAGGCGCATCTGCTATTTTCTAGCAGAGTTATATTCCCCAGCAGGGTGTCACTTCAGCGAGGTGATTGGTATTGAGTTCCCAATTTCCCAGCTGAGTCAACTTCACTCTCCCAGCATTTATTTTGCTGAGATAGTTCGGTAGCATCTGGCTATCCCCAGCGGAGTGGGCATTATCTTCAGCATTTATTTTGCTGAAGCAGTTTCTGTACTCAGCGGTTCGAGTCTGTATTAGCATCCACCAAGTAAAAGCGTAGTATTTCCATGCCGAATGGAGCATTGCATCATTGTCGGACGTATGCATTTTTGAAACATAAACCAGGATTGGCTAACCGTTTGTGTTCAAGTGTTATTTCCCATGTAGGTAGAGAGAGCTCTTGCTCAAATGAATTATCAAGCATTCAAGATCTCGACGTGAGACATCCCATGAAGTGTCAGCTTCGGCATTACTCCCCACAGAGTTAACATGATGAAGTTCTCTTTGTCTCCGAACAGAGTTATTTGTGAATTTCTCGTGTTTTCCCCGCCAGAGTCAGTAGGCAAAATCTCTCCTCATTCCCAAGCAGAGTTATTTGTCATCAGAAGGTTCATGAATCAGAATTTCAGAGGCTGCCGTCGGTTATCAGAACAGGCGCCCGGTAGTTTGGTTTCCAGATATTCCCAGTAGAGTCAGCCTCAAAGTTGCTGTAACGTCAGTGATAAGAAGTTTGCGGACCAAGGGAAGGATGAGTCCTAACGTGGACATTTTCTTGACAGGTTTTCTTCGTGCTAGAAAAGCGGAGTCCTAACGAGGGCAGTTTTAATTCCCCGGGCTGATGGGAGGTGCTAATCCTAACGTGGGCAGGTTCGATTTCTCAGAATTGATGGAATGCGGAGTCCTAACGTGGACATTTCTTCCAGTCGACGGTATGTGTTAGTCCTAACGTGGACAGCTTCGAGTTCTCGTTATTGATGGAGTGTAGGGTCCTGGCATGGACAAGTTCATCCTTCTTCGTGTTGTGGGCAAAGTAGGAGTCCTGACGTGGACACAGTCTTATTTCCCCAGCAAGTCAAAGACGCGCAAGTCCTGACGTGGACAAGTTTATTTCTTCAGCAGGTTGAGATATGGGTCCTAACGTGGACAAGTTTTATTTCCTCAGCGGAGTCCTGACGTGGACAAATCAAGACGAAACGTGAGTCCTGACGTGGACAGGTTTATTCCTTACGTGGAAAGAGAAGCTTCAGTTCCTTACGTGGAAAAGCAAGTTCAGTCCTGACGTGGACAGACGCAGGAAAGACGAGTTGTATTCCTAACGGGGAAAGATGGGGATTCCTTACGTAGAAAGCTTGTATTCCTTACGTGGAAGAAGAGATGTTTCCTTACGTGGAAAGAGTTTTATTCCTTACGTGGAAAGAAGTATTCCTTACGTGGAAAGATGAGTGTATTCCTTACGTGGACATATCAAGTCCTTGCGTGGACAAATCAGATTGTGGTTTCCTTACGTGGAAAAGTCATGATTCCTCATGTGGAACAGTTATTCCCTACGCGGAACGGTGAGTCCTAACGTGGACGATACAGTCCTAACGTGGACAAGTTTGTTCCCTAATGTGGAAAGATGGTGATTCCTGACGTGGAAAGAAAAGTTATTCCTGACGTGGAAAGAATGTGGTTTCCTTACGTGGAAAAATGATATTCCTTACGTGGAAAGATTGGAGTCCTTACGTGAGCAGATTCAAATCGAAATGTGATTCCTAACGTGGAAAGATAGTATTCCTTACATGGAAAGAGGCTTGTATTCCTGACAGGGAAAGAAAGAGTGTGTTCCTGACGTGGACGGAGTTTAGTCCTGACGTGGACAGATTTAAAAGAAGACGTATTCCTTACGTGGAAGAATTTGACGAAGAATAAGTTTGATTCCTAACGTGGAAAGGTGGTATTCCTAACGTGGAAGAGTTCATTCCCAACGTGGACGATTTATTTCTGACGAGAAGGCAGACGAGCCATCCCCAGCAAACCTGTTGAAGTTTCTCAAGTTGACGGCAGTTGGAGTCCTAGCGTGGGCAAAATTCTATCTCTGCGATGATAAAATCTTTCTCAGAACGATGAAAATAGTCCCCAGCACGGTCGCGCGAGATCAGTGGGTTGTCATAACAGTCAGATTCAGCTGATGAATGTCGTTCCCCAAGCAGGAGCATAGTTTGTTTCTGCGGTTAGCAAATTTCTGGTTTCACTGGTACTCAACCATCTCGTACCGCGAATGTCTGAAGGCTCCGGGCTCTTCACCCAATCGGGTCCAAGTTGCTTGAATAGGGGCAGCTGTTGCACCCTAAAATTTGCTCAACCTTATTCATTTGGTTTATGTTTCAATATCATTAGTATTTGCATATAGAGCCATGTACATAGCCTAACCATCTGCATAGCATAAGCATAGCAAGTCATCCAACAAGGGACCAATCATTATTCTCATCTCTAGAGGCCTATCCAGAGGTTATTATCCTAATTCAATCTCATTCAAGTCATCAGAAAAGAATTTGAAAGTTGGAGAAGTCATTAGACCAAGCATTGAGTATATCTCCTAACTGAGGGTGTCTGAGGATCAACAAGGGAGTTATGAGCTGTGAATTGAGAGCATGGGGAGTATCTAGACATCTTGGAGGACTTGGAAAGTCATTGGAAGAAGGAGGCAAGTCCTTGGTGTGATCACAAGTATTGCAGTTGAAGGCAGTTAACTAGGGTTTCATCTGGGTCAACCCTGGGTCAACTCTAGGTCAATTGACTGATTGAAAGGCATTAAGAGCTATTGGAGAGATGTGGGGTTCATCATTTGACATGGAGAATAAGGATATGTTGTTATGCTAAGAAGAAATCAAGAGAAATCAAGGAGAAGAGGAGGTTCTAAATTAGGGTTTCTATGTAAAATCCCCTAGTTTAGGTCAAATTTCCAAGCAAGATAAGTCAAAATGCAAGCTTCAAATGGATCCTTAGCCAACATGGAACTTGTAGAGGATCTCAAGACCTTTAATTTGAGTGGTGGAAGACATCAAGGAGATTTGTAGAACTCAAGTTATGGTCCTTGCAAGTTACAGGTCATCTGGGGTATCTGAAATTTTGTCTGTGAAAGTGACTTGACTTCCAAGCTATTTTTACCCCTCAAGGAGATTTCAAATGAATTCCTGGTCAACATAAGAATTGTTCCTCATTGTCTTAGATTTCTAGAATGGTATAGTATGCCTTCATAGGATGTGTGGAACTCTACTTATGGTCTTGGCAAGCAAAGGGTATTTTGGTCATTTGTGAATTACAGGTCATTTTAACCTATGCCCAAAACTCATACAAGGAAGCTTCAAATGGAAAACTTTACAACATAAAACTTGTTCCAAATGACATTTTGAGTCTAGAAAAGTGACCATGAGAGATTGGAAGGATTCATAGCACAAGGTTTCAAAATTGTTGGATTTAATGAATAAAAATGGCCTTAAAAATGAGATTTTTCATATCTTGGCCAAATGAAGCAAAATTATAGGTCATTTTGAATGGAAAGGTCATTCTAAAGACATTGGCTAAAGTGGAATTTTGAGCTTAGTTCATAATTTGTGAGTTATCCATGGTTGCTTGCAATAAAAGAAACATAAACCAAATTCAAGGGAAAGAATGTAAGGGAAACTTCTCCAAGGTTTTAGGAGTTTCTAAACTCATGTATATATTGATATGAAGAGCTTCATGCCATGGTTGGTGATTTCATTTGTTCGAAACCCCAAGTTATACACACTTTCTCCAATTTGCATTTTCTATCCAAACTCCATCAAAGCTTCATCCACCATCTCAATTTCTGTTACCATCATCATCCACCATTATCATTGAGGAATTGGCAAAAGAAATTGGAGGGAATTCGTGGCTGGTTAGGGAGATCCAAGTGTACACTCCAACTTGCATGAATAGGGGGATAGAGTGATTCAAGAAGATTCAACCATAACCAGTGCAAACAGTAGAAAGCACACCATTGGAGGAGCACCTAGAAGCCATTACAAGTCTTGAATTGCAACACCATTACCCCTGCCATCATCATTTGCAAGGTATGCAAAACTCTTCGAATCTCCTCATTTATGCTGTTGTAGATCATGTGGTTAGGATAGGAGTGTTTAGAGACCATAGGGGAGTGATTCTTGAAATCTAGGGAGAGTTTTGTGAAGATCCATGGCAGGTTACAATTTCTGTAAGCTCCAAGAACAAGCTGTGTATTGGATTATAATTGATATGATAAGGCATAGAATGATGAGGATAGCATATAGAGTAACTGTAGATCATCAGGTTTGAGTTCTGGCAAAGTTGATATCAGACGAGTATGGTGAACCCTAGCTTCCGTGCCCTCTGTTTGGGATCCACAAGGAGAGTTAGCCAAAACTAGGACCAGGCATGAATTCCTTGTGTTTAGTAGATCATTTTAGGGCTTTGAATTTTTCATTTTCATCGAGGGAGCATGGAGAAAGATCGAGTGGAATTTTCGTGCATGAGGTATGTTTCTGAAACCCTAAATGGATAGAGGAAGAAGACGATACGTGGACCCTTGGATCTGAGGGGGATGCTTGACTTGACCAGGAATCGAACGCTCCACATTCAACCTGAGAATTGGGGGGGAAATTCCAAATAATGAAACGCACCGTTTCATTTAGTGGAAGGGAAATGGGCTCAGATGCTATTGACACCCCCCTGCGCGCGAAAGCCCAATCGTTTGAACTAATAGTCCTGCTATTCTCACCCCCTCCCATTTATTTCTTCATATTTCTTTTTATTTTCTTTACATTTCTCATCCATTTTCTAAAAATCATATAAAATTGAGAAATCATTATTTTTTGATGATTCTTTTTGCATAATTTTCTTTAAAGAGTCTATAAAATTGTAAAAAATAAAAATTGCATTTTATTTTTTATTTGATATTTTTCCCATATTTTCCAAATAAATAGCATTTTAAATAGTTTCATTTCACACATAAATTTGTTGATTTTTGTTCTAACCAATGCTTTAATATTTTTTGTCCATTCTTTTTAGGTTGTTTAGTTTAGATATTCAACTTGTAGATACAATTTAATTCATATTTTTAGGAGTTAGTTTTAGTTGATTAGTTTAGGTGCAAACAACATGAACAAATTAGGGTTTTAAGTGACAACTTAGGAGAAGTAGTTCATTTTCCTCAGGATTTAGGGATTAAATAGTTTAGCTATGGGACTATAGGGACTATGGGTAGATATCAGATCCCCTTAGAAAAGTCAGGATTCCCCTACTGCTATTAATCTACTGTATGTATCTGATTGATTGGTGTGGTGTGCCCTCTGGGGATTATTGCTTGCTTGTTTGGGTGTTGGGATTTGTCTGGGGATTGGGGAAGCTGAAGACTGATGATGATGGAGCCATTGGAGATCCAGAGCCTGAAGACCAACTTCCAGAGTTGATGAGGTGTCTCTTGCTAGCAGCTGTTGAGGAGATTAGGGTTTAGGAGCTAGGCAGAGCTCTAGGTCAGAAAGCTTGATTCTCAAACATGGAAGGTTTTGACTGCCTCCATTCCTCTCTATGATACAGAGTCTCTCTGAGACACTCACCCCCTTCCTTTGGAAGGCTTGGTGCTATTGTCTGAGGGATAGAACTCTTGAGAGAAAATGTCCTATGTGTTAGTAGCAGTTGGTTTACCACCATTGGTAGTCAACTAATTGCTTAACACCCAATCCACTCTGGTGATTGATCCTTCAGCCTGGAGGATAGGACTTGAAGAAAAGCCATTGTAGACTGAAGATTGGCAACCAAAGCCTTTGCTTGAAGACTGTGAAGATAGAGACTACTGCTGACTGAAGCTTGTAGCTGATTAAGGATGACTTAAAGATGGATATTGATGCAGAGCTGTTGTGGCTGTTTATTTTGATGTATTTCATTTTTGATGTATTGACTGGTTTTCCTAACTGTATTGTTTGCTGTTTACCCTGTTGGGTTGAAGGTGAAGCCTGTTCACTTTTGCCTATTGTTTTCCAGGTTCGAGGTTGAGTGGGACTCCCTTGCCTCGCTTGTATTGTTGCATTCATGCATTTTACTGTTTTACTGTATATACCTGATAGTGTTGTTGTTTCCGTCTACTCCTTTAGGATCTCTGTTTCTCTCTGTGCAAGAGAGGAGCATGATAGACACTAGGTCTTAACCCATGCATGATAACACTAGGTTAGTTTGATTCCCTTCGCAACCGTAGGTTAGAGTTCTGTCTTTGCTTTCTCAAAACAAACAGAAAATACAATAAAATTTCAAACACAATAAAAGACACTTCTTTCGTAAAAGAATGTGAACTCATCAAGACGTCATTTTTGTCCGCTTGGACTGCTAATCAGAAAAACCTTTTTCAGAAGGAATAAAATCAACCAAGACAGACTTGTGTCGTACGTGGCCCGAACTACGTTTGCTCTGATCTTTCATGCTGTATGAAAGTACGTAGGCATAGGATGCGATATCCTAGCGAGCAACCTTCCCCTCCTTTCCCGTAGGTAGGCGAACTACGTTGACTCTGATTTCTCGTTCTAGACGGGAATACGTAGGCATAAAGTGCGATGCTTTGCCGAGTCATTTTTATTTTCATTTTATTTTCTTTTTAACCCTGACCTTTAGAGTAGATAGAATAACAATCCATACCCGAAAACAAGCGTGGATCCCGTCGAGTACGACGGACGTGAGGGGTGCTAATACCTTCCCCTTGCGTAACCGACTCCCGAATCCAGGATTTGGTTGCGATGACCATTCCTTTCCCGTCTTTGCGGTAGGTTTACTCTGAGTGTTTCCTTTCCCTCCGTTGGGATAAATAACGCACGGTGGCGACTCTTCTGTTCAGCCGGCGCCGATTTTCGCAGTAGCGACACTATGTCAAGAACAACTCTCATGACATCAGTAGGTCTAATGATGCAGGTAGAAGAACCAGGACTGAAGAAAAACCCACCCAAAGCAAAGGGATTTAGTGCCATGGATGTGAAGGATTTGGTCACATTAGAGATGAATGCCCTACCTATCTCAAGAAACAAAAGAAAAGTCTTGCTGTCTCTTGGACTGATGAGGATTCTGACAGTGACCTTGAAGAAGAGTCTGCTAAACATGTGACTGCTTTGACTGAAAGATACTATTCTGATGAAGACTCCAGTGAAGATGAATTAACATTTGAAGAACTTGCAGCTTCCTACAAATAGCTATGTCTTAGAAGTGAAGAAGTATGCCATCAAGGTGAAAAGCAAAAGAAACTCATAATCAAACTGAAGGCTGAAAAAGAAGAACACCTTAAAACTACCACTGAATTGAATGATGAAGTTGCTCAGCTGACTTCCCAACTTGATCAAATGGGCAAGTTTGTTAGAATGATGAACAGTGGTACCAACACCCTGGATAAGATTCTTCAATCTGGAAGAAGGGCAGGAGACAAGACATGGTTAGGGTTTGATGAAGAAAAGAAACCACCTTCAGACTGTAATCCTTCTTCACACCATAATCCTTCTGGATCCAAGCGAAAGATGTTCCATCAGATGTCTCAACATCATGATAGAGGTCAACCCAACCATCCAAGAAGAAGATCCCAAAGATGGAAATGTCACTACTGTGGATGTTTTAGTCATATAAAGCCTTTCTGCTTCGAACTGCATGGATATCCTAAACCTATTCCTCAAACTAGACCAAATCACAATATTCGTTCTACTAGGAAGCAATGGGTTCCTAAAGCTCCTGCTACAAGCTTAATAGCTCATACGTCCCTCAAAGTCTCTGCTAAGGAAGATTGGTACTTTGACAGTGGGTGCTCCAGACACATGACAGGGATTAAAAATCTCTTAGACATCAAGCCCCACTCTACCAGCTATGTAACTTTTGGTGATAGAGCCAAAGGTGAAATAAAGGGAGTTGGAAAATTGAACTGCTCAGAAGCTCAAGACCTTAACAATGTGCTGCTGGTTAAAGGATTAACTGCTAACTTAATTAGAATTAGTCAACTGTGTGATCAAGGACTCAATGTCAACTTCACTAAATTTAAATGCTTGGTTACTAATGAAAAAGGAGAATCGATCATGAAGGGAGTCAGATCTAAGGACAACTGCTACCTATGGGTTTCTCAAGACTCCAAATGTGCTATAGCCAAAGAAGATTAAGTGAAATTGTGGCACCAGAAACTTGGTCATCTACATCTAAAAGGAATGAAGAAAATCATCTCTATGGAAGCTGTCAGAGGAATTCCTAAGCTTAAGATTGAAGAGGGAAAAGTCTGTGGTGAATGTTAAATAGGAAAACAAACGAGGATGTCACACCAGAAGATCCAACATCTCACTACTTCAAAAGTGTTGGAACTTCTCCACATGGACTTAATGGGACCTATGCAGGTGGAAAGTCTTGGTGGAAAGAAGTATGCCTATGTGGTGGTGGATGATTTTTCAAGATACACCTGGGTGAATTTTATAAGAGAAAAATCTAAAGTGTTTGATGTGTTCCAAGATCTCTATCAAAAGATTCAAAGAGAAAAGGAAAGCAAGGTTGTTAGAATCAGGAGTGGTCATGGGAAGGAATTTGAAAATCAAAAATTTGTTGAATTTTGTTCTTCTGAGGGAATTATCCATGAATTCTCTTCTCCCATTACTCCACAGAAAAATGGAGTTGTGGAAAGAAAGAATAGAACTATCCAAGAATCTACTAGAGCTATGATCCATGCAAAGAAGTTGCCCTACCACTTCTAGGCTGAAGCTATAAACACTTCCTGCTATATCCATAACAGAGTGACTTTGAAAATAGGAACCATGACCACCTTGTATGAAATATGGAAGGGAAGAAAACCTACTGCCAAATACTTCCATGTGTTTGGAAGCAAATGTTACATACTTGCAGACCGTGACCAAAGAAGAAAGATGGATCCTAATCGCAACTTTCTGAGTCTAACCGAACTAACTGCAAGTGCACAGTCTATCGCGTAGTAATAAAGATATCGATCTCACAGGGACTCGTAATCAAACTAGTGTTCTCGTACATTACTATGTTTAGCTAGGTTGTAAATGGTTAAAGGGGAAATATGCAAAAGTAAAGGCTAAATTAAAGAAAGGCTAAAAGGTTTCTTAGAATATTAATACGGGGAATCAGTATGCAATGACTTAGTTCTTCGAGGATTCAATAAGTTACCAGCGCGGTTTAATAATTTTAAAATGGTTTTTAGAAAAAAAATAACGGTTTAAAGACCTTTGTCTCACGTTGGTTGTTGACGCTAGTCGCAACTCTAAGGCGGAACGTATGCTTTCGCTATCCCGCTCAGGGTTTTAATCGATTTTTGAAAACCATTGAGTTCTAATCTCTTTTAAAGTGCTTTCGCTGTATTTAAAATAGATGCCTAGTTTTTACTATCTGGTCCTAGCCTCAACTTTCGCATGTCGGTTCATACCTTAGTGAATCTCCCACTGTCGTGGCGAGATTACTTTAAATAAATTCTCGCAGTCGCGACGAAGTTTAGTTTAACAGATTTGATTAAAAACTATAGCCAGAAACAAGTTTGAAAAAGAGGAAATACGCCGGTTATTATCGAATCTCGTCCTACTAGTTCATTACATACCTATCAATGCGGTTTAGCTAGACATGAATCTTAAAGCAAGCATAATTGAATTAAAATAACAGAACTTGTAAACATACATATTAAAGCAAATGGAATTAATTAATAATAATGGAACCTGTAATCAATTCTGGTTCGGCACTTGGATAATCCTCCATAATGTCGGCAGGATTACTCTGGTGACGATTAATGTACGAAAATTTAAAGAACGAAAAGTACAATTTAATTCTTGAAAGAAAACAAAGGAAAGGAAACAAAGCAGAAACAAGAAAAAAGCTCTCTGTAGTAAATTCGGCAGCACTTCGTGGTCTTCAATGCGGCTTCTTCTTTCAGTCCTCAAGCTCTCCTTTTATAGTGAATGATTTCTACATGAACTGCTTCTAGAAGTGCAATTGAGGGTCAGAAAATTCAGGGGGTCGTGCTTCTATTTTTGGGCTTCTGCTGCACGTTCTAAAAAGTGGATGTTGAGCTGAATTTACAAGTGTGACGGTCGTAAAGGGTGCATGACGCTCGTGGAGCTCATGACGTTCGTGACGGTCATGACGGTCGTCACGTACGTGATGGTCGTAAGGGACCTGTGACGACCATCATATCAGCAAAATTCATTTATGTTACTTTTTTCGTCCTTTTTCTTCTGTTATGTGTCTTTTAGTACTTGTTTTCCTTGTCTTGCTTCATTTGAGTGTTAACTTTGTAAACCTGCAAAATACTTAAAAAACAATGCGGAGAAGGTCCGAAATCAGGGTGAAATCGACCATTAGTAGCATGAAATTATGGAATTTAATATATACGTTTTCGTGTTATCAAACTCCCCTAAACTTGAATCTTTGCTTGTCCTCAAGCAAAAAGCCTAAGAACTGAGACGATGCAGCTACACGATGCGTTCCTTTGTGTTTTCAAAGTAGCTTCAGAGGCGCTGAGTCGGGAATTCGGAGAAGATTTATAACGACACGCATACGACAGTGACACTAAGCGGCAATGCTCTCAAAGGCCTCCTTCTTATACGAGCCGGTTCCAATCATGCTGCTGTAGCTTGGCGTTAAGTTCATCGTACCAAGTTTTACCCAGTTTCGTTCCAGCGTAATCACATGAAGCCCTTTACCTCTTTGCGCGTACGTAGTGGAATAGCCTGTTAGTGATTTCAGTCTTTTCTTTCTACGGGGTATGGTGCACGAGTGCGGTACCCTATGATATGTTCACTTCGTAAGTTGTGGGGGATCGAACCGTGATTCGCCCTACCGAGTCCATAACTAGAGACCTATGGACCAACTGACAGAGAACTTCTTTTCTTTTATGAGCTCACTTTTTTTTTTGCTATTCCGAGATATCAGAGGTAGATAATCACTACATGGCTGCGTAGCAATTCTTTTCTTTACGATTTTACCGATCACTTATTTGCATCGGCTTTCCATGTGGTACGTGCTTAAGGCGGTGTTGACTGCTTTTATAAACTACTAAGGGCTTCGCTTGAAGCGGAGGCTTCGGTATAGTAGGTAGTGGAACTGACTCGCATAAACCGGAGGTCTAAGGTGTCAAAGTGGTATGGGTATCATTATCAATCGTTCTCGAGTTTCCTTGACTCGGCCTTAATCTTGGCGCATCGGATGTTTGCATCGAAAAGGTTTTCGTATAGCTCGAGTAAAGCAGATTAAGCGGGGGAAACTCTCGTAACGGGAAAGAATATAGGAAATGCGCTTTATTGAACTGAATTGAAATTACTGAATTGAAATTTCTTTGAACAGGAAATAGAGTACATAATAGAAATGGATAATAAAGTGCCGCTTTCACACCATCTCAAGCAGTATCCTCACTGCTTTGAAACGAATGTGGAAGGTGTACAACAATAAAAACAAGAAAATGCATAAAATAAAAGAACACTACTCTTTGTCTCATCCTCTTCCGCGATGTCGTCCTCCTCGGGTCGTGGGATGTAGAACGTCGGTGTAAAAGATGGAATCACGTAGGCGTCCACACGGACGTTTAGAGCGGCCATCTCATCTACTACGTTGTTGAGGTGTTCCCCTTGGGCGACCAACAAAGCTATCACCTACTGATGTTGTTCTTGTTGACGCCGTTCAAGCAGGATAGCAGTCTCGTTCTATTGCCAAATGTTGTGCAGGATCTCTTTGTTGGTTACTTTGGTTTGAGGACGACGGCAACGACAGGAGGAAGGACCTTCAGGAGGTGGTTGCTGAAGAGCTTCAGCCTGATCAACGCGGTCCAGTTCGTCCTGTACCTTATCAACGGGCACTTGAACATTCTCTTGAGGTGTTGCAGCATTAGCCTCTTATGCCGCTGGGTCAAAAAGCCAGTTGGCTCTGTTCTGAGGGTGAGCACGGTCACGGCATGGTAGGATGATGTTGCGGTTACGAACCACCGGATGATATCTTTCGTCGGCTCGTACCTTGATAAGGTGAGAAGAACGACAGTAGTCGATATCAAGGAAAACAGGAGGTAGGGACGGGAGGTCCTGGAGGCAATTGTCGAGATCGAGGGACACGGCAATGGAAGTCACGATACCTCCGAAGTAAAAAGGCTTTGAGCCTCGACCACAGTTTGCCTAGATGTGGGCCAACAGAAACGGGGCGGCGTTGATGGGTTCTGGAGCAAAGATGCATTGCAGAAAGAACAGCTCCTTAGAGTTAACCTTGTGGTTGCTATATCGGGCAAAGATGGTGTTACCGAATACCCTGTGAGAGTAGCGGATAGCGGGGTGGTGAATGTATATGGCATTAAGGCTGTCCCAGCTATCGACGGTGGTTCCAGTAAGTTGGTTCCAAAGTGCGAATGTTTCCTGAAAGAATTGTTCCGAGGGAACATGACAGTGAGCATCAGCACCATGGTGGAATTGTAGCATCTGAGCAAGCTGAGTTTGGTTGAGTTGATATTCTTGTCCGAACAATCGGAAGCATGCAACACCGGTAAGCTGATTAGTTTCGCCGGTGGGGTTATGTAAGAGAACAAACTCAAGAACTCCAGGGTTAACTGTTTGTACGTTGGCTGCGGGGTTGTGCAGAGAAACCAAAGACCAGCATTATGTAGCATTCATTGGACGCCTTCCCGAATGCCCAATTCCGTTAAGCATGCGACATCAACGTATCGAGTGGGTTGAATAGAGCGCTGATAGAACGAAACGTAGTTGGCTCGTTACTGTTCGCCTCTTTCACCGTCTCTGAAGATGATGTTAGACATATCTGGAAGTTCACCTTGGCGTGCCATTTTCTCTGTTTTTTGGTGGAAAAGAGAGAGTGTTTAGGGAGAGTGGTTCTTTCTGTGGGATGGAATGAGAGAAGAGTCGTGAGTTTATAATGAGGGATTTGGAAATGAACGGGTGAAATGAACAATAATGGGGTTGAATGTAATGAATGAGGAATTAATTGGGAAGTTGAGAAATGTAGGGGTATTTGGAACGTTAGAGAGTGGGAGGTTATGAAGTGAAAGAGGGAAAGAATTCTGAATGGTCGTATTCTGCTATTTAGCAGAATACATAATCGCGTGACGATCGTGAAGGGCGTCACGATCGTGAGGCTCGTGACGAGCGTAACGGGGCCGTGACGGTCGTCATAGCAGCAAATTCTGCAGATGCAGAATTTGTGTTGTTTGGTTCGTACTGGAGTTATATAGTAATATTGAGTCTCATTTCAGGCTAGTATATCAACCAAAATAATTAATTGAAAGAAGAAATCTTTATTAAACTAAAATTGCAAACGAAATTCATTAATTAAAGAATGAAATACAAGAATTGAAATGTAGTTCAAATTGTAAAAACATAAAACCGGAAATAGTTCAGAATGTAGTAAAAACTAGAAATAAAACTAAAGTTAATCAGTCCTTCTGTTGCTTCAATTTGTCGAGCTGTTGAGTAATGCAGTCGAACTATTCACAAACTACGTCCATGAAGGTTGTGACTTCCATCTGCAGTATTGTTAGCTCTTCCTTGACTGTTGTAATTTCCAACTTGACGTCGTCTATTGTTTTCAGAATGGTGTCCAACTTGTCTGTTTGTTGGTCAGGGACGGGGTCAGGGAAATTATGATAATTTGGAGGAGTCTCAGGGTCGGTCTCAGCTTCTGACACATAGTCTTCATAGTACATAAAATCTTGAGCTTCAGATATATGATCACTATCGTACATGTAAGCCTGAGGTGTAGAATGAGGTGAGATATGACCCATAGGCTCGTCCAATTTGTACAGCCAGTTGTTTCGGTTATGGACACTTGTCATCTCATGGTTAGGTAGTGTGAAAAGGTGAACAGGTCGGTCAGCAATGAGGTACTCGTAAGTGTCAGGGCCTAAGTTACCTATAATACGTTGGTTAAAGCAGAATGGTATGTTCATAGGTCTGATTTGGCCAGAGACTTTGATTCTGTTCAGCTGGTACCTAAGTCTGATTGCGTGTGCAATCATGGTGACGAGGCCTCCTATAAGGATAGGTGAATTTTGTTCCTAGTTAATCCTTTCAAAGGTTCTCATCATAAACGGTACGACATTGACTGGACGACCTTGTGATCCACAGTACAGGATAAACAGCTCTTCCTTAGAGACTGCGGTAATGTTTTCCTCCTTCCCAAAGAGGGTATGGGCTAATATCCTATGGAAGTAGCGGAGTGCAGGATTATGTATCTCGTTAGAATTCATGTCATTCGGCTCAGGGTGATAGTTACCTGTAATAGTACCCCAAAAATAGTCTAACTCGATATCCATATCTTCTTCTTGAGCATTAGTATACGAGAAAGGTCCGCTAGGGAAACCTAAGAGATCAGCTAATGACTTACGGTTGTATGTGAATTCTATCCCAAACAGTCTAAAGCATATCAGCTCCTTGGTGGATCCATAGCCGTATTCGGTTCTGTAGCCTAGGGAGCTAAGGAATTCAAAGGTGAGTTCGCGAAAGGTGACACAACAGGTTTTTAGAGCAGTTCACTCCCAGTTTAGTTGGTTAAACAAGTAGAGGATGTTATCATGAATGCCTAACTGATCCATAGTGGATCCATCATAGTAAATTGTCAAAGTGATGCCTCTATGAGTCAGAGCCTCAAATCTGGCTTGCTGAGCTGGTCCTCTAAAAACGGTAACCGTGTAGTCGATGTTAGCCATACTCGCGAGTTAGTCAGACAAAAAGGAGATAAGTAGGAAGGCTTTAAAATCCTGTAAATAGTTGAAAACACATTTTACTCAAATTAGATTTTTAGAAGCAGAAGGTGATAAAAATAAAGAAAATAAAAACAATGGTATAAATCAAATGAAAAACATAAAGAAAATAATTTCAAAGGGAAAAACGAGGGAAAATGGGTTGCCTCCCATTCAGCGCTGTTTTTAACGTCGAAAGCCTGACGATAGCTTAGTGACAAGCTATTCGGGATGTTGAGCAGGAAGCTCTAGCAGTTTCAGCCTGCTCACGTGGTTACTCTCGTCATTTCGATTGTAATGCTTTAAACGTTGTCCGTTGACTATGAACGGTGCATTGATTTTATCATAAATTTCGATAACTCCACTGTGAAGGATTCTAGTTATCTCGAAAGGACCTGACCATCTTGATTTTAGTTTTCTTGGGAAGAGTTTCAATCTTGAGTTGAATAGGAGCACGACGTCTCCCATACTGAACTGTTTCCGAACTAAACGCTTATCGTACCACTTTTTGGTTCTTTCTTTGTATATGCGGGCATTCTCATATGCATCTAATCTAAGTTCTTCCAATTCATGCAAATTCAAGATCTGTTTCTCGCCTGCTTCAGTGTAGTTGAGGTTTAGCGTCTTAATAGCCCAAAAAGCTTTGTGCTCAAGTTCCACTGGCAGGTGACATGATTTCCCATAGACTAATTTAAATGATGTAGTTCCTATCGGCGTCTTGTAAGCGGTCCTATAGGCCCATAAAGCATCATTTAGTTTCGATGACCAATCTTTCCTGGAGGTGGCGACTGTCTTTTCCAAGATCTGCTTTATTTCTCTGTTGGAGACCTCCACTTGACCGCTGGTCTGCGGGTGATACGGTGTTGCAACACGGTGTTTTACTCCATATTTTGATAGCATTTTGTCAAAAATTCGCGCTATGAAGTGTGAACCACCATCACTGATGACAAGTCTGGGTACACCGAATCTGGGAAAGATGGTATTCTTGAAGAGTTTGATAACTACTCGTGTGTCGTTAGTTGGAGCGACAACGACCTCAATCCATTTCGATACGTAGTCGACAGCGACGAGTATGTACTTGTTTCCAAAAGAAGACAGGAATGGACCCATGAAGTCGATCCCCCATACGTCAAAGACTTCCACTTCCAATATACCTTTTTGGGGCATCTCTCCGCGCCTTGAAATGTTTCCAGTGCGTTGCACCGGTCGCATCTTAATATAGCAGCGTGGACATCTTTCCAAATACTAGGCCAGAATAGGCCAGATTGCAGGATTTTCGCACATGTCTTTAAAGTACTGGCATGTCCTCCGTAAGGGGCGGAGTGACAATGAGAGATGACATCTTCAGTTTCTTCCTCTGGGACGCATCGACGAAATATATTGTTGGCTCCTCTCTTGAAAAGCAGAGGTTCATCCCAATAATAATGCTTTAAGTCGTGGAAGAATTTCTTCTTTTGCTGATAACTGAAGTCCGGTGGGAGCACGCCTGCGGCTAAGTAGTTTACAATATCGGCATACCAAGGCAGGGTGACTTGTGCGTAGACGGCTTCCACGGCTTTTTCTAGTTCTGGTTCTTCCGAGGTTAATGGTGGCATATCGCTTTCCAATCTGGCTAGCAGGCGTTCGTAAGGGAAATCGTCGTTGATAGGCATTGATTCTGGCTTAATGCCTTCTAATCGGGACAGGTGATTGGCCACTACGTTCTCGGTTTCTTTTTTATCTTTTATTTCTAAATCAAACTCTTGTAACAATAGGATCCATCACAACAATCTTGGCTTGGCATCTTTTTTGCTTATCAGGTACCTAATGGCAGCATGATCTGTGTAGATGATGATTTTCGCTCCTATCAAGTAGGAACGAAATTTGTCGAGGGCGAACACAATTGCTAGAAGTTCCTTCTCTATTGTGGTGTAGTTCATTTGGGCGGGATCTAAAGTTCTACTGGCATAGTAGATTGTGTGAAGCTTCTTGTCTTTCCTTTGTCCTAGAACTGCACCCACAATATAATCACTCGCATCGCACATAATTTTGAATGGTAGTTGCCAGTCTGGTGGTTGCATGATTGGGGCGGTAATGAGTGTTGTTTTTAGAGTTTCGAATGCTTCCAAGAAGTCCTTGTCGAAAATGAATTCAACGTCTTTCATCAACAGACCTGTCAGAGGTTTTGTAATTTTCGAGAAATCCTTTATGAATCGTCGGTAGAATCCAGCGTGTCCTAAAAAGCTTCGTATTTCTCGTATGGTTTTCGGAGGTTGAAGATCCTTTATAATTTCTATTTTTGCTTTGTCAACCTCAATCCCCTTGTCAGATATGACGTGTCCTAAAACTATGCCTTGCCGGACCATGAAATGTCATTTCTCCCAATTGAGAACAAGGTTCACTTTCGTGCATCTTTCGAGTATCATTTCTAGGTTCGACAGACAACCTTCAAAACTTTGTCCGCATACAGAGAAGTCATCCATAAACACTTCCATGATGTCATCTATGAAATCCGCGAAGATTGCCATCATGCATCTCTGGAATGTTGCTGGAGCATTGCAGAGTCCAAACAGCATTATTCGATAAGCAAAAGTGCCATAAGGATAGGTGAATGTAGTCTTTTCTTGGTCATCGAGGTGAATAGGAGTTTGGAAAAATCCTGAATAACCGTCTAGATAGAAGAAATACGAATGTTTCGCTAACCTCTCCAACATCTGGTCTATGAAAGGTAAAGGAAAATTATCTTTCCGAGTTGCCTTATTCAATTTTCTGTAATCGATACACATCCTTCTTCCGGTTACAACTCTTTGGGTTATCGATTCACCTTTCGCGTTCTTTACTACGGTGACGCTTCCTTTCTTGGGTACGACGTGCACTGGGCTAACCCATTGGCTGTCGGAGATCGGATATATGATTCCTGCGTCTAGTAGCTTCTTCACTTCGTCTTTGACTACAGTACTTAGGATAGGATTTATCCTTCTCTGATGTTCTATAGAAGTTTTGCAGTCTTTCTCTAGCATGATTCAATGCATATAGATGGAAGGACTTATACCCTTGAGGTCGGTTATACTATAGCCTAACGCAGTTGGGTATTTCATTAGGACTTCTAATAGTTTCTTAGTTTCTAACTGTCCTAAATCGGTGTTGACTATTACTGGTCTTTTGAATTCGGTATCTAAGAATTCATACCTGAGGGTCTTAGGTAATTCTTTAAGCTCTAAGGCTGGGTTTTTCGGACTTGGCATGTGATTAGGAGTTAGTGTTAAGATTTCGCTTAGACTATCATCTTTGTATGGCGCACGCCAATTGTCGTCTTCATGAATATCAAGGATTTAGATCTTCATGATTTCAGAGTATTTAGTTTCTTCCTTTTCCAGTTCTCGTATGCATTTGTTAATGACATCTACTAAATATCATGTGTCATCTATGGCTGGTGCTTTTAAGAACTTGCTGAGGATGAATTCTATCTTTTCTTCTCCTACTTCGAATGTTAGCCT
Source organism: Lathyrus sativus (assembly GCA_963859935.3). Taxonomy (NCBI): domain Eukaryota; kingdom Viridiplantae; phylum Streptophyta; class Magnoliopsida; order Fabales; family Fabaceae; genus Lathyrus; species Lathyrus sativus. The sequence continues at coordinate 553,549,583 of OZ012738.1, read as the reverse complement.
ACCTTTCTTTACGTCTATAATAGCTCTGGCTGTTGCTAGGAAGGGTCTTCTTAAGATAATTGGGGTAACAGAGTCTTCCTTAATATCCATGATTATAAAGTCGGTTGGAATGTATAATTGACCTATGCGTACTGGAACATTTTCCAGTATACCGACGGGATATTTGACTGATCGGTCAGCCAATTGTACGGACATTTTAGTTGGTCTTAGTTCTCCCATATTCAGCTTTTTGCATATAGGTAAGGGCATAACACTTATACTGGCTCCTAAATCGCATAAAGTTTTGTCTATGACGAACTTTCCTATGACACAAGGTATGGAGAAGCTACCTGGGTCTTTTAGTTTAGGAGGCATGTTATTTTGAATGATTGCGCTACATTCGGCAGTAAGTGTAACTATTTCGTTATCCTCAATTTTTCTTTTGTTAGACAGGATTTCTTTGAGAAATTTAGTGTATGAGGGCATTTGAGTTATAGCTTCTGTGAAAGGAATGGTGATATTCAGTTGTTTCAGAAGTTCTCCGAATTTCTTGAATTGTCCTGTAGTTTTAGAATTTATGAATCTCTGAGGATAAGGAATCGGTGGCTTATATGGTGGTGGAGGCACATATGGGTTTTCATCTTTGGCGTCCTCTTGCTCGTTATATTCCTTCTTTTCGATTTCAGACTCCTTTTCTGCTGGTTTATCAGTTTTCTGATGCATGGCTGAGTTTTCACTCCTAGGATCGGTTGGTCCGTCCAGTTCTTTTCCACTTCTTAATATGACAGCGTTTGCATGACCTTTCGGATTAGGTTCTGGCTGACCAGGAAATGTACCAGCTGGTGCGGCTGCAGAAGCTTATTGTTGAGCCACTTGTGATATCTGTGTTTCAAGCATTTTATGATGGGTGGCTAAAGCGTCTACTTTGTTGGTTAGCTGTTTAATCTGCTCGCTAGTGTGTATGTTTTGATTCAAGAATTCTTTGTTCATTTGAGCTTGAGTAGCAATGAATTTTTCCATCATCAATTCAAGATTTGATTTTCTAGGGGCAGTCGGGGCAGCTACGGCTGGTTTCTGATATCCTGGTGGAGCAGCAGGTGCTTGCAACACATTATCGCTTTTGTAGGAAAAGTTTGGGTGGTTCCTCCATCCTGGGTTGTAGGTATTCGCGTAAGGGTTACCTTGAGCGTAGTTTACTTGGTCTGGTGGAATTCCTACTAATAATGGGCACTCGGGCGCATTATGAGTGGCGATTCCACATAACTCGCAGTTTGGAGTTACAGTAGCTACGGTTGCAGGTGGCTTTACAGTTAAACTATCGATCTTCTGCGTTAAAGCATCTACCTTAGCGTTGAATTTTTCAAGACTGTTGATCTCGTACATCCCACCTTTTGCTGCGGGTTTCTCTGATGGAGTTCTTTCACCTCCCCATTGGTAATGGTTCTGAGACATGTTTTCGATAAGTTGATAGGCTTCATTGTATGGCTTATCCATAAGTGCACCGCCCGCGGCGGCGTCTACTGTTAATCTGGTGTTATACAAAAGCCCATTGTAGAAAGTATGTATGGTCACCCAGTTTTCTAAATCGTGGTGAGGACATGCTCTCATCATATCTTTGAATCTTTCCCATGCTTTGTAGAGAGATTCAGCATCTTTCTGTCGAAATCCGTTAATTTGAGCTCTAAGCATAGCAGTTTTGCTTGGCAGAAAGTATCTCGCTAAGAAAACGTTCTTCAACTGTTCCCACGTCGTAACGGAGTTGGATGGCAAGGATTGTAACCAACCCCAAGCTCTATCTCTAAGAGAGAAAGGAAAAAGACGAAGTCTTATTGCATCTGGAGTTACTCCATTTGCCTTCACTGTGTCCGCGTATTGCACAAACTTTGTTAAATGTTCATTCGAATCCTCAGTTGCATTTCCTGAGAATTGATGTTGTTGTACAGCTGACAACAATGATTGTTTTAGTTTGAAATCGTTCTGATTGATAGCGGGGGTAGCAATTCTACTATGAGGCTCTAGCTGAGATGGGGTAGCATAGTCCTTCAGAGGTTTGTTCTGAGGTCCTTCAGCCATCATTGATTCTTCTTCAGATTTAGGAGCGTGAATGAGAAGTTGGGGATTATTACATCTTCGTTGATGATCTACGAAGCATCTTGCTAAGTGTAGAAAGCGCTCAAGTTCGGAGATTGTTGGTAGCAAATGTTCGCTTTGGGAGCGAGTAATTGGCATACAATCGACGAACGAGTAAAAGGGAAATAAAATAGTTAACCTAGTCTATCCTACGTAACAAAGGGTTACACTATTGACTAAACAGGTCCCCGGCAACGGCGCCAAAAACTTGATCGCGACTTTCTGAGTCTAACCGAACTAACTGCAAGTGCACAGTCTATCGCATAGTAATAAAGATATCGATCCCACAGGGACTCATAATCAAACTAGTGTTCTCGGACGTTACTATGTTTAGCTAGGTTGTAAATGGTTTAAGGGGAAATATGCAAAAGTAAAGGCTAAATTAAAGAAAGGCTAAAAGGTTTCTTAGAATATTAATACGGGGAATCCGTATGCAATGACTTAGTTCTTCGAGGATTCGATAAGTTACTGGCGCGGTTTAATAATTTCAAAATGGTTTTCAGAAGAAAATAACGGTTTAAAGACCTTTGTCTCACGTTGGTTGTTGACGCTAGTCGCAACTCTAAGGCGGAACGTATGCTTTCGCTATCCTGTTCGGGGTTAAAATCGATTTTTGAAAACCATTAAGTTCTAATCTCTTTTAAAGTGCTTTCGCTGTATTTAAAATAGATGCTTAGTTTTTACTATCTGGTCCTAGCCTCAGCTTTCACATGTCGGTTCTGAAGGTGAGAAAATAGTTAGAAGGGGGGTTGAATAAGGATTTGAAAATATTATGGCAATAAAAACACAATGATTTTTATCCTGGTTCGTTGAACTCAACTAATCCAGTCCACCCTATCAAGAGTGATTTGCCTTTCTCCACAAGGACTTAATCCACTATAATCAAACTGATTACAATAACAACCACTAAGAATAATTGTTCTTAGTCTTCTCAAGAACTACTGACCACAACTTGGTCTTCTCAAGGAACTTTTTACAATCAAATGTAAACTAAATAAGTGTTTTAAATGCTTCTAAGAAAGCTATATCACAACTGTGATTTACACTTAAGTTTAAGAACGTATGAAATAAATTCAGCAAAGAGTAATAATTTGTATGAGAGCTTTTCAATGAATTTTTGTCAAAGTACGTCAACTGAAGAAAGTTGTTGAAGGCTTGCTTTTATAGGCTTAAAAGTCCAAGACGTTGCAAGCTTGAAGACCGTGTACTGCAAAGTAGCTGTAACCTTTTGTGTTCACATCACTTGACCTTTCCTAGAAGTAGAATGTTCAGAGAAATCCTTTTTACCTGAGTTCTTGTGTCTAGCATAAAAGAGGAAAGAGTCGTTTGGCATAACCAACAGATATAACTTTGAATTCTTCTTCAATAAGTTTCTATTTCACAACAATCTACATCAGAGCCTTGACTGATCAGAGTCTTTGATGTTCTTCAGAGTTTTGTTGTATCAGAATGTTGCAGCATGTGTGCTTTAGCGTGAAATCAATCAGAGCAGAGTTTAGAGATCAGATCCTCAGTACTTGTAGCGAACAGTACTATTAGAGTCTTCTGAAAAACAGTGCTTGAAACTCTTCATACAAAGTCTTCAGTCTATGCTTTAGATGCTTCTGTAGCTTCTGCTTCAGATGCTTCTGTAGACAGCGCTCAGAGTCTTATGTAGAGATGCTTCTGACGCTTCAGAGCCTTGCGTAGTTCAATGTTCAGATCCATTTTTTCTTTCAGAAGAATATTTCATTTAATATCTGCAGCAAAAATACTTGAACAAATTTAGAGTATATAATTTCTTAATACAAAATTTCGTAAGTGTTATCATCAAAACATAGAGATATAACTAAGAACCAATCTGTGTTCTAACAATCTCCCCCTTTTTGATGATGACAAAAACATAGGAAATTTTGTTCAATAAAAGGTAAATATAACTCCCCCTGAGATTATGAATCTCCCCCTGAATTGAATACTAAGAAAGAATAGAAACTTCCCTTTTTGCATGAGTATTCTCTTCAGAATCAGAGCCTGAATGTTCAGAATTAGAGCTTGATTTGGATGAACATTTCAGAATCAGAGCCTGATTGGTTAAAACTTGATCTGGGGATCTCAGAGTTACTTTAAAGAATTTTGTCAGATTTATCATTATAGTTCTGAAAGACTAAAACTTCACGTTAGTTAAGAATTGATATGTCTGAATTCCATTCAGGTAAAGTTTATTTGAACAGTCATAATTTCATTTTCTCCCCCTTTGTGTCATAATCAAAAAGAAAAACTTTTAAATACAAATAAAAGGTAACAGAGAGAAAAGATACAATCAGATAGAGAAAACATTCAGATTCATTCATTCATTCAAATATTCAGATAGAACAGACAAAACATCAGATGAGAAATTCAAAACAAGTGCGCAAACATCAGATAAAGAAAACATAAATCTAGGATTGTTTGGAGAGAAGCATCTTCAGAAGGTGAGTGATCTCAGATGAAGATTGTTCTTGCTTTGACATCCATTTCTCAATGTTCTCAGTCTTCTGATCTTGCCTTGCCATCCAGGACTTTATCTCAGATTGACCAACTTCCAGCATAACAATCTTATCTTCTAATTCTGGATTCTCTTTCTTGATCTCAGAAGAAGTAGGCGGAGCAGATTCTGATGTAGGAGCAGGAACAGAGTCAATATCCATGGGATTTGCAGAGTCTGGAGCCACAGATGCAGATGGTTTGTCCACGGTCGTCAGAGCTAAAGGATTCTCTTCCAGAATGACTTCAGAAGCAGATCCTTCAATAGTTTCTGTAGCATACATTCCAGAAGATGAAGGTGCATCTTCAAGAAGCAAAGTTGGAGATCTTTTCATATTCCATAGCATGGTTCTGGCAGTCTCAGCAAATATGATCTTCGCATCATCAGAGCAAACACTCATCAGATTTGAAGCAACAATGTTGAATCTGGACATGAAGCTATTCCAAATAGCATTAGAATCATATGAGTTCATGGTTGACAAGCATCTCTTCTTCACAGAGTCTAAAGGTTGGAATGATGAACAGAGGACGAGGATAGGAAGGAAAAGATTGATGGTCAGATGATGAAGTAGAGGTTTTGAATCTGGATGAAGTGTGAAACATAAATGGTTTAAAACTTGATGCAGAGGGAATGACATCAAAAGGTGTGGAAATGTAGGGGATAAAGATAGATTTATCACAAAGCAGAGGTTTTAAAGGAATGATATCTGGTAGTTGTTCAATATAAGTTTGAAGTATAGAAGGAAGAATAGTTGAAGAACTAGGTTTAAATGGAGTGATAGGGTCAGATGGTTCTATTATGGTATAAAAGTGTTTGATTTTTAGACCAGAAGGAAGAGGATCAGAGGGATGTGGTTTAAAGGATGCAAATGAAACAAACTCAGATGTTCTGGGTTCAGGTTTTGGAGTGTGTTCAGGAATGATAGAATCAAATGAAATAGATGTATCTGGTTATTTAGGTTCATATCCACGAAGAGATGGGGGTGAGCTAACATCTGGATGACCATCCGATTCAGATGAATCAGATGAGGTAGATGAAGGACAGGATGTGGAAGATACATCAAACATAATTTTGAGGGGTTGGATATCCAGAACCTCAGAATCAAATATGTTTGATTCAGTAGGTTTGGGTTATTCTGGTTGAGGATTAGGTTGTGGATTGGAAGTTATAGATTTTGGTGGTTCAGATACAACAGGTTCAAATGGTATTGGTTCAGGTACAGAAGTTTGTTGAATTTCAGGTTGTTGTGGAGAAGGTTCTTGTGGTGTTGGTGTTGTAACAGCCCAAATTTCATTAATTAATTAATTATGTTAATTAATTGATTTATTGGAACTAATCTTAATGATTTGGATTAATTGGATTTATTTGGTAGATAATTGAAGAGAGAAATGGGAAGGAAAGAAAATAATAGAACTATATAAGGAATAAGTGGAAAGAATTGGATAGAAAGAAAATAGAAGAGAAAGATTAGAGAAAGAGGAAAAAAGAGAAGAGAAGAGGGAAACTTGGAGAAATCATCAAGAATCAACTTCAAGCTTCAATCCAATCAAGGTAAGGGTGAGAAACATTATTATCTAGTCATGTATATGGTTATGTATGTGTGGGTTGGGTTCTGTTGTGAGTTTCCACCATTTTCCAAGTTAGGGCAAAATGGATTTAATCGGTAGAATCGTAGTTGAATCGGTTAGAAGCTGGAAATAATGCCGTAGAATAGTCGGGTGATGTGTGGTTAAGTTGTTGGTACTGATTTGGTGAAGAATCGGTCGATTATTGGTAGATTGGAAGTTGGGGACAGATTGAGGGTTCTGTCTTCGCAGATTCGCTGGCTCTCGCCAGGCGAATGAAGGCGAAGCTTCGCCGGGCGAAGCTCAGCAAATGCTAGCGAATAATTCAGAATTAAATCCCAGTGGTTTTCGCTGGCAAGTTTTCCAGGCGAAGGATAGGTAGCGAAGGTTTGCCAGGCGAATCCTTCAGCGAAGGGCGGCGAACCAAGTCAGTAGATACTGACTTTGCTCGCTAGGGAGTTCGCCGGGCGAAGGTCCAGTGAGCATTCGCCACGAGGCTTCGCCAGGCGAATGGTGGCGAATCAGACAGAGTTGTTTCTGTTCTGTGATTTTCATCCGATGAGTGGTTGCTTGGTTCGAATAGGTTAATATGCATATGAAATGAATAGTATGTGTACTATTGAAATGAGATATGTTGTGGGTAGCCGTAAGGCGTGAATCCTAGATTATAAAATGTAATTGATAACAGAATGCATTGTTTAAATCGAATAATAATGCATGAGAATATATTATGAGTATGTGTGCATTGTGTGCTAATGTAGTGATAGTATTGAATTATGAATACATTGATGATGCTGTGTATAATTATGTGATAAGTATACATGAGAACACATTAGTGAATATGTGTGTATTGTCTAATAAGTATGTGAATGCATATTGTTGTATGCTAATGTATGTAATGCATGGGGACATATCATGGATATGTGTGCATTGTTTTGATGAATGTGATGATGGTATTGAGTGTGAATGCCTTGAATTGTTATGAATATGTTGTGTGTGCAATCATATTGTAATTCTTGAAGGGATGAATTATTTGAATGCATGGGATTAAGATGCAGGAACGGTCTTAAGTGCATTTTTGTTGGTTGATTGCATATGCATCATTTAGTCAAGAGGCAATGTTTGCTAGTTTCGTGGAGACTAGTGGCTTGTCCCAAACCTAGAAGGGTGGGTTTGAAGCCTAGGGGACTGACTTTATTGTTATCGGTCTAGAAGGGTGGACCCGGTTTATGTGTAAAAACTGAAAAATGATAACAAGTGTTGGTACCACATTACATTGAGTTGCATTGAGTTGTTTTGGAGTCACATAGCATAAATGTCATTGATATATGAAATATGCTTGTGAGTGAATGTATATTGGATAATTGTGAATTGTGCATGATGAGATATGCTAGATGAATATCCATATTTGTTCATATGTATGATGAGATGTATATGACTATGAAAATGAATTGTGGTGAGAAATGTGGATTATATGTACTTGTTACTTGTATATATATATATATAATCTTATGCATTGATTATTATGGTAATATTTCTCACCCTTCTGCTGTTTTATAATGCTCTATGAGGCATTGCAGATTAGGTTGCTGGAGGTTTCTTTTGTGAAGTATAGCTTCATTCTTTTGAGTCGGACTGCTCTGATAATGTAACACCGGGTAGTTAGGCTTGTATAGCATTCTTTTGTGATACACTTGTGATGTATCAGTTGATGATGTTTTGTAACATGAATGATATTGATGAACCAACTGGATAACATATCGAGATGTGGGTTTAAGGACTAAGTTCCTCTACTTTGAAATTATACTCTGATAAAATTTATAGAGCAGGTGTCGAGTGTTTTATTGGTAATAATGTGACATACTTCTTTTATACCGTATTTTAAATTATACTCTGATAAAATTTATATGTCCTATATATATATTATTGTTTATTTGGGGGTATAGAAGGGGGTCTTACATTAAGTGGTATCAGAGTAGGTCGGTCCGTCCGGCCAAGTTGTTAGTGTGTTGTTCTCCGTGTATATTGATATATGTGTATGTTACACTATCGATATTGGTGTTCTTATGTGGTTCTGTTGTTGGAATTCAGTAAGATGGTTGCAGGTAGGAATGACGAAGCAATTGCGAAGGCTTTGACGAGATTGGCTGGGGAAATTGGACATAATCCTCATGCCAACGTGAATGTGAGGAACAATGCTGACGATGAATTCCGTGCTTTGGGAAGGTTCCAAAGGAATAATCCACCGACATTCAAGGGAACCCATGAGCCTGACAAAGCACAAATCTGGTTGAAAGCTATTGAGAAGATTTTTCGGGTTATGAATTGTTCGGATGCATAGAAGGTGCAATTCGGAACTCATATGCTCGAAGAGGAAGCCGGGGACTGGTGGGGTAATACTCGCCAAAGATTTGAAGAGGATGGGATTGTGATTACCTGGGATCTTTTTAGAGAGACATTTCTGGAGAAGTATTTTCTAAAAGATGTGCGCGGAAAGAAAGAGATTGAATTCCTTGAACTGAAGCAAGGTAATTCGACGGTAGCTGAGTATGCGGCAAGATTTAAGGAGTTGATCAAGTTCTGTCCTTACTACAACACTGTTAATGCTGAGAGATCTAAGTGTCTCAAATTTGTGAATGGTTTGAGGCCTGAGATCAAGCAAGCTATTGGGTATCAGGAAATCCGGCGATTTTCTGAGTTGGTAAACAAAAGTAGGATTTATGATGAGGATAGTAGGGCTCGGTCTTGCCACTACAAGAACCTAAGTGATAAGAAAGGAAAGGGCCAATTCCGAGGAAAACCTTACGTGACTCCTGCTGAAAAGGGGAAACAAAGGGTTGGTTTCAGTAAGAAGCCAAGTGGGGGAGTTTCTACTCCGGTAAGGTGTTATAGGTGCGGTGAAGAGGGACACCGTGCTCCGGAATGCAAAAGTGTTGAGAAAATGTGTTTCAAGTGTGGCAAGCCAGGCCATAAGGCTCTTGAGTGCAGAAGCGGTACGGGTGTGCCTTGCTACAATTGTGGTGAGAAAGGGCATATTAGTACCAAATGTGATAAGCCGAAGAAGAATCAAGGGAGCGGAAAAGTGTTCGCTCTATCTGGGTCTGCGACTGCTAGTGATGATCGCTTGATCAGAGGTATGTGTTTTATTAATGGTATGCCTTTGATCGCTATAATTGATACTGGAGCTACGCATTCTTTTATTTCTCTGGAGTGTGTTAGAAGGTTGAATCTTGAAATGTCTGTTATTGGTGGTGACATGGTTATTGATACTCTTGCTATGGGTTCGGTAACTACACCGTATGTGTGTTTGAATTGCCCTTTGAGTATTTTCGGTAGAGATATTGGAGTTGATTTAGTGTGTCTTCACTTAGATCAACTTGATGTAATTCTGGGAATGAGTTGGTTAAAATTCAATCGTGTTCATATTAACTGTTTTGATAAAACGGTTATTTTTCCTGAACCGGGTGATGAAGGGAATTTGTTTATGACTGCTAGGCAAGTGAAAGAATCAGTGCGAGAGGGTGCAAAGGTATTTATGTTGATGGCAACTTTGAGTATTGGTGAAAGTGAGGCAATTGATGCCTTACCAGTCGTCCGTGATTTTCCGGAAGTTTTTCCTGATGAGATAAGGGATTTACCACCGGAACGAGAAGTGGAGTTTTCGATTGACCTGATTCCTAGAACCAGTCTGATATCGATGGCTCCATATCGTATGTCCGCATCGGAATTGAAAGAGTTGAAGAGTCAACTTGAAGATTTGCTTGAGAAGAGGTTTATTCATTCGAGTGTATCGCCATGGGGTGCACCGGTGTTGTTGGTTAAGAATAAAGAAGGTTCTATGAGACTCTGTGTGGATTACAGACAGTTGAACAAGGTGACTATCAAGAACAAGTATCCATTTCCGAGGATTGATGATCTGATGGATCAGTTGGTTGGTGCAAGTGTGTTCAGTAAAATAGATTTGAGGTCTAGGTATCATCAGATTCGTGTGAAAGCTGAGGATATTCAGAAGACTGCTTCTAGAACGAGGTATGGACACTATGAGTATTCTGTAATGCCGTTTGGTGTGACTAATGCACCAGGTGTATTTATGGAGTACATGAATAGGATTTTCCATCCTTATTTTGACAAGTTCGTTGTGGTGTTTATTGATGACATTTTGGTCTACTCGAAGAATGAAGAGGAGCATGCCGAACATTTGAAGATTGTGTTATCTGTGTTGAAAGAGAAGCAGTTGTATGCGAAACTTTCTAAGTGTGAATTTTGGTTGAAAGAAGTGAGTTTCCTTGGTCATGTGATTTCAAGTGAAGGTATTGCTGATCCATCGAAGGTTGAAGCGGTATCGCAATGGCAGACTCCGAAATCAGTTTTGGAGATTAGAAGTTTTCTTGGTTTAGCGGGTTATTATCGTAAGTTTATTGAAGGATTTGCTAAGTTATCGTTACCGTTGACGCAATTGACTAGGAAGGGTCAAGCTTTTATTTGGGATGCCAAGTGTGAAGAGAGTTTTCAAGAACTTAAGAGAAGATTGACGACAGCTCCTGTTCTGATTTTGCCAAATCCGGAAGAGCCATTTGTTGTGTATTGTGATGCTTCTTTGATGGGCTTGGGAGGTGTGTTGATGCAGAATAATCAAGTTGTAGCCTATGCTTCGAGGCAACTCAAAGTGCATGAGAAGAATTATCCGACGCATGATTTAGAGTTGGTCGCCGTTGTGTTTATGCTTAAACTTTGGAGGCATTATTTGTTTGGTGCGAGGTTTGAAGTGTTTAGTGATCACAAGAGTTTGAAGTATCTCTTTGATCAAAAGTGTTGCACCCCAAAATTTGACCAACCGGTTCCCACATCTGGTTTATGTTTCGACGCATTTTGCATTCGCACTCGCATACCGCATACATTGCATTTTTCAGCCATTTTTGATTTTATCGGGATTACAGCCCTGTTTCTACAGTTCAGACGTTTTAGACCAGTTCGGATGATCGGAGTTCCGGTTTTTAGGAAGTTGTGCGCTTCCCGGTATTTTCAGCTCTCGCTGTTATTTTTGAGGACATTTCGGGGTTCGGTTTTTACCGTTTATTTCGCTATAGTTGCGCCGTTGTTCTCTAATCGATTTAATTGGCTTCCTGGCATTTTTAGAATTTTCCCTTTTATTTTCTAGATTTTTAATAGATTTTGATAGATTTAATTGGATTTTTCTAGATGTTAAATAGGTTAATTGAATATTTTCTTATAGATTTAATAGTACTTTCTAGATTTTTAATATATTTTGATAGATTTAATTGGATTTTTCTAGATATTAAATGGGTTTTTTAAATATATTCTTATAGATTTTGATGCTTTTTCTAGAATAGTTTTTATAAGATAACTCTTTTTTCTATTTTAATAGAGTTAGGAATTAATAGAATTGATTAGAGTTAATGTTTTTTAGAATTAATTCATAGAAGTTAACTAGATTTTAATTATTCTTTAATTAGGATTAATTAGGAGGTTGATTAGTATTTTTAATTACTTAGTATTTAATTTTCATTTTAGAGTTAACTGAGTATTATTGGAGTTTTAATGATCATTAGAGTCTTAATTGTGATTTTAATTGAGTCTTAAGTGTATTAATCAGGTTGTAATCAGGTTTGTCCTTAATGGGCCAGATGGCACGTTTTTGGGGGCCCAATTTCTGCCACATGTCCATAGTATATAGTGCCACACGTATCAGTCTTTCATCGGCCACCTCATTTTTCCACTCACCCTCTCTTTCTCAGAGCGTGACACCTCAACACCTCACAATCCACTACTCCTTTCCCCAGCCACTTGGCACTCTCCCTCTCTTCCCATGTCACACGTGTCTCGTTTCCCTCTCCCCCCCCCCCCCCTTTGCATGCTTGCCAACACACACTCCACTATCTCCCTCCTACGATTGGCATGCAAACCACCGGATTACTCACCGGTGAAATCACACGGTGGTGCATACGGCAGTCTTTTGGCCAAAGTTCACCGGAAAATGCAAATGTTCACCGGAATGTTCATCATTCATCAGTTCATCCATGTTTTTTCCAGATCCAATCCGTCATCATCAAGATCTTCATGGAATTTTTCAGATCTTCAACCATTTCCACATCTAGATCCAGAATTTTGTTCAAGAGCATGTTCATCACGCTCATCCAAATTCTTCATCCAACTCACAAAGCTGCAACCGATTTTCATCATGTTCATACTAGCATCGCCAGAACTTTTAACGATCATCATCGTTCTTCAAATCCTTCAGATTCGTCCAATATATTCACTGATTCGTTCATCAAGAACAGCAACTAGATCCAATTTCCAGAAGTTCATTATTAATCTTTATCAGGATCTTCGTTCATCATCAGTAATCAACATCGTTCGTCATCTCCGGAAATTGTTTAAGATCCTCAAAGAAATTCGTCAACAACTTCAGGATCTTCATCGCCATGCGTTCATCAGCAAGAACATCAACTTCAATTATCTCCAGATTCGTCAGATTTTCAAGATCCATAGGATCTTCATCGTTTTCTTCAAAGCATTTCCAGAACGCAAGGATCTTCGAATCATATGCAAGGAACCTTCATCGTGTCCATCGATTCTTCATTTTCTCCATGAGGATCCTCCAGAACAATCATCATCGGTCAAAATCTTCCACATGCAATGCTCTTTCAAGAAGTCTTCCTCACCGATTACTGGTCTTCAAGAACATGCAGGCCACAACTTAATTTGTTTTCAGAGATTTGTGATATTTTGTCATGTTAGTTTGTTCTTGTGTTTGTAGGTGGTTAAATGATTTTGGTTTGAGAATTGATAGAGAGACGTTGAGAGAAAGAAGTTTGGACGAGAGAGAGAGGTTGGGAGATGAGAATGGCGCAGGAGAGGAAGTGTGAACAGTGTTTTTGGAGAGACTTAGGGTTTGTTCTTTTCTGAGAGTGAACGAGAGAGATACGTGGCTGAGGTTTTGGGTTTGGGCTTCAAAGCCCATTGGTTTTTTTGTTCGCACCCCCCAATTTTTTGTTGCACCCCCTCTGTGTAACCTTTGGTTTGCTGATGGGCTGGGCCCACTGATTCTCTGCTATACACCCTCCGTTTTTCCTTCTTACCCCTCCTTGATTGTTTTTGTTTGCTGCTGTGTTTTGGGCTGGGCCCAATATTATTGTTTTACTACTAGCACACCCCTGAGCTGACTATGCCCCCCTGCTGTATTTTTATTTCCTTGCTATTTTCTTTAGATTTTTTTAGAAATAGTAAATGCAATAGTATAGATTTTAAATTCTATTTTCTTATAGGGTATTATAAAGACTTTAGTATAGAATTCGTATTCCATTATTTTTAGCATATTATAGGATATATAGATTTAATATAGTTTTTTTCCTATTTTTCTCTATAGAATATTATAGTATTTTCTATGCTATTTTCCATTATGCATTCTTTTAATATTTCTTTAGAGTATTTTCTAGTGGAATTTATTTTTTCCATTTTTTTAGGAGTAGCATGTTATTTCCATTTTGTGTTGGATTTCTCTCCTATTTTCTTTTCTATCCGTTTTATCTTCGATTTTATTTTTGACTGGCCGTGTGACATGATTCAATTGGAGAATGATTTTCGATATCATTTCTCTATCTTGTCTTTGACACGGACATCAATACGCTACCTCTGAGAGTTCGATTTCTCGTATAAGTCGAACCATGATGGTCTAAGCGTTACATTGGTTCTGATTCAAGCGTCCTCATCAAGGATCCAGAGAGGAGAAGATTGAAATGGAGCTTGCGTGCATGTCGAGAGCCAACAGAGCCGCTTTGTTCAACATCATCATCTTATTCAAGTCTTCAGACAACCGTCGAGTGTTGTGAGCTGTATCGTTAGATACGTAGGAAATGACAGTTGAGGAGTTTCTTCTCAATCGTCTAGGATGTCTAGTATGGTACCCTTTGGGTGACATGCGACGCATTCGCTCCTACGTCTTAGGTTCTTGCGTGTGTGTCCCGAGTTCCTTCCCGTTTAGGCGTAGGCCTGCTTCCTCTTTGTTCTCGCCCCGTGCGATCGAAACCCCTTTCTCTCGCGTTCAGGCGATCGAGACCCCTTCTCTTGCCCCCGTGCAATCGAGACTCGTTTTCCCGTCGAACTACGTTTGCTCTGATCTCTCGTACCAGACGAGAGTACGTAGGCATAGGATGCGACATCCTAGCGAGCAACCTCCCTTTTACCTTCTTCCCGTTTCCCTGTTTGCTGTAGTAGGCCGAACTACAGCTGCTCTGATTTCTCGTACCAGACGAGAATATGTAGGCATAAGATGCGATATCCTAGCGAGCACACTAACAACTAACCTCTATGTTCTCTCGCTGCCGTGCGATCGAGACTTTCCCGCTAACGCCTGTTATCCCTTTCTCTTGCCCTTGCGCATTTGAGGCCAGACCGTAGTTTTAAGTTCCGTAGGTTCCCGTACCTTTCAAACCAACTTAATCTCTCACCCCTGTGTGATTGAGAACACCCTGTTTAGCCGTAGTTAGCTTGAACTACGTTTGCTCTGATCTTTCATGCTGTATGAAAGTACGTAGGCATAGGATGTCGTATCCTAGAGAGCAACCTTCCCCTCCTTTCCCGTAGGTAGGCGAACTACGTTGACTCTGATTTCTCGTTCTAGATGAGAATACGTAGGCATAGAGTGCGACGCTCTATCGAGTCAGTTTCTTCCCGTTTAGACTTAGCAGCTGTAGATAGATTATTTTTTCATCCTTTAGACAAACCAAGCAAGCGTGGATCCCGTCGAGTACGACGGACGTGAGGGGTGCTAATACCTTCCCCTTGCGTAACCGACTCCCGAATCCAGGATTTGGTTGCGATGACCATTCCTTTCCCGTCTTTGCGTTAGGTTTACTTCGAGCGTTTCCTTTCCCGCCTTTGGGATAAATAACGCACGGTGGCGACTCTTCTGTTTAGCCGACGCTGATTTTCGCAGTAGCGACATCTGGCGACTCTGCTGGGGATCCAACGTCCCCTATGCGAGTCAATCCTAGCGATTGTTTGTTTGTCTTTGGATGTTTACACTTTGGGCGTTGTATATTACTGTATTTACAATTTCCGCACTTTGCTATTATCTGTTGCTGTTGTGCTGTTGGGTGGGGTGTCCCTTTGAGTGAGAAGCCAGACCCAAGCTTGAGTGCACCTTAGAATTAGTGTGGAATATAGTGGGCGCGTGCATGCTTTGTGTGTACTAGTGTCCCGCAAAATCCACGCTCGGACAAGGTTCTTCTGGTTGACTTCTTTTTCAACCCTTTGGGTTGAGGGGGTTGTTGGTTAGGAGGATTGTCGACTCCGGGGACCGATCAATTGGAAGTTGGCTAAGTGAGGCCTCTTCAGGATATGATGATGCCACACCTTCTGGGTATCGTATCATCAGTCTTGAAAGTCTGTGACACCGACGACCGCATAGGATGCCGAACTTGTGTCAGTTTAGGTCCATACCCGTGAGTGGGAGGGTTTTTGCAGGAAACTTGACTTCCAGCCTACCCGTCATCTTGGTCTTCTCTTCAGAGCGAACGTACTCAATCAGCAGCGCAGCAGTATTTAGAGATTTGTGGGGGTTGTGATCCCGTGTTTGCTACATATTGCATTACATTTGCATAAACATTGTTGCATCATGTTGCATACCATTCTCCAGCTAGCCAGAGTCTGATCCAGCCGTTGTTTTGATTCTGAAGGTGATTATCCGGTGTGGCCTGAGCAACTGTTGATTGTTAGAAGACGACCAAGGGGTTGAAGCAGAATTGAGCAGTGAAGTCAGTTGAAGGTTATTGGTAGCTATGTTTGAGAGCCGCTTCCAGTCTCATAACACCTTGACAGGTTTCACTATGACGACCAATCCTTTGTATGGCTCTATGTCTGTGGAAGACCTTCTGCAAGTGAACAACGTTACTGCAGACCCATTTGTGCAACCTCCGGTTAGGGACCAAGATCGACGTGAGCAGTTTGTTGTCCGAAATGAACGCCCTCCTCTTATTAACAGTCAAGGTGTTGTCTTCCCTATGGCGAATATCCGAAGAGAGATCCCGATAGCTAGGACTAAAGACCCACGGGCTCTTGAGTATGCTAGAAGGCTCCGAGTGTTGGAAGAAGGAGTCAAAGCTTTGAAAGTTAAAGATGCTGTCAGCCTCAATGCTGCAGACATGTGTTTGGTTCCTGGCCTGGTATTTCCTCCTAAGTTCAGAGCGCCGAGATTTGAGAAGTACAGAGGAGATAGCTGTCCGAAGCAACATTTGGTGATGTTCTGCCGAAGAATGACTTCGTTTGTGCAAGACGACAAGTTGATGATTCACTGCTTTCAGGGTAGTCTGACTGGGGCATCTCTGAGTTGGTATATGCAGTTAGAGAGTAATCAGATCCGATCATGGGTGGATTTAGCCAGAGCTTTTCTGAAACAGTACGATTATAACCTAGACATGGCTCCTAATCGCATGCAGTTGCAGGAATTGTCTCAAGAGAACAATGAACCCTTCAGGAAGTATGTTCAGAGATGGAGAGAATTTGCTGCCAGAGTACACCCACCGCTTCTAGACCGAGAGTTAAGGGGCATGTTTGTAGACTCCCTGGAGAGCCCGTACTTCGAAAGAATGCTTGGAAATGCGCCAAATTTCTCTGAATTGGTAAGATTAGGAGAACGCATCGAGCATGCCGTAAAAATTAGGAAAATTCATATTGTTTCGGGCGGTCAGGCTAGTGAAACTGAATCTCTATATAGCTACCAAACTAAAGAAGGAGTTGTGATCAATGCAATCATGCCAGATGTTGAGTATCCTCGAGATGAATCGGTGAAATCTGTTGGTTCTTCATCTTCTGTGTCTTGTTATGCGGGACAGACAATTGCGCCTAGGGCACCATATCCAGAACTTTATGTCGCTTCTCTTGCAAATCAGTGAACTCGTGGCCGAGGTTATCAGAATCAGCGCCCAAATCAGAACAGGCCTCGTAACAACTTGGAACGAAGGAATGCTCCTTCTCATATAGTGCCTGTGCCGTATAGCCATATTCTACCATCTTTGATCCAAAATTCTTTGGTGGAACCTAAAGCTCTTAAGCCTGTGCCAGAACCTTACCCTCCCGGGTACAATCCCCACGCTCAGTGTGGTTACCATGGTGGATCTCCAAGGCATTCAACTGAAGATTGTAAAGCTTTTCAGGCAAAAGTACAATAGTTGATCGACAAAGGGTGTATTTCCTTTAGAGAAGGAATTCTGGTAGTTCATGACAATTTCTCAGCTGCCTAAGCTCGTAGATGCAGAGGTTTATTTGCAAGAAGCCAGCGGTCCAGACAGGCAGGCGTCCTCAGCATTGGCAGTCCTCAGGATTTTCTATCATTTGCATTTGTAGTTTCTTTTCTGTTAGTTACTACTTGTTGCGGTTAAACATTGTTTGTTTCGAATGGTAATATTGATAAAGTGACTATACATTTTTCTGAATTAATCATGTCGTTGTCACTCATTTATTGCACTGCACTGACACTTGCATTTTTTTACTCCACTTTATCACTATGATTAGCAAAGATTGGAGGGAGGATGACGAAACTGAATACTCATAACCGATGATCGTATGCTTTTAGATAAAATCCTGCCTATGACGTACAAGGCATTGTTTCAAATCCCCAAACACTGGAGATATAAGGAGTTAGTCCCTTGTTAACCACTTCGAGCCGAGAAGTAGAAGTTTTTTCGGACTTTTAAACCCTCTCATATTAACCCGGGGCAGGGTAGTTGTCAGTTAGCTTGACCAAGCGTTCAAGTCTTATAGAGGAGTGTTGCCTTTCGAGGACCAATCACATCTTATTTTTCCCCAGAGGTCGTACCTAGTCCACCACAATGATTAAACCTCACCAATCAGGAGTAAGACAGTTACAATCCTTTCGGAGCAATCAAGACAACCAGTGTCGCACGAATTGTTCCAAGAAAGAACTAAGAAAGCCCGCTAAGTAAAAAGAATAAGAAAAAGCTGGAAAGCTAATACTTAGGCAAAAATCAGGGCATCCTGCTGGACTTCAAAAGAAATCGAAAAGAACTCAAAAGGGGTCAGTCCAGGCAAAAATTAGGGAATCAAAAGAACGAAAAAAGAAAGGATATAAAAAGAAAAATCCTCTAGCAAGGACCAAGTCGTGTGGATACAGACACCGAAAACAAAAAAGGAGTAACTGTCACTCTGAAAACCTTGTGAATTCTTTAACCATTGTTCCTACTATTCAACATACCTCTCGAAGAGGCGAGCGTTCGAGCCAAGTTAACTGAACTTTAAGATCGGAGATCATCACGTAGAAGGGGTGGGTACAAATCATAATTTGAGCCAAACATCCTTTGTTTCACGAACCGTGAACCCGACCACGATACAATCCTTAAAAGACCTAATTGAGGTAGGGTTTATTGTGAAAGCGCATTACGATAAGGTTGAGTAACCTGACTCCTACATGATTTGCTAATCATATCCTTGTTGTATTTTTCACTGATCAAGTCAGCACTATGTTTGAACTCTGGTTCATTCGTCACTCACAATCATGACACGTAAATGAGTGACAGCACAATTTTTTCAAAATCTGCATGAACACTGCATCGAAATTACCATTCGGGAATAAACAATTTTATTTGCAGGTCAGTAGTTGACAGGAAGGAAATTCCAATAGGGAATAATCGAACAGGACTGAATAATTCAGCAGTCTGGATCAGAATGGTGTATGTTGTGAAGCCCTGTAAATTTGGGGCATTGACTTCCAGTGAGTTCAGAATCAGTTGGTTTAAGGACAAGTCCCGAAGCATCGGTTGATTATGGGACAGTTTACTTGAGAAGCAGTTGATCAGAAGTGAATCTTCTCGAGACCCAATTAGGGGCAATTATCCAGAATGCTGTGATTTGAGGATAGATCCTTCCAGTGTGTGATCAGGGCAGGTTAAGTCGCTCAACGCTCGTTCAGGGGCAAGCTACTTCAGAGGTAGTGAAACCAACTGTGTTGATAGTTGTTTAAATTAAGGATGAATTCTTCCGTTGTACAGATACCGGGGCAAGCCATCTCAAGGTCGTATTGTAGCAAGCTGCTTTCTGTTCAGAGTGAGTCTCCTAAGAGTTGGATTGGTGCAAGTTGAGTTGCACTGGGGCAAGTTGTTCAAGCAAGTTTGTTCACCCTAACAAGAGTTGAGTATCGGGGAATCGTGTCACTACCCTTATCAAAAAAAACCTGAACCTTCGAAAAAGACCTTGCTGTCATTGGATCATGATCCTATAGTGTAAACCTGTTACTTGACAAAACCTTGTAACCTTGTCATTTCCAAAGCCCAGTTATCGCCTGGCAAACCGGTAACCAGTTCTCGTCTGGTCCACCTTTCCGTAAATACCAGTTCTCGTCTGGTACCTGTTATTTTTCAACCAGTTACTGTCTGGCCAACCTTTCCGTAAACATCAGTTCTCGTCTGGTGTATGTTAGCTTTCAACCAGCCCCGTCTGGTCACCGTCTCTTTAACCTATTTGTTGCATTAGTTCTCGTCTGGTGCATGTCAGCTTCTAAACCAACCCCGTCTGGTCATCCTTTCCTTAACCTATCATCCGGTCAGCCTCGTCTGATGTTCCAACCGTAAATCCATTCTCGTCTGATAACCTAACCTATTTTTGCTATCAGTTCTCGCCTGGTAGTCCATCTTTGAATGCTAGCCCGTCTAGTATTTTCCCTTTAAAACCATTTTGTTAATAACCTATTCTCATCTGTAAACTAGAAAAAGCCTAAAAATACCCGACACGATAATTCCTAGTGACTCTCATGGTGTCGTGTTCCCCGATACAAAGCTCGATTGATACCGGTTTCCTGATTAATGTTAAATCAGGATTACTCTCCTTGGCAGATAGAAGTCACGTATTGTCCCCAAAATAGTTAAGATCACAGTTGTTCTTCCTCAGAGTAGAATCAGGAGTATCCTCAGCAGGTCAGAATGGATATCCCTGACAGCAGGGGCATTCTCAACGGTGAGTTGTGCACAATTAACCCCAGTTTGGTTAAGCCCCGCAGAGTACAATCAGGTTGTCAAGGGTTTAGAAAGGGCATCCCCGTGCAGGGCCGTCCTTCCCTCCTCCAACAGGTTTTCATTTCTCCGTCAGGTTGATCATCCTCTACAGAGTTCGTAACGGTGAATTTGTGAGCCATCCCTCAGCAGGATTGTTTCTTCCCCATGAAAGTTGGTCTCACTTTTCCAGCATTTATTTTGCTGAGATGATTCTATGATACCCGGTACCCCTCAGTGGAGTTGACGTTGCCTTCGGCATTTATTTTGCCAAGCGGCTTTAGACCCGGTGTTCTCTGGCAGCTTGAGCTTGCATTTGCACTTGCATATATCGTTATATTTGCATATATACAAACACATAGCATCTCCATGCCGTACGGGGGCATTGCATCATTTTCAAACATATGCATTTTGAAACATAAATCAGGTTAGTTAACCTTTTGCTTTCAGGCGTGTTTTCTCAGCAGGAGTATGGAGTTCTAGCTCAGATCTATTACCAGGTATTCGAGGTCTCACCGTGATACGTGTGATGATACGGTTCACCTTACTATTTTCCCCACAGAGTTGCTTGTTGAAGTTTCTCTTATCCGGCCGGCGGATTATTTTTCTTTAAATTTGCTTTACGTCAGCATCAACAGGGTTTCGTAATCAAAATTTTAGGAGTTGTCGCCTGTTGTCGAAATAGGTGCCTGCAGTTAATTTCAGAGCATCCCTAGTGGGTTGGGCTACTGCAAAGATAAGGCGGAGCTATTGTCCAGTATGATTGACAGAATTGGATTCCTATTGGGTGGAAGAGTTCTATCCCCAGTGAAGCTGCCATGATTTTGTCGTGTTGACAAAATATTATCCCCAATAGAGTCCTCCTCAAAGTTGTTGTCACGTCAGCACTGGAAGGTTTATGGGTTGGGACCGATGGAGTTAGCTACTGCAGAGATAGGCAGAGAAACTGTAGTCAGAGTATTTTCCCGTATGAATAGGCGGATGAAGAGTTTCCTGTGTTTAGACAGATGATTTTCCCGTATGGATAGGCGGATGAAGTTTCCTGTGTTTAGGCAAATGATTTTCCCGTATGGATAAGCGGATGAAGTTTCCTGTGTTTAGGCAGATGATTTTCCCGTATGGATAGGCGGATGAAGTTTCCTGTGTTTAGGCAGATGATTTTCCCGTATGGATAGGCGGATGGAGTTTCCTGTGTGTAGACAGAAATGTTCCCCAGCGAAAGCGCCGGGAGTTTTTCGTAACGTGAAGTCCCGATATGGACAAAATTGATTACTCTTCGTGGACCATTTATCCCCAGCAGATATCTTCCTTCGTATTGACGAAACAAGCATCCTAACATGGACAAAGTTCTATTCCTGTGTTGTTGAGTTGTGAGTCCTGATGTGGGCAGATTTGCATTTATTCGTGATTTGACGAAATTTGGAGTCCAGATGTGGACAAGGTTACTCTTATGACGACAGAATCGCTATTCGTGCTGACGAATTTGTTTCTCTTCTTGTGTAGACAAGATTAGTCCAATTGTGGACGGAGGTGTTTTTGCGAAAATAGCTCAGTGCGTGTTGTGTCACGCAGGTGATTGATTTAAAGACCAGATTTCATCAGATAATTGACCAGTTGTTGCCGTAACAACCAGACTCAGTTTATTGGATGTTACTTCTCAAGCAGTTTTGCAGTTTATCTCCACAGTTGGCAAATTTCAGGGTTTCTTTGGTATTCAATCGTCTCGTACCTCGATTGTTTGAAGGTCGTTCGCTCTTCACCCAGTCGGGTCCAAGCCGTTTGAATAGGGGCAGCTGTTGCACCCTAAAATTTGACCAACCGGTTCCCACATCTAGTTTATGTTTCAACGCATTTTGCATTCGCACTCGCATACCGCATACATTGCATTTTTTCAGCCATTTTTTATTTTATCGGGATTACAGCCCTGTTTCTACAGTTCAGACGTTTTAGACCAGTTCGGATGATCGGAGTTCCGGTTTTTAGGAAGTTGTGCACTTCCTGGTGTTTTCAGCTCTCGCTGTTATTTTTGAGGATATTTCGGGGTCCGGTTTTTACCGCTTATTTCGCTATAGTTGCGCCGTTGTTCTCTAATCGATTTAATTGGCTTCCTGGCATTTTTAGAATTTTTCCCTTTTATTTTCTAGATTTTTAATAGATTTTGATAGATTTAATTGGATTTTTCTAGATATTAAATAGGTTAATTGAATATTTTCTTATAGATTTAATAGTACTTTCTAGATTTTTAATAGATTTTGATAGATTTAATTGGATTTTTCTAGATATTAAATGGGTTTTTTTTTAATATATTCTTATAGATTTTGATGCTTTTTCTAGAATAGTTTTTATAAGATAACTCTTTTTTCTATTTTAATAGAGTTAGGAATTAATAGAATTGATTAGAGTTAATGTTTTTTAGAATTAATTCATAGAAGTTAACTAGATTTTAATTGTTCTTTAATTAGGATTAATTAGGAGGTTGATTAGTGTTTTTAATTACTTAGCATTTAATTTTCATTTTAGAGTTAACTGAGTATTATTGGAGTTTTAATAATCATTAGAGTCTTAATTGTGATTTTAATTGAGTCTTAAGTGTATTAATCAGGTTGTAATCAGGTTTGTCCTTAATGGGCCAGATGGCACGTTTTTGGGGGCCCAATTTCTGCCACATGTCCATAGTATATAGTGCCACACGTATCAGCCTTTCATCGCCACCTCATTTTTCCACTCACCCTCTCTCTCTCAGAGCGTGACACCTCACAATCCACTACTCCTTTCCCCAGCCACTTGGCACTCTCCCTCTCTTCGCATGCCACACGTGTCTCGTATCCCTCTCCCCCCCTTTGCATGCTTACCAACACACACTCCACTATCTCCCTCCTACGATCGGCATGCAAACCACCGGATTACTCACCGGTGAAATCACACGGTGGTGCATACGGCAGTCTTTTGGCCAAAGTTCACCGGAAAATGCAAATGTTCACCGGAATGTTCATCATTCATCAGTTCATCCATGTTTTTTCCAGATCCAATCCGTCATCATCAAGATCTTCATGGAATTTTTCAGATCTTCAACCATTTCCACATCTAGATCCAGAAATTTGTTCAAGAGCATGTTCATCACGCTCATCCAAATTCTTCATCCAACTCACAAAGCTGCAACCGATTTTCATCATGTTCATACTAGCATCGCCAGAACTTTTAACGATCATCATCGTTCTTCAAATCCTTCAGATTCGTCAAATATCTTCACTGATTCGTTCATCAAGAACAGCAACTAGATCCAATTTCCAGAAGTTCATTATTGATCTTCATTAGGATCTTCGTTCATCATCAGTAATCAACATCGTTCGTCATCTCCGGAAATTGTTTAAGATCCTCAAAGAACTTCTTCAACAACTTCAGGATCTTCATCGCCATGCGTTCATCAGCAAGAACATCAACTTCAATTATCTCCAGATTCGTCAGATTTTCAAGATCCGTAGGATCTTCATCGTTTTCTTCAAAGCATTTCCAGAATGCAAGGATCTTCGAATCATATGCAAGGAACCTTCATCGTGTCCATCGATTCTTTGTTTTCTCCATGAGGATCCTCCAGAACAATCATCATCGGTCAAAATCTTCCACATGCAATGCTCTTTCAAGAAGTCTTCCTCAGCGATTACCGGTCTTCAAGAACATGCAGGCCACAGCTTAATTTGTTTTCAGAGATTTGTGATATTTTGTCATGTTAGTTTGTTCTTGTGTTCGTAGGTGGTTAAACGATTTTGGTTTGAGAATTGATAGAGAGACGTTGAGAGAAAGAATTTTGGACGAGAGAGAGAGAGGTTGGGAGATGAGAACGGCGCAGGAGAGGAAGTGTGAACAGTGTTTTTGGAGAGACTTAGGGTTTGTTCTTTTCTGAGAGTGAACGAGAGAGATACGTGGCTGAGGTTTTGGGTTTGGGCTTCAAAGCCCATTGGTTTTTTTGTTCGCACCCCCCAATTTTTCGTTGCACCCCCTCTGTGTATCCTTTGGTTTGCTGATGGGCTGGGCCCACTGATTCTCTGTTGTACACCCTCCGTTTTTCCTTCTTACCCCTCCCTGATTGTTTTTGTTTGTTGCTGTGTTTTGGGCTGGGCCCAATATTATTGTTTTACTACTAGCACACCCCTGAGCTGACTATGCCCTCCTGCTGTATTTTTATTTCTTTTATTTCTTTGCTATTTTCTTTATATTTTTTTAGAAATAGTAAATGCAATAGTATAGATTTTAAATTCTATTTTCTTATAGGGTATTATAAAGACTTTAGTATAGAATTCATATTCCATTATTTTTAGCATATTATAGGATATATAGATTTAATATAGTTTTTTTCCTATTTTTCTCTATAGAATATTAT
This sequence comes from Lathyrus sativus, assembly GCA_963859935.3. NCBI lineage: Eukaryota > Viridiplantae > Streptophyta > Magnoliopsida > Fabales > Fabaceae > Lathyrus > Lathyrus sativus. The sequence goes on along the minus strand of OZ012738.1, from coordinate 553,525,007 downwards.
AGTATTTTCTATGCTATTTTCCATTATGCATTCTTTTAATATTTCTTTAGAGTATTTTCTAGTGGAATTTATTTTTTCCATTTTTTTAGGAGTAGCATGTTATTTCCATTTTGTGTTGGATTTCTCTCCTATTTTCTTTTCTATCCGTTTTATCTTCGATTTTATTTTTGACTGATCGTGTGACATGATTCAATTGGAGAATGATTTTCGATATCATTTCTCTATCTTGTCTTTGACACGGACATCAATACTATACCTCTGAGAGTTCGATTTCTCGTATAAGTCGAACCATGATGGTCTAAGCGTTACATTGGTTCTGATTCAAGCGTCCTCATCAAGGATCCAGAGAGGAGAAGATTGGAATGGAGCTTGCGCGCATGTCGAGAGCCAACGGAGTCGCTTCGTTTAACATCATCATCTTATTCAAGTCTTCAGACAACCGTCGAGTGTTGTGAGCTGTATCGTTAGATACATAGGAAATGACAATTGAGGAGTTTCTTCTCAATCGTCTAGGATGTCTAGTATGGTACCCTTTGGGTGACATATGATGCATTCGCTCCTATGCCTTAGGTTCTTGCGTGTGTGTCCCGAGTTCCTTCCTGTTTAGGCGTAGGCCTGCTTCCTCTTTGTTCTCGCCCCGTGCGATCGAAACCCCTTTCTCTCGCGTTCAGGCGATCGAGACCCCTTCTCTTGCCCCCGTGCAATCGAGACTCGTTTTCCCGTCGAACTACGTTTGCTCTGATCTCTCGTACCAGACGAGAGTACGTAGGAATAGGATGCGACATCCTAGCGAGCTACCTCCCTTTTACCTTCTTCCCATTTCCCTGTTTGCTGTAGTAGGCCGAACTACAGTTGCTCTGATTTCTCGTACCAGACGAGAATATGTAGGCATAGGATGCGATATCCTAGCGAGCACACTAACAACTAACCTCTATGTTCTCTCGCTGCCGTGCGATCGAGACTTTCCCGCTAACGCCTGTTATCCCTTTCTCTTGCCCTTGCGTATTTGAGGCCAGACCGTAGTTTTAAGTTCCGTAGGTTCTCGTACCTTTCAAACCAACTTAATCTCTCACCCCTGTGTGATTGAGAACACCCTGTTTAGCCGTAGTTAGCCTGAACTACGTTTGCTCTGATCTTTCATGCTGTATGAAAGTACGTAGGCATAGGATGTCGTATCCTAGCGAGCAACCTTCCCCTCCTTTCCCATAGGTAGGAGAACTACGTTGACTCTGATTTCTCGTTCCAGATGAGAATACGTAGGCATAGAGTGCGACGCTCTATCGAGTCAGTTTCTTCCCGTTTAGACTTAGCAGCTGTAGATAGATTATTTTTTCATCCTTTAGACAAACCAAGCAAGCGTGGATCCCGTCGAGTACGACGGACGTGAGGGGTGCTAATACCTTCCCCTTGCGTAACCGACTCCCGAATCCAGGATTTGGTTGCGATGACCATTCCTTTCCCGTCTTTGCGTTAGGTTTACTTCGAGTGTTTCCTTTCCCTCCTTTGGGATAAATAATGCACGGTGGCGACTCTTCTGTTTAGCCGGCGCCGATTTTCGCAGTAGCGACAAAAAGGAATTGAATGCTAGGCAAAGAAGGTGGTTAGAGCTTTTGAAGGATTATGATTTTGGGTTGAATTACCACCCGGGTAAAGCGAATGTGGTAGCGGATGCGTTGAGTCGGAAATCGTTGCACATGTGGATGATGATGGTGAAAGAGTTAGAATTGATTGAGCAATTTCGTGATTTGAGTTTGGTGTGTGAGGAGACTTCGTATGGGGTTAAGCTTGGAATGTTGAAGCTTACGAGTGGTATTCTGGACGAAATTCGGGAAGGAAAAAAATCTGATTTGAGTCTAGTTGACCGGTTGACTTTGATCAACCAAGGCCAAGGTGGTGATTTTCGGATTGATGAGAATGGTATTATGAGGTGTCGGGATAGAGTTTGTGTCCCGGACCTTGATGAACTGAAAAAGAGTATTCTTGAGGAAGGACATCGTAGCGGATTAAGTATTCATCCGGGTGCTACTAAGATGTATCAAGATTTGAGGAATATATTTTGGTGGCCTCGTATGAAGAAGGATATTGCCGAATTTGTGTATTCTTGTTTGACTTGCCAGAAGTCGAAGATTGAGCATCAGAAACCGTCGGGTTTGATGCAACCGTTATTTATTCCTGAGTGGAAATGGGATAGCATTTCTATGGACTTTGTGTCTGGATTACCTAGGACGCCGAACAATTTTGAAGCTATTTGGGTTATTGTGGATAGATTGACTAAATCTGCTCACTTTATTCCTATGCGAATGGATTATCCGTTGGAGAAATTGACAAAGCTATACATCGAGAGGATTGTCAGCTTGCATGGTATTCCGTCTAGTATTGTGTCGGATAGGGATCCGAGGTTTACTTCGAGATTTTGGGAGAGATTGCAAAGTGCTTTGGGTACGAAGTTGCGTTTGAGTTCAGCTTATCATCCTCAGACAGATGATCAGACTGAGAGAACTATTCAATCACTTGAGGATCTTTTGAGAGCTTGTGTGTTGGAGAAAGGAGGAGCTTGGGATAACTACTTGCCTTTGATTGAATTTACTTACAACAACAGTTTTCATTCGAGCATTGGTATGGCGCCGTTCGAAGCATTGTATGGTAGACGGTGTAGGATGCCACTGTGTTGGTATGAGTCCGGAGAGAGTTCTGTAGTTGGACCCGAGATATTTCAGTAGACTACGGACAAGATTAAGATGATTCAAGAAAAGATGAAGATTTCTCAAAGTCGTCAGAGAAGTTATCATGACAAGAGGAGGAAGGCACTTGAATTTCAAGAGGGAGATCATGTGTTTCTTCGGGTTACTCCAATGACTGGTGTTGGTAGGGCATTGAATTCGCATAAGTTGACACCGCGTTTCATTGGTCCTTATCAAATTTTGCAGAGGATAGGGGAAGTAGCCTATCGTGTGGCTTTACCGCCGTTGCTTGCTAATTTCCATGATGTGTTCCATGTATCTCAGTTGAGGAAATACATTGCAGATCCGTCTCATGTAGTCGAAGCAGATGATGTGCAGGTGAGAGATAACCTAATTGTGGAGGCATCACCTGTGCGGATAGAGGATCGGAAGTTGAAGCAACTTCGAGGCAAAGATATTTCTTTGGTGAAGGTCGCTTGGGGAGGACCGGATGGTGGAAATGTGACTTGGGAACTGGAGAGCCAAATGAGGGAGTCTTATCCAGAACTGTTTGAATCAGGTAACATTTTCGAGGACGAAAATTCCTAAAGTGGGGGAGGGTTGTAACATGCCAAATTTCATTAATTAATTAATTATGTTAATTAATTGATTTATTGGAATTAATCTTAATTATTTGGATTAATTGGATTTATTTGGTAGATAATTGAAGAGAGAAATGAGAAGGAAAGAAAATAACAGAAGTATATAAGGAATAAGTGGAAAGAATTGGATAGAAAGAAAATAGAAGAGAAAGATTAGAGAAAGAGGAGAAAAGAGAAGAGAAGAGTGAAACTTGGAGAAATCATCAAGAATCAACTTCAAGCTTCAATCCAATCAAGGTAAGGGTGAGAAACATTATTATCTAGTCAATGTATGTGGTTATGTATGTGTGGGTTGGGTTCTGTTGTGAGTTTCCACCATTTTCCAAGTTAGGGCAAAATGGATTTAATCGGTAGAATCGTAGTTGAATCGGTTAGAAGCTGGAAATAATTCCGTAGAATAGTCGGGTGATGTGTGGTTAAGTTGTTGGTACTTATTTGGTGAAGAATCGGTCGATTATTGGTAGATTGGAAGTTGGGGACAGATTGAGGGTTCTGTCTTCGCAAATTCGCTGGCTCTCGCTAGGCGAATGAAGGCGAAGCTTCACCGGGCGAAGCTCAGCAAATGCTAGCGAATAATTCAGAATTAAATCCCAGTGGTTTTCGCTGGCAAGTTCGCCAGGCGAAGGATAGGTAGCGAAGGTTCGCCAGGCGAATCCTTCAGTGAAAGGCAGCGAACCAAGTCAGTAGCTACTGACTTTGCTCGCTAGGGAGTTCGTCGGGCAAAGGTCCAGCGAGCATTCGCCACGAGGCTTCGCTAGGCGAATAGTGGCGAATCAGACAGAGTTGTTTCTGTTCTGTGATTTTCATCCGATGAGTGGTTGCTTGGTTCGAATAGGTTAATATGCATATGAAATGAATAGTATGTGTACTATTGAAATGAGATATGCTGTGGATAGCCGTAAGGCGTGAATCCTAGATTATAAAATGTAATTGATAACGGAATGCATTGTTTAAATCGAATAATAATGCATGAGAATATATTATGAGTATGTGTGCATTGTATGCTAATGTAGTGATAGTATTGAATTATGAATACATTGATGATGATGTGTACAATTATGTGATAAGTATACATGAGAACACATTAGTGAATATGTGTGTATTGTCTAATAAGTATGTGAATGCATATTGTTGTATGCTAATGTATGTAATGTATGGGAACATATCATGGATATGTGTGCATTGTTTTGATGAATGTGATGATGGTATTGAATGTGAATGCCTTGAATTGTTATGAATATGTTGTGTGTGCAATCATATTGTAATTCTTGAAGGGATGAATTATTTGAATGCATGGGATTAAGATGCGGGAACGGTCTTAAGTGCATTTTTGTTGGTTGATTGCATATGCATCATTTAGTCAAGAGGCAATGTTTGCTAGTTTCGTGGAGACTAGTGGCTTGTCCCAAACCTAGAAGGGTGGGTTTGAAGCCTAGGGGACTGGCTTTGTTGTTATCAGTCTAGAAGGATGGACCCGATTTAAGTGTAAAAACCGAAAAATGATAACAAGTGTTGGTACCACATTACATTGAGTTGCATTGAGTTGTTTTGGAGTCACATAGCATAAATGTCATTGATATATGAAATATGCTTGTGAGTGAATGTCTATTGGATAATTGTGAATTATGCATGACGAGATATGCTAGATGAATATCCATATTTGTTCATATGTATGATGAGATGTATATGACTACGAAAATGAATTGTGGTGAGAAATGTGGATTATATGTACTTGTTACTTGTATATATATATATATATATATATATATATATATATATATATATATATATATATATATATATATATATATATATATATATATATATATATATATATATATATATATATATATATATATATATATATATATATATATATATATATATATATATATATATATATATATATATATATATATATATATATATATATATAATCTTATGCATTGATTATTATGGTAATATTTCTCACCCTTCTGCTATTTTACAATGCTCTATGAGGCATTGCAGATTAGGTTGCTGGAGGTTTCTTTTGTGAAGTATAGCTTCATTCTTTTGAGTCGGACTGCTCTGATAATGTAACACCGGGTAGTTAGGCTTGTATAGCATTCTTTTGTGATACACTTGTGATGTATCAGTTGATGATGTTTTGTAACATGAATGATATTGATGAACCAACTGGATAACATGTACTTATGTGATTAAATGTTTTGAGGTAATTCAAATGTTTTATCTTCCGCTTTAATTCTAAATATCGAGATGTGGGTTTAAAGACTAAGTTCCTCTACTTTGAAAACTATCCCACTGTTGCATATCTTTATAGAGCACGTGTCGAGTGTTTTATTGGTAATAATGTGACATACTTCTTTTATACCGTATTTTAAATTATACTCTGATAAAATTTATATGTGCCTATATATATATATATATTATTGTTTATTTGGGGGTATAGAAGGGGGTGTTACATTAAGTTGTATCAGAGCAGGTCGGTCCGTCCGGCCAAGTTGTTAGTGTGTTATTTTCCGTGTATATTGATATGTGTGTGTGTTACACTATCGATATTGGTGTTCTTACATGGTTCTATTGTTGGAATTCAGTAAGATGGTTGCAGGTAGGAATGACGAAGCAATTGCGGAGGCTTTGACGAGATTGGCTGGGGCAATTGGACAGAATCCTCAGGCCAACGTGAATGTGAGGAATAATGCTGACGATGAATTCCGTGCTTTGGAAGGTTCCAAAGGAATAATCCACCGACATTCAAGGGAACCCATGAGCCTGACAAAGCACAAATCTGGTTGAAAGCTATTGAGAAGATTTTTCGGGTTATGAATTGTTCGGATGCACAGAAGGTGCAATTCGGAACTCATATGCTCGAAGAGGAAGCCGAGGACTGGTGGGGTAATACTCGCCAAAGATTTGAAGACGATGGGATTGTGATTACCTGGGATCTTTTTAGAGAGACATTTCTGGAGAAGTATTTTCCAGAAGATGTGCGCGGAAAGAAAGAGATTGAATTCCTTGAACTGAAGCAAGGTAATTCGACGGTAGCTGAGTATGCGGCAAGATTTGAGGAGTTGATCAAGTTCTATCCTCACTACAACACTGTTAATGCTGAGAGATCTAAGTGTCTCAAATTTGTGAATGGTTTGAGGCCTGAGATCAAGCAAGCTATTGGGTTTCAGGAAATCCGGAAATTTTCTGAGTTGGTAAACAAAAGTAGGATTTATGATGAGGATAGTAGGGCTCAGTCTAGCCATTACAAGAACCTAAGTGATAAGAAAGGAAAGGGCCAATTCCGAGGAAAACCTTACGTGACTCCTGCTGAAAAGGGGAAACAAAAGGTTGGTTTCGGTAAGAAGCCAAGTGGGGGAGTTTCTACTCCGGTGAGGTGTTATAGGTGCGGTGAAGAGGGACACTGTGCTCCGGAATGCAAAAGTGTTGAGAAAATGTGTTTCAAGTGTGGCAAGCCAGGCCATAAGGCTCTTGAGTGCAGAAGCGGTACGGGTGTGACTTGCTACAATTGTGGTGAGCAAGGGCACATTAGTACCAAATGTGATAAGCCGAAGAAGAATCAAGGGAGCGGAAAAGTGTTCGCTCTATCTGGGTCTGCGACTGCTAGTGATGATCGCTTGATCAGAGGTACGTGTTTTATTAATGGTATGCCTTTGATCGCTATAATTGATACTGGAGCTACGCATTCTTTCATTTCTCTGGAGTGTGTTAGAAGGTTGAATCTTGAAATGTCTATTATTGGTGGTGGCATGGTTATTGATACTTCTGCTATGGGTTCGGTAACTACACCGTATGTGTGTTTGAATTGCCCTTTGAGTATTTTCGGTAGAGACTTTGGAGTTGATTTAGTGTGTCTTCACTTAGATCAACTTGATGTCATTCTGGGAATGAATTGGTTAAAATTCAATCGTGTTCATATTAACTATTTTGATAAAACGGTTATTTTTCCTGAACCGGGTGTTGAAGGGAATTTGTTTATGACTGCTAGGCAAGTGAAAGAATCAGTGCGAGAGGGTGCTAAGGTATTTATGTTGATGGCAACTTTGAGTATTGGTGAATGTGAGGCAATTGATGCCTTACCAGTCGTCCGTGATTTTTTGGAAGTTTTTCCTGATGAGATAAGGGATTTACCGCCGGAACGAGAAGTGGAGTTTTCGATTGACCTGATTCCTGGAACCAGTCCGATATTGATGGCTCCATATCGTATGTCCGCATCGGAATTGAAAGAGTTGAAGAGTTAACTTGAAGATTTGCTTGAGAAGAGGTGTTGCGGTGGAAATAGGATCACAAACTATTAATGAGTTTGAATCGCAATTCAATTCACAACCGCTCTTTGATTTATCCGAAGGAAAAGGTCAAAAAGGGAAAACCTATTTTGCATCGTAAACACAATGCGGGGAAAGATCTAGGGTTCGGGGGTTGGTTAAATTTAGGGAAGGTATTAGCACCCTAAACTTCCGTAGTACTCTACGGGAACCTTTTGTTCAAATGTTTACTATTTGCTTTATTTATTTGCTTAAGGTATATGTACAAAGGGATTAAAAGTGAGAAAAGAGACCTAAGGGGTTAATTCTAAGTTTACTCGGCAAGACATCGCATCTTATGCCTACGTATCCTTACGGGAGTGGAATCAGAGTAATCGTAGTTCCCCTCAAAAGGGAGGTTAGAGACTTCTTGACTGTGGCCAAGGTCTCACGGGGAATAAACGCATCTTAAGGACACGCTTACGCGGAGTGTAGAAACTCCAAATCTCTACGTTATGAATTGTTAAGTTGTAATTAGGGTTAAATTAGGTTAGGGATTCCGCGGCGGGAAACCCTAAAATGAGCGCGGCGGCTCTTTGACCTAATGCTAAGGGTAAAATTGTAATCTTGCCTGCGGCGAGGCATTTGTGAAAATTAGGTTTTGTGAGGTTGTAAGGATTTGGAGTTGAGGACTATTGACACGGCGGTCAGATGCTAGACCTAATTCCTTCGGATGTGTGTAGTGTGACTGGAATATTGATAAATGCATGAGGTGATTGAGTTATGCAAACAGGAAATAAGACAGGAGTTAAAGCCATGCAAACAGAAATTTAAAGGCAGAAATTTAAAGCGCGATTATTAGATTCGCGAGGTTACATATGAGAAGCAGTTACAATATGATAATGAACTTTGAGTGAGAAAATAGGATGACATAAATAATAGTAAACGTAATGAGCTGCAAAATGAACAAACGATGTTAGTGGGCAGAGTTAAGCGTCAATCAAACGCGTTACGAGCCAATGAAGAAAGAAAAAAAATGCAAATTGGAGGTTTATTATTATTTATTTAGAAAACCTTAAATAATTTAATGTTAGCTTACAAAAAAAAAGTTTAATTTAAAAATGTTTTACTCTAAAAAAAATTCTATTTTTTTTTACATTTTGAAGAAAAGTTTTTCTTATTTTATTATTTTTTTTTAAAAAAAAGTTTTTTATTTATTTTTTTAAATAATAAAACAAAACAAAAAAAAACAATATAACTAAAAATAATAAAACAAAATGGTTTGGGCCAGGAGTTGGGTGGTCAAGCCCCAACCCGGCCCGTCAGTAACACACAAAGGAGATCAAGGGAGTCCCCAAAGGAAACCCTAGCTTTCAGCGGCCGCTTCCCTCATCTTTTCTGACTCGTCTCTCGCTTTTCTCTGTTCTCCCGGTTGTCCCGCCTCCAATGGCTCTTCACCGTTCGTTTTCCTGAAAAAAAAACAAAACTAATCCATGCGTGATGATGATGCCTTACAGAAATGCTTGATTGGTTGAAGGATTCTGAACCCTTTCGACTTTTCTTTGCGATTCTGTTTCTTGTGATCTTGATGGACGATGATGAGGGTACCGGTCCCTCTGAGTCTCAACCACGCCGTTAGGGTTGCGTTCGTTCTTCTCTTTCTCGTGGCCACCAGTTAGGGTTTGTACGCCATCTTTTTCTCTCCTCGTATCAGGTTGTGTTCTCCTATTTATAACTAACTCCTGGGCCTTGGACTTGCGTTTTTTCTGAGATATGCACTTGATCTGATTTGATTTTGTGTTGGTATTATTTGATTTTGATTTTCCTCAGATACTAATTGGATTACTATTGGATGCTGATTGAACTCTGTTTTACTTTTTAGGGTTTAATCGATCCTTTCTGATCTCCAGCTGAAATGATTATTCTGATTTGGTTCAAAGATTTCTATCTTCAGAACTTTATGATTGAATGTAATCTGAACTGATTTGCTTTGATTGATTCAGGTCAAGTGCAAATGGGGATTCGATTTGATTTGATCATTTGGTTTTTTCCAGATTGAGTTCCAATAGGGGCTTTCTGATACGATTGGGATTTCGTTTCTCCTCTTGGAATCCTGATTGAGCTGATAGGATTTCCTGACTCGATTCAATTTTATTAGTCTGAACTGATTTGCTTTGATCTGTTTTGGGATTAATTATCAAGTCAAAATCTCTCTATTTTTCTGATATGGTTTGCTTTTTGATGCAGCTCAGATCCTTTTCCTCTTCTTCTTTCAGAGAGGGTTGATGCTACGACTTTGGTTGAGTCGGGATTGCCGAGGAAGGTATACGGCAATGATGTTTATCTGAGCCCTCGACGCTTGTATTCTTCGATGATGCTGCGATTGCCTTCTGAGGATCTTCGCGTGGGGTTTATCACTTATTCTCTTTGAGTTGTTTTAACTGCTGATGATGCTTGATTCTTGTGTTTCAGAGCTGACACTATGGGCCATTGTGTCCAACTACGAATGCTTAATGCTGCCTTGATACACTTACGCGATTTGGGCGATGATGATTTGGGTTATGGTATTTGGTTAACCGAGCCATGTGCTTGTGTACTTGTTGGGGCAATGATGCTCTCGACTGAGCCCTTCATGCTTTGGATATTTGAGGGCATGAATTATCCTGGTGAACTGATATGCTTCTTATGGTATGGATTTATTCTCTTTCTGATGCCATTTGACTCTATCTTCTTTGACTCATTCTGTTGTGCTCTTTGCTTGTTTGAACTTGGTTCAGAGTTATGGTTTCTGCTATGGTTTATTCTTATGACTTACATCATGTTTTTTGTGACCTGCAATTCGAACTGATTTGATTTCATTGTTCATGTGGTGGCTGAGCTTCGCCTGTTGGATTGGATTTGTCATAACTGATACAGCTTGGCTTTGTTAAACATCCCTTCTTTTTTTATGAACTGCTTATGCTTTGGTTTTCTTGTTGGACCGAGCTTGTGACTTGTTTGTGCAATGTGCTTTGCACATCTGGGATCCCAACTGAACTAACACATCACCGTGATTATGGGAACTTATCTGCTTATTCTTACAACCTCACTTGCAGGTGTGATTTGATGACTCCATAGTCTTTCTGATATTCTGATTGTCGACTTTGGCCCCTCACGATTTTATTCGAAACAACTTTCACTGTCTCGTTCTGTAATCCAGTTTTCTTTGTGCAGTTAGCTCATTTGTTTTATGAATGCGAGCTGAATTCGGTTCTTGCTGTTTCTTGAACTGAACTTTTTTTAAACTCTGTTATGAAATTGGGGTTGCTGATGTTGTTTTGTGTATTTCAGGGTTGGATAACTTGTGCTGTTTGTTGTGCGAGAAGAGGCTATGATGTTGTCCTCAACTGAGCCTCTGTGTTGGATAATTTTTCTTGCTAACTTCGTGCACTTCCAGCCTCCAATTGGCCTTACAGATTTGCTTGATAGTTGCTACAATATTCACTTGATGGATGGCATTTACATACTGGTTTCGAAGCAATCCTTCGGCAAAATCCATTTCGACCCGAAACTTCTTTTTACTCTTCATCTCTCGACAGTCCCTTATGATAAGAACAATGACTACCTGATCTGACGCCGATGGCTCAGATTGGTAACGGGAGTAGGATGCGGCTTTAGTCGTGCCCTCCCGGCACTCGATGATGACACTGTTCTGAGAGTGTCAAAACCTCTAACATTTTCTATATTGCTTGTTTTGCTTTGATGTGCAGGTTAGTCGAGATTTGCGGCGAAGCTTAAAGACAGCATGAAGACACTTAGATGTTCTTAGGATTTAGGATAGATACTTGAATGTAATTCCTTAGAACTTTAATGTAATCCCTTGTAACTTGTAACAAAAAAAAAATATTATGAATAAATAACATTTTTTATCCAAATCATTTCTTCTTTGTGATTCACTTTGCAAACTTGTAATAATGATAATAAAATATTATGAATAAAATTCACATATTCTATTAAAATCATTTCCCAATTGCTTCTCCATGCTTTAATTTGCAAACACCTCAACATCCGATTAAATCTCACTAGTCAAATATCCTGGAATTAATTCGATCCAACCATTGCATGCATAAGTTCCATTAATCAGTCGAAGTTTTCAACGTTTTCCTTCTGGAAGAAAGAAGAATGATTTCTTGTTAAACCCTGCTCCACAGATCAGACTTTGATATCAAACCCACGTAAATAAACGCCTCAAAAAACATCATTACGCCCAACATTACGAACTATGCTTCAAAAATGACCAAAACGCCCCTGGGGTATTTCCTGCAAAACAAAACACCTTCAGGTCTTGTTAGTGGTTAGCAAATGCGCAGATGATATGATATGCGAAATGACCGACTAAATATGAGGGTAAAATTTGGGGTATTACAAGAGGTTTATTCATTCGAGTGTATCGCCATGGGGTGCACCGGTGTTGTTGGTTAAGAAGAAAGAAGGTTCTATGAGACTCTGTGTGGATTACAGACAATTGAACAAGGTGACTATCAAGAACAAGTATCCACTTCCGAGGATTGATGATCTGATGGATCAGTTGGTTAGTGCAAGTATGTTCAGTAAAATAGATTTGAGGTCTGGGTATCATCAGATTCGTGTGAAAGCTGAGGATATTCAGAAGTCTGCTTTTAGAACGAGGTATGGACACTATGAGTATTCTGTAATTCCGTTTGGTGTGACTAATGCACCAGGTGTATTTATGGAGTACATGAATAGGATTTTCCATCCTTATTGATGACATTTTGGTCTACTCGAAGAATGAAGAGGATCATGCCGAACATTTGAAGATTGTGTTATCTGTGTTGAAAGAGAAGCAGTTGTATGCGAAACTTTCTAAGTGTGAATTTTGGTTGAAAGAAGTGAGTTTCCTTGGTCATGTGATTTCAAGTGAAGGTATTGCTGATCCATCGAAGGTTGAAGCGGTATCGCAATCGGAGACTCCGAAATCAGTTTTTGAGATTAGAAGTTTTCTTAGTTTAGCGGGTTATTATCGTAAGTTTATTGAAGGATTTGCTAAGTTATCGTTACCGTTGACGCAATTGACTAGGAAGGGTCAAGCTTTTATTTGGGATGCCAAGTGTGAAGAGAGTTTTCAGGAACTTAAGAGAAGATTGACGACAGCCCCTGTTCTGATTTTGCCAAATCCGGAAGAGCCATTTGTTGTATATTGTGATGCTTCTTTGATGGGCTTGGGAGGTGTGTTGATGCAGAATAATCAAGTTATAGCCTATGCTTCGAGGCAACACAAAGTGCATGAGAAGAATTATCCAACGCATGATTTAGAGTTGGCCGCCGTTGTGTTTATGCTTAAACTTTGGAGGCATTATTTGTTTGGTGCGAGGTTTGAAGTGTTTAGTGATCACAAGAGTTTGAAGTATCTCTTTGATCAAAAGGAATTGAATGCTAGGAAAAGAAGGTGGTTAGAGCTTTTGAAGGATTATGATTTTGGGTTGAATTACCACCCGGGTAAAGCGAATGTGGTAGCGGATGCGTTGAGTCGGAAATCGTTGCACATGTGGATGATGATGGTGAAAGAGTTGGAATTGATTGAGCAATTTCGTGATTTGAGTTTGGTGTGTGAGGAGACTTCGTATGGGGTTAAGCTTGGAATGTTGAAGCTTACGAGTGGTATTCTGGACGAAATTCGAGAAGGACAAAAATCCGATTTGAGTCTAGTTGACCGATTGACTTTGATCAACCAAGGCCAAGGTGGTGATTTTCGGATTGATGAGAATGGTATTATGAGGTGTCGGGATAGAGTTTGTGTCCCGGACCTTGATGAACAGAAAAAGAGTATTCTTGAGGAAGGACATCATATCGGATTGAGTATTCATCCGGGTGCTACTAAGATCTATCAAGATTTGAGGAAAATATTTTGGTGGCCTCGTATGAAGAAGGATATTGCCGAATTTGTGTATTCTTGTTTGACTTGCCAGAAGTATGTGAATGCATATTATTGTATGCTAATGTATGTAATGCATGGGAACATATCGTGGATATGTATGCATTGTTTTGATGAATGTGATGATGGTATTGAATGTGAATGCCTTGAATTGTTATGAATATGTTGTGTGTGCAATCATATTGTAATTCTTGAAGGGATGAATTATTTGAATGCATGAGATTAAGATGCGGGAACGGTCTTATGTGCATTTTTGTTGGTTGATTGCATATGCATCATTTAGTCAAGAGGCAATGTTTGCTAGTTTCGTGGAGACTAGTGGCTTGTCCCAAACCTAGAAGGGTGGGTTTGAAGCCTAGGGGACTGGCTTTGTTGTTATCGGTCTAGAAGGGTGGACCCGGTTTAAGTGTAAAAACCGAAAAATGATAACAAGTGTTGGTACCACATTACATTGAGTTGCATTGAGTTGTTTTGGAGTCACATAGCATAAATGTCATTGATATATGAAATATGCTTGTGAGTGAATGTATATTGGATAATTGTGAATTGTGCATGATGAGATATGCTAGATGAATATCCATATTTGTTCATATGTATGATGAGATGTATATGACTACGAAAATGAATTGTGGTGAGAAATGTGGATTATATGTACTTGTTACTTGTATATATATATATATATATATATATATATATATATATATATATATATATATATATATATATATATATATATATATATATATATATATATATATATATATATAATCTTATGCATTGATTATTATGGTAATATTTCTCACCCTTCTGTTGTTTTATAATGCTCTATGAGGCATTGCAGATTAGGTTGCTGGAGGTTTCTTTTATGAAGTATAGCTTTATTCTTTTGAGTCGGACTGTTCTGATAATGTAACACCGGGTAGTTAGGCTTGTATAGCATTCTTTTGTGATACACTTGTGATGTATCAGTTGATGATATTTTGTAACATGAATGATATTGATGAACCAACTGGGTAACATGTACTTATGTGATTAAATGTTTTGAGGTAATTCAAATGTTTTATCTTCCGCTTTAATTCTAAATATCGAGATGTGGGTTTAAGGACTAAGTTCCTCTACTTTGAAAACTATCCCACTGTTGCATATCTTTATAGAGCATGTGTCGAGTGTTTTATTGGTAATAATGTGACATAGTTCTTTTATACCGTATTTATATGTGCCTATATATATATATATATATATATATATATATATATATATATATATATATATATATATATATATATATATATATATATATATATATATATATATATATATATATATATATATATATATATATATATATATATATATATATATATATATATATATATATATATATATATATATATATATATATATATATATATATATATATATATATATATATATATATATATATATATATATATATATATATATATATATATATATATATATATATATATATATATATATATATATATATATATATATATGTATATATTATTGTTTATTTGGGGGTATAGAAGGGGGTATTACAGGTTTTGGTTCTGCTGGTTTTGTGGTTTGTGGTTCTGATGAAGGAATGTCAGATGATTGTTATGGTGCAGATTTTGTTTGAATGGATTCTGGGAGTGTAGGAGATATTGGTTTAGTGGGAACATAATCAGATGGAATTTGTGATTCATAAACTTTTGGTGGTTCAGAGGATTGAGATGGAAAAGAAGTGGTTTGAGTTTGAGAAGGAGGGGGTTCAGGAATAAAGCTAACTGTTAATAAATCTACTGCAATTTCAGAAATAGTAGGTAAGGATTTTTTAGTACCTCTTATCTTAATGCGTTTGATAGGTGCAGAAGGAGCTTCTCCAGAAGCTTTTCTCTTCATCTGCTTCTGTGGTTTTTCAGCAATTTTCTGTTTCTTCATATCAGCAGCTTCTTCCACCTCTAACTGTCTTCTTTTCCTCATATTCTCCTCATAAACATCTGGAATTGGTTCTCTTGCACGTAGCAGAATGTCAGCAGGTACAGGTGTTCCATCTGCCTTGCACATCTGAATGTACGTAAGAATTGCGTCTCTAGGTTCCTCAGCACCAAAAATAGGAAAGTATTTTATTGGAATCCTTCTTTTACTGACTTCAGCAATATTCAGCTTTTTAGGAGCAGTTGTGAGCTCATCCACAACTCTCATCCTTTGGATACTCTTCTCATTCAAGGGTTTTCCAATAATTGAAGCAAGTTCTTCTTTCACTCCAACTTCATGCAGAGAAGCTACCACACCATTCTCCGTCAGAATGTCTGAGATTAATCTTCCAAAAGGGATCCAAGTTCTGATCTTCTGACCCTTAGTCTTGACAGATTCTCTGGATGCATTAATGTGGTTCCACAGATGCATGAAGAGAATGTGTGGCAGATCCACTTTAGTACTCTGACTTAAGCAGTACATGAAGTAAATCTGTTCATTGTTAACGTAGTCTGGAGAGTTTGTGAATTTTCTGTGGTTTATACAGCCCAGAAAAATCTTGGCTCAGATCTTGTAATCAGGATTCAGATCCTTGAATTTGTTGGAAGCTTGTCCAGATGAAATTACTTCAGCATAAACTTCTTCCATTTCAACATGCCTAGCTGGCAGATGAGAAACTCCATCAGTTTCTTCATACCCAATGAGTTTTCTGATCAAATCTTCAGTTATTATAATCTCTTTTCCTAGAACTGAAGAGATTATGAACTTGGGGTAGACATATGCGTGAATCCAGAATTCTTTCACTAAGTGTGGAGAAACTGGTCCAAACAATCTATCAAAGTACTTCACCTAGCCTTGAGCATCAATGATAGGACGCAAATCAAAACCATTATCAGCCAAGGAGTTAAATTCCACCATTTATTCACATAAAACTTCAAGCTTATCAACTGGTGTTAAAAGAGTTCTCTCAGGTTACTTAAAAGGGACAGCACCCATGTTTGATGAAGAAACAACAACCATTGAAGATTGGAACTGAGCTAAGGTTGAAGATGAAGTAGCCATTGTTGAAGATGATGAAGGTTTAGGGTTTAGATGAAGGCTAAAGAGCAAGCAGAAATGCATAAACGTGTTTGTGAGAGTGAAAAGTGTGAAATGTTGAGATTTGTGGAATTTATAGAGAAAATTAGGGCACACAAACGGCCACACATTCAGCACGTTCTCATTTAACATTTAATAGCAATTAATGAAAAGAATATAATCATTTCAAAACATTAATGATTCTGACAATTGGGGGGGGGGAACCAAGAAACCAACTATTCAAACAATACCTCAAATGTCTCTTCAGTATGGTGCACTCCATCTTTTCATATTCTGAGTTACATGTGTTTGCTTGCATGTGCTTCTGAAAACTCTTTGAGAAATGAAACGTTAACCAACGTTTAGATCCTCTGAGACTTGTTAGTTCAGATACACACCGAAATAATAATTCAAGAAATTAAATAATTGACAGATGAAATACTTCAGAGCTTAAACATTTTGCATCTGATAAATATTATTCTGGACAAAATTCCATACCAATATTTTTCAGAATAAACTTAAACATATCTTCAGCAAGGGGTTTTATGAAAATATCAGCCCATTGATGATCTGTATCAACAAAGTCTAATTTTATAATACCCTTCTGAACATAGTCTTTGATGAAGTGATGTTTAATTTCTATATGCTTAGCCTTAGAGTGTAAAATTGGGTTTTTAGACAAGCATATAACAGAAGTATTATCACAGAATATAGAAATATTACTCTCAAAGATTTGATAGTCTTCTAGCTGACTTTTCATCCAGAGCATCTGAGTGCTACATCCTACAGCCGCAATATATTCTGCTTCTGTAGTTGATAGAGCAATTGTAGGTTGTTTCTTGTTGTACCAGGAGATTAAATTTCTTCTCAGAAATTGACAACTTCCAGAAGTACTTTTTCTTTCTACTCTGTCTCCAGCGTAATCAGCATCACATAATCCAACTAGTTTAAATTCATCAGATTTTCTGTAACACAAACCCACATTAGAAGTACCTTTCAGATACCTTAGAATCCTCTTAACAGCTATTAAGTGTGATTCTCTAGGATATGATTGGAATCTTGCACACAAGCATACACTGAATAAAATATCAGGTCTAGAAGCAGTTAAGTAGAGAAAAGATCTAATCATACCTCTGTAGAGTTTCTGATATACTTTCTTACTTACCTCTTCCTTACCAAGAGTGCTTGTTGGATGCATTGGTGTCTTTTCTAACTTACTATCAGTCATGTTGAACTTCTTCAGAAGCTCTTTTACATATTTGGTCTGATGAATGTAAGTGCAATCTCGAGTCTGGTTGACTTGAATTCCCAGAAAGAATCTCAATTCTCCCATCATGCTCATCTCAAATTCAGCCTGCATACATTGAGAAAACTCCTTTCCCAGCGTAACATTTGTAGATCCAAATATTATATCATCTACATATATTTGACAAATTAACAGATCTTTCTTAAATGTTTTACAGAAGAGAGTTGTGTCCACATTGCCTCTGATAAAAATTTTCTCTAGAAGAAAATTGCTTAATCTTTCATACCAAGCTCTGGTAGCTTGTTTTAAACCATAAAGAGATTTCTTAAGTTTAAAAACATGTTCTGGAAATTTATCACTTTCAAAACCAGGAGGTTGGTGAACATACACTTCCTCTTCTATAATCCCATTTAAGAAGGCACTCTTAACATCCATCTGATATAGAGTGATGTTATTTTGTGCAGCAAAAGAAATGAGTAAACGAATAGACTCTAACCTGGCCACAGGAGCATAAGTCTCTGTGTAGTCAATTCCTTCTTGCTGGCTATAACCTTGAGCAACAAGCCTTGCTTTGTTTCTTTCAACTTCTCCTTTTTCATTCAACTTGTTTCTAAAGACCCATTTAGTTTCAATTATGTTAAATCCTTTTGGTCTTGGAACCAAATCCCAAACGTCATTTCTTATGAACTGATTGAGCTCTTCTTGCATGGCAATTATTCAGTCATTGTCTTGCAGAGCTTCATCCACAGAAGTTGGTTCAATAACTGACACCAACCCAAATAATGACGCTTCAGATGATCTGAGGTAGGATCTTGTTCTTATAGGGTCATCCTTCTTTCCAATGATCACATCCTCTGGGTGAGAGGCCTTGATTCTGGAAGATGATCCTCTAACATTAAGTTCTTCAGAAATATTCAAGTTGTTCATTTAAGTAGCCAAAGGAGTTGCATCTAGTGTTGCTTCTGTCTCTTTCACTTGAACCTTTTCTACCTCTGAGCCTTCATAGTCTGTGAGAATTACTTCTCTATCTGCAGAACTTTCAAACTGCTTTGGCTTTTGAATGCCAAGCTTATCATCAAATCTAACATGTATAGATTCCTCCACAATCTGTGTTTCAGTATTGTATACTCTGTAGCCTTTAGAGCATTCAGAATACCCAAGCATGAAACACTTCTGTGCTTTAGAATCAAACTTGTTTAGATTTTCTTTAGTGTTCAACATATAACAAATACATCCAAAAGGATGAAAATAAGAAATGTTGGGCTTTCTGTTCCTCCATAATTCATAGGGAGTCTTTTCTAGAAGAGGTCTTACAGACACTCTGTTCTGAATATAACAAGTTGTGTTTATTGCTTCTACCCAAAAATGCTTTGCCAGATTAGTCTCGTTGATCATGGTTCTGGCCATTTCTTGCAAAGTTCTATTTTTCCTCTCTACAACTCCATTCTATTGTGGAGTTCTAGGGCAGGAGAAATCATGAGCAATGCCATTTTCATTAAAATATTTCTCAAAATAATTGTTTTCAAATTCGCCACCATGATCACTTCTGACTTTAACAATTTTAAAATCTTTTTCATTCTGGACTTGTTTGCAGAAGTCAAAGAACATAGAATGTGACTCATCCTTGTGTTTTAGGAATTTCACCCATGTCCATCTGCTATAGTCATCAACAATGACTAATCCATACTTCTTGCCTCTGATGGATGCAGTTTTCACTGGTCCAAATAGATCAATGTGAAGTAACTCTAATGGTCTTGAAGTTGAAACAACATTCTTAGTTTTAAAAGAATATTTTGAAAAATTTCCTTTTTGACATGCTTCACAAAGAGCATCTGAGTTGAACTTCAACTTAGGAAGTCCTCTGACCAAATTGAGTTTATTAATCTGAGATATACGTCTCATATTAATATACCCCAATCTTTTGTGCCAGACCCATTGCTCATCATTAACAGACATAAGGCATTTTATGTTCTGAACCTTAAGTTCTGAAAGATTGATTTTATAAATGTTGTTCTTCCTCTTTCCATTAAATAGGATTGAGCCATCCTTCTGACTAACAGCTTTGCAACATTTTTTATTAAAGAATATGTCATAACCATTGTCACTTAATTGACTTATGGACAATAGATTATGCTTCAATCCTTCTACAAGTAAAACATTAGATATAGAGGGAAGGTTACCATTGCCAATAGTATCAGAGCCAATAATCTTGCCCTTCTGATTCCCTCCAAACTTCACGTCTCCTCCAGATTTAAGCTCCAGGCTTTGGAACATAAATCTTTCTCCCGTCATGTGATGTGAGAAGCCAGAGTCCAGGTACCATGACTGGCGTCTTGACTTTGCTGCTAAATACATCTGCAACAGGTATTATCTTATCCTTAGGTACCCAGATCTTTTTGGGTCCTTTTGGGTTAGTTGCCTTAAAAGTTTGTCTGAACTTCTGTCTTTTTACAACAGGTTTGTTTTGACTAACTTTTGGTTTAAACCCAGGAACACTCTGATCAGAACGTGTGTGTTTAATATCATTCAGATGACCAAACTTAAAATGAGAATATAAGGGAGTCTTCTTAATGATAAGTTTATCAACGAGCATTAGATTTAAATCCTTTCCAGAGGAAGATTCATATCCAATTCCTTTCCTGTTGCTTCTGCTAACTCCATAGATCATTGAAGCCATCTTGCTTCTATCTATGCTTTTATCCAGAAACTTCTGAAAACTATAGCCATATTCTTCTAAAATATTTTTGCATTTTGACTTAGTTTCAGATTCAGAGTCTTGTTGAGCTTTTTCAAAATTGTTTTTCATTTTCAAATTGTTTTCTTTGAGCTCAGCAACTTCTGACTTTAACATACTATTCTCAGATTCAAGATTGCATTTAAGCTTCTTGCATTTGAGCTTAATCTGGTTGTAGTTGTTCAGGACTTGTGATAAAACCTTAATAAGTTCTTCCATAGAGAGATCAGAAAGTACCTCTTCTGAGTCAGATTCAGAGTCAGATTCAGATCCAGATGTTCCTTCATCCTGATCTTCCACGCCTGCCATCAGTGCCATGTTGGTGCATTCTTCTTCTGATTATGATGAAGATTCAGATTCATCTGAATCATCCCAGGTTGTCATTAGAACCTTCTTCTTTTTGTCAAACTTCCTCTTTGTCTTTTCCTTTGGAAGTTTTGGACATTCATTCTTGTAATGACCAGGTTCTTTGCATTCATAGCAAACAACCTCCTTCTTTCCAGATCTTTTGTGTCCAAAGGACTCTTTGCATTGATCTGGCTTCTTAAAGTTCTTGAACTTCCTCTGTTTGTGCTTCCAGAGTTTGTTGATCCTTCTAGACAACAAGGACAGTTCATCTTCTTCAGAAGAAGAAGACTATTCAGTACTTTCTTCTAACACCTGCAATGCTTTAACAGGTTTGTTAGATTTTAAAGCAATTGACTTGCCTTTCTTTTGAGGCTCGTCTTCTTCAAGTTCAATTTCATGGCTCCTCAGAGAGTTGATTAGTTCCTCCAATGTGATCTTGTTCAGATCCTTAGTTAGCTTCAGAGCAGTGACCATTGGTCTCCATCTGATGGGCAAGCTTCTGATGATCTTCTTCACATGATCAGCAGTTGAATAGCCTTTGTCCAGCACTTTTAATCCAGCTGTGAGGATCTGGAATCTAGAGAACATAATTTCTATAGATTCAGATTCTTCCATTCTAAAGGCTTCATACTTCTGGATCAGTGCCAGAGCCTTGGTCTCTTTAACTTGTGAGTTCCCTTCATGTGTCATCTTCAAAGACTCAAACAAATCAAATGCAGTTTCTCTGTTGGTAATCTTCTCATACTCAGTATGAGATATATCATTTAATAAGATTGTTCTAGCTTTGTGATGATTTCTGAACTCCTTCTTCTGGGCTTTAGTCATAGATTTTCTATCAATTTTCTTGCCATCCCCATCAGTGGGGTGAACATAACCATCAATGACTAAGTCCCATAGATCAGCATCATAACCAAGGAAGAAACTCTCTATTATGTCCTTCCAATAGTCAAACTTCTCCCCCATTAAACATAGGGGGTTTTGTGTTGATTCTATCCCTTTCTTCATATCTGTTGTTGTTGTTGGATGTTGAAGCTTCAGCCATAATATCAACCAAGAAAATATATCAAGAGTTTTCTCAACTGGATCTTTTCTGTTCACGGTGAAGTGATAGCACACACAGAACTGGAGCTCTGATGCCAACTAAAGGTGAGAAAATACTTAGAAGGGGGGTTGAATAAGGATTTGAAAATATTATGGCAATAAAAACACAACGATTTTTATCCTGGTTCGTTGAACTCAACTAATCCAGTCCACCCTATCAAGAGCGATTTACCTTTCTCCATAAGGACTTAATCCACTATAATCAAACCGATTACAATAACAACCACTAAGAACAACTGTTCTTAGTCTTCTCAAGAACTACTGACCACAACTTGGTCTTCTCAAGGAACGTTTTACAATCAAATGTAAACTAAACAAGTGTTTTAAATGCTTCTAAGAAAGTTATATCACAACTGTGATTTACACTTAAATTTAAGAACATATGAAATAAATTCAGCAAAGAGTAGTAATTTGTATGAAAGCTTTTCAATGAATTTTTGTCAAAGTACGTCAAATGAAGAAAGTTGTTGAAGGCTTGATTTTATAGTCTTAGAAGTCCAAGACGTTGCAAGCTTGAAGACCGTGTACTGCAAAGTGGCTTTAACCTTTTGTCTTCACATCACTTGACCTTTCCTAGAAGTAGAATGTTCAGAGGAATCCTTTTTGCCTGAGTTCTTGTGTCTAGCATAAAAGAGGAAAGTGTCGTTTGGCATAACCAACAGATATAACTTTGAATTCTTCTTCAACAAGTTTCTATTTCACAACAATCTACATCAGAGCCTTGACTGATCAGAATCTTTGATGTTCTTCAGAGTTTTGTTGTATCAGAGTGTTGTAGCATGTGTGCTTTAGCGTGAAATCAATCAGAGCAGAGTTTAGAGATCAGATCCTCAGTACTTACAATGAACAATACTATTAGAGTCTTCTGAAAAACAGTGCTTGAAACTCTTCATACAAAGTCTTCAGTCTATGCTTCATGTGCTTCTGTAGCTTCTGCTTCAGATGCTTCTGTAGACAACGCTCAGAGTCTTATATAGAGATGCTTCTGACGCTTCAGAGTCTTGCGTAGTTCAATGTTCAAATCCATTTTTGCTTTCAGAAGAATATTTCATTTAATATCTGCAACAAAAATACTTGAACAAATTTAGAGTATATAATTTCTTAATACAAAATTTCGTAACTGTTATCATCAAAACATAGAGATATAGCTAAGAACCAATCTGTGTTCTAACAGGTTCATACCTTAGTGAATCTCCCACTGTCGTGGCGAGATTACTTTAAATAAATTCTCGCTGTCACGACGAAGTTTAGTTTAACAAATTTGATTAAAAACTATGGCCAGAAACAAGTCTGAAAAAGAGGAAATACGCCGGTTATCTCGTCCTACTAGTTCATTACATACCGATCGATGCGGTTTAGCTAGACATGAATCTTAAAGCAAGTATAATTGAATTAAAATAACAGAACTTGTAAACATACATATTAAAGCAAATGGAATTAATTAATAATAATGGAACCTATAAACAATTCTGGTTCGACACTTAGATAATCCTCCACAATGTCGGTAGGATTACTCTGGTGACGATTAATGTATAAAAATTTAAAGAACGAAAAGTACAATTTAATTCTTGAAAGAAAACAAAGGAAAGGAAACAAAGCCGAAACAAGAAAAAAGCTCTCTGTAGTAAATTCGGCAGCACTTCGTGGTCTTTAATGCGGCTTCTTCTTTTAGTCCTCAAGCTCTCCTTTTATAGTGAATGATTTCTATGTGAACTGCTTCTGGAAGTGCAATTGAGGGTCAGAAAATTCAGGGGGTCGTGCTTCTATTTTTGGGCTTCTGCTGCACGTTCTAAAAAGTGGATGTTGAGCTGAATTTACACGTGTGACGGTCGTAAGGGGTGCATGACGCTCGTGGAGCTCATGACGTTTGTAACACCCCCTTTCTATACCCCTAAATAATACAAATAATCATTTAGGCATAAATTCAAAATTCCATCAGAGTACATTTATATCACGGCATAAAAGGGGCATATCACATTATACCAAAAATTCAACATATACAACACCTACTCAACAGATATGCAACAACGGGGCAACACCCATAAGGAAAATATTTAGAACATAGGCGGAAACATCTAAATATTCCATAACCTCCAAAACATGTAATCACATACATATACATCTTTCAAGTTGATTTACAATATCATCAATATATACAATATTCAACCAGCATGTTTACATAAACATTCATCAGCAGATACATACGCAGATGTATCACAAAAGAATCAAAATAATCCCTAGCTACCCGGTGCTACATATCAGAGCCGACCGACCAAAAAGGAATGAAGCCGCGCTTCACAAAAATATCTCCAGCCAACTAATCTGCAATGCCTCATAGAGCGTTATAAAACAGCAGAAGGGTGAGAAAGAATATCATAATACATAATGCATATAAACATAATATATATATATATACACACACACACATAACGTCCAATAACGTCTTTCGCGTTCTCACCGCAACTCATCTCACTACACCGTATATTGCAATGTATCCACACATGTATCTATATAAATAGAACACCAAGCATACACAATATGCTTCATCAATGTTTATATCAATTCATAAACATACACACATATACATATATATATTCACACATACATGTATCTTCAAGCCTTCCATTCATGCCAATTATCAACAAT
Organism: Lathyrus sativus; assembly: GCA_963859935.3. Classification (NCBI taxonomy): domain Eukaryota; kingdom Viridiplantae; phylum Streptophyta; class Magnoliopsida; order Fabales; family Fabaceae; genus Lathyrus; species Lathyrus sativus. The sequence goes on along the minus strand of OZ012738.1, from coordinate 553,500,362 downwards.
TTACATAAACATCTACATTCATGTTTATTCACCATACATCATGCACAGATGTCAACATGCAACTCATAGAGACCGACACATGACTCTATGCAGATGCAAATGCGGTACCGACTCATTTCAGCAGGTTCAATTGAAGAACCAAAAATAACCATCGCTCACACCCCACATGGGCACACGAGGTTCTGCAAATTCTACGCGGAATCAAATATAACCATCGCAACATACGAGGTTCTGAAAATCCACCGAGGGATCAATAATTAACCATCGCTCACACCCCACAAGGGTACACGAGGTTCTGCAGATTCACCGAGGAATCAATATATAACCATCGCTCACACCCCACAAGGGCACACGAAGTTCTGCAGATTCACCGAGGAATCAATCGACACAAGAATGCATACCATGATGCTTCACATGCAACATGACTCATGACACTCTTGAAATGCATACATGTTTACAAACATACTCATGCATTCATCACATTCGTCGCATATATTCATTATGCATTCAAAATATATGTATCACAAAGCATATATATATTCATCATCCATTCAAACCAATTTCATACATAGTTCACATTCACGATCAATCTCGTCATGCATTTCTATTCAATTCAAGTAAATGCACCAAATTGCCAAACGACCACATTTCACACTTTACAAATCACAAACTAGGATTCACGCCATACGGCTACCCATAACACACATAACAACATATAATTAGTCATCTCAGATAAGGAGTGATCGCAATCAAACCACACAACCAACCCACGGATAGGAAACACAAGAAAAGAAAACATGCTGTCAAGTTCGCTAACCTTTGCCTGGCGAAGCCCTCCAGCAAAGGCTCGCTGCCATTCGCCTGGCGAACTCGCTGGCGAAGCCAAATAGAAGCTACTACCATAGGTTCGCTGCCACGTTCGCTGGGATTCGCCTGGCGAACCCTTTCGCTACCACCTTCGCCTGGCGAACATGCCAGCGAAGGCTGATCTTGGCCACTGCCATAGGTTCGCTGCCCACTCACTGGGCTTCACCTGGCGAAGCTTCGCTACCACTCGCCCGGCGAATGCTGGCGAACCTGCGAAACCAGAAAATCCCAACTGTTCCAAAATCATCATAACCTCAAAAATCGACCGATTAAATCTAAATCAGTCCCAGTAGCATAGCCCACTCATCACCTGACTAAACTACACCATTATTCCAGATTCTAACCGATAAAATTCAGTTTCTACCGATTAAACCAACTTCCGACCTAGAAATGGAAACATAGAAAACAATCCAACAAACCCAATCTAGCACATACATGATCATATACATTATTAAGATGATAAAACTTCTCACCCTTACCTGATTAATTACAAGCTAAGGTTGATTCTGGATGATTCTAGGTTTTCCTCTTCTTTTCTCTTCTCTTTCTCTTCTCCTCTTTTCTTTCCCTTCTATCTTACTATCTTTCTCTTTTCTCTCATATACTCATATATTCTATTTTCTTTCCTCCCAAATTCTTTCCACACACTTATCAATTAATCCTTACAAAATATTCCAACTTAATATTATCACTAATGCCCAAAATACCCTCCAACCTATTTTTATCCGAAACTCTCAAAGTCGGCAAAAATAGCTCAACATGTAAACATAACATATTATCACACAAATTCCACATAAATAAAATAATCACTTAAGTAAATCAAATGAGGACTCAATAAAAATGGCAATTCAGAATCGGGGCGTTACAACGTTCGTGACGGTCATTATAGTCGTCATGCACGTGACAGTCGTAAGGGACCTGTGACGACCGTCATATCAGCAAAATTCATTTCTGTTACTTTTTTCGTCCTTTTTCTTCTGTTATGTGTCTTTTAGTACTTGTTTTCCTTGTCTTGCCTCATTTGAGTGTTAACTTTGTAAACCTGCAAAATACTTAATAAACAATGCGGTGAAGGTTCGAAATCGGGGTGAAATCGACCATTAGTAGCATGAAATTATGGCATTTAATATATACGTTTTTGCGTTATCAGATCCTAAGAGTGACGAAGGAATATTCTTGGGATACTCTACTAACAACAGAGCCTATAGAGTATTTAACTCCAGAACTAAAACCATGATGGAGTCCATCAATGTTATTATTAATGATGTGCATAAGGAGACTGATGTCCCAAAAGATGTTAGAACATCCCTTGATATCTCAACTGAGTCTGCAAACAAAGACAATGATCCCAATCCTGCCAATACTGAACCTGGACAAGTTAACAAAGGACCCTCTATCAAAATTCAGAAAGACTATCTTATGGATCTCATCATAGGTAATCTAAATAAAGGGGTTACTACTAGATCTAGAGAAGTCATTTCAAGTTCTTGTTGTGTGTCTAAGATTGAGCCAAAAAACATCAAGGAAGCATTAACTGATGAATTTTGGATAAATGCCATGCAAGAAGAGCTGGGGAAATTTAAGAGAAATGAAGTATGGGATCTTGTGCCAAGGCCTGGAGGAACAAATGTGATTGGAACTAAATGGGTTTACAAGAAGAAGTCTGATGAAAAGAGAGTGGTCACCAGGAACAAAGCCAGACTGGTTGCATAGGGATACACTCAGATTGAAGGGGTTGACTTTGATGAAATTTTTGCTCCTGTAGCTTGCCTTGAATCTATCAGATTGCTTTTGAAGTTACTTGCATTCTGAAAATCAAGCTGCTTCAGATGGATGTTAAAAGTGTCTTTTTAAATGGTTACCTAAATGAGGAAGTCTATGTGGAACAACCTAAGGGATTCATTGATCCAACTTTTCCTAATCATGTTTTTAAGTTGAAGAAAGCTCTGTATGGGCTGAAGCAGGCTCCTAGAGCATGGTATGAAAGACTAACAAAGTTTCTAGTTGATAATTGATACAGAAAAGGTGGCATAAATAAGACATTATTTATCAAGCAAGAAGGAGGAAAACTCATGATTGTTCAAATATATGTTGATGATATTGTGTTTGGTGGGATGTATGATGAGATGGTTCAACATTTTGTCCAGTAAATGCAGTCTGAATTTGAAATGAGCCTTGTTGGGGAATTAACTTATTTTATTGGGTTACAAGTCAAATAAATGGAAGAGTCTATATTCCTATCTCAGAGTAAGTATGCCAGGAGTATAGTTAAGAAGTTTGGAATGAAAAATGCCAGCCACAAGAGAACACCTATACCTACCCATCTTAAGTTGTCTAAAGATGAAAAGGGTGTTAATATGGATCAAAGTCTTTATAGAAGCATGATAGGAAGCTTGTTATATCTTACAGCAAACAGGCCTGACATTGCCTTTGTTGTAGGTGTTTGTGCTAGATATCAAGCTGAACCCAAAGTGAGTCATATCAATTAAGTCAAGAGGATTTTGAATTATATTAATGGGACAAGTGAATATGGGATGTTGTACAATCCTGGATTTGGTTGTGTGTTGTCTGGCTATTGTGGTGCTGATTGGGCTAGAAGTGCTGATGATAGGAAGAGCACATCAGGAGGCTTCTTATTTTTGGGGAACAATCTCATATCTTGGTTCAGCAAGAAGCAAAATTGTGTCTCTCTACCTACTGCAGAAGCTGAATATATAGCTGATAGGAGTAGCTGTTCTCAACTTGTGTGGATGAAGCAAATGCTTGCTGAGTATAATGTCACACAAGATGTCATGACATTATATTGTGACAACTTAAGTGCTATAAACATATCCAAAAACCCTATTCAACACAGCAGAACCAAACATATTGATATCCGTCATCATTTTATAAGGGAGCTTGTTGAAGATAAAATCATTACCTTAGAGCATGTTACTACAGAAAAACAGTTGGTTGATATCTTCACTAAGGCATTAGATGCCAGTCAGTTTGAAACTTTAAGAGGAAAATTAGGGATTTGCATTTATGAAGATTTATAGAAATTATTTCTTAATGGGAATATCATTCAAGAGGGGTGGTATTTTCCAAAAATAAAGATGTCTCAACATTACTCATTATTTCAAAACATGTTTAAGGGCACTACCACACGCTACCCTAATCACTTTTTTTCTCTTCAACTACCCGTTCAACTTCCATACCCTCACAGAGTTTTTGCTTGATTCCCACTCTCTGCTTGAACCTCTGATTGAAACCTATTATCTCACTCACAAAAACCTCAAAATGTCTCCTAAACATGTTTCAACTTCATCCAAATCTTCTAAGTATGATTCTAAAACAAAGGCTCAACCTATGAGCATCTTGTTTAAGGACGTTCTTGATGTTGCCCCTCTTGCCATGGTTCTATGCCACGACACTGAAGCGTCCAAGTCCACTCCTACTCATGCAAGCGACTCCAAACAGACTTCTAAAGGTAAATCTTCTAATACCTTTGCTGATTCTACAACTAAAATGAAGAATAAAGAGGGTAGTGCTTATGTAGATAGAGCCATTAGGAAGTTAGTGACTAAGGTTCTATATGATGGCCATAATGTACCTAGGATTTCTACCCCTCTGTCTCGCATGGATGCTACTCCAAGTACTGCTGCTGGACAAGGTGAAGAAGACAAAGATGTTGATGACTCTCCTTCTGAAAAGAACCCTAACACAGATAATTTGCACAAGCTTGCTAGCTCTGTACTCAAAGAAGGAAGAGTAGAAGATGTTGCAAATAAAGATGCTGGTACCCCTGATATGGAAGAAAAAACAAATAGTTCTGTTCAAGGCAAGGAGAAGGCAAATATTTCTGATAATATGGTGGACCTTGCGAGTGTTCCATCTGATGACGAGTTAATCAAGAAAGTGGCTCCCGGTTTTGCAAAAAGGCTGAAGACTAGAAAAGGAAAATTTGTGATTGATCAATCTCCTTCTAAGAGTCAGAAGAAGAAAACTGTTGTTGGTCCCCCTAAAGCTTGGAGTAAAGTCACTCCTGTTTCCAAGAAAAGAAAGGTTAGGTCAGGGACTGATTCTGATGAAGATGTTGAGGATGATTCCCAGGACATCACTCCTGTTAAGAGATCTGCTGCTAAGAAAACTACAAGTGTTGTTCCTGCTGCCCCTCTGGACAATGTGTCTTTCCACTCCAATGACAATGTGGCAAAGTGGAAATTTGTGTATCAAAGAAGGATTGCCTTGGAAAGAGAATTAGGAAAGGATGCGCTTGAAATCAAAGAGGTCATGCAACTGATTTCTGATGCTGGGCTGATAAAAACTGTGGTTGGATTCTCAAAATGCTATGATATGCTTGTTAAGGAATTCATTGTGAATATTCCTGAAGACATTTCTGATAAAAAGAGCAACGATTTCATGAAGGTATTTGTAAGAGGAAGATGTGTGGAATTTTATGTTGAGGTGATTAACATATTTTTAGGTAGAGATGAGGAAGAGGATGGTGAACTAGAAGTTTCTGACAATCAGGTTTGCAAAGTAATAACTGAAAATCAAATCAATGTATGACCCTCAAAAGGTAAACTTTATGCTGGCCAACTAAGTGTGAAGTATGCCATCCTGCATAGGATTGATGCTGCTAACTGGGTGCCTACAAATCACACTTCAACCATTGATGTTGGTCTGGGAAGATTCATTTTTGTTGTTGGGACCAAGGTTAAGTTTGACTATGGAAGGTACATCTTTGATCAAGTTGTGAAACATGCCACCACAAATGATGTTAAGCTACCCATCGCTTTCCCCTCTCTGGTCTGTGGGATTATTTTGAGTCAATATCCTGGGATTCTCTCAAGCAATGATGTGGCCTGCAAAAGAGACTATGCACTGTCATTTCACTATAAGTTATTTTCAGGAAGACATGTCCCAGACATTGTCTTAACATCTTATGAGAAGACATCTACTTCAAGGGCTGGGGTTATATCTGATTTAAAGGAGACCTGCAGGGAATTAGGAGAGGTTATTAGTGTTGCTACAACAAGGAAGATTAAGCTGGAAGCTTTGATAAAATGTCTGGAATGAAATGAAGACCATACAATGAAGGATGCTGATGATCAAGAAGAAGAAGATGAGGATGTTTCTGGTTCAGGGGATAAGACTACTGATAATACTTCTGGGTCTACAACTGCTGGTGAAGATGAGAGTTATGGGTCTGAAGAAAAAGATTGATTATGCTTGACTGCGGCGATCCTTGGTTTTTGATTTGTATACTGGTTCAAAATTTTTTTCTTCTTGCACTTAATGTGCTTTTGTCTTGTACTTTATTTGGGTTCTTTTTGTACCCTTAACTTTATTTGGATATGTTGCTTTGATCTATGATACTTTATTACCCTTAGTATATGTTCCTAATTTATGGCTAAAAAGGGGGATAAGGTGTTGCTGATCTTGCTGCTAATCTTGTTGAATGTTGGGTTGCTGGTGTTGCTGCTATTGAGAATTGAGGAGTTTCTGGTAGTTTTTGTTTATGATGTTGAGGGGGAGTTATGTCTTTTGTTCTCTCTATGTTCTGAAGTTTTTTCTGTGATCTATGTATCTACTGATGCGCTCTCTGATATATGAGCTCTTGTGATCTATTGAATGTTTTATCCAAAATTTACCAAAGAGAGAGTTTGTTAGTTCTATGATTGGCAGAAATTTTGGTAAAACTTGGTGATATCACAAGATGTTCTACAGGATGTCTTGACATATGTTCTTAACATTCTGCAGGTGGTTATTTTTATTGTTGTAGGGTTTAGTTCATGATGTCAAGTATGATGTCCTGACATTTATGAACAGAAGATTCAGTAAGAATGTTTTGGTTTGACTGTTGCATTGTTGTGCAACTCTTTACGCTGTTGTGATTAGAGTTTTAGTGGTTCAAATATGCATGGAAATAGTCCTTATTTAAAAGAGTTTTTGGTGCATAATTCGTGGAGTAATTATGAAATATTTTGTGCTATTTTCTGAAGAAAATCTTGAAGATTTGAAGAACGATTTGATTGGATTAAATCAAATTTGTTTTGGTTCTACTCCTTGATACTAATTATGAAAAGATTTGAAGAATTATTTGAATTGATTCCATCAAGATCATATGCTGTTTTTGCTAAAGCCCAAGCTCGTCTAAGTGTTACTATTTAAAGTCTTCATAATCCTATTTTTAAGATTAGAGAATCTAGGGTTAAGTTAGTGCATTGCGTAAGGTATAAGCTTTTAGCTTCGTGTGTTTGTATCTGTGAGCCATTCACTCATCACCTTGATGTGTGAATTGGACTGAGTTTTTTTGTGTTGTAAGTTGTTCACTCAAAGCTTATAAGCAAGAGTGTATTGTCCTTGATTGAAGCTTTTAATCAAGATCAAGTATTGTCTTTGAATAGTGTCTTCTAAGTTTTATTCATCTGATTGTTATCACTGTTGTGATTGAGGGGGAGTGAGAGGTATCTCATATCTAAGGTGTTTTAGATAGAAATTGCAAGGGTAGAGATTAGGTACGAAGATGGTAAACTAGAGAGAGTCTACTGTGTATCTTCAAACTAATTATATTTAGTGAGTTTCCTTCTTGGCTTGGTAGCCCCCAGACGTAGGTGTGTTTGCAACAAACTGGGTTAACAATTGCTTGTATCTATTTACTATTGCTAACAGCTTTTATATCTTGTTCATATATTGGTGATTGTTCAGATATTAGTGTCGTGACATCGCCTTCGACATCTCATATCTGATACCAGAATTTTAAAGCTCTTCTGTAAGTAGGCGACTTTTGAATGGACGGAGGAATGCGATAAAGCCCTCCTCCACCTGAAACAAGCTTTGTCAGAACCACCAGTCCTCTCCCGGCCAGATAACGGGGAAACCCTGTATCTCTATCTCTCCGTTACGACCGAGGCTGTCAGTGCCACCCTGATTCGTGAAACGCCCGATGGGCTGAAACCCATATACTTCACGAGAAAAAGCACTGCAAGGACCAAAACTGAGATACCAACATATAGAGAAAGTGACCCTAGCCCTTATAAACGCTGCAAGGAGGATGAGGTGCTACTTTCTGGCCCATGCAACCGTGGTACGCACGTACCAGCCCGTAAAGAAACTATTGGGTCGTCCAGACATGGCTGGCAGAATGCTCAAGTTGTCGCTAGAACTGTCCAAGTTCGACATCTAGTATGAGAGCAGAAAGACCCTTAAAGCTCAGGCACTGGCCGACTTCGTCGTGGAGATGACCTTGCTTGACTCCCCCACTTGCGGGGATTGCAAGTGGACAATCTTCATCGATAGAGCATCCAACTTGGCAGCGGGGCAGATATCATATTGGAAAACGAGGAAGGAATCCTTATCGAAGTCTCTCTTACCTTGTCTTTCCCCACTTCCAATAATCAGGATGAATACAAAGCCTTCCTCGCAGGTCTATGCCTCACCGAAGACCTAAGAGCTGAGAAAGTCGTCATCTACGTCGATTCTCAACTCGTACCCCTCTAGGTTCGGGGAGAATATCAGGCCAAGAATGAAAACCTATATGAATACTTGACCCTGGTTAAGGAAAAGATGAAAAAGTTCACATTGGTAGAGGTGAAACATATTCCCCACGAATGTAATGTCCGAGCTGCTCCCAGAACGACCCAATTGCCTAAGTCAAGCCAATTTAGGGCATCATTTATCTTTCTGCCCCTCTACCAGGGGAGCTGGTCGGTTGACCCCTAGGGTCAACTACCCCTCCTCAGCAGTTCCTACCCGTCATGCACGGTTTGACCATTCAAAAACAGGCACGAAGCCTGTGCCCGTTACTGCGCCTCTGCACGTAGCAACGACTAGTTCTTGGTACCTCTGCTCGTCCCAACAGCTAGTTTCTGACAGTTACCTATTCTCTAGGGAGCGAATATCTCGCCCCGAAAATAGGAACCAATGACCAAGCACTGGGGGCACTATAAAAACCCTCTCATTTGAGAGGGTTAGGTATTCAATAATAATCCTAACACACACATACTATGTACTTACTTTCTCTTCTCCCGATTTTTACATTAGCATCATAGTGTCTTGCAGGTACCCCCCTCATCATCTTTCACACCCAGCATCGCAGACATTGTCTCTGGCCCACTTCAGGTTCTGATCAGCCGGTAAGATTAATTCACCAACTTATTATCAATGACTTCAAACTCAAAAATTAACTACAATTACATCAATAAATATGCATTATTATTTAACTAAAAACATACTATCAAATCATGTAAACTAAAATTAATACTTGAAGTTTTATCCATATACTTCCTTTCAAATCGTCTGATACTTCACTTTGCTATCAAAATAATCACTTTGCTACGTCTAAGGTATGTCACATAACTCCTAAACAAGGAAGCATTCTTACCATAACAAGTCCAATTTTTTTGATCAAACTCGATCAACAACTTAACACATATGTCGTGGACTTTTGTTAATTTATCAATACGTCATCTCTAGTTTTATTTTAATTTTATTCTAATTAGAAGAATAATTGTTTGTATGGGTGGCACTAGATGAATTATCCATTTAAGTTCAAAACAACAATAACAACAACATTAGACCTAACATATCTCAACAAACACAATAACATTAATATTAATATCATCTTTGTTGAAGAACTAATTGAAAAAGATACAACAATGAGGAAATGGAGATAATAAAATGGTGACCGGTTTGGAGATGATACATGTTGAGGGATATCATCGTTAATGGAGATGATAAATTTTATTAGGAATGAATATGATTTTCGTAAGGGGCGAATGTGATTTTCATAAAGTAAGAGAAATCTGAAGAGACATTACAAGGTAATCTCTATTTCATGATTAAAAGTAAAACATTTTACCACGATCGGATATTTCAACATGATGAAATCCTATTTATTTATTTTAGTTTGAATAAAACATTTTCTTAACAATTTAAAAACTAAAAAGAAAAACCTAACATTTCACCCGAGTTGAAAAATCGAATTGTGGGGTAAAGTGACTTATTTTTAATTAAAAAAAGGAAGAAAGACGACATTATAATATTAAACAAATAATAAATTTAGTGGCGTTGGGATTCAAACCAATGAACGAAAGCAAGTTTTCTTTACAACTGAGAATTCCAACCGTGGTAAAATATAAAAAGATAATTTAAAAATAAAAAAAAATGAAAACATATGATTTTAAAAATGTTCTAATGGTCCGCTTGACAACCGTGGTGAAATCTCCGTCATAGTATGCAATACTTGTATTAATGAAAGTACAAATAAATGAGTTGAAAACGAATTTGAAGAAAGATGTTGAAGATAATTTTCTTACATTTAACATTCTCACTCGACAGTGAAGTAATAAGAATCTGAGTAATTTGGTTAACTTCAAAAGGAAGAAATTTTTTATTTATGAGGTGCAATTTCTATGTACCAAGTTAGTAATCACAATGTCAACTACTACTTTAATACTGTAGTTTGGTGGTTTAGAAGAAGTCAGGATCAACTCTATAATGTGTACTCCAATTTAGTTCAGTTTATTCCATAGACAAATGACATGTGGTAATAGTATAATTTAATGGCTAGGATTTAAAATATAAACATGAACATTTTTCAACCTTGTCTCTGTCCTTTGTCCTCTCTTTTGTTATGCTACCGTCAAATCAACCTTGTCTCCGTCCTTTGTCCTGTCGTCACCGTCATGAGCAAAGCACATGCTCCTAGCTGAGTCACCCCACGACCTTTGCGTCTTGGTGTTATGCACTTCACTAACTATAAACCCACCTTAATGTCACTAATATACGAGTTATTCTTAATTATATGAATTCTCCATCATAATCAATCTTAATTGTTACTTAAAAAAACAATACAATGAATTCCATTTTATCCAAATTAAATTTGTGTAAGAGAAAACAAAAACATATTTTAATCTCATTATCTTAACAAATCCATTTACTTCATATCTTATTTGTTAAGAATTACCAATTTTAAGAAACTATTTAAGAGGCAAGACGAAAGAAGAAACAAGTTGACAAGTTCGTGACAACGTTGTTGAGGAATAATGATAAGTCGGTGACAATGAATGAAAACATACATCGATTGAGAATGAAGGGATGAAGTGGGCAAAGCTGAAGAAGACAAGCGAAAGATGGCCGAAGAATAATATTTTTTTGATATAAATTGTTAATTTTTTAAAAAACAATAAATTTTAATCTAATCATTAATTTTTTATTTGCTACGTGTCACACATGAATAAAATAAAATAGGAATTAAGACATATAAAAAATTTCATTAAAGAAAGTACAAACTCATTTAAAAGAGAATATGATTCTCTCGTGAAATCTATATCTATATAATATAATTACAAAACCATGCTTTATCTCCCCAAAAGCATTTTTTTTGGGCTTGGTACTGGTACGTGGATTTAAACGGTGGGCTGCCCAAAGTCCGATCGATAGGCTCTGATACCATATTAGAGTTTGGTTTAACACTACCTTACAAAATCGATTGGTAAGGTGAGGGGTGTCACTCTATATAAATTATTTCAATGCTCTATCTCCAACCAATGTGGGACTTTAGGATCTTCCTAATAACGACACATGTTAATAATTTTATTCTATTTGTACGCATATTCCTATAGTCCTATGTGACACCTCTAAAATTTTATTTTCACTTTTCAATAAACAAATACAATATTTATTCTCTATTAATGGTCACAGGTTCAAGCTTTGAGAAAGACGGAAAAAATTCTCATTTTTAACGAAAACAAACTAACAAGACAATCAATATTTCAACTATCTATATTCTCTTAAATTTCAAATAGACATGTGACCATCTGAAGTATAATAAAAATATTGAGAATAATGTATACAAAAACAAGAGCAGTCATATTTTAATTGATATTAACGAAAAAAATCAGATAAATTTTTACAATCCCGTCAATCAAATTAAAATAATTATTTAAAAAAACAATTAAGCTATTATAACAACTAGGATTTTCAACCCTTTATTCATTAGATAACTAAAGTTTGACAGAAATAGACAGTGTTTTAAAAATCGGACCGGTCATCGAACCGGTGAGGGTATTGGATCACTGGTTTAGCGGTTGAATCACTGGATCACTGGTCGAACCGCATGATCAAACCAGATTAAACCGGATAACTCGGTTGAATAGACATGTCATTATATAGATATAAAACTGGTCGAACCAGATGATTCAATTTCTAAAAAAATATAACTAGTACTTAAATTTTTTGAAAATATCATATCATAAATTCATAAGTTTATAATTTAAATTCAAATTTTAAACAAATATATCACACATAACAAAATAATACAAAATTACAAAATCTAATTGCAAACAAAGTCTAATTGCAACAACTTCCCCACCAACGATACCATTTATTGATTATTATGAAATAAGAGGTAACTATTTGTAAGTAAAATATGATTCTTCTAAAAAGAAAACCAAATAAAATTTAATATGGTTATGCTATTTCACTTTCTCTTTCAACAAAATACATGTCTTTTTCTATTGTTAATATTTTGACACTAAATATAATTAATTATAAATTATAATTAATTAAAATTATTAGCCGTGACAAAATATAAAAAGATAAAATATATAACAATCTAAAAAGTTAAAATAATAAGGTAACTAATTTGTTACTAACCACAAAGTTACAAACTATTTAGGAAAATGTATTAGCAAAAATAACAAATAGCCAATAAAGTCTGTAATTTGTCACTAACGAAAATTTTTTATGTGAGAATGCTATTTAAGTAATACACTACTAAATATATTATAAAAAAAAGTTTTTTAAAAATAAAAGTGAAAAAAAACAAGTAAACCGTCGATTTTTCCGGTTTTCCCAATTTATACCTGTTCGCACCAGTTCAATGGCGAGGCCAATCCGTCAAATGAACCAGATCGGTTAGTGTCCCGGTTCCCGGTCCGACCGATCGGTCCGGTCCAGTTTTCAAAACACTAGAATAAAATATAAATTTTATAAAACTAATAAAGTTATATTTGATAATATTTGCAAATAAAATTTTAATTTTATTTAACACCGAGAATACACACCTTTAGCAGTTTAAAATTTAATATACAAATCAAAGATAACTACTAAAAAGACAAGAGAATCAAAATAAAACAAAAATTATTTTATAATCATTTAAATTTGCAAAACTAATTACGAATGTCATTCTTAATTTACAAGCATGTATTTTCCTTTCAAATAAAATGTATATTTTTAGATGTGATTAATTCATACCATTCTCTTAATTATAATTCCCAATAAATTATTATAATATAAATTTAGTAATCATGTTTTTTAAAAGTAATTTCTTAACATATTTAAAATTTAATAAATAAATAAATAAAATAATTTAGAACCACGCATCACGGAGTCTTAATCTAGTTTTCATAAAAAAAAAGTCTTGTAAAAATCCTCAGTTTTCAATAATTTTTTAATTAATTATTTCACACTTCTAAAAAGAAGAAGAGCTAAGATTTCATTAGAAATTAATTTAACTAGAGGGAGTCCATCCCTTTTAGAAGATCATACTTGTGATCAATTTGAAAGCTAAAATAATATTTAGAATTTAATTGATATGCAGTGTAAAAAAATTATACTCTCAATTAATCATAATCGTTAAATTCTTATACATGTTTGACTTTTTCTTCAATCATATTAAAAATATCACATATGAATGGTTGTGATGCAATGATTATATACTGACAATGCATACCAAATTAATCTCTTTAATTTTTTTTGACTTGATCAAGGCTGAAGCCCAAACAACAACACACAACTAATCTACACGAGGGTCTTGAGCCCTAATTACATCACTGCTCACTAATCTATATTGAAACTTAGGACACTCATCAAATTTAGACTTATTGTTTTCATAGAGACATTATACTTTGTGAGTTGATCCACACATTTGTTGGCTTTGCAGTGAATATGTTTTACTTGAATTTCTGGTATACTCTTCAATATATTTTGGATTTTTCACAACATACCCATACCTTGTCTTCATGCACCAGACGTACGCTTTTCAGCATACCCCATAACTTTGCATTAAACAAATTATAGATACCAATATTCTTGGAAAATCCTCAAAGCTAATCACCCTTATCATTATGTATGATGCCTCCACGACTTGCTATGGACTCTCTATTAACAGATCCATCCGTATTAACAGTGATCCATCGTTATTCAGCAAGAGCTCACTTTGTTCTTTCCTTGTTAACCGTCTGATTCACCACAGGCTCCTACATAACCATTCCACGTTTATAGCTTGTTTTTGTATTCTGCAATTCTCTTGCCAAGAGTGTAGGCAACACATAGTCTTGGTTATGAAACTTTAGATTTCTTCAGTGCCAAAGTTTGTGACACATGGTTTCCCATAGAGCCTGCAAGCGCGCTCCTTCTCTGCCCATATTTGTTTCATGTTTAACTCAAGCCAATCAGCATAAGGGAGCCTGAAGAAAATGTCTTGATACTTGGGATGCGGTAATCCTTTCCAAGTTACAATCCCTCCTCACATTAATTATAGATTCTTCCTCATTTGACGAGTCCCCATAGTAAGGATCTATTATGCCTAATCCACCAAGATTCTTAGGTTTACAAATATCCCGCCATCTAATTGTGTGTATCCTTTTTGCATCACTGTTGTGGCCCCATATGAAGTCCATTTACATCCTCTGAATCTTCTTTAAGAAATCTTTAGGCACCATGTTACTCATCATGGTATAAGTTGGAATGGTTTAAATAACAAATTTTGCTAATGTGACACGCCCTGCAATTGACAATTGATTATTGTTCCAATTTCTCAATTTGATTCTAACTTTGTCCACAAGGTATTGGTAGTTTCTTTTCCTTGGATTATTCCTTGTCACACGCACACCAAGATACATTCCCAACTCCTCAGAACCTTTGTACCCTGAGAGTTGAGTTATTCTTCTTCTTATATGAAGATGCGTGTTCTTTGAAAACATGATTCTAATTTTGTCAACACTAACTTGACCAAACGAAGCACAAAAAAACATTCAGGACTTCCATGATTCTAGTGATTTGACTTTCGGCTGCTTGGCCAAATAATAAGAGATCATCCACAAACATAAGAAGAGATACAATTTGTCCTTATCTACCAGCTAATCTCTGTAATTTAGATAATCCACAAACATAAGAAGAGAAACAATTTATCCTTATCTACCAGCTAATCTCTGTAATTTTGTTTTGGCTTAAATGCACTTTTGGTCCCCCTACTTTAATGTTTAGTATTTTCTGATCCGTGAAATTTATATCACTTGAGATTTTGATTACTAGATTATTTATTATTTAATATTTTTTAATTAATTTTCCAGAAAATTATTTATTAATATAAATTTTAATATTTAAAAGAATAATTATGACTTTTAAACTAAACTTACAAACACTAATCTTTTGTATATATGTTTGTTTCACATATATAAACACTAATGTTTTTTATTGAAAAAACTATGTGGGACTTTAACAAACACAACAAGCACATCAACAAGTTTCTCCACTAATCAAATCTCTATGCATTTTCTTACTAATGAGTTGTCACAAATGATGGAAATGCAATTAAATAATGGGTAATAGATTATGTCAATCACTATTATCCAAGCTCAAACACTATAAAATTTGTTCAAGAGCTTCAAACATGGTGGAAAGAAATTTGAAAAAAGGGTCGTTCAGCTAGTGAAATTATGATTTTCTTTCAATTCAGTTTCTTGCCTATGCGATTCTTGAAGTCAATGATGTTACATTAAAAGTTTTTTTTCCATGCTCACCTATCTAAACAACTTAATTATTGATTTTATGTGTTGATTTCATTGGTTGAATCTTAGAAGAACCTTGATGTTGAATGCTCGCCTATCTAAACAACTTAATATGATATGGTTGAATCTTGCTGTTTTTTCTACAATTTTTATCTTGTTTTAAGTGTAATAGCTATAAATCATTAGGCCTTGTTCTTATGGAGTTGTTTGTGTTGTTTATTCATCATACTATAGATGTAAATTGCTTAGGGCTTGTTCTTAACAGAATTTGTCCTTTTTTTATTTTTTAATAATTAAAAACTATTATTTGTTTGTTTTAAACTTAAAATTGTTCTTCAGTATCATATTTGTATGGTTTCATTATTATTTTTCTAGCTAAGGACATTAAAAAGTGATCATAGAGTAAGAGAGGGTTCACTGACTTTGAACCGTCACATTTTGAATGAATGGTAAAATAGTAAACAATGATGTTAGAGTTAAATCTCACCCTTTGGAAGTAGTATCGTTCAATGGTGAAGATGAAGATGGTGGAGCTAAATGGAAAGAGACAGTATCCCTGCTAAGAAGAGATGATGATGAAATGCCATATTAGCGTTAGGGGTGAGCAAAGGATGGATCAGGATGAGTTATGACTAACCCTAACCCTGTCCTAAATTTTGATCGGGTTATTTTAATAACCCTAACCCGTCCGTACCTAAACCCGTAAAAATCTCGATAATATGTCATCACATTTTTTCCCTAAAACATAGTAAGAAGATGTAAAATAAAAAACATGATGTAAGAGAACATATGTGTACTTAGTATTTACTGAGTGCATATATTAAATTATGAGGTGAAAAGTGAAAAAGTCTATTGAAAATTTGGAATAATCTAAATATACTAATAAATTAAATAAATAAATAGTATCACATGTCCATTCATAATATTAGGACGGGTTGAATAACCCGAAGGTCAACCCGAACCCATTCCACCTATATTAAGTTGGGACGGATCTTTGGATTGGGTTGGATTCTGCTCATCTCTAATTAGCGTGAATTAGTTAGTTGTTCAAAAAATGTTTCTAAATAAATACCACATCATTTTTTGATAAAACATTGCTTGTGTTTATATAGCTTTTTCATGCATGATAAAATATTAGATATTAGGCTTGAATCTTAATGGGGTTTAGGTCAAAAAATTATTTTAATTTCTAAGAGAATCTTAATTAAAAAAGTATTAATTTATTTAGTAAAAAAGTTTTAAATACAATAAAAAATAAATTATCTTTGTCAACCATCTCACGTTACTAAAAATAAATTTTGTATCTTACTTGTCATTGCCACATATAAAAAGTTCGAAGGGGACCAACTACATCCTAAAAAAAATAAAATTGAGAGATAAAAAAATTAATTTTTAAAATAAAAAATTAAGAAACCCAAAATATGTTTAAATTTTTTTTAATAAAATGGTTATTCCACTTTTAAAAAACACCTAATTACTATTAAAAATTTAATCTAAAGATCAATGCTCTTAAACACCGAGAATAGTCCCAAAAGTACTTCAACACAATTACTATAACTTATAAAAAAAAATGATTTAATTTCACAAGATTCATATACTTATTTGTTTGAAAAGTTCAGATGAGTGAAATTGACACTTTTGATGAACTCAGAAAGGAAAAAAAAGAAAACAAATTGAAAATGAAAAGCAGGTGGTCACAAATGACGAAGCGAAAATAACAGCAAGAGAGCATCAATGAAGTAAATCAAAGTGAAGTTAACAAGTAAGCAACGTTTTCTCGTTTCTTTCATTCGTCATTCATTCCCCAAAGATCGAAACCTAACCATAAGCAACGTTTTCTCTCTGCATCGACTAAAACAGTTCTCGTTTCGTAATTAGGGTTTTTCATTCATAGTTTCAATTTTTCAACTAGGGTTGTTGATTTCAAACACAATCCATGAACGATGAACAACAACAATAATCCACCGAAGAATACAGCGGCGCCACCGTCGTTTTTGGGAAATTCATCGATTCCCGTTAACCCACAAGCAATTCATCTTCTCACTCAGTCTCAGCCCCAAATGCAAGGTGCTTCATCTTCTCCCTTCCCAGGTCATTTTCAGCTATCTCAACCTCAAAACCATGTAATTCCGCAACAACAACAACCACAATTTGCAAACCCTCGTGCTCACCCTCAAACCCAACAACCAATGTATCAACAGCAACAACAGCAGCAGCAAAAGCCTTTTAACCAAATGAGTAATTACACCAACAGTAATGTGGCTTCTCCTGCAACTGCTGCTACTACTACTACTACGACTACATCTGCGAAGCGGTCGCATCATAAGCAGAGTTCGCGCCCGCAAGGTTCGCCGAGTGGGAACCAAACATCTGCCTTTAAAACTATGGAGTTAACTCCTGCTCCTTTGAGGAAAAAGAGGAGTTTACCTGACAATTTGATACCTGAAAAGGTGGCTAAGCTTGTTCCTGAGTCGGCTCTTTATACTCGGTTACTTGAACTCGAGGCTCAGATAGATGCAGCTTTGAATAGGAAAAAGATTGATGTGCAGGAGGCTGTTAAAAGTCCTCCTTCGTTTAGGAAAACTCTTCGTGTTTATGTGTACAATACATTTTTGAATCAGACCAAATTGGATGGTGATGTTGAGGAGCCGTCTTGGTCGCTTAGGATAACTGGGAGGATATTGGAAGAAGACGGTAAGGATCCTGTGGTGGCAGGGATTACGAAAAGGGAAAAGCATTTATACCCGAAGTTTTCGGCTTTCTTTAAGAAAGTGACAGTATACTTGGATCAGGGGTTCTACCCGGATAATCATGTCATTGTATGGGATAGTGCTCGTTCGTCTGTACAACAGGATGGTTTTGAGGTGAAGAGGAAAGGAGACAAAGAATTCACTGCGGTTATTAGGTTAGGAGTGAATTACTCGCCGGAGAAGTTTATGGTTTCGGCACCGTTGTCTAAAGTTTTAGGGATTGAGTTTGATACTCGCCCTAGGATAATGGCTGCTCTTTGGAACTATGTGAAGTTCAGGAAACTGCAGAGCCCGAATGACCCTTCATTCTTCATGTGTGATGCTTCTCTCCAAAAAGTATTTGGGGAAGAAAAAATGAAATTCTCCATGGCTTCACAGAAGATATCACAGCATTTGTCACAGCCACAGCCTATACACCTGGAGCATAAAATCAAGCTTTCAGGAAATTGTCCAGCCGGAACTGCATGTTATGACGTGCAGGTTGATGTGCCTCTTCCGCTAGAGAAAGATATGTCTGCATTCTTAACAAGTATGGAGAAGCACAAAGATATTGATGCTTTTGATGAAGTGATTCGTGCTTCTGTAAAGAAGATCCGTGGACATCTTAAGAGACGAGCTTTCCTTCTTGGCTTTAGTCAGTCTCCTGCAGAGTTTATTAATTCCTTGATAGCTTCTCAGAGCAAGGATCTAAAGCTGGTTGCCGGAGATGCCAGTCATAATGCCGAAAATGAACAACGTTCTGAATTCTACAATCAACCATGGTAAGCATTATGCGACTTCGCCTAATTTGATTCGTGTTCTGACTAAGAGGCATGCATGAATGGTATTTAATTTACATCTCGGTTTGCTGTGACATTAATGTTTGTGTTTATTTGCTATACCGAGAGTTGAAGAGAGAGGCATGGCTTAAATTAAGTACTTAAAGGAAGCAGCTGTGTCTGGGCTGGGCACTAATTTAAAAAAGAAAAAAATCGAGATGATGCGACACTTTAAATTACTCTGTATTTCACGTTGCTTTGTAGTATCTGTGTTTGCTATGTGTTCTTAAATGGTATCAAATAGTAAATGGACAGGGCTCCTCTAAAGTGATCATGTAAGGATGAATACTGATACGCCCTTCATTTTTTCAGAGCACATTGCTATTTGATATGAACCACTAAATTTAAAGGCACATACATCCTTAGTTATTCATTTTAGAGACAAACTCAGGAGATTTTCCGTAAAACGTATCATGGCTTCTGCAGTTTTATTTGTGCTCTGAAATCGTTGAAACATTATTCAGATTTCAGACAGCAAAGTGTTTTAAATCTGATCTGGGGCAAAAAACAGTAAGGGATTTCATCTAGATGTAATTTCACAGGAATGAAGTTTTAGGACCTCAATTGTTTATGCTTTTTTTATGAGACATATTTTTGTTTATATACAAAACATATTGAATAAAAGTGATACAATTAGATTCATCATTGCTTGCTTGTTGTAGATATGCTCTTACTAAATTTATTTGGTGGAAGACTAACTTTAAAGACTCCTATAAGTTGTATGTCTAAGGAGTTCTGTGTTTGCTCTAATCTTGTTGCTATAGGAATGAAGATTTAGCCAGAATCAATTTCCATAATCAATTCACTTAAAATCAATTTTCATTACTGCAAAACCAAACATGCGCTAAGATGTCTTGTATTTTTTGTTCATGTATCAAAAGGTATTCCTAATTGGTTTGTGTTCTTTTATTAAAATTTTCAGGGTTGAAGATGCTGTCATTCGCTATCTGAACCGGAAAAGTGCTCGAACTGATGCTCCTTGAAGCATTTGATGGAAAATTGTGAAACACGGAGAGATGGTTAATTTTGTTGACATCAATCAGCCTTGTTCCAGCCTCGCTAAATTTTATATTCCATCCTTCATTTTTAGAATTGAGCATATTGACACAAGATTCTGATTACTCGTGGCTTATTTCAGAGTCCCGTTGATTCTCATCTACTGTTATCTTATATCATATTCCCCAATGATAAATAGGAATAGATAGCTAACTTATGGGTTAGAAGTATACCATTTCCCTTTTGTCAAGTACGTAGAATATTTCATGTGGCAAGAACTTGAAGTATCGATTGTTCAAACCAAAAATTGTATACCAAGTATTAGAACAACGTTAGCATGCCGCCACTTCAGTAAAGAAACAGCACTCAGTTTTGTCGTTTTCCTACAAAATCGACGATGTAATAAGGAGCGCAGGGGAAGTGTAAGAGCATTTCTTATTGCAACCCATGTCTTTTTTAAACACTATGCGGATTTTACAAATGTTCATTGTTTTTAGAGATATATTTTCAGAAGCATCATAATACACGCATTTCAATCGTTTGAGTCAGATTCCAATTGTATGAATAAATTTATTTCGGAAATATATTTTTGAAATTTGTTTAATTAACTTAAGTCATGCATTGTTCATCTTCTTCAATCACTATGTATAGACTTCAATGATTAATTTCGGGAACGTCTGAGGTTATATCTTGTTCATGATCATTAATTACACCTGAGGCTATATCTTGTTCATGATCCTTCTTGTTCATGATCCTTAATTACACCCGCTTTATTCATAAACATGGAACTGAAAATCTTTATCTTGTTCATGATCATTAATTACACCTGAGGTTATATCTTCTTCATGATCCTTATTAATAAAGCTGGAAATGAAAATCTTTATCTTGTTCATAATCATTAATTACACCTGAGGCTATATCTTGTTCATGATGCTTAATTACACCTGCTGCTTTATTCATAAACTTGGAAATGAAAATCTTTAGCTGATCAAAATCAAATACTCAAATCGTGAAAATGTTGGTATGGCAATTTATTTTATATACCTTAGTTTATCAGTTGGAACATCAAAATCTGAGTTCTTGTTCTGGTGTTATAAATCAGTTGAGTACTTAGGTGTAATGAAAATTTTTTGTTCTTATATGTAGTAACAGTTATATACAAGTTGTTTCTTAAGT
The DNA here is from genome assembly GCA_963859935.3 of Lathyrus sativus. Taxonomy (NCBI): domain Eukaryota; kingdom Viridiplantae; phylum Streptophyta; class Magnoliopsida; order Fabales; family Fabaceae; genus Lathyrus; species Lathyrus sativus. Next base: position 553,478,975 of record OZ012738.1, on the reverse strand, counting down.
AATTAAAGAAGATGAATAGTATATTACTTAGACTAATTTAACACATTTCAAAAATATATTTTTAAAATTTTTTCAGAAATATATTTTTGAAATAAATTTATTAATACAATTGAAGTCGGACTAAAAAACGATTGAAATGAGGGTATTAGGATGCGTCCGAAAATAGAGAACATTTTTGAAAATTTGCATGGTGTTTAAGAAACACCCGGAGTTCAATAAAAAAATGTTCAATTAATTAATCACCTTCGTTGGGATGTCATATCATACGTTTTTCATGCAGTACATAAGAGCTTCAAAAATTTGTGCTAATGTTGTTGAAACTAGGGATGGACCATGGGTGAATTTGAACCCAAAAAATCAAGAGAAATTCTTAATGCACCCTATATGTTACTTACGAACCAAGTGAAAATACTAAAATGTCTTTTAAATTCTGGAGATGCATCTTCAGACGCATCCAATATATGCACAACATATGTCATTCTGAGTGACTCCATATTATTTGGTTTTTTTAATATAAAAAATGCATCTCTGATATATTTCTGCATATGCATTTATGTAACATATGCAAAGCACTGGGAGAGGCATCAACAAAAAAACTTGTAATTTGACAAAATAAAATTAATACTCATAACATAAAATAAATATTACATAGGTGATTTCAATATAAAATGCAATATTACACTTCAATATTCAGATGGATGCTTCAACATCTTCACAATATCTTTGATCGATCTTGAAATTTTTGTTTCCAACTCGAATAAATTTTTTTGTTTCGAAACAGAAATATGTATTCCACATAGCCCTTACATCTGCATCTGTTTTGAACTCAAAGTTGATGAACTCATTCTTTCCTCTGTTGTCAATCGACAGTGAATGATACTTGAGCTTGACAATTTTTCGATTGTCTCCGTAAGGTAGGAGATTATGAAATTCGTATTTCAGATCTGCAAGAGAGGTGTACTCAATGAGTTTAAACTTTCGTCAGGGTGTTGCGCTGGAGAAGGAGACATTTATGACATACCAAATTATGTTTATTTGTGACATTTGAGACATATTCAGTTTGTGTGAAACAAAAAAAACAACACCTTAATTTATAGAAGTTGTTGACAAATATGAACCATTCAAAATTTAGCATGCTAGCTCTCAGTTGCCTCGAACAATAAGAACAACTTGCTGCCTGGTCTAGCCGATGGTGGAAACAAATAGGGAGCCGGCTTCAGAGTATTTCGTTGCTCTCCCGACACCCGATGATGATACCACTCTGAGGGTGTCGAAAAAAACAACTAACTGTTGCACCCTAATTTTTGACCGTAAGACCCCACCTCTTTTTGCGTTTTTTTCTATTATTTGACTTTATTTTAACATTTCTGTTTTTTTGCGACCATTATTATTATTTCTTCTATTATATTTATCATTATGTTATCTATTTCATTACTAACATTACTATCACTCTTGAGCTACTAATCGGACCATTACACAGAAGACATTTGGAGATGAGGATGACACGATCCAAAGTATTAGTAAGCGAAACAAGACAACTTATGGGGTTGATAAATCTACAACGGTGCTTCGGGTCCCAGTTCTGTCAAAATGCCAGTGGGATGCGAATAGATTAATTAATAGCTCATCTCAATTCAAATTACAAAAACAAGTTCGGGACAATTACAAGACAAGTTCATCACGAGACAAATTCCCGATTATTAAGACTCAATTACTACAACGGTAGAAGTGTTGTGCCACAGCAGAAGTTCAAAACCGCGATTATACAACAACCAAGATGCTACTAAGGAAAGTAATGAACATGTAGAGGATGCAAATAGCTATCCTGTGAAACATATTCTCAGTAAACAAATAAAACTACAATGGAAGATTATCTCCTAGGATTGATCAAATACGGTAGGCTGTTCCAGGAAGCGATTGGAAAGCGCTTGTTTATCCTTCAACAATTTTCACAATGATAACCTGCAGAGGAATGCGTAACCTACTAGAAAGCCTGGATGTGGCTTGCTCCAAGGACTCCCACAACGGCCTAATAGCCAAACTGATAACCCTGGCTCGTTGATTGTCACCTGCATTCTAAATTGCGAATCTGTTGGTCACGCCCAAAGTCGTAGTCATCAAAGGGGTGCAGCTTCCCAGCATTTCTTGAGCTTTTGAAGTGCAATGTCGAATTATGAGGGCGCCGGAGCCATCAGAGATTGTTACCTGTCACAATAAAACAAATATTTCGCATCAAGTTCATCCTAATTCGAGAACTCAGAAAGGTACTATGTTGGTGTTGAAAGGATTTACCTAACATCGCGGTTTTGGTTGTGCCCAATTCGCTGTTGAGGCTGACGCTAGCAGCACCCTGGAGCTGGAGAATGGTTCATTAGTTGGTGGCCGAAAATTGCAGTGAAGCACAATGCCTCGTCCTCCTCATGAAATAGAAGGTTGAAACCAAAAGCACAAGGACAAGACTTAATCACTGAGAAAATCAAATTAAATTGAAATACAGCTTCGTCAGTAAATCAACATACCTCAAAGGGCCAGTCATGAAGTTCTGTCCCATTATGTTTAGCTCAATACTCTTGACTACTACTAGATGATATACAGGTTCACTCTGCATAAAGATAATAGTTGTTGGATCAATCCATTTGCAAGAGATTAGAGTTTGAAAAGAAAATAACATTGATCATGAACCTGCAGCTCTTGAAATCACATCATAAGAAAATGGTAATAGCATACTCCAAAGAGGTTGAGAACTAAAACCGGAGGACGCTCGAATAAGCTCTGACACAGTGGATCCCCCGTCTTCGCGTATCCGACATTGATAGACCTTCTCTCTCAGCGTCCATCTAAGCCGAGCATATTTATCCCTTCGTCGAAGTAGTTGATTCGTTCGTACCTACATTGTCACAAGACGATGTCGGTAAGTTTACACCAACACAGTTTCAGCACAGAATCAGTTTTAAATGTAAAGGAGTCGAAACCAGATACTTATCTTTTCATCATACCACAACCTACAGAGAATACCACGGAAAGTCAAGACATGTTGTTAACAAAATAAACTCAAGATGCACATGAATTAAGAGAAAAGGGTGAGAAAACTTACTGAGTGGAGACAGCCTACTGCCTCTTCAACACTTCCAAAGAAGTCACCAAAAGATGCAAAATTTTGTCTTAGAACTTGGAGGTCTTAAGAAATTTTGTTTTTGGTCTGGACAACAAGATATGAAAAGAGAAGCGCAAGGGTATAGGTACGGATTTTTGCTTGTCTGCAGCTTTGGAGAGAAGTTTTTCTACCCTGGTTTGTGACTGACATGAGGTATTTCCATGTATTAGTGGGCTGCATTCCTCTTTAATCCATTCCACTAGCTTCCCAAACCTACACTCACAACAATAAGGTACCAATTATCATTCAAACTTAGAATGTGTCTTCTGCCAGCATAAACTGAAACCATCCACGAAACGAGTTCTAAAGAAAACTCTTGCATAATTTCTGAATCAACCAATGCAGAAGATCGAGCCATATCTCGAGCTGAGGACAAACTCTCGCTTTTAACAGCCATTGTTACCCTGCAACAGTACAACGGAATATAGTGAATACCGCGCAGCCAAGTGCCAGTTTGGATTCAGACAAAGAAACATGGACTCCCTTCAACAAAACCCTATTTACTGCTCCTCAACAAACTAATGTGCTTCGAAGTTCCGATAATGTGGAAGTGCAGGGTGACAAGATAAGGAACCACAACAATTGGTCAAAATGGATTCAAACATCCTCAGGAAATTCAGAATAATCTATGACTAAGATTCAGCAGGACCAACCTGTAGAGGCTACTGAGAATTCACGTCCCGATGCCGTTGGAGATAACACTAAGGAGTCTTCTGAAGCAACTCTTAAGGATGCTGCTCATGGCTCAACTTTCATAGAGCAGAACCTGTCAACAAAAGAGGAAGTAATCTAAAGGAAAACGAGAAGAACTAAACAAAGCTAAGCGTAACCACGGGATTATCCACACCTTATAACAACCTCGCAGTAATCTACCAACAGCAAAGGAAATATGCAGATGCCATACCCTGCTACAATGAGACCCTCCGCGCCGATCGCTTGGCAGATGATGGTCTTGTAAATCAAAGCATTACCTACAAAGATTGGAAGAATTAATGAGGCTATCTAGGATTATATATGTGCGGTTACTGCTGAAGCTGGGTTCGCCGATTGAGTCGTTTCACCTTTTCAGTATGCGTATATATACTTGGAACAAGTTGCCCATCTCCCCCGTTGCTACTCTGTAAACGTTTATAAGCAAGAATTAGACAACAGCTTGCAAGTTTGGTTACACAAAAAAACAGAACGAGAATGAAGCTGCCCATTCAATCCATGCGGTAAACATCGAGATAACGACAGTAGAGGACCTACCTGAAGATCGATCTGGGATGGACAATCCACCGAATTCAACATAAACCTGAAATGGAAAGCATTGGTGGTTAGAAGTGGTCATGATAACAAGTTCTGATTGAAAGTAGCAACCAATCCTTGCCAAAAGTAGAGCTTGTCATAAGGGACTTAAAACCTTATTAAGAAGAACCTCTACCACACTTGCTTATCCCCTCAGGCTCCTTACATGGCATGTCAAAGAGGAATTGTTGTCAGTTACCACAACTATTTTATCAAGCATGACAACAATAGATCGAATCATAAAAGAAGAAGGAGATTTACCCATCATGGAATGATTCCTCGTATTCACAGCCGACACTTTTGGAAGGAGCCTTAACACAATTTTTCTGAAATCAAAGCAAAGTCAATTAGATTCCAAACTTATCCAACATGTTTAGACATGTTGATTTTTCTCCCAAAACAAGAATGGAAAGAAATCACGAATCCATTAATTCATTCAATCAGCAATCAAGGGCCTACAACTATAAATAGAGGTGAATTTCGGAAGAAAAAGGGGGGAACAACGTTCGCAAGACCCAGACACTCAACAAAGAAAATCCCTAAATTCAACCTAGAAATTGTAAAAGGGGAACTTACCCCTTTCAATGTTCCGTCCACGCCCTTCCATCCATCGTAAGCTCCCATTACCCTCGCCGACCACCGCGAACTTCAATTGATCCGCCGAAGAAAACAAAGCAAATCTCCTTCGAAGCCGATCATCGCCCGACGTCGCTGAGATCGCCATCATACCTGCGAGGATACCAGAAAATCGTGAGATAATTTTTCTTTTCTAACACTTTAACTTTCACTGTTATTTTGTTCGATTTGTGTAGGAGCAAGAATGAAGAGCATGGAGAAAGGAGGGAGAAGTTGCGGAAGAACGAAGAGGAGAAACTCGGCGGAGAAAGAGAGAATTAGGGATTTTAGGGGGGACTTAGGGTTTCTGTTATTTTAATTTTTATATTGTAATCTTGTATGCGCACCCACACCTTAGCACAATGCACCCTCACGACACACACCACACGATCTTTCAATAGATCATCGTACGCATCACACTACACGGCCCCACGATAACCCGTGCACCTGCGCCACACTCGATTCACGCCTCCTAATCTCTTATTATCCATTAAACCATCCGTTAATCCCCCCCTTAGCCAATTAATCTTTTTAAACGTTAACTGTTTCTCTCTTATTAATATATATATATATATATATATATATATATATATATATATATATATATATATATATATATATATATATATATATATATATATATATATATATATATATATATATATATATATATATATATATATATATATATATATATATATATATATATATATATATATATATATATATATATATATATATATATAAACTAATAACTAATAACTCTTTTAAACCTTTCAATTAACCATCCTTTAAATTAATTTCACATAATCATTTAATTAGATATAATAACAACCACCTTTTTATATAAAAATATATATAAATAATAACCTTTAATAATTAATTTAATTTTATTCAATAGGATAAAAATATAAAAATCATTTTCATATATTCAGAATAATTATCATTTAATAACTAAAATCATATTTAACATTTAAAAATTCATTTCTCTTTTAATAATAATATCATTTACTAATAACTTTTTAAGAAATATTCTATTTGCCCACTCTTTTTATATGTTTATAATAAAAACCTTTTTTCAATATTTTGATTATTAACTTATTTGTATATTTAAATAAACCAACTTTTAGTTAATAAAAAAATATTAAATATCAACCAAAATCATTTTTATATTTACGATAGTTTTATAATAATAAACTTTTATTAAAACTTATCCGCGTAATTAACCTAATAAACAACTTTTTTTGTTAAAAGAAAACAACTTCTTTTCTTAAAGAGTAATCTAATATAATCTTTCTGCAAATCAATCAACTAAAATAAATCAATCCTCTTAAAATCAATCCCACGAATAAACTAATTTAACCAATTAAAAACAATTCAACCTTCTCCTAAATTCAACTCCTCCCTCAAAATCAATTTCAACTTAATCAATCAACATCGTATAAATACAAATTAATCGTGCACATTCAGATTCACGACACTTGCACCTACACCTCAGCGCTTTCATGCGTACTTGTATGGTTTACTTTTCTGCAATTTACCTTACTGTCATTTACATTATCGCAATTTATGTTTTCGCATTGCATTCCGTCCAAAGGAAAAACCTACACATAATTCAACATTGTGTGTAGTTGCACATCATTTGCATCATACTCCCCCGTGATCCTTGATCCCATTCAAGTCGATCATTTAAGGATAGGACCTACCCCATAGGAAGGACCTTGTCTTATCTTTACAACTTAGACAAACAAACATTCAATAATTCAAAACAATTATTCAAACACAATAGAGAAAAGATGCCAAATCATCTTAAGTGAGATAGAATCTCCACCCCACAATAATACAATCAAGCCGTAGGGACTTTGCCTTAAGAGAAATAAGGGCATACTCGTTAGACAATCCGAGTACTTAAGCCCTTTTCTTAAGACGATGCAAAGACTATTTTCCTACACCTTGTGGCGGTTATATCTCCCTTAAAATGAGGACACATCTCTTCTCCTAAACTCAATCAAACAACTACCCTAAACCCGTAGGAACTTTGACCACAGTCAAAGAGCTCCTCTAACCCTTTAGGGGAACTACAAGTACCCTGATTCCACTCCCGTAAGGATATGTAGGCATAAGATGCGACATCTTATCGAGTATACTTAGAAATAAACCATTAGGGTCTCTAATCCTTTAAGCAGATAACACTTAGCAATAAACAACATAAAACAAGAGGTTCCTGTAGAGTACTACAGAAACTTAGGATGCTAGTACCTTCCCTAAGTTTAACCAACCCCCGAACCTAAAACAATCTAGCTTGCATTTGCATTGCATTATGGGAATTTCGATCTTTATCCCTTCCTTTGGACAAATCAAAGTTCGGTTGCAAATTGAATTAAAGATTCAAACTAATCAATAGTTTGGTATCCAAATTTCACCGCGACAGAAATGGCGACTTCACTGGGGACTCTAGTGGGTTTCCCTATCTTATTTTATTTGTTTACTGCTTTATATATCTGCCTACTGGATTAATTGTTTATATGCTTTTTTTTGTATTTCTTTTGGTTTGTTATCCTTGAGTGGTGAGACAAAGTCCTACACCCGGACTTGAGAGAAATTAAGATAGGATGGTGATATATTCGATGAGGCTTATAGGGAGTGAGTCCCGACTAAGTTGATTCGAGAATCCCGCTTAGTTGAGACCCTTTTGAAAATGGTTCGGTTGAACGAGTTTAGTCGTGAAAACTTTTACTATTCTCAATTGGAGTCCATGATACTAAGGACCGTAGCTACCCTTTAACCCCCACTTTGGCCTTTATTAGGATGTAGCGCGAGGCTATGAGGGAGTAAGTCCCGAAATAGTGCTACGCGAAGCTACACTCAAAAGAAGTTCTCTTGAGAATATTATTAATCCTCAAGTTAGTTGGGAAATTGATAATATCCAATAGATGGACTAATGACTTTGGGACCCTTTTTTTAGAACCCAATTCTGCAGGTACAATCAACCTTTAGTCCACAACCTTTGGGAATGGGTATACCTTTGCTCCATGCTCGTTGCAAACCTAGGGTCTCCTTTGTTTGTTTACCTTTATGTCCTTATGTGCTTACTTGTGTTTGTTGCATTCATAAGCATCATATTGCATTGGTCTCATGGAATCTCGAGTTTATTTATAAACATTATAGAACCAATAGGGATTACAAAAAAAATATTTTTGAGATATTCCTCTTAGAGTCCTAACTTGGATGTCCTAAGGAAGTAGGAGCTCAGATTGAAAAGAACTCGAAAGACAAATATAAGAGGTTTTTCCTTAAGGATCAAATGAGGTTTCGAAAAATCATCAACATTGAAGATCTAAGTAAGCAAAAGCCTCCTTCTGTACTTTCCAACAAGGGATAGAGGATTTACTTTCCTCTATCACATTACTCCTTAAAAGATGAATATGGACCATTTATTTTCAAGAAGTGGAGGAACAAACCAACAAGCACGATGAAGGACTTCCTTAGGGCTTTATCCAGCTTTTATTTAGCCATTATGTTGGGACTCTTATGAGAATATTCACTTGTAATCTAAGAAAAATAAATTTTCTTTGGATACTCCACGACGTTTATAAATGCTTGAGTTCCATGAAACATTTCATTTCGCATTCGTGCATTTCTTTGCATTTTGCATTTTGCATCAGCATAGCATCCTTCGCATTCTGGGGGGTCTCACTCTTGCTTCATCTTCACAGACCACAAGCTGAACCACAAGTACAACACTCGAGCCAGTCGACGCCAAAGGATGGATCAATTGGAACAAGAGAACATAGTGCTCCGTGACGAAGTTGCAACTCTGAAAGAGAGATTGGAAAGGTTGAATGGTATAGTTGAAGCTCTGTCTAACTAGTCTACACTCAATAATCAAGAAGTTTAAGGGACCGTTATCTCCGAAATAGTATCAACACCGATCCCAGTGGTGTCTACTGTTGCTGAAATGACCTACAGCATGCCGCCAGGGTTCCCGTGGGGGATGCCTCCTTATTTCACTCCGGCCGGTTATCGTCCATCTGTTCCCGAGGCTCCTGTCGCAACCACCGTTCAAGCTATCCCTACCATTACTGCTGTAATGACTAATGCACCTCCGCGTGTGAATATTACTCCACATATCCTAGACGAACCAATTCCCCATAGGGTACCCAGCGAGACAATGGGTTTGGAAGAAAGGATGGATGGGTTTCAAGGCCAATTTTCCGAAATACAAAAAGAATTGAGGGCCCTTCGTGGGAAGGATCTGTTTGGAAAGAATGCTTCTGACCTGTGCTTGGTTCCAAATGTTAAGGTTCCGCCAAAGTTTAAGGTCCCTGATTTTGAGAAGTACAAAGGAAATACTTGTCCTCAGAGTCATCTTATTATGTATGCCAGGAAGATGTCTGCCCAAACTGATAATGACCAATTGCTCATTCATTATTTCCAAGACAGCTTAACAGGCGCTGCGCTCAGGTGGTATATGGGATTGGATAATACAAAGATTAGAACTTTCAACGATCTAGGAGGAGCCTTCATCAAGCAATACAAGTATAATGTGGACATGGCTCCAGACCGTGACCAATTGAGGGCCATGGCTCAAAAGGACAAAGAAAATTTCAAGGAATATGCTCAGCGTTGGCGCGAGTTAGCTGCGCAAGTCATACCACTGTTAGAAGAAAAGGAAATGACCAAAATTTTTCTGAAGACTCTAGGTCCGTTCTTTTATAAGAAAATGGTAGCAAGCACACCCAGTGACTTCACCGAAATGGTCAACATGGGCATGCGTTTGGAGGAGGGGGTCCGTGAAGGAAGACTAGTCAAGGAAGGGAGTACCTCCAATAATGCTAAGAAGTATGGGAGCGGTTTTGTGAAAAAGAGAGAACATGAGGCAAGTGTTGTGCAGCAGGGACGACCCAAGAGAGGATATTTGCCATCACATCAGGTTGCTGCGGTTCATCAGCCACCACATCAACAAAATCAACAAAATCAGAATCGTATACACAAAAGACTAGACTTCGATCCTATCCCGATGACATACATTGACTTGTTCCCATCTTTGATCCAAAACGGTCACATCCAGACGAGAGCTCCGCCTAAGATACCCAAGAAACTTCTGTATTGGTACAAAGCTGACAAATTTTGCCTATACCATCAAGGTGCTCCGGGCCACGATACCGAGAACTGTTACGGTTTGAAGGCAGACGTCCAAAGGTTGGTTAAGGATGGAATTTTATCCTTTAAGGGCTCCATTCCTTATGTGCAAGGTAATCCCCCACCTCAGCATGGTTCGTCCTCCGCGAACATGATCCAAGGTTATTCAGGAAGCTCATACCAATATAGTGCCTGAAAATGGATCTGAAGGCGACACATCAGACAATTTTGCAAGCTTTTCCATGCAAAGGCTGAATAAAATCCCGAGAAAGGGTCATCAAGATGTTTTTCTTTCCGCATTTCATTTCTTTAATTAAAAGCACATTTGGCTTGTATGACTTGTTTATTTTGAATAATTAATGCGATAAAATGTTTGTCTTGAAGAAATCCATTCGTTTCACTCGTAAAAAATTTCTCACAATTTATAATGCCGACTATACCCAATTCTCTCACTGTGGTGAATAATTGGAGGGAGGATGATGAAGTAAAACGCAGGATCTCTCGTTGTATGCTTTTGAAAAAAAAACCTGCTAATGATGCAAGGCATTCATGTTTCAGACATCCTAATAACACCAGAAATAGTCAACCTTTCTTTTAAGCCTTGAGAAAAGATTTGTTTTTTTCCTCTCCCAATCAAAACCTCGCTTTTAACCTAGGGCAGGGCAAAAAAAAATGAACATCAAAAAAAAAAAATCTGGGTGGGCACAAGCATAATTTGACCTTTATTCCTCCACTTTACAAATCACAGACTAAGCCCAGATATAACCTTCCAAAGTCCTAATTGAAGTAAGGTTTAGTTCGAAAGCATACTCGATGAGATATCGTTTCCTGACTCCTTGAGCTATGCTCAAATTAATCGGCTTTATAAATGATTTTTAATTTGTATCCTAACTCGTGGTTTCGATCACAAGTTATTGCGATACCCCATTTTCAAAACTTCAAGACAAACGCGTGTTGCATTACCCGTTTCGAAATTAAGATTTCTGACTTGCTAAAAGCGCTTGATATCTTAGAAAGATCACATACAAATGTTGATGGATTTGAAGACTTTGCCAACCTGGGGCAAGTTATTTTCCAAGAGGTTTGATCCGCACGAGTTTGGCTTCATCTAAAGCACAAATTGGAAAACTCGGTTATATCATCAATCAGGGGCAGTTACGTCGAGCTTCTGCGAACCTCTACAAGAGTTTGAAGACAGTGGGGCATCTAGACGAGACGACCTTTTCTCATTTGACTTGGGGCATTTGAAATTTAAAGCGAAGCAAATGTTTATTTCATCCCCATGAAGCCTCGACTCCAACATACTCAACAACTTTGGTTTCCTAAAGCAAGCATACATTCTCCAAATCATGTTTGACTTATGAAGATTAGGTTTGAGTGCCCTCCGCCGAGATGTTTATTCCATCTCTGTCTGTTTTGTCAGCATCAGCATACGCATAACATATAGATAGATAACATAGCATATGCATTTTGTTGCATCCTTTTGTTGTTTGTTCTGTCGCTTTGGTCGTGTTTATCCCCGAGTGGTTGGGCGTGTCTTTTCCTTCAAAGTAGAATTGTCAACCCTAGGCAGAAAGAGCACAATATTTCTACTCCCCCCATGAAATTCAATCCTCATGGAAGACGGTTGTTTTAGTACGCTCCCATTTGAGTTCATACCTCAATGGTCGGGTCTTGTTTGACAGTTTCTCTTCAGTTATTCCCTGAATTGAACTTCAGTCCTTGGCAATCACATTGTGGACGTCTCCAACTTTTGAACATGGATTAAGTGTGCATTTATTTTGCACTTGGCTCCCCAGGAAGAGTTTTTATGAAGACAACTATTGAAGACAAATATTTCTCCACCAAATATTATCAGAATTCCTCAACAGTTTGCATCCCGATTACAAGCAATCTCTTAATTTGAGCAACTCGTTTTGACCAGGATTCCCTTCAAAACGGCAAATGACAGTGGATTTATCAAGATTATCAATTCGTCAAATGGCATCCCTTCGAGAAGCTTGCCAAAGACATTACAAGACACCTCTCTTTATTTGAGATTTCACAGAACATTTTACAACTACAACAAGAAATACTCTCTAGGAATGATTTCCCCAAAGAGTTCATCACAAGAATAATTCCACCAAACGACATATATTCTTAAGATCCCCGTTGGAGCTTTACAAATCTCCAGTACATTCTTTTGGTCAGATACCTTTGCTTAGGCTGCCAAAATTGGTAGTAGGTCATCTTTCCTTTGTGTTTACTATCATATGTTTGATAGTAGGTATAACACAATCTTTCTTTTGGTCAGATACCTTCGCTTAGGCTGCCAAAATTGATAGTAGGTCATCTTTCCTTTGTGTTTACTGTCATATGTTCGATAGTAGGTATAACACAATCTTTCTTTTGGTCAGATACCTTCGCTTAGGCTGCCAAAATTGGTAGTAGGTCATCTTTCCTTTGTGTTTACTGTCATATGTTCGATAGTAGGTATAACACAATCTTTCTTTTGGTCAGATACCTTCGCTTAGGCTGCCAAAATTGGTAGTAGGTCATCTTTCCTTTGTGTTTACTGTCATATGTTTGATAGTAGGTATAACACAATCTTTCTTTTGGTCAGATACCTTCGCTTAGGCTGCCAAAATTGGTAGTAGGTCATCTTTCCTTTGTGTTTACTGTCATATGTTTGATAGTAGGTATAACACAATCTTTCTTTTGGTCAGATACCTTCGCTTAGGCTGCCAAAATTGGTAGTAGGTCATCTTTCCTTTGTGTTTACTGTCATATGTTTGATAGTAGGTATAACACAATCTTTCTTTTGGTCAGATACCTTCGCTTAGGCTGCCAAAATTGGTAGTAGGTCATCTTTTCTTTGTGTTTACTGTCATATGTTTGAAAGTAGGTATAACACAATCTTTCTTTTGGTCAGATACCTTTGCTTAGGCTGCCAAAATTGGTAGTAGGTTATCTTTCCTTTGTGTTTACTGTCATATGTTCGATAGTAGGTATAATACACCTTTCTTTTGGTCAGACGCCTTCTCTTAGGCTGCCATATGTTTGGTAGTAGGTGACCTGTCTTTTTGGGTATTACCTTTTGCTTAGACTATCATACATTTGATAATAGGTAATATATCGTCTTTTGGTCAAACACCTTGGCTTAGGCTATCATATGTGTGATAGTCGGTAACATGCGTTTCTTGTTTCAACCGGATACTTTTATTCGGGTTGTCACACATTGATAATGGGCTACCCTTCACTTTCAAGATTTCATTTCATTGCTCAAGCTACTGTACTCCTGGTGGCATTGTTATATCATATCTTCATTTTGGAGAACCCATAATGCTGATTGTGGCCTCTTCTCGTGGTGGCTCGTGTCGCTGAGTTTGCTCTCCGCGTGTTATGTCCAATTATTCCCCTGTGGCATCCTTTCTCCACAGGACCCCCTGTTTGTCCTACATTTCCATATCATCGCATTCTCGTATCATTGCATATCATGTGCATTCGGTGGCTCTTAGGGCCAAAAATCCGTGCAATGTTTGTATTTAAGTCCCTCCCATCTCGTCGAGACGGAGATTTCAATCTCCGTATCTCCGAATTGGAGTAACTTAAATAGGGGCATCTGTTGCACCCTAATTTTTGACCGTAAGACCCCACCTCTTTTTGCGTTTTTTTTCTATTATTTGACTTTATTTTAACATTTCTGTTTTTTTGTGACCATTATTATTATTTCTTCTATTATATTTATCATTATGTTATCTATTTCATTACTAACATTACTATCACTCTTGAGCTACTAATCGGACCATTACACAGAGGACATTTGGAGATGAGGATGACACGATCCAAAGTATTAGTAAGCGAAACAAGACAACTTATGGGGTTGATAAATCTACAACAGTGCTTCGGGTCCCAGTTCTGTCAAAATGCCAGTGGGATGAGAATAGATCAATTAATAGCTCATCTCAAGTCAAATTACAAAAACAAGTTCGGGACAATTACAAGACAAGTTCATCACGAGACAAATTCCCGATTATTAAGACTCAATTACTACAACGGTAGAAGTGCTGTGCCACAGCAGAAGTTCAAAACCGCGATATACAACAACCAAGATGCTACTAAGGAAAGTAATGAACATGTAGAGGATGCAAATAGCTATCCTGTGAAACATATTCTCAGTAAACAAATAAAACTACAATGGAAGATTATCTCCTAGGATTGATCAAATACGGTAGGCTGTTCCAGGAAGCGATTGGAAAGTGCTTGTTTGTCCTTCAACAATTTTCACAATGATAACCTGCAGAGGAATGCGTAACCTACTAGAAAGCCTGAATGTGGCTTGCTCCAAGGACTCCCACAACGGCCTAATAGCCAAACTGACAACTCTGGCTCGTTGATTGTCACCTGCATTCTAAATTGCGAATCTGTTGGTCACGCCCAAAGTCGTAGTCATCAAAGGGGTGCAACTTCCCAGCATTTCCTGAGCTTTCGAAGTGCAATGTCGAATTATGAGGGCGCCGGAGCCATCAGAGATTGTTACCTGTCACAATAAAACAAATATTTCGCATCAAGTTCATCCCAATTCGAGAACTCAGAAAGGTACTATGTTGGTGTTGAAAGGATTTACCTAACATCGCGGTTTTGGTTGTGCCCAATTCGCTGTTGAGGCTGACGCTAGCAGCACCCTGGAGCTGGAGAATGGTTCATTAGTTGGTGGCCGAAAATTGCAGCGAAGCACAATGCCTCGTCCTCCTCATGAAATAGAAGGTTGAAACCAAAAGCACAAGGACAAGACTTAATCACTGAGAAAATCAAATTAAATTGAAATACAGCTTCGTCAGTAAATCGGCATACCTCAAAGGGCCAGTCATGAAGTTCTGTCCCATTATGTTTAGCTCAATACTCTTGACTACTACTAGATAATATACAGGTTCACTATGCATAAAGATAATAGCTGTTGGATCAATCCATTTGCAAGATATTAGAGTTTGAAAAGAAAATAACATTGAGCATGAACCTGCAGCTCTTGAAATCACATCATAAGAAAATGGTAATAGCATACTCCAAAGAGGTTGAGAACTAAAACCGGAGGACGCTCGAATAAGCTCTGACACAGTGGATCCCCCGTCTTCGCGTATCCGACATTGATAGACCTTCTCTCTCAGCGTCCATCTAAGCCGAGCATATTTATCCCTTCGTCTAAGTAGTTGATTCGTTCGTACCTACATTGTCACAAGACGATGTCGGTAAGTTTGGACCAACACAGTTTCAGCACATAATCAGTTTTAAATGTAAAGGAGTCGAAACCAGATACTTATCTTTTCATCATACCACAACCTACAGAGAATACCACGGAAAGTCAAGACATGTTGTTAACAAAATAAGCTCAAGATGCACATGAATTAAGAGAAAAGGGTGAGAAAACTTACTGAGTGGAGATAGCCTACTGCCTCTTCAACACTTCCAAAGAAGTCACCAAAAGATGCAGAATTTTGTCTTAGAACTTGGAGGTCTTAAGAAATTTTGTTTTTGGTCTGGACAACAAGATATGAAAAGAGAAGCGCAAGGGTATAGGTACGGATTTTTGCTTGTCTGCAGCTTTGGAGAGAAGTTTTTCTACCCTGGTTTGTGACTGACATGAGGTATTTCCATGTATTAGTGGGCTGCATTCCTCTTTAATCCATTCCACTAGCTTCCCAAACCTACACTCACAACAATAAGGTACCAATTATCATTCAAACTTAGAATGTGTCTTCTGCCAGCATAAACTGAAACCATCCACGAAACGAGTTCTAAAGAAAACTCTTGCATAATTTCTGAATCAACCAATGCAGAAGATCGAGCCATATCTCGAGTTGAGGACAAACTCTCACTTTTAACAGCCATCGTTACCCTGCAACAGTACAACGGAATATAGTGAATACCGCGCAGCCAAGTTCCAGTTTGGATTCAGACAAAGAAACATGGACTCCCTTCAACAAAACCCTATTTACTGCTCCTCAACAAACTAATGTGCTTCGAAGTTCCGATAATGTGGAAGTGCAGGGTGACAAGATAAGGAACCACAACAATTGGTCAAAATGGATTCAAACATCCTCAGGAAATTCAGAATAATCTATGACTAAGATTCAGCAGGACCAACCTGTAGAGGCTACTGAGAATTCACGTCCCGATGCCGTTGGAGATAACACTAAGGAGTCTTCTGAAGCAACTCTTAAGGATGCTGCTCATGGCTCAACTTTCATAGAGCAGAACTTGTCAACAAAAGAGGAAGTAATCTAAAGGAAAACGGGAAGAACTAAACAAAGCTAAGCGTAACCACGAGATTATCCACACCGTATAACAACCTCGCAGTAATCTACCAACATCAAAGGAAATATGCAGATGCCATACCCTGCTACAGTGAGACCCTCCGCGCCGATCGCTTGGCAGATGATGGTCTTGTAAATCAAAGCATTACCTACAAAGATTGGAAGAATTAATGAGGCTATCTAGGATTATATATGTGCGGTTACTGCTGAAGCTGGGTCGCCGATTGAGTCGTTTCACCTTTTCAGTATGCGTATATATACTTGGAACAAGTTGCCCATCTCCCCCGTTGCTACTCTGTAAACGTTTATAAGCAAGAATTAGACAACAGCTTGCAAGTTTGGTTACACAAAAAAACAGAACGAGAATGAAGCTGCCCATTCAATCCATGCGGTAAACATCGAGATAACGACAGTAGAGGACCTACCTGAAGATCGATCTGGGATGGACAATCCACCGAATTCAACATAAACCTGAAATGGAAAGCATTGGTGGTTAGAAGTGGTCATGATAACAAGTTCTGATTGAAAGTAGCAACCAATCCTTGCCAAAAGTAGAGCTTGTCATAAGGGACTTAAAACCTTATTAAGAAGAACCTCTACCACACTTGCTTATCCCCTCAGGCTCCTTACATGGCAAGTCAAAGAGGAATTGTTGTCAGTTACCACAACTATTTTATCAAGCATGACAACAATAGATCGAATCATAAAAGAAGAAGGAGATTTACCCATCATGGAATGATTCCTCGTATTCACAGCCGACACTTTTGGAAGGAGCCTTAACACAATTTTTCTGAAATCAAAGCAAAGTCAATTAGATTCCAAACTTATCCAACATGTTTAGACATGTTGATTTTTCTCCCAAAACAAGAATGGAAAGAAATCACGAATCCATTAATGCATTCAATCAGCAATCAAGGGCCTACAACTATAAATAGAGGTGAATTTCGGAAGAAAAAGGGGGGAACAACGTTCGCAAGACCCAGACACTCAACAAAGAAAATCCCCAAATTCAACCTAGAAATTGTAAAAGGGGAACTTACCCCTTTCAATGTTCCGTCCACGCCCTTCCATCCATCGTAAGCTCCCATTACCCTCGCCGACCACCGCGAACTTCAATTGATCCGCCGGAGAAAACAAAGCAAATCTCCTTCGAAGCCGATCATCGCCCGACGTCGCTGAGATCGCCATCATACCTGCGAGGATACCAGAAAATCGTGAGATAATTTTTCTTTTCTAACACTTTAACTTTCACTGTTGTTTTGTCCGATTTGTGTAGGAGCAAGAATGAAGAGCATAGAGAAAGGAGGGAGAAGTTGCGGAAGAACGAAGAGGAGAAACTCGGCGGAGAAAGAGAGAATTGGGGATTTTAGGGGGGACTTAGGGTTTCTGTTATTTTAATTTTTATATTGTAATCTTGTATGCGCACCCACACCTTAGCACAATGCACCCTCACGACACACACCACACGATCTTTCAATAGTTCATCGTACGCATCACACTACACGGCCCCACGATAACCCGTGCACCTGCGCCACACTCGATTCACGCCTCCTAATCTCTCATTATCCATTAAACCATCCGTTAATCCCCCCCTTAGCCAATTAATCTTTTTAAATGTTAACTGTTTCTCTCTTATTAATATATATATATATATATATATATATATATATATATATATATATATATATATATATATATATATATATATATATATATATATATATATATATATATATATATATATATATATATATATATATATATATATATATATATATATATATATATATATATATATATATATATATATATATATATATATATATATATATATATATATATATATATATATATATATATATATATATATATATATATATATATATATATATATATATATATATATATAAACTAATAACTAATAACTCTTTTAAACCTTTCAATTAACCATCCTTTAAATTAATTTCACATAATCATTTAATTAGCTATAATAACAACCACCTTTTTATATAAAAATATATATAAATAATAACCTTTAATAATTAATTTAATTTTATTCAATAGGATAAAAATATAAAAATCATTTTCATATATTCAGAATAATTATCATTTAATAACTAAAATTATATTTAACATTTAAAAATTCATTTCTATTTTAATAATAATATCATTTACTAATAACTTTTTAAGAAATATTCTATTTGCCCACTCTTTTTATATGTTTATAATAAAAACCTTTTTTCAATATTTTGATTATTAACTTATTTGTATATTTAAATAAACCAACTTTTAGTTAATAAAAAAATATTAAATATCAACCAAAATCATTTTTATATTTACGATAGTTTTATAATAATAATAAACTTTTATTAAAACTTATCCGCGTAATTAACCGAATAAACAACTTTTTTTGTTAAATAAAACAACTTCTTTTCTTAAAGAGTAATCTAATATAATCTTTCTGCAAATCAATCAACTAAAATAAATCAATCCTCTTAAAATCAATCTCACGAATAAACTAATTTAACCAATTAAAAACAATTCAACCTTCTCCTAAATTCAACTCCTCCCTCAAAATCAATTTCAACTTAATCAATCAACATTGTATAAATACAAATTAATCGTGCACATTCACATTCACGACACTTGCACCTACACCTCAGCGCTTTCATGCGTACTTGTATGGTTTACTTTTCTGCAATTTACCTTACTGTCATTTACATTATCGCAATTTATGTTTCCGCATCGCATTCCGTCCAAAGGAAAAACCTACACATAATTCAAAGTTGTGTGTAGTTGCACATCATTTGCATCATACTCCCCCATGATCCTTGATCCCATTCAAGTCGATCATTTTAGGATAGGACCTACCCCATAGGAAGGACCTTGTCTTATCTTTACAACTTAGACAAACAAACATTCAACAATTCAAAACAATTATTCAAACACAATAGAGAAAAGATGCCAAATCATCTTAAGTGAGATAGAATCTCCACCCCACAACAATACAATCAAGCCGTAGGGACTTTGCCTTAAGAGAAATAAGGGCATACTCGTTAGACAATCCGAGTACTTAAGCCCTTTTCTTAAGACGATGCAAAGACTATTTTCCTACACCTTGTGGCGGTTATATCTCCCTTAAAATGAGGACACATCTCTTCTCCTAAACTCAATCAAACAACTACCCTAAACCCGTAGAAACTTTGACCACAGTCAAAGAGCTCCTCTAACCCTTTAGGGGAACTACAAGTACTCTGATTCCACTCCCGTAAGGATATGTAGGCATAAGATGCGACATCTTATCGACTATACTTAGAAATAAACCATTAGGGTCTCTAATCCTTTAAGCAGATAACACTTAGCAATAAACAGCATAAAACAAGAGGTTCCTGTAGAGTACTACAGAAACTTAGGATGCTAGTACCTTCCCTAAGTTTAACCAACCCCCGAACCTAAAACAATCTAGCTTGCATTTGCATTGCATTGTGGGAATTTCGATCTTTATCCCTTCCTTTGGACAAATCAAAGTTCGGTTGCAAATTGAATTAAAGATTCAAACTAATCAATAGTTTGGTATCCAAATTTCACCGCGACACTAACCGATTAAACCGTCTATTTGTTTTTGTTTATTTTGCAGGTTCGAAAAAAATTGGAAGCCCGAGATAAGTCGGAGAATCAGAAGACTCTAGAAATTTAGGAATTATTTTAGAAAAATGTATTTTTGTAATTTTATTTATATATTTTTGTAATTTTTGTAAAGAATTGAAATTAATAATATTCTTTATAAATTCTTGTAAAGAATGAATATTAATAAAAATCCTTTATTTTATTATTTTTTTTGATATGCAAATAAAATATAAAAACCATATTAAAATAAAGATGAGAATGATACACTATTTAAATATGACATGAAAAAAGAAACTAAAAATGACATAGATACGAAATTGATTT
The DNA here is from genome assembly GCA_963859935.3 of Lathyrus sativus. NCBI lineage: Eukaryota > Viridiplantae > Streptophyta > Magnoliopsida > Fabales > Fabaceae > Lathyrus > Lathyrus sativus. The sequence goes on along the minus strand of OZ012738.1, from coordinate 553,458,536 downwards.
TTTTATTTTAAACATGAAATAACGAAATTAATTTTAAAATGAGATATGATTTATTCAAAAGGAAATGAAACTAATTAAAATATGCAATGAAACTATTTTTGTTCTTTTGATTTTTAAATGAAATAAAATGCAATGCAAATGATTCGAATGAAATGAAAACGAAATGAAAAGTACATATTTTTATAAATACCTGATTTCTCCAACTTATCCGACTAATCCCATTTCAGACACAAATTCCGATTGAAGCTCATCAACCAGATCAAACGGCCCAAATTTTCTGCCCACAGCTCAAAATTCGCAAGTTAACAGCCGGTTGCAAACAAAATGACCATTTTACCCTTCATGAACTAAAGAGCGTGCCATATGATATTTTCCTGCAAAACCATCAGACTACACAAACCTGTTAGTGGTTAGTTACATGCAGTGCAAGAATGAGATGGCGTGCGAAATGAACCTAATAATCTCGAGGCAAAATTTGTGGTGTTACACTAGTGTAAAGGGTATTTTTGTCCACGGCGGGACACCTAGGCTAATAGGGTTTTGAAAATGGTTAAGGCTAGTACTATTGACTCGGTGGTCAACTGTTAAACCTAAATCCTGTAAGCAATGGATGAGCAACTTCTGATTGTTGGTGTAAGCTGCCATCTTTCGGAAGTACATGACTAGATGGGCTCTTGGACATGAATGACCTTGATACTTCACAAACTCAGGAGTCTTGAATTTGGCAGGCAGAACAAGACTAGGAACTAGGCACATATTGTCTGCATCTACGTTGAAGAAATTAGTACCCTCAACAGCTTGGAGTCTCTTATTTATGATCCGATACTGTTCACGGGTAATCTCAGGCTCAAGAAAATCTTCCTAGCCTCCTCCTTAAGCACAAATAACATTGTACTCATAGGCAGGGTTCTCAAAAAGAACTTGGACATTCTGATTAACAGTGTGGACCACAGGTCTGACCTCGGTAAAGACAGGAGCTTGAAAAACTGGTCTGACAGTCTGACCAATTGTAGCAGCAGATGCAACAGGTGGAAAGTAGTTAGGAGGTAAACCAAACTCGGGCCAAGTAGAGGGTGGCTCTTGAACAAGAGGTGGATCAGCACTTGAAACTTCTTGAATGACAGTCCTCTGAGGTGGCTTTCCTCGGGCAATCAGCACTTGAATCATCTCGTTAAGCCTGGTCATGCCTGCTTTCAACTCATCGATCTCCGTTTAGATTTCCGCATTATGTTCCTCTTGTTCCGACATCTGGCGTCTATAGTTAGCTCTAATCAGATATCTGTGTCGAGGAATCAGCTTGACGACTCAAAGAGACACTGGAAGACGAGAGGACCGAGAATGAAAAACCGGGGGAAAATGCAATGCAAAAATGTGATGCTAATGCCATGCAATGGTTTCAAAAATTTCAACGGTCGATCGCAAGCATTCCTTTTTAGGAAAGTGGGAAAAGTTTTTAGACTTTAAAATGTAGGACCTTTTTAAATTTGCAAAGGACTGTTGAATTCCTTGAAACTAGGAATGACATGATGCTTTATGGATGCAATTCACAACCACAAACAACAAAAGGTCCTAGGTTAGAGGAACAATAAATGGAGTTAAGGTCTACTCATCCTCAAAAGGCATGTACTATAGGGTTAATTGTACCTGCAGAACAAGGTTCTAAAGTGGTGCCCAAAGTCATCAGTCCGTCCTTCGGACATTATCAACTTCCCGACTGACTCGAGGGTCGATAATATTCTCAAGAGAACCTCTTTTGAGTGTAGCATCACATAGCAACCATTGTAGGACTACTCCCACATAGTTCCCGCACTACGTCCTAGATAAGGCCAAGATGGTGTAAAGGTACTACGGTTCCTAGTATCACATACTCCAATCGATAATAGTAAAAGTTTTCATGACTACACTCGTTCAACCGAACCATTTTCAAAAGGGTCTCAACTGAGTGGTGATTCTCGAGGCAGCTTGGTTGGGACTCACTCCCTATAAGCCACGTCGAATATATCGCCATCCTATGATAATGTCACTCAAGTCTGAGTGTAGGACTTATCTCACAACAAAGATACCCCAAGTAAGGTACAACAAATATGTATACAAGAAGATAAATAATAATAAAGCAAATAACATAGCAAATAAACAAGATAGGGGTAACCTATAAAAGTTAGGATTGTCCCCAGTGAAGTCGCCATTTTCTGTTGCGGTGGAAATAGGATATCAAACTATTAATTAATTTGAATCGCATCTTTAGTTCACAACCACTCTTTGATTTATCCGAAGGAAAAGGTCAAAAGAGGAAAAACCTATTTTTGCATCGTAAACACAATGCGGGGAGAGATCTAGGTAAGGGGTTGGTTAAGCTTAGGGAAGGTATTAGCACCCTAAACTTCTGTAGTACTCTACAAGAACCTTTTGTTTATTTTTACCATTTGCTTTAGTTATTTGCTTGCGGTATACATTGCTAAAGGGTTAAGAGTTAAAGAAAGGAAAACCTAAGGGGTTAGTCCTAAGTTTACTCGGCAAGATTCACATCTTGTGCCTACGTATCCTGGGTAGGGAATGGAATCAGAGTAATTGTAGTTCCCCTTAAAATGGAGGTTAGAAATATCTTGACTATGGTCAAGGTTTCAAGGGGAGTAAATGTATCTTAAGGACACGCTTACGTGGAGTTGCGGGGACTCCAATCTCTATGTTGAAATTGTTAAATTAAAATTAGGGTTAAATTAGGGATTCCGCGGCGGGAAACCCTAAAATGGAGTGTGGCGACTCCTTGACCTAATGTTAGGGTAAAATGTATTTTTGTCCACGGCGGGACACCTAGGCTAATAGGATTTTGAAAAAGGTCAAGGCTAGTACTATTGACTCAGTGGTCAACTGTTAAACCTAATTCCTTCGGAAGGTGAATTAACAGTAAAATAATGGATGAACAGTGAAAGCTGATATGCAAAAGAAGACGGTGATAATGTACAAATGAAAATAAGATGTGGATAATAATAATAATTGTAAGGGTAGAGAAATTACAAATAAAAGTACAAAGAATAGGTTAGTAACAACTTCACGTATAATTGAGAACGATGAAAATCGGACAGGAATTGAAACTAAACAGGATAGGATTTTTGTGAGGTTTTGAGAAAAAAGTTTTGACATTTATGTTGTGAGAATGTGGGAATAAAAGGTTGGAATTTTTATTTTTAAAAAAAGATTTTAGTTTTAATTAAAAAAAATGTTAATTTTTAGTTTTAGAAAGCTTTAGTTTAAAAAAGTTTTAATTTTTAAAAAAAGAGTTTGTTAGTTTTAATTTTAAAAAGAGTTTTTAGTCTTAATAAAAAAATGTTTTAGTTTTAGTGTTTAAAAAAATTTTTCTAATAAAAAAAAGTTAGTTTTATTTTTAAAAGAAGATTTGTGTACTATCTAATTTACATTTTTACAGTATAAATACAATAAAAAAAGAAAACAAAAATAAAAATAAAAACACACAGGGAATAAATACAAAACAAAACGGGTCGGGCTGGGTCACAACCCGCCAGACCCGACCCGTACGGCCTCAACATAAAAGGGTGGAAGAAAAATTAAGGTTCTGTTGACCCTAGTACACAACCGCGACGCTGGCTTCCCAGAGCTCTCTCTTCTGCTCACCTTTCGGTCTTTCTCACGCCGTTTTCGTACTCCTCTTTTCATCTTTCTCTCATTTTTCTTTATCCTGAAAAAAACAAACAAAACCACACGATTAACTGGTTTAGATCCTTACGGCCGGTTATGTTTCGCGATTTTTTTTCGTCTGATGATGTCACGAACTGAGGACTATGGCATTCATCGCGGGTGATGAACGATGGTGATGCCTTTCATTTTGATGGGATGATGATGAAACTTCTAAGTTTCTGAATCCACAGATGTCCCTCTGATTATACCTGATGATAAAGTTTTTCGCTTCTGAAGGGTGTGGGGTTCGCCGCCGCTTTGGTGTATTCGTTATGGTTCTGTTGCCCGGTTTACAGCTGACGATGATGAAACTCGAGGATTTGGTGAGTTTGTTTTATGGTTTTGCCGCTGTCTTAGTGGTTAGGGTTTCATGATCCGTCCCTCATGATCTCTTCTTCTTCACATTTTATATCTCTCTTTTCTCTTACTGGGCTTGGATTTACGTTTTATGTATCTCATTATTTAGTGGATTTTATTTGGTTTTATGGCAATTTTGCAGGTGTGATTGGAGGTGTTTTTCTTTTGATTCGGGGCAATGATGTGTAAACTGAGCCCATGGATGAACCATATTTGGATTTGATTTACTTGATGAGGAGATAATATCCGGATCTGATTTGTTTTGATTCTGGATTTTGATCTGGATCCCCTATACTTTAATGGCCTGACTTGATCCGCTATGATTTGATTTTCATTTTCGGATCCAACTTTGGATCGCGAACTTGATTTGCTGCCTGGATTTTGTGATGCCTCGAATCGGGTTATTGATTGAATCTGGATTTCATTTTTGGATTGAATCTGTTTGGCTGGAAAAAAATCACTTTTTCAAAAGTGCTTTATCCAAATAATCACTTTTTGCGACAATCACTTCTTTTTCTCTTCCTCTAGCCGCCTCGAAAGTAAGAACAAATACTGCCTATTTGAGCCGAGGTCGGGAATTGATTTGGGAGCTGGCTTCGGCATTTGTCGTTGCCCTCCCGACACTCGATGATGAAATTACTCTGAGGGTGTCAAACAAAAATAATTTCTAACATTAACCTCTTTTTGCTCTGTTCTTGGTTTGTCTGTATGCAGGTACGGAGGAAAGTCGGGCGAAGAATTAGTTGTGAAGTCGAGCATGACGACTAGAAAAATAGCAAATTAGGAATAACATGTATATTTTTTATTTCTTTTTGTAAATTGTAATAAAAAATATTATGAATAAAAATTCAATATATTTTCTATCCAAAATCACTTTCCGATTCCCTTTTTCCATAATTTAAATCTGTCGCCACTGAATAAACCACAAAAATATTCGATTAAATTTAACTAATTAAGTGCTTCCGAATAAATTCAATCGATTAAAATTTAACCGATTAAACTTAAACAAACAGAATTACTTTCAGCAATTAAATTCGTGCGAATAAATCCCAAAGAATTACTCGAATCAACTCCCTCGATCCCAAAACATGTTGCTCGATTTAAACCTGGCGCAATTGAGTTCTAGACAAATTTTTTTTTCAAATTAAATCTTGTCTGATGATAGAAACGGTAACCGGCCCCTAATAAAGCAGAGAAATCCAATTAACAGCAGAGAAATCCAATTAACAGCAAAACCAAATATCCTTCGCACTGAAAAATTCAACTTGTTTCTCCAATGATTAAACCCAATGCCCTGAACCAACTCGGCCAAAATCCCAATTAAACAGATATAATAAATCCAGACACGAGTCGAAATTTCCACTGTATTCCCTTAGAATTTGACTGGCAGATAGCAGGAAACAAAAAAATAGGCCTTGTTAAAATAAATTCCGCAGAATGATATTTTGCACTGATTTGAGCCGAACCAAATTGATATCTCCATATAATCAAACCCATATGATAAAATAAATGTCTTGGAAATCCACTGACGACAGAGTCTCAGCCCGTTGAATTAATTACCGTATCTCAAAAACCCCGATGCCAAAATTACCGTGAACTTTTGTTCATCTTCAAAGAAAATAAAGAACTCGTAAATGGAGGCTCTAATTGCTCAATGGATTCATGGCGATGATTCAACTTCATGAACTGTCAGCAAACGGTGAATAAATGACCATTTCGCCCCTCAATAGTTAAAGCGCACCAGATGTGATTCTCCTACCAAAACAACAGACTATACAACCCATTAGTGGTTAGTTAATATGTAATGCAAAAAATGAAATGTAATGCGACATGAATCGACTAATCCGAGGATAAAACAGAGCTCTTTCAATGTTGTTCAATTTCTCAAACTTTTGCATCCTTTTTACAAAATGGTCTGACCAAGTCTCGACTTTTGTTATTGAATGAGTCGTCCACTCTGGTGATGTAAGTGGTATATGGCATTCTGGTTTCAAGTAAACTTGAACAAAATGTCATGATTTTGAAAGTCATCCAATACATATAATACGATCATTTGGATTTTGAGGTGGGGCGGTACGCAGTGGAAAAAAGGTTTTCGAAAAACCGTATCGTGTAAGATCAATAAAAACTTGTCGTACCTCGAAAAATATGATCCTCGCGATGGACGCAGAAAAAAACATTCGAACATAGTTGCCACCGAACTTTATTTATTCCAAGGAAGGAATAGGAGAATATCAATAAAACCTTTAAAGAGATAAGAACATGGTCGTCGCAACCAAATTCTATGTTCGGGAGTTGATTACGAAGAGGGAAGGTATTAGCACCCTCTACGTCCTTGTACTCAACGGGAACCTCTTGATTTGATTTGTGAGAGAAGTTAGCTAAGTTTGTTTGTTATCTTCTAAAGATTACTTGTAAGGGGAGTGGGTGATTTTATATTAGGGTGCTCGCCAAGGATTAAGGCTCTTGTGCCTACGTACTCCCTCGTGCAATGGGAAAGTCAGAGCACTGTAGTTTGTGGTACTACGGGTAAAAGATTTGTGTATTTTATGATCGAGTGTTTAAGTCACATTCTAACTGCTAAATATTGGCTTGTCTACTTGCTAGAGGAGTCTGAAGCACTAGTTTATATGTGCAGAAGAAGGGACTAAGAAATGTTCTTTTAGAAAAAGTTTTAATCGCACAACGACGAGAAGTTGGATTAATGTGTTTGTGTTTTGATTGGATGATGATCACTCCAAGCTTAAGAAAGGCTCCTCGGGCCCAAGTGATCGGGCAAGTGAATCGAAGATTCAACTCTCTCTCTCTCTCTCTCTCTCTCTCTCTCTCTCTCTCTCTCTCTCTCTCTCTCTCTCTCTCTCTCTCTCTTTCAACCTTAGTTGTGAAAGGATTTTGATATTGTTAGAGTATTTTATAAATGACGATTACTCGAGGCTTGAGAAAGACTCCTCGGGTCCAAGTAATCAGGAGAATGAGTCAAAGACTTGACTCTATGTCTTTTTCATTTAAGTATTAGGAAAGTAGTTTTTGATTTCGTTTACTATAAAAATAGTTTAATGTAGAGTCATGTTATAAATTTTTAGAGAAGACAATTGTTTGAACTTAAGAAAGGCTCACCGGGTCCAAACAATCGAGAAGAGAAATCAAAGACTCCATTCAAACTCCCTTCTCATCTTTTACTAAAATGATGTTTAAGTATAGTTAAGTATGTTAAGTCTACTTTGATAAAATGCTCGATGTGGATCGAGGTTTAAATTTGCATACGAAACGTTTAGGGGATGAAATAATGGAAGGGGGCTCCTATTGGTATAAGGTGAGATCGATGGCGAAGTAAAAACACCCGACTTACAAAGGTAAAGAAACTTGATATGTTAATCGAGTATGCTTGAGAAAGAAGTTGGTGATTAATTGCATTTATTTTGAAAATACTTGACGTTGAATCAAGTTTATTAGTTCCTTTGGAAAAAATTGATTTTAATCTTGTATTATTTATGACATCTCATGGGAGAGGGGTACGTTTGTTCAAATGGGATGGTACCAAGCCTTAATTAACATAGACCATTCATTCATGCACATACATGTGAAGCGTGTAACAAGCGTCATTGTACAAAGTCCAAAAGGAGGCTATAAGGTGAATGTCGATCATGAAAACAATCGACTTACAAGGTATTTGAAAATGACTTGATTTGAGAATCAAGATATTAGTTTGAAAATGAAATTTGCATCAACAAGCATGAAATGACATAAATATAATTGAGGCATGATAAATCACAAAAGAACAAAGTATCAAACATCATACAAACGATTGTAAACTAGGTGAGGAAGCAAAGGTATTAATCAAGACATGTTACTTAATAACCTAATTGCCTAAGGCTAACTAAAAAGAAGGAAATAGCACAAATAATTATTTGTTAGATTTTAAATTAAGGTAGTGAAATAATTAACTAAAGTAGTTAATTAAATTAAAATTTAATATTTAATAAAATTAACTATTCAAGTTAATTAATATTAAATAAAAAAATATTTAATAGAATTAATTAAGAATAATCGATAAAAAATTAAGAATTAATGATTGAAAAAGAGTATTTTTTAGGTTTTTTTATGAATTAAGAAAATTAACTAAACTTATTATAATTATACTAATTAATAAATATAATAAGTAAAGTCAAAAGTTAATTAAAATAAAAAACAATACTTTGGGTTATAGATTTAGTAGAAAAAATTAATTAATTAAACTAAATATAACTATTTAACAAAATTAAATAAGAAAACAATAAATAAATAAATAAATAAATAAAAGTGACTAAGCTCTTACTTTGTTAAATTAAATATATACTAAAAAAAAGAATTAATTAAAGATAATTAATAATTAACATTTTTTTTATATATTTCAATTATTAAATATTAAATAAAAAAGAAAAGAAGAAATAAAATAAAAAACAAACAAATAAAAAAAACACAAGAAATAGGCCAGGACTGAATCTGAATATGATGGGGTGGCAGTAGCAATGACCCATGCCCAGAATTAGTGGAAGCCCACGCTGCCAATGGAGAGTCTATGGTGGACTCTAGTCAATAGTTGACTGCAGAATGAAATATGGTGCGTTGGATCTTGATGAGTCAAGGATGACTCTTGATCAAAGGGCTGAAATGAATGGATGCATGGTGAAGAGTGGTAAGGAGCATGTACCAGATCTGTAACGAGGGAGAGAGAGGCTGGTGACAAGTGTCATAGTGGGAACACTTGTCACTCCGTTGGATGGACACCCCAACGGCCAAACCACTACCTTCACAAAAGAAAGAACTGAATGGACAAACTCCCTCATTCTTTTCCCTTTAAACCTCTCTATTCTCCTCTCAACGTATATTTCTCTCTCTCTCTCTCTCTCTCTCTCTCTCTCTCTCTCTCTCTCTCTCTCTCTCTCTCTCTCTCTCTCTCTCTCTCTCTCTCTCTCTCTCTCTCTCTCTCTCTCTCTCTATCTATCTATCTAAATCAAACACCAAAAACCTAACTATTGGCAGGAGAAGACGGTGGTCGTCGCCGTCTTCTCCGACGAGACCTCCACAAAACTTAAAATGATGTACACTAACCCTACCTCAAATTCCACCCTCTATCCAAATCCAAATTTAAAACTTCCTAAAACCTGACCAATCGACAGTTTCCCCGATCTAAACCCTAGCCCAAAAAATGACCCAGAATACAACCACTCAACAAGATCAAGCCAATAATCTACTCAAAAATCAACAACAAGCAAGGGATTCGGACGAAAGGAAGTTTAGAACGAAAAAGAACAAGATTCATGCGACATACCAGTTGAAGAATCCTCTTTTGGAGTCTCTGTTCGTCAGGTAGCCTCTTCTTCTCTCCTTTAGGTTAATGTCTTTCTCTTCTTCTTCTCCTCTAATCCTTTTCTTTCTGCAATGTTCTCTTTTTGGTTGTAAAGAAAATTAGGACTTAGCTTAAAATTACTTCAGAGTTTCAGTGAAAAACTGTGAGTAACTTTTAGAGTGATGAGCTTTAGGGTAATTAGGGTTATGGTGAGGCAATTATTTCTAGGTTTTTTCAGGTGCCCTCCCCTTCTGATGAATGAATAGTGTGTGATATATAGGGTGTTCTCATACATGTGAATAATGCCCAAAAGTCGTGTGTGAATGATGAGGTGTGTGTCTGGGTGAATAAAACCGTTTGAGGATATTTCCTGAGTCCTGATTTCGTATGATGCTGAAGAAAGTGGATTGTGAAAATATATGTTATTTTGTCTTTTTCTGCTTTCTAGAAATTCTTGTGGTCCCATAACAAATTGCCTTGCTGTATATCTTGTATTTGTGAAATTGTTTCTGAAGTGCATATAGTACATTCGTGAATTCTTCCTGATATTTGTTTGGACATGTATTCCATTTTTTTCTCAAACTGTACCTTACTCATGATATGGTATTCATTAGGTAGGTCTTGTACTTTGGATTGCATTTGTCCATAATTTGGAATTTCCTTGTTGCTAATGCGGGTTTGGGATAATTTGAGCATTAAGACAAAAGCAGGTCTGCACCAAGGCTCCCTTTTCGCTGTCATTGTTTACTTAACCAACTTTCATGTATATCCTATAGACCTGTCTCTTGAAGAGTCATGACTTATTTTGGTAGTATTTCTGGTAGGGGATTAAGTTTTCATGTTTTATATCCCAGTCACCTCTTATCTAGTGTATTACCAAGACATAATCCCCAAACACATCGAGAGTTTTGATTCTCAAGTTCATGGCTTCTTCTAGCCCTAGCATACATGCTTCGTACTTAGCCATATTATTAGTACACGTAAAGCAAAGTTTGGCGGTGAACGGCAGGTGAAAGTTCTTGGGACATGTGATCATTGCCCCAATTCTATGTCCATGAGAATTTGAAGCACCATCGAACATGAGCGTCCATCGTTCCTCTGGTTCTGGTCCTTCACCTGGCTCTGGCTTTTCGTAGTCTCTTACCATCATGATATCCTCATATGGGAAGTCAAACTTCAAAGGTTGATAATTATCCACTGGTTGGTGAGCTAGATGGTCTGCTAACACGCTGCCTTTAATGGCCTTCTGGATAACATATTGGATGTCATATTCAGACAGAAGCATTTGCCATCGGGCTATCCTACATGTGAGAGTAGGTTTCTCAAAAATGTATTTGATGGGATCCATCTTAGAGATCAGATATGTGGTGTGTGTTAGCATATATTGCCTGAGACGTCTGGCAGCCCATCCAAGCGCACAACAAGTCTTCTCAAGTAAGAAGTATCTTGTCCCGCCGTTGAACTTCTTGCTAAGATAATATATGGCATGCTCCTTCTTACCAGTGTTGCCTTATTTCCCCAACATGCAACTCATGGATTCATCAAGTACAATGAGATACATAATAAGTGGCCTTTCAAGAATAGGCGGTACCAGGATTAGTGGTTCTTGCAAATATTCTTTGATCTTATCAAATTCTCCTTGGCATTCATCATCCCATATAATCGGCTGATCTTTCTTGAGTAGCTTGAAGATTGGTTTACAAGTGGCGGTAAGATATGAAATAAATCTGGCGATATAATTCAACCTCCCTAGGAAGCCATGAACCTCTTTCTCAGTTCTAGGTGCTGGCATACTATGAATTGCCCTTACCTTATCAGGGTCCACTTCAATCCCTTTCTGGCTTACGATAAAGCCCAACAACTTTCCAGATCGTACCCCAAACATACACTTATTATGGTTAAGCCTCAATCTGAACTTTCTCAATCGAGCAAACAGTTTTTCCAAATTAATCAAGTGCTCTTCCTCAGTTTGAGACTTAGCAATTATATCATCCACGAATACTTCAATCTCTTTATGAATCATATCATGAAAGAGCATTACCATTGTACGTTGATATGTTGCCCCAACATTCTTCAGCCCAAATGGCATCACCTTATAGCAGAAGGAGCCCCATGGTGTGATAAAAGTGGTTTTCTCCATGTCATTTGGATCCATTTTAATCTGATTATAACTGGAAAATCCATCCATGAAGGAGAACATAGAGAACTAAGTCGTGTTATCCACCAAGACATCAATGTGAGGTAATGGGAAATTGTCCTTAGGACTAGCTCTATTTAAGTCACGATAATTCACACACATACGGACCTTTCCGTCCTTCTTCGGTACCGGCACAATGTTTGCAACCCATTTGGATACTTTTCTACTGCCAGGAACCCAGCGTCGAACTGCTTTCAGACTTCTTCACGAATCTTAAGAGCCATATCAGGATGGGTCCTCATCAACTTCTGCTTGACATCGTGGCATTCTTCCTTGAGTGATAATTTGTGTACAACAATGTATGTATCCAATCCCGACATGTCTTAATACGACCTGGCGAACACATCAACATACTCTCGGAGAAGCTCTACCAACTTGGTTTTAACTGTATCTTGAAGAGATGCTCTAACCTTCACCTCCCTTCTATCCTCCTCAGTGCCTAGGTTGATGATTTAGACATCCTATTTTCATGACAATATCATCATCGAACCAAAGCCCGTTCCAGTGAGTACAAACCTCATCCATTATGATTGGACTACCAAGTTTAACCTTTTTTGCAATAACACAAGCACATGGGAGACCATATGTTCTCATAATTGTGCATCCATACTTTGAACTATCGAAACTTACATTATTAGCTCGTTTAGCCTCGTGAAAAACATAATTCAGACCCGCTCGAGATATATTGCTGACCAACTAAGAATAAAGATTGTTGTCTTTAAATTTGTGTTCCAAAAATGTGATGCTCTGACCAAATGATGTTCGTATCTCATTATGCTGGTTCTTAATTATTTGGTTCACGGAGTCTCAATCTCTACACAATATTGTACACTTTCTTAATGTTTGAGATATTTCCAGTCTTTTACGTTTCAAATTTGCAAGTATATTTTTCGGTTGAACCAAATTCAGTGTCATGTCAACAACACATTCCTTCTCTTTCGGCATGAGGCGACACACAATTGGATGGCCGACTAACTTTTCACACAAATCACAATTATGCAAACAACATATGAAATTAAATCTCCAGTTATTGTTTACCAACATATAACCACTCACCTTATAGGGACATTCACATTTTCTTGAACTAGTGTCGTCTCATTTAAAATTCCGAAAGGGAGGTCTATATTTCCTGCTTCATTTGCCCGTAATTGTCACAAAATCACATCTTCTATCCAAACCATTATCGTAACTTCTGATAACCACACTAAATCCCCGTTTGTAGGCCTCCGTACAAATCATTGAAGCAAGTGATCGCAAGATTCAAACTCTTGTTCATTTTTAAATTGGTTTCTAGCATCTACCGCCTTCACAACAATACTTTTGACATCCAGAGACATAACTTATTTAGGGGAAAAATTGAGGTGAATCATATCTAATGAAAATAATTACCACAGAACAGTAAATAAGCATTAATGTTATAAACAGAGTTGAAAAAATGAACACAGACTGGTATCGGAAATACATTTTCGGGTAAGTTCATACTCATTCCAGAAATACATTTTCGAAAAAGTGCCAGTTTTTTCAGACAAAAAATAGGATTAATGTGAGCAATGAGGCTTGAAATAAATGATTTTCACCTAGAATTCCAACTTCTTTTGCTACCTTTGATGTGATGAACCACAAGATTGGATATTTGGAGTGAAAGTATGGATTGAGAATGGAAGGGTTTTTGGTGAGGGTTTTGAGTGAAAAACAAGTATGGTTGTGTGATCATGCAGCTCTGTGTTTTATCAAATTATTCAAGAGATGTATCTTCAAAAATATCTGACATGCTAAGGTGACATCAAATTTCAAAATCCCACCCTAAACTTCCGAAGATGCATCTTCAAAATGTCCACTAGGCTGATCAACTATGAATATGTTTGTTGAAAATATTAGAGATGTATCTCCTAAATTTAATTAAGTATTAATCTAGGGTGGCACTTATTTGGTGCACCATAGCATTAGTGAACGGTGCGTCTGATAGACCTAAAATGTACTGTTTATTTGACTCGATTTGCACATGTTATTTAGGATTTTATTTCTGTTTTCTTGCATTATGCCTCTGTTTTGTTTCTTTTTCAGGATTTTGTATTTTCAGAGCTCCTCGAGAAGAAATGAAGAAAAACGAGCAAAAAGACCAGCTTTTAAGGAATTGTACACATGGCACTCACCATGGCGGGTGCCATAGGGGATGCCATAACTTGGATAAGAGACCAAATTTTGACAACTGTCACGTCTCCCACTTCTTTCTACTCTAGTTCACATGGCGGGCGCCATAAGGGTATAGTGGGCGCCACCCTTGCATTTTGTTTCCCTCCCAAAAGAAGTTGGAGGACATTCTAGTCCTTACCTGTACTTACCTAGCATTATAAATAGAAGAGTTTTGCCTCATTTCTAGGCATCCAAGCTTAGTTACAGAACTCAAGCCATAAATTTCCATCTGTTGTAAAGTGATAAACTTCTCACATCGAGTGGTTATCACATTGTCTAATTGAGTCTGTAATCGGGTTTGGAGCACTTTGGTAGAAGTTAATCCTGCCGCCATTTTATTTCAGTCTTTTACTTCAAGTTGTACCAAGATTTAAAACCTCCCGATTGGAGCAGGTTTCTATTTATTTTCTGCATTTATTTATCTGTCTTTATTTCCCGCACTATTTATTTATCGCACTTTATTTATCGCTCTTTATTTATCGCACTTTATTTACTTGCATCTATTTACCATGTCTATTTACGTTTCCATGTCCGGCTAAACCTTAGAGGTTAGGATGTGACGATCATAGTTAAAAGTGGTATTCCATACGACTGTCGGTAGAATCACTTAGGGGTTATTCTGACTTTTAATACATATTTTCTGCATTTAAAATCTGTTGGGTAAGATCGAAAGCCGTCCAACCTTTAGATAAACTTGGTTAGTCTTAACTGTTCAAAGGAAGCGAAAGCGCTTAGTCCAGTTAAGTAGGAATCTTTAATGCTTTAGAAAAATGATTTTAAAACTATTTTCGGATGCGTTTATGGATTTAAAGTCCGGTTCGGAAGAACCTCTTTTTATTAGAAATTCCAGGTCAAAATACTTTTCAACTAAGTTAAGAAGCTATATTTCTTAAAAATAGGTTTAATCACTCTAACGCAATGCGCGCCTTTTTATAAGTGACAATAAGAGGGATCTATTAGGGGATAAACTCGGTTCTAAATACGCGAAAGCGATAATTCCCATTAAATTAGTTCTTTTCATGAGTAGAAAACATTACCCCATAAGGCATCCTATTTATACACATTTGGAATATTGCCTAGCTATGTGAATTATGTAACACCCCACTTCCCAAAATCCTCTAAATTAATAAACATTATAAATAACCAAAATCCGAGTTCCAATTCTCCCAAGTGGGATATCACATAAAAACAACGTTTCCTTATAAAAAGGTTTTTTCTCCAAATACAGCGGAATGTTAAATAATAAAATTCAATAACAGTTTGATACGTTCACAGGGAAATAAAATATAAGTTCAACATAAAACAAATAAAAACTCCCAAGTCCCGTGCTACGTATCAGAGCATCCTAGACTCGACAATCACACCAATATCTAAGCTAGCTAAGCACCTGGATTATCTGTACTTCCGAAGAAGCACAGACCACAACAACAACAAAGGGGTGAGAAAACATGATCAAAAATATAATGGTAATGTAATACATGTAAATAAGGTAGCACAACACACCAACACACCAAGATTCACCCCTAACAACACCATATGACGAACCTACTGTTCAAATTACAATATAACATATTATAATGCAAAATGCAACTCAACACCATGCATGCGGTACCGACTCGTTGGTTCATTCAATCGAACCTGGATAGATCACTTACGCTCCTCCTGAGACATGATCTATCCCCCACCATTCTCCACAAAGGAGTACGGATGAATCACTTACGCTCCTCCTGAGACATGATTCATCCCACCAAAACACCATGATATGCACACACCAATGCATAACTAATATATTTAGGCACTCAACATGCACACGATCCTCCTGATCATATCATCATACATCAATGCATATATGTACAGATATAACATACACCAACACCATATAAATCAATTCACACAGTGAGCAATCTCACATTCTAACACCAAGTATAAACACATCCCAACACTCGGGGAATACACGATCCTACTGATCACTACACACATATACATCAACTAATTGCCCACCGGTCATTATTACGGGAAACATGTACTATCACCGAGTACACAAGTTAATTCCCACAGTCATCATTCATACATGGCATCAAGGCCAAAGGAATCACACAAGTCCAGAGCTCAAGGTCAAAATATCACAACACTCACATTCTGGTTCTGCTACGTTCGCTGACATTCGCCAGGCGAAGCCCCGTAGCGAACCTTCGCTAGCATTCGCCAGGCGAACCTGCTGGCGAAGCCCCCTTTCCACTATCGTGCATTCGCCAGGCGAAGGGATCATTCGCTAGGCGAACCTTCGCTGGCTATACTCGCCAGGCGAACTTTCTACCCTTTCAGTCTGGGATTTAATTCTGAATTATTCGCTGCCACTCGCCTCAACTCGCCAGGCAAACACTCGCCCCCATTCGCCAGGCGAATCTTCGCCAACACTCGCCAGGCGAAGCCCAGCGAATGCTGCGATTCATCAGTTTCCTCACAATTCTGCAGTGCTATTCTAGGCCAAATTATGCCTATCATCTCAACTCAGATTCCCAGCCTATTCTAGTACCAATCTTGCCTATTACCATAAACAATCGGTTTCTAATTCCTATTCCCAAAATCATCACCTAAACACTATCGATACCTCAAAAGCCATACAAAACTTTCCCTAAAAACCGTAAAATCACCTATATGCCAAATTAACCAAAAACCACAATTCATCAACAATCAACATCCAATTATCAGTAATAGTCAACAATCACAACATATCAATATGTAATATCATATATCGATCAATCTCCTACAGGGTTAAGGACTCCCCACTACCCTATACATGTATAAACCATTCCCAATCAGGTTTCTCCCCCCTTACCTTGTTAAACGGTTGATCGATGAAAGAACCCTCCAAGGTTTGGCCAATTCTGATTTTCCCCCGTTCCTTCGTTCTTCGCTCCCTTTTCCGTTCTTCTCACTTCTCTCCTTTCTATCGTTCCTTTTCCACTTTCTCTAACTTCTCACAATGTATCGTAAAAACTACTAACCCCTCACATTCTCTATTTTAATTCTCTAATCCCAATAATAATAATAACTTAATAATAATAATAATAACTTAATAAAATAATAATAATAATAATAATAATATTATCTCACCAAAATAATAATAATATTAATAACAATAGTAACTATAATAAATATAATAATAATAATAATATTCCCACCAATATTAATATTATACACTATATTATTATATTCACCAAAACACCACCAATAATCCTCCCACATTAGGGACACCCACCAAACATCACCAAATACCCCCCACCAAAGGGCAGACCAACACATAATATTTAAAATAATAATAAAATGACTAAATAATTAAAATAGGTGTTACAACTCTCCCCCACTTTAATTATTTTCGTCCTCGAAAATTACCTGATGGAAATAGCTCCGGATACGCTTCTCGCATCCTGCTTTCCAACTCCCAGGTCACACTGCCTCCTGCAGCACCTCCCCACGCTACCTTCACCAAAGGTTTCTCTTTCCCTCGGAGCTGTTTCATCTTACGGTCCTCGATCCTCAACGGCATCGTCTCAACAGTAAGATTCTCCCGAACCTGAACATCATCTCTCTGAATAACATGAGATGGATTCGAAACGTACTTTCGCAATTGCGACACATGAAAAACATCATGTAGATTCGACAACTCAGGCGGCAACGCCACCCTATAAGCCACAACACCAATTCTCTGTAAAATTTCATAAGGTCCAATAAACTTAGGATCCAGCTTCTTGTACTTCAATGCACGACCCACACCAGTCATCGGATTAACTCTTAGGAATACGTGATCACCTACACGGAATTCCAACTCTTTCCTCCGATTATCATGATAGCTTTTCTGCCTACTCTGAGACACTTTCAATTTCTCACGAATCATTTGAATTGTCTCAGTAGTCTGCTGTACAATTTCTGGTCCAAGCACCACATTCTCACCAGTTTCATACCAACACAGAGGAGTCCTACACCTCCTCCCATACAAAGCTTCAAACGGTGCCATTCCAATACTCGAATGGTAACTGTTATTGTACGTGAACTCAATCAATGGTAAATGAGTATCCCACGCACCACCCTTCTCTAACATACAAGCTCTCAACAAATCTTCAAGCGACTGAATAGTCCTCTCCGACTGACCGTCAGTTTGCGGATGATAAGCTGAACTCAATTTCAACTTAGTTCCCAAAGCTTCCTGCAAGCCCTTCCAAAATTCCGAAGTAAACCGTGGATCTCTATCCGACACAATACTGGACGGAACACCATGCAACTTCACAATTACCCGAATGTAAATATCCGCCAGCTTCGTTAACGGAAAACTAATATTGAGCGGCACAAAGTGTGCAGACTTCGTCAATCGATCCACAATCACCCATATAGCATCAAAACCTCTCGCCGTATTCGGCAAACCTGTCACAAAATCCATAGTAATGCAATCCCATTTCCAAACCGGAATCTCTAATGGTTGCATAAATCCAGAAGGTCTCTGGTGTTCCACCTTCGACTTCTGACATGTCAAACAGGCATACACAAATTGAGCTATGTCTCTTTTCATACCAGACCACCAAAATAATTTCTTCAAATCATGATACATTTTCGTAGCTCCCGGATGAATACTCAGGCTACTACGATGTCCTTCGCTCAAAATTGACTTTTTCAATTCTTCATCATCTGGTACACAAATCCTGCCTCTAAATCTCAACACACCTGTACTATCCAATTTAAAGTCACTATCAGAGTCACTCCCTACTCCAGGCATCAGATCTACCAATTTCACATCCAACTTCTGATTTTCTCTAATCATATCCAAGAAGTCATTATTTACCTGTAACATACCCAACATTACACTATCTGCAGTAGTCTCACAAACCATGCTCAAATCTCTAAACTGTTCAATTAACTCAATTTCTTTCACCATCAGAGCTGCCATATGAATTGCTTTCCTACTCAAAGCATCTGCCACTACATTGGCCTTTCCTGGATGATAACTCAAACTGAAGTCATAATCCTTCAAAAATTCCAACCATCTTCTCTGCCTCATATTCAGCTCTTTCTGATCAAACAGGTATCTCAGACTCTTATGATCACTAAACACTTCAAATCTTGAACCATATAAATAGTGTCTCCAAATTTTCAACACAAAAACAACCGCAGCTAATTCAAGATCATGAGTCGAATAATTTCGCTCATGCACTCTCAATTGCCGCGATGCATATGCTACTACTTTACCATTCTGCATCAGAACCCCGCCTAATCCCATCTTAGACGCATCACAGTACACCACAAACGGTTCACTCGGAGTCGGTAACACTAACACCGGTGCCGTAGTCAATCTCTTTTTCAACTCTTCAAAACTTTCTTCACAAGCAGCATCCCATACAAAAACTTGGTTCTTTCTTGTCAACTGAGTTAATGGCAACGCCAAATTAGAGAAACCTTCAATAAACCTGCGGTAATAACCGGCTAACCCCAAAAAGCTTCTAATCTCTGTCGCTGTCTTCGGCGGTTCCCACTGCAATACTGCACTTACTTTTGACGGATCCACCGCTATTCCATCTTCAGATATTACATGCCCCAAGAAACTTACTTTCTTCAACCAAAAGTCACACTTTGACAGTTTAGCAAATAATTTATTTTCCTTCAACACTTGCAAGGCAATTCTCAGATGTCCTGCATGCTCTTCATCAGATTTAGAATAAATTAATATATCATCAATAAACACTACAATGAACTGATCCAAGTAAGAATGGAAAATTCTGTTCATATACTCCATAAATACTCCCGGTGCATTAGTCACTCCAAACGGCATTACAGCATATTCGTAATGTCCATATCGAGTCCTAAAGGCAGTCTTCTGAATATCACCTTCTTTTACTCTCATTTGATGATAACCCGATCTTAAGTCGATCTTACTAAATACACGAGCTCCCACCAGCTGGTCCATCAAATCATCAATCCTAGGTAAACGATACTTATTCTTAATCGTCACTTTATTCAACTGACGGTAATCGATGCACAGACGCATACTACCATCCTTCTTCTTTACTAATAACACTGGAGCTCCCCACGGCGATACACTTGGTCTAATAAACTTTCTATCCAACAATTCTCCAATCTGAGACTTCAACTCAGCCAATTCCACTGCAGACATCCTGTACGGCGCCATAGAAATAGGTCTCGTACCAGGAACAAGATCAATACCAAATTCTACTTCTCGCATCGGAGGCAATTCCGTAATGTCGTCAAGAAACACTTCTGGAAATTCATTCACCACTGCTAATTCCTCCATTGGCACTTTGTTATCCATCGATAAAGTTGCAAACAAAGCAAACACTCTAGTTTCATCTTCCAACAAGGCCCTCAATTCTTTATTAGACAAAGAACTTGCCACAACTTCCTCTTCAGGGGTTAGGAACAACAATTCCTTCCGAAAACAATCGATGTAGACTCGGTTGAACTCTAACCAGTTCATACCCAGAATAACATCCAACTTACCAAGTGGTAGACAAATCAGATCCACTCCAAATTCTCTACCAAAAATAGTCAGCGTACACTTCAGGCATACCAAAGAAGTAGTCACTGAACCTATAGAGGGTGTCTCAATAGTCATCTGTATCTCCAGAGTGGACGGCACCAAACCTATCCTCTCCACACAATCTACAGAAATAAACGAGTGCGTTGCACCCGTATCAATAATAGCAATCAAAGGAATATTATTGATAATACAAGTACCTCTGATCACACGCTCATCACTGGCAACTTGAGTTCCTGCCAAGGCAAACACTTTTCCACCAGCCGGAGACGTTTGAGGCTTCTTCGGCTTCTCACAATGTGTACTGATATGACCCTTCTCACCACAGTTATAACAGGTCGGCATAGTTGCTCTGTAATCAGCTATCACATGACCTGGTTTCCCACACTTAAAACATTTCTCGGCCTCATTAGGACAATCATTAGCACGGTGTCCCATACCACCGCACCGAAAACATTTCCCTTCAGCAAATACTCTCCCATCTCTAGGCTTCTTATCAACAACAGCTTTACGTTTTCCCTTATCAGCAGCAACACTATAAGAAGTACCACTAAACCTCTGCTTACCCTTACGGTCATTAACAGCTTTGTAGTGCGCAATCCTTGCTCGGTTATCATTATCATAGATTCTGCTCCTGCCTACCAGCTCAGGATAGCTCCTGATCTTCTGACAAGCAATCCCCAACTTAATCTCTGGACGCAGTCCATTCTCAAACTTTAAGCACTTAGAGGTCATTGCCCCTTCCACATTATAGTGGGGACAATACTGCACCAGCTCCTCAAACTTGGCAGCATATTCTGCTATAGTCATGCTACCCTGTTTCAGCTCTAAGAATTCAATTTCCTTAACGCTTCGGATATCTTCTGGAAAATACTTTTCCAGAAAACCCTTCTGAACCACCTCCCACGTAATGGCAGTTCCAGCAGCTTCCAATCTCTGGCGACTATTGTTCCACCAGGCTTCAGCCTCACCCTCCAGCATGTGAGTACCAAACCTCACCTTTTGTTCATCGCTACATTCCATAGTCCTGAAGATCTTTTCAATTGCCTTCAGCCACTTCTGAGCAACTTTAGGGTCCAGAATTCCCCCTTCGAACGTTGGTGGCTTGTTGCTCCGAAACTGCGCCAAACTCCTGAATTGGGGATCTACAGTTTGATTCTGATTAGCAACAGCCTGTGCCATTGCTTGCATAGCAGCAGCCAATGCAGCATCGTTCCTTCCTGCCATACTGCTCAAAACAACAACACCAGGTTTAAAAGATATTCAACTCCATCCATAAGGACAGACCCAACTCAACTCAACAACACTGGCCGGACGGACCGACCTGCTCTGATACCAATTGTAACACCCCACTTCCCAAAATCCTCTAAATTAATAAACATTATAAATAACCAAAATCAGAGTTCCAATTCTCCCAAGTGGGATATCACATAAAAACAAAGTTTCCTTATAAAAAGGTTTTTTCTCCAAATACAGCGGAATGTTAAATAATAAAATTCAATAACAGTTTGATACGTTCACAGGGAAATAAAATATAAGTTCAACATAAAACAAATAAAAACGCCCAAGTCCCGTGCTACGTATCAGAGCATCCTAGACTCGACAATCACACCAATATCCAAGCTAGCTAAGCACCTGGATTATCTGTACTTCCGAAGAAGCACAGACCACAACAACAACAAAGGGGTGAGAAAACATGATCAAAAATATAATGGTAATGTAATACATGTAAATAAGGTAGTACAACACACCAACACACCAAGATTCACCCCTAACAACACCATATGACGAACCTACTGTTCAAATTACAATATAACATATTATAATGCAAAATGCAACTCAACACCATGCATGCGGTACCGACTCGTTGGTTCATTCAATCGAACCTGGATAGATCACTTACGCTCCTCCTGAGACATGATCTATCCCCCACCATTCTCCACAAAGGAGTACGGATGAATCACTTACGCTCCTCCTGAGACATGATTCATCCCACCAAAACACCATGATATGCACACACCAATGCATAACTAATATATTTAGGCACTCAACGTGCACACGATCCTCCTGATCATATCATCATACATCAATGCATATATGTACAGATATAACATACACCAACACCATATAAATCAATTCACACAGTGAGCAATCTCACATTCTAACACCAAGTATAAACACATCCCAACACTCGGGGAATACATGATCCTACTGATCACTACACACATATACATCAACTAATTGCCCACCGGTCATTATTACGGGAAACATGTACTATCACTGAGTACACAAGTTAATTCCCACAGTCATCATTCATACATGGCATCAAGGCCAAAGGAATCACACAAGTCTAGAGCTCAAGGTCAAAATATCACAACACTCACATTCTGGTTCTGCTACGTTCGCTGACATTCGCCAGGCGAAGCCCCGTAGCGAACCTTCGCTAGCATTCGCCAGGCGAACCTGCTGGCGAAGCCCCCTTTCCACTATCGTGCATTCGCCAGGCGAAGGGATCATTCGCTAGGCGAACCTTCGCTGGCTATACTCGCCAGGCGAACTTTCTACCCTTTCAGTCTGGGATTTAATTCTGAATTATTCGCTGCCACTCGCCTCAACTCGCCAGGCAAACACTCGCCCCCATTCGCCAGGCAAAACTTCGCCAACACTCGCCAGGCGAAGCCCAGCGAATGCTGCGATTCATCAGTTTCCTCACAATTCTGCAGTGCTATTCTAGGCCAAATTATGCCTATCATCTCAACTCAGATTCCCAGCCTATTCTAGTACCAATCTTGCCTATTACCATAAACAATCGGTTTCTAATTCCTATTCCCAAAATCATCACCTAAACACTATCGATACCTCAAAAGCCATACAAAACTTTCCCTAAAAACCGTAAAATCACCTATATGCCAAATTAACCAAAAACCACAATTCATCAACAATCAACATCCAATTATCAGTAATAGTCAACAATCACAACATATCAATATGTAATATCATATATCGATCAATCTCCTACGGGGTTAAGGACTCCCCACTACCCTATACATGTATAAACCATTCCCAATCAGGTTTCTCCCCCCTTACCTTGTTAATCGGTTGATCGATGAAAGAACCCTCCAAGGTTTGGCCAATTCTGATTTTCCCCCGTTCCTTCGTTCTTCGCTCCCTTTTCCGTTCTTCTCACTTCTCTCCTTTCTATCGTTCTTTTTCCACTTTCTCTAACTTCTCACAATGTATCGTAAAAACTACTAACCCCTCACATTCTCTATTTTAATTCTCTAATCCCAATAATAATAATAACTTAATAATAATAATAATAACTTAATAAAATAATAATAATAATAATAATAATAATATTATTATTATTATCTCACCAAAATAATAATAATATTAATAACAATAGTAACTATAATAAATATAATAATAATAATAATATTCCCACCAATATTAATATTATACACTATATTATTATATTCACCAAAACACCACCAATAATCCTCCCACATTAGGGACACCCACCAAACATCACCAAATACCCCCCACCAAAGGGCACACCAACACATAATATTTAAAATAATAATAAAATGACTAAATAATTAAAATGGGTGTTACAAATTACATCTAAGCCTGTTGTTTTAATATTGAATTTATTTCCACGTTTTACTTTTATTTCGCACAATCCAACTCCTAATTGACTTACCTTAGATAAACACCGTAACAATAGTAATCGATAGATTGACGTTTGGTCTCTGTGAGATCGATAATCTTTTATAATACTCTGACATTATTCGTGCACTTGCGAAACACAACATCAGCGTCCAAAGATGCATCTCCGAAATCTGAGGGGCACTTTTGTATTTTCACGTGGTGCATAAGTAATATATAAGATGCTTAAAAAAATTCCCAAAATCAATTGGATAAAAAAAAACCCGAGTTGAATGATCCTGTATTATGGCTAAAGGGATGTATTAAAACTATTATGGCAAACCTGTTAAGTATGACTTAACGATCGTTTATATATTTTTTCCAGTACTTATTATGGGTACTATTGCTTATAACTTAGGCTTAAAAGTTATCGAACCATCAATGATTGGAATTAGGAAATCCGCAGATATGTTTACAACTTCTTTGGAAATATTGTCCCAATAATATAAATATCTAACTGAATTGTTAGGCTAGGAATCACAATTTTTACATATTAGTAAACAAAAAACTCTCGCATAGTACATCGCTGACAAGGTAAACATAGGTCCTTATGTAAGGCTAGGAACTAAAAGACGCATTTAATTAAGGCTAGGGTGACCTAAATATTGATGTGTAAGGCTTTGAGAAGTAATAGAAGCACATGCCACCGATGGTGATAAATGATATAATCCTCCGGACTCACTCCCTGTTACAATCGTTCATCCTGTACCTCGATCCTAGATGTTGCGGTGAAATTTGGATGTCAAGCTATTGATTAACTTGAATCTTAATTCATTTACAACCGGTCTTTGATTTATCCGAAGGAAAGGTTAAAGAAAGGAAAAACCTAAAAGGGAGAGATCTAAGGTTCGGGGGTTGGTTAAATTTAGGGAAGGTATTAGCACCCTAAACTTCCGTAGTATTCTACGGGAACCTTTTGTTTATTTTTTTTTATTTATTTCATTAATTATTTTGCTTTAGGGTATATACAAAGGATTGAAAATTAAAAAAGACCTAGGGGTTAATTCTAAGTTTACTCGGCAAGACATCGCATCTTGTGCCTACATATCCTTACGGGAATGGAATCAGAGTAACTGTAGTTCCCCTCAAAAGGGAGGTTAGAGACTTCTTGACTGTGGTCAAGGTCTCAAGGGGAATAAACGCATCTTAAGGACACGCTTACATGGAGTGTAGAAACTCCAATATCTATGTTGTAAATTGTTAAGTGAAATAGGGTTAGGTTAGGGATTCCACGGCGGAAAACCTTAAAACAGAGTACGGCGACTCTTTTGGCCTAACACTAGGATAAAAGCAATTTTGCCCACGACGGGACACCTAGGCTAAACAGGGTTTGATCCATTAAAAGGGTAAGGCTATTGACTCGGCGGCCAAAAGGCTGGACCTAATCCTTCGGAAGGATAAAACTGTAAAAAAAATGTGAAAATATGACAAATCATTATATGGAGGAATAATTAAGGTACAGAAATAAGAAAAGTAATAAAGGCAGAGGGTATAAAGAAACAAAGAAACATTTCTGAAAACATGAAGAATATGAAAATATGTAATGACACTTAGAATGAAGTGAGGGAGGAAAATAGTGTGGGGCTGTGGCCACCACAAGCACATCTCAACCTCGAGCATGCACATGAAATGCCAAAAGAAAGAAAAGTAATAAAAGGGTACATAAAATGACACGACAAACATCAAACATCAGGAGTTCCTTACGAAAAGGTTTTAATTTTTTAATATTTTAATTATAAAAAAAAAAGTTTTAATTTTTTAATAAAAAATATTTAAGTTAAAATTATAAAAAAAATTAAGTTTAAATTATAAAAAAAAAGTTTTGGGGGGAAAAGTCTTTTCAGTTTTTTTTAGAACAAAAAAGGCTTTTCATCCCAAAAAAAAGGCTTTTCAGTTTTTTGGGAAAAGGCTTTTTAGTTTTTTGGGAAAAGGCTTTTCAGTTTTTAAAAAAGGTCTTACTAAAAAAAAGGTTTTAATAATAAATAAAAAAAGGGTTTTGATTTTAAAAAAAAGTTTTGATAAAAAAGGTTTTGATATTAAAATCTAAGGACCTAAACACACATGGAGATTAACATGGCAAAATATGCACATAAACATGAAAAAGCAAAAGGTTTAGTAATTTAACGGACCTAAACACATTAACATGGCAAAATATGCACATAAACATGAAAAGGCAAAAGATTTAGTAATTTAACCTACGAAGCGGAGGTTTGCTTCGATAAATGTGAAAAAGGTTTGAATAAGGGAACACTGGAGAGCTTTAATCCTTCTGACGAGTTGTGGGAACGACCGCCTTTCTTCTCTGGGGATCTCCTTTGTTTTTCCCTTTCTCTCTCCTCTTTTCTGAAGAAAACCTTCTGACCCCCTTTTCAACAAGGCAACACATGTATATATAGGGAATAAATTAAGGTTAACACCAAATTGTCAATAATGTCCCTAAAGCCCATTTTAAAGCCCAAACTAAATAATTAGTTAAGAAAAAATATAATTTAAATAATTTAAAATAATTAAAATAAACTTAAAATAAAAACTAATAATCCTATTGATTCCTAAAATCAAAAATATTATAAAAAGAACAAAAATTTTCTCAATATTTTTTATTTTATGATTTTTTGGATATTTTTATGAATAATTTAGAAAAAGGTGAAAAAAATAATATTTTAAAAAATGATTTAATTAAAATACGAAAATAATAATTAAATAATAATAAAAAACTATTTCTGCTATTTTTTAATGAAAGATAGAAAAATTTAGAGTAAAAATAATAAAAAACAAAAAGTGACAAAGGTGAGATTCGAACTCTCAACCTCTCACACTCACAACTCCTTACACATGTCCTCTTGCCAATTATGCCATTTTTACTTTTTAGAAAAAAAAATGCATGCCATATGATATTTACCTGCAAAAAGTCAAACGACTACACAAATTTGTTAGTAATTGATTAAATGCAATAAAAATGCAATGAAATGCGACGACAAATCTTAGGGCAAAATTTGGGGTATTACAGTTGCCCCTATTTAAATAACTTCACCGGGTGATTCGAGCAACGGAGACTCGAGAAATCGTGGTGGAGGGATTTAAATACAGATAACCGAAAATTTTGCCTTTAGACGCAGTGCTATGCAATGATATGGACAAAACAAAACGAACTATAATGCTAAATATGATATGAATCTGATATGATGCGTATGATGAAAATGACAAATGCACGGATACAGACGAAACAACGTCACAGGGGACGACCCATCGAGGAATTGCACTAGGGAAGAAGACATGTCATATCTGGAAGAACGTCGGAAAGACACGACACATAATTGTTGATAGGTGCCAAGTAAATTAGAAATTGTCCGCAAGGTAAGACGCGGGTAAAACACGAGCTCAGGAGAAAAACTCAAATGGGGATAAAACACCCATGATGCCAAGTAAATAAATTTTTCCCACAAGGTAAGACGCGAGTAAAACACGACCTCAGGGGAAAAAAAAGTAAATGGGGGTAAAACACCATGATGTTAGGTAAACCCAGGAATATCTGGTAAACGGGGAATAAAACACCCGGGATAAAGGTACATGGGGGATAAAACACCCAAGGATAGAAGGTAAATGGGGAGTAAAGCACCCAAGATAGACATGTAAATGGGGAGTAAAGCACCCAGGATAGAAATGTAAATGGGGAGTAAAGCACCCAAGATAAAAATGTAAATGGGGAGTAAAGCACCCAAGATAAAAATGTAAATGGGGAGTAAAGCACCCAAGATAGAAATGTAAATGGGGAGTAAAGCACCCAAGCTAGAAATGTAAATGGGGAGTAAAGCACCCAAGATAGAGAGGTAAATGGGGAATAAAGCACCCAAGATATGCACATGTATAGGAATTATGCTATGACATATGATCAAATGCAAATGCAGACGTCGACGACAAGGCTCGACTCTTTTGGTGAGATGACAAAATTGGAGGACTGATTCCTCAACACGAAGATCACTGTCATTCTGTTAAACTGTATCAAGTTGATAGTCACTGTAGGAATGATGAATAACTGCTTAGGGATCATGCAAGTAAACTGCCCCAGGTCAAATGAACTGATAACTGCTTCTGCTGTCTGATTCGTGGAATCGACTGTTTTGCTGTATCCTCGGAGGGCTTGCCCCAGTCTGAGTCTTGAACAATTCTCTGGATAAACCAAATCTGAGAAGATATTTCCTTGAACAAATTTTGAACTGATTCTTTGACAGGATGTAAAAGGAACTTGCCCCTGATAAGATCACTTGACCAAGTTTCTCATTGTTTGAAAATTCCTTAGAGGAAAGCCAGTTTGCAAACAAAAATATTCATACAAACATGGTAATGCAAAGTTCATGCGACTTTTGAAATCAAAATTATTTTTGAATGATGGAAAATACATGAGTCGTTAGTCAGAACAAGGCGGTTCAAGACACTCAAAGTTTAAAATAAAAGTGTATTGCCAAAATAAATGATTCACAAGGATGTTTTGGAGTCAGGTTACGCAACCTTGCTGTAGTATACTTTCAAAATAACCTTGCTTCAATTCGGTCTTTTAAGGGTTGTAATGTGGCCTGGTTCACGGTTTATGAAACAAAAGATAAAGGCTCAAAATTTATTTGTACCCACCCAATCTACGTGATGATCTTCAGTCCTATGCTCAGTTAACTCATACTATGCATTCAGGTTCCCATAAGTTAGGGATTTCATTGATCGTAGCAATGATGACTCAGAAGTCAAAGAGACCTATGAAAAGGCAGCCACTACTCCCCTATAACATTTGATTGTTTTGACATTGAGGATTTTCAAGATAAGGATTTAAAAATCTCTTTGTATTATCCCTAAATTTTGCCTGAACTGTTTATTTTAGAGTTTACAGTCAGCGGGATGCCCCAGTTTTGCCTAAGTCTCCTTCATAGGTTTTGACTTAGCGGGCTTCTTTTGCTTTTTTTATATTATTTTTTTGTGTGAAGGAAAGTGACTGTTTGATTTTAATGATTACGGTGAACCATCATCGACCTTTTGATTAGAAAACATCTTCGACACTTGTTTGACGTGTGCGAAGGAAAATTTGTTAATGAAAGGTGTATCGTATGAACACACAACCAAATTAACTGAGAACTACCCATCCCAAGGTTAAAATTGTGGGTTTTTTGTAACGAAAGAAACTCCAACTTCTAGGCTCGAAGGGGGTAACGAGGGATTAACTTCCTTATTTCTCCAGTAATTGGGAATTGAAACAATGCCTTACATCGTCAACAAGGTTTGATTGAAAGCATACTGATAGCAATTATGGGTATAACGTTTTCGTCATCCTCCCTCCGATCTTAGCATATCAAAATTTTGGACAAGAAGTAAACATTTGAAAAATAAAGCATAAAGATGCAAATAAATGGACGGAAATGAATTGAATCAAAATTCGCAATGCTTATTTCATTAATGAAAGTACAAACATAATTAAAAGCAAACAACTTAAACAAAATAAGGAAAGTGCAAACAACGAGAAACAAAAGGCCTAGTGACAAAACTTCATTTCTGATGTACTGGCAAGGGATTTTTCTGAACATCCGGATGACTGTCTGTAAAATCAAGTATTCCAGTTCTAACCAGTTCACATACTCTAGCCTTCAATGCAAAACAATGCTCCAAGTCATGGCCTGGGGCACCCTCATGGGAAGCACAATGGAGATCAGCCCTAAATTCAGCCGGAGGATTAAGAGGAGGTGGTAAAGCCTTTGTAGTAATCAGTCCTTTCCGGACTAAGTCAGGATATAGCTCTGCGTAAGTCATGAGAATAGGATCAAAGTGACTCCTGTTCCGTTTCTGGTCTGATATCTGTGTCGAGGAATCAGCTTGACGACTCAAAGGTACACTAGAAGACGATAGGACCAAGAAGGAGAAACTGGGGGACAAATGCAATGCAAAAATGTGATGCTGATGCCATGCAATGGTTTCAAGAATTTCAACGGTCGATTGCGAATATTGCTTTTTAAGAAAGTTGGAAAAAATTTTAGACTTTAAAATGTAAGGCTTTTCGAATTTGCAAAGGACTGCTGAATTCCTTGAAACTAGAAATGATATGATGCTTTATGGATGCGAAGCACAAATACACATAAGCAAACAAAAGGTCCTAAGTTAGAGGAACAATGAATGGAGTCAAGGTCTACCCTTCCCAAAGTGGTGTGTACTATAGGTTAATTGTACCTGCAGAACAAGGGTTCTAAATCAGTGCCCAAAATCAGTGCCCAAAATCATCAGTCCATCCTTCGGATATTATCAACTTCCCAACTGACTTGAGGGTCGATAATATTCTCAAGAGAACCTCTTTTGAGTGTAGTATCGCGTAGCAACCATTGTAGGACTACTCCCACATAGTTCCCGCACTACATCCTATATAAGGCCAAGATGGTGTAAAGGTACTACGGTTCCCAGTATCACAGACTCCAATCGATAATAGTAAAAGTTTTCACGATTACACTCGATCAACCGAACCATTTTCGAAAGTGTCTCAACTGAGCGGTGATTCTCGATTTAACTTAGTCGGGACTCACTCCCTATAAGCCTCGTCGAATATATCACCATCCTATAATAATGTCACTCAAGTCCGGGTGTAGGACTTATCTCACAACACAGTAACTCCAAGTAAGGTACCCCAATATATACATACAAGTGAGCAAAATATATAATAAAACAAATATATAAAGAAAAATAAACAAAATAGGGATAACCCTCAATAGTTAGGACTCCCCAGTGAAGTCGCCATTTTCTGTTGCGGTGAAATTTGGATGTCAAGCTATTGATTAACTTGAATCTTAATTCATTTACAACCGGTCTTTGATTTATCCGAAGGAAAGGTTAAAGAAAGGAAAAACCTAAAAGGGAGAGATCTAAGGTTCGGGGGTTGGTTAAATTTAGGGAAGGTATTAGCACCCTAAACTTCCGTAGTACTCTACGGGAACCTTTTGTTTATTTTTTTTATTTATTTCATTAATTATTTTGCTTTAGGGTATATACAAAAGATTGAAAATTAAAAAAGACCTAGGGGTTAATTCTAAGTTTACTCGGCAAGACATCGCATCTTGTGCCTACATATCCTTACGGGAATGGAATCAGAGTAATTGTAGTTCCCCTCA
This sequence comes from Lathyrus sativus, assembly GCA_963859935.3. Classification (NCBI taxonomy): domain Eukaryota; kingdom Viridiplantae; phylum Streptophyta; class Magnoliopsida; order Fabales; family Fabaceae; genus Lathyrus; species Lathyrus sativus. Next base: position 553,427,385 of record OZ012738.1, on the reverse strand, counting down.
AAAGGGAGGTTAGAGACTTCTTGACTGTGGTCAAGGTCTCAAGGGGAATAAACGCATCTTAAGGACACGCTTACATGGAGTGTAGAAACTCCAATATCTATGTTGTAAATTGTTAAGTGAAATAGGGTTAGGTTAGGGATTCCACGGCGGAAAACCTTAAAACAGAGTACGGCGACTCTTTTGGCCTAACACTAGGATAAAAGCAATTTTGCCCACGGCGGGACACCTAGGCTAAACAGGGTTTGATCCATTAAAAGGGTAAGGCTATTGACTCGGCGGCCAAAAGGCTGGACCTAATCCTTCGGAAGGATAAAACTGTAAAAAAAATGTGAAAATATGACAAATCATTATATGGAGGAATAATTAAGGTACAGAAATAAGAAAAGTAATAAAGGCAGAGGGTATAAAGAAACAAAGAAACATTTCTGAAAACATGAAGAATATGAAAATATGTAATGACACTTAGAATGAAGTGAGGGAGGAAAATAGTGTGGGGCTGTGGCCACCACAAGCACATCTTAACCTCGAGCATGCACATGAAATGCCAAAAGAAAGAAAAGTAATAAAAGGGTACATAAAATGACACGACAAACATCAAACATCAGGAGTTCCTTACGAAAAAGTTTTAATTTTTTAATATTTTAATTATAAAAAAAAAAGTTTTAATTTTTTAATAAAAAATATTTAAGTTAAAATTATAAAAAAAATTAAGTTTAAATTATAAAAAAAAAGTTTTTGGGGGAAAAGTCTTTTCAGTTTTTTTTAGAACAAAAAAGGCTTTTCATCCCAAAAAAAAGGCTTTTCAGTTTTTTGGGAAAAGACTTTTCAGTTTTTTGGGAAAAGACTTTTCAGTTTTTAAAAAAGGTCTTACTAAAAAAAAGGTTTTAATAATAAATAAAAAAAAGGGTTTTGATTTTAAAAAAAAGTTTTGATAAAAAAGGTTTTGATATTAAAATCTAAGGACCTAAACACACATGGAGATTAACATGGCAAAATATGCACATAAACATGAAAAAGCAAAAGGTTTAGTAATTTAACGGACCTAAACACATTAACATGGCAAAATATGCACATAAACATGAAAAGACAAAAGATTTAGTAATTTAACCTACGAAGCGGAGGTTTGCTTCGATAAATGTGAAAAAGGTTTGAATAAGGGAACACTGGAGAGCTTTAATCCTTCTGACGAGTTGTGGGAACGACCGCCTTTCTTCTCTGGGGATCTCCTTTGTTTTTCCCTTTCTCTCTCCTCTTTTCTGAAGAAAACCTTCTGACCCCCTTTTCAACAAGACAACACATGTATATATAGGGAATAAATTAAGGTTAACACCAAATTGTCAATAATGTCCCTAAAGCCCATTTTAAAGCCCAAACTAAATAATTAGTTAAGAAAAAATATAATTTAAATAATTTAAAATAATTAAAATAAACTTAAAATAAAAACTAATAATCCTATTGATTCCTAAAATCAAAAATATTATAAAAAGAACAAAAATTTTCTCAATATTTTTTATTTTATGATTTTTTGGATATTTTTATGAATAATTTAGAAAAAGGTGAAAAAAATAATATTTTAAAAAATGATTTAATTAAAATACGAAAATAATAATTAAATAATAATAAAAAACTATTTCTGCTATTTTTTAATGAAAGATAGAAAAATTTAGAGTAAAAATAATAAAAAACAAAAAGTGACAAAGGTGAGATTCAAACTCTCAACCTCTCACACTCACAACTCCTTACACATGTCCTCTTGCCAATTATGCCATTTTTACTTTTTAGAAAAAAAATGCATGCCATATGATATTTACCTGCAAAAAGTCAAACGACTACACAAATTTGTTAGTAATTGATTAAATGCAATAAAAATGCAATGAAATGCGACGACAAATCTTAGGGCAAAATTTGGGGTATTACACTAGACATAAAAAGATTTATCAATAAACAGAGCTGAACAATCAATAGTACGAGTGAGATTTTTAACATATATTAGATTGAAAGGAGAACTCGGAATATAGAGCACAAAATCTAAAGACAAGTTTGGAAGTAGGTGTGCCTGACCAAGGCCTTGAACTTTGATTTTAGAGTCATCTGCCATAGTGACAGAAGGCAACAAATCAAAATAAGACACATGAGATAAAAGAAATTTATTACCAGTCATATGATCAGAGGCACCGGAGTCAAGGATCCAAGGACCAAGGGAGGAGGATGTAGAGATAAAGACTACAAAATAACTAGACTGAGCAACATTGGCAGACGATGATGGAATAAATGGTTGCATTACATTCAAATAGAACTTGGGATATTGTTACTTTACCTCAAGACAAAACTACACTGGGATGTAGACGAGTTTATACAGTGAAGGTTGGACCAGATGGTCAGATTGATCGTTTCAATGCCCGTTTGATAGCCAAAGGATATACACAAATATTTGGTCTTGATTACAGTGACACTTTTTCTCCACTAACCAAGATTAGTTTAGTCAGTTTGTTTCTTGCTATGGTTGTTATTCATCATTGGCCGTTTCATCAGTTGGACATTAAAAATTCATTTTTACATGGAAAACTGGAGGATGAAGCTCATCTGGATAAGCCTCCAGGTTTTACTGTTCCTGAAACTTCTAAACTTGTTTGTCGGCTTTGTCGTTCTCTTTATAGACTGAAACAGTCTCCATGTGCTTGGTTTGATCACTTCAACTCTACCTTGTTACAGTTCGATATCACTAGATGTGAAGCAGATCATTCTATTTTCTTTCTTCATTTTTCCACCGGTCAGCGTATATTTCTTGTGGTATATGTTGATGACATTGTTAATTTCGAAAAATGAGAGACTAAGAGGCATTTGAATATACCGTGTGTTTTGAAAAGCACTACAAAGACATTATATATATATATATATTTATATATATATATATATATATATATATATATATATATATATATATATATATATATATATATATATATATATATATATATATATATATATATATATATATATATATATATATATATATATATATATATATATATATATATATATATTACAACTAATTACATGATATAGCATATGTGAGACTATTCTATATAAAAATATTATTAACACTATATATTACAAATATCAACACTCCCCCCTTAAGCTTGAGCATATAAGTCAAATGCATCAAGCTTGTTACATATATACTTAGTTCAGGGACTTTGCAAGAATTTTTTAAACATGTTTTCCAATTGATCATTAGAGATGACAAAGCTTGTGACAATGTCACTTGACTCAATCTTCTCTCTGACAAAGTGATAATCTCTCTCAATATGTTTGGTCCTTTCATGTAAAACTGGATTTGAAGAAATGTGCAATGCAACTTAATTATCATAAATAAGTGTCACTGGTCTTACTTCTTCAATTTGAAGTTCTCTGAGCAATTATTTTAACTAAATACGTTCACATGTTGCCATTGTCATAACCTTATACTTTGCATTGGCGCTTGATCTTGCAACTACGTTTTGTTTCTTACATTTCCCGTATATAAAGTTTCCTCCAACAAGTACACAATACCCATAGGTGGACCTTCCATCAATGGATGACCTTACCCAATCATAATTGGAGTATCCAACTATATGAGTATATCATTTATCTTCATACACTAGACATTTTCTTGGAGCACTTTTGATGTATCTCAGAATCCTGATAACAACATCCATGTGTTACTGACAAGGGGAATTTAAGAACTGGCTTACCATACTGACTGTAAAAGAAACTTGGACCCATAGAAGTATCAGCTGGTTTTGGATTCAACAAACTTGTTTCTTCCAAAATATCCATAGCATATTTCCGTTGAGAAATTACCAAACCATCTTTAAATTGGGATACCTCAATACCCAAGAAATAACAGAGTTTACTAAGATCTTTTGTCTGAAATTGATTCGAGAGATGTTGTTTTAACTAGAGTATTCCCTGTTGATCACTACCAGTTATGAAAATATCATCTACATACACAATTAGATAAATCTACCCTTGGGATGAGTGACGATAAAAAAACAGAATGGTCAGCTTCACTATGGACCATACCAAACTATTGTACTACAGTACTGAATCTGTTGAACCAAGCTCTCAGAGATTGCTTAAGACCATAAAGAGACATGTGTGGCCTACACACCATTTTCGACGACTCCCCCTGAGCAACAAACCCAAGTGGTTGCTCCATATATACTTCCACTTCTAGATCACCATGTAAAAAATCATTTTTGATGTCAAGTTGATAAACAGGTCAATGTCGAATGACTGCAATGGCTAGAAGAAGTCTAACAAATGTCATCCGAACGACAGGCGAGAAAATATCACTATAATCCAACCCAAAAATATGAGTGTATCTTTTGGCTACCAAGCGAGCTTTAAACCAATCAATCTTACCATATGGACCAACCTCCAATGTATAAAGCTAATGAAACTTACTAAATATTTCCCAAAGGGTAAAGGAACCCATTCCCAGGTGCCACTGCTTTGAAGAGCAAACATTTCATCAAACATTTCTTGCCTCCACTTAGGGTGAGATAATACTTTACCTGGAGTTTTAGGAATAGAAACAGAAGACAAAAAGACAACTAAGTATACTACAAAGGAAAAAGATGACGATAACATAAATAAATATAATGTCGACAAGAATTTTATGTTTGACGTATACCTTTTTGAAGGGTAATCGGAAGATAAGACTCAGGTTGCTTAATCAAATATGGTAATAGAGAAAGCATCAGAGGAGAGTCTGTAATAACCTCAAGAACAGGTACGACCTCAGGGACAGGTACGACAATTGTTGGTTGATGATGTAGATATGTTTGAAGTGGACGAGAAATGAGGGGGTCAACCGTATGGGTATTAGTGGGTTAGGTTATAATGATGGGGGACAATGGAAGATGAAACTTTTGGAAGAAGTGTGAGAGTACTTTTCTGAAAGGGTTCCAAAGTTACTTGGTCGGAATGGAAATATGGACTGACTCCAAGAAGGTAACATCAGTAGATACGAGATACCATTGTAGAATATGTGAATAGTAGCGATAATCTTTTTGGGATCGATGATAACCAATAAAGACACACTCTAGTGATTGAGATGATAGTTTATCGAGTCAAATAGAGAGATTGTGTACAAAACATGTAAACTTTAAGACTCGAGGAGGAATTGGATGAATGAGAGAGTGTGAGAAAAGGATTGAATGATGGATTTTATTATTAGGGACACATGGGGGATTGTGATTTATTAGGTAACATTTCGTGAGCACATCGTCTCCCCAAAACCGGAGTGGAACATTATCATGGAGAAGCAAGGTCAAGTGTTTTCTACAAGATGTTGATTTTTGCATTCAGATGTAGATTTTTTAGGTGTATGAAAGTAAGATGTTTGGTGCAGAATACCATTGGATGACATAAAAGTTCGAAATTTTTGGGATAAATATTCACAGGCATTGTCACTTTTTAAGGTACAAATAGACAAACCAAATTGGGTTTTCATTTCTCAATGAAATTGTTTAAAAATAGAAAATAATTAATATATATTCTTCATTAAAAATAACCATGTGCACCGTGACAAATCATCAATAAATTTTACAAAATACCTAGACTCAAAAGTAGAAACAAACCACAAGGGACCCCAAACATTAGAGTGAACTAAAGCAAAAGGGGATGAAGCCCATTGACTTGATTCAGAAAGTGACTACGAGTATGTTTCCCTAACTGAAAAGATTCACAATTTATATTAGATAGTTTTGATAAACTGGGCACCAACTTTTGTAGCTTGGTGTCGCTACTGCGAAAATCGGCGCCGGCTAAACAGAAGAGTTGCCACCGTGCGTTATTTATCCCACAAGAGGGAAAGGAAACGCTCAGAGTAAACCTACCGTAAAGACGGGAAAGGAATGGTCATCGCAACCAAATCCTGGATTCGGGAGTCGGTTACGCAAGGGGAAGGTATTAGCACCCCTCACGTCCGTCGTACTCGACGGGATCCACGCTTGCTGGTTTGTTTACAGGATGCAAAAACAATCTATCTACGGCTGCTAAGTCTAAACGGAAGGAAATTGACTCGATAGAGCGTCGCACTCTGTGCCTACGTATTCTCAAGAGAGAAAATCAGAGTCATCGTAGTTCAGGAAACTACAGGGAATTGGCTCGCCAAGACTTCGCGTCTTGTGCCTACGTACTTCCACACAGTGTGAAAGATCAGAGCTTACGTAGTTCAGGCTAACTACGGATAGACAGGGTGTTCTCGATCACACGGGAGTGAGAGATTAAGTTGGTTTGAAAGGTACGAGAACCTATGGAACTTAAAACTACGGTCTGGTCTCGATTGCGCTCGGGCAAGAGAAAGGGAAACATCAGTCGTCAGCGGGAAAGTCTCGATCGCACGGCAGCGAGAGAACAGAGAGATTAGTTGTTAGTGTGCTCGCTAGGATATCGCATTCTATGCCTACATATTCTCATTCGATATGAGAAATCAGAGCAGTTGTAGTTCAGCCTACTACAGCAAAACGGGGAAAAAGGGAAAAGGGAGCTCGCTAGGATATCACATCCTATGCCTACGTACTCTCGTCTGGTACGAGAGATCATAGCAAATGTAGTTCGACGGGAAAACGAGTCTCGATTGCACGGGGCAAGAGAAGGGGTCTCGATCGCCTGAACGCGAGAGAAAAGGGGTTTCGCTCGCACGGGGTGAGAACAAAGAGGAAGCAAGCCTACGCCTAAACGGGAAGGAACCCAGGACACACACGCAAGAACCTAAGACGTAGGAGTGAATGCGTCGCGTGTCACCCAAGGGGTACCATGCTAGACATCCTAGACGATTGAGAAGAAACTCCTCAACTGTCATTTCCTACGTATCTAACGATGTAGCTCACAACACCCGACGGTTGCCTAAAGACTTGAATAAGATGATGATGTTGAACGAAACGGCTCCGTTGGCTCTCGACATGCGTGCAAGCTCCATTCCAATCTTCTCCTCTCTGGATCCTTGATGAGGACGCTCGAATCAGGAACAATGTAACGCTTAGACCGTCATGGTTCGACTTATACGAGAAATTGAACTCTCAGATGTAGCGTATTGATGTCCGTGTCAAAGACAAGATAGAGAAATGATATCGAAAATCATTCTCCAATTGAATCGTGTCACACGGCCAGCCAGAAATAAAATCGGATAGAAAAGAAAATAGGAAAGAGGAAAGGTCTTGGATCATGCATTATTTGTCAACAAATTAGTTAACATCGCATTGCAAAAGTATTGTCCTTAACCTGCAAAATAACAAAGCGAGATAACAAGTCTAATAATAAAATGGAAATTGCATCCTAAAATAGAAACCACACTCCTAATAGCAACGTCAAGAGAAATTACGTAATATCCTAAATGACTATTTCTATAATAAGGAAATAAACTCTCCTAAAAAAAAATATCAAAACTATTTAACGGTTTAAAATCCTTAAATCTAGAATTTAAATCTATGCTACTATTTCTATACTTAATATTTCCTTTAAAACTCTAAGAAAAACATATAAAGAAAATAGCAAAATACAAAGGTATCAAAGAAATAAAGAAAATACAGCAGGGGGATATTAGTAATCCAGGGGAGTGCAACTAGCAAAAAAAAAATGAGGTTGGGCTCAGCCCAACAACACACACACAAAAACGAGGGAGGGGGTGCGAGCAAAAATGGAAGGGTGTGTAGCAACACAATGACAACGGGCCTAAGGCCCAATCCACCAGCCACGTCTCTCCTTTCTCATTCTTCAGAACACAAAACCCTAAGTTCATTCTTACTCTCCCAAAACACTGTTCACACTTCCTCTCCTGCGTCGTTCTCATCTCCCAACCTCTCTCTCTCGTCCAAACTTCTTTCTCTCAACGTCTCTCTATCAATTCTCAAACCAAAATCGTTTAACCACCTACAAACACAAGAACAAACTAACATGACAAAATATCACAAATCTCTGAAAACAAATTAAGTTGTGGCCTGCATGTTCTTGAGGACCGGTAATCGCTGATGAAGACTTCTTGAAAGAGCATTGCATGTGGAAGATTTTGACCGATGATGATTGTTCTGGAGGATCCTCATGGAGAAAACGAAGAATCGATGGACACGATGAAGGTTCCTTGCATATGATTCGAAGATCCTTGCGTTCTGGAAATGCTCTGAAGAAAACGATGAAGATCCTATGGATCTTGAAAATCTGACGAATCTGGAGATAATTGAAGTTGATGTTATTGCGGATGAACGCATGGCGATGAAGATCCTGAAGCTGTTGACGAGGTTCTTTGAGGATCTTAAACAATTTCCGGAGATGACGAACGGTGTTGATTACTAATGATGAACGAAGATCCTGATGAAGATCAATAATGAACTTCTGGAAATTGGATCTAGTTGCTGTTCTTGATGAACGAATCAGTGAAGATATTTGACGAATCTGAAGGATTTGAAGAACGATGATGATCGTTAAAAGTTCTGGCGATGCTAGTATGAACATGATGAAAATCGGTTGCAGCTTTGTGAGTTGGATGAAGAATTTGGATGAGCGTGATGAACATGCTTTTGAACAAATTTCTGGATCTAGATGTGGAAATGGTTGAAGATCTGAAAAATTCCATGAAGATCTTGATGATGACGGATTGGATCTGGAAAAAACATGGATGAACTGATGAATGATGAACATTCCGGTGAACATTTGCATTTTCCGGTGAACTTTGGCCAAAAGACTGCCGTATGCACCACCGTGTGATTTCACCGGTGAGTAATCCGGTGGTTTGCATGCCGATCGTAGGAGGGAGATAGTGGAGTGTGTATTGGCAAGCGAAGAGAGGGAGAGTGCCAAGTGGCTGGGGAAAGGAGTAGTGGATTGTGAGGTGGTAGTAAGTGCTGAGTGAGGTGGGAAAAATGAGGTGGCCAAATAAGAGAAGGAAACGTGGAGTGCTTATACATGTGACACTTGGCGAGTACTTGGACTTGGGCCTCCAAAAACAAACCTGGCCCACGAAAATTGATCCAATTAAAAGCTGATTAATGCCATGATTAAATCCTAATTAAACCCCATTAAATTCTGATTCAAATGAAATTTGCCAATTAACTTCTAATCAAACCTAATTAATAAAATGATTAACTTCTAATGACCATCTAATTAATATCTATCAATTCTAAACCATATTAAGTCTAAAAGAAAATTAAACCTGCCAATTCTCTAAGCAAACCAATTAACACCTATATTAATATCTAAAAAAGAGTTAAAAATCTAAAAAGAATTAATTCTCTAAACAAATTCAATTAATCCAAAGGGATGAAATCTATTAATTTCTAAACCAATCAAATAATATCTATATAAAAAATTATTTAAAATCTATTAAACTCTATTAACAAATTAAATCTAAAAGAAAGTTCAAATCTAGAAAATTTCTATTAACTTCTAAACTATTTAAAAATCTAGAAAACAAATCAATTAACCTATTAAAACCATTTAAAAAGAAATATCTATTTAAAATTCTAGAAAAGCTATTAAATCTATAAGAATCCATTTAAAATTCTAGAAAATAAAGGGGAAAATATAAAAAATGCAAAGAAGCCGATTAAATCGATTAGAGAACAACTGCGCAACTATAGAGAAATAAGCGGTAAAAACCGGACACCGAAATGTCCTCAAAAATAACAGCGAGAGATGAAAACACAGGGAACGAGCACCAACTCTCAAAATACACTCATTCGAACTGGCCTGAACTGCCTGAAACGCTAGGGGAGGCTGTAATCCCGATAAAATCAAAAATGGCTGAAAAAATGCAATGGATGCGGTATGCAAATGCGAATGCAAAATGCGTCGAAATATAAACCCGATGTGGGAACCAGTTGGTCAAATTTTGGGGTGCAACAGCTGCCCCTATTCAAACGGCTTGGACCTGAAGGGTTGAAGAGTGAACGGCTTTTAAACAATCGAGGTACGAGACGGTTGAATACCAAAGAAACCCTGAAATTTGCCAACCATGGAGATAAACTGCAAAACTGCTTGAGCAGCAACATCCAATGAACTGAGTCTGGTTGTTACGGCAACAACTGGTCAATTATCTGATAAAATTTTGATTTCAACATCAATCATCTGTGTGACGCCACAAGTATTGAACTATCTTTGCAAAAACACCTTCGTCCACAACTGGACTGACCTTGTCAACACCAGAAGAGAAATAAATTCGTCAACACGAATAGAGATTCTGTCGTCACAGGAGTAACCTTGTCCACATCTGGATCCAAATTTCGTCAAATCACGAATAAATGCAAATCTGTCCACGTCAGGACTCACAACTCAACAGCACAGGAATAAAATCTTGTGCATGTTAGGATGCTTGTTTCGTCAACACGAAGAAATCTCATCATAGACTTGTCCACGTCAGGACTCCACCTGCCATCAACACGGCAAAAATCCCGGTGACTTCGCTGGGGATGACTCGTCTGTACTTCATCAGCACGAGGGGATCCTCGTCTTGATTTGTCCATGTCAGGACTCACATCTTCGACCCGCTGAGGAAATAAAACTTGTCCACGTCCGGACTCACGCTTCGCCAACACGAAGAAAGATAAATTTGTCCCCGTGAGGACTCGTGCATCTTGTCAACACGAAGAACTATAACCTTGTCCACGTCAGGACACACATTTCGCCGATACGAAGGAAGATATCTGCTGGGGATAAATGGTCCCTAAAGAGTAATCAATTTTGTCCACGTCAGGACTTCACGTTACGGAAAACCCCCGGCGCTTTCGTTGGGGGAAACATTTCTGTCTACACACAGGAAACTTCATCCGCCTATCCATACGGGAAAATCATCTGCCTAAACACAGGAAACTTCATCCGCCTATCCATACGGGAAAATCATCTGCCTAAACACAGGAAACTTCATCCGCCTATCTATACGGGAAAACACTCTGAATACAGTTTCTCTGCCTATCTCTGCAGTAGCTAACTCCATCGGTCCCAACCCACAAACCTTCCAGCACTGACGTGACAACGACTTTGAGGAGGACTCCACTGGGGATAATATTTGGAAACCAAACTGTCGGACGCCTGTTTCGATACCCGGCGGCAGCTTCTGAAATTTTGATTCATGAAACTCTTTGATGCTGACGTAACAACCAATTTGAAGAAAATAATTCGCTGGCCGGATAAGAGAAACTTCAACAAGCAACCCTGCAGGGGAAATAGTAAGGTGAACCGTATCATCACACGTCTCACAGAAAGACCTCGAATACTTGGTAATAGATCTGAGCTAGAAATCCATACTCCTGCTGAGAAAACACGCCTGAAAGCAAAAGGTTAACCAATCTGATTTGTGTTTCGAAATGCATACGTTTGAAAATGATGCAATGGCCCATACGGCATGGAGATGCTATGCGTTTGTATAGATGCAAATATGACTATATATGCAAGTGCAAATGCAAGCTCGAGCTGCCAGAGAACACCAGGTCTAAAACCGCTTGGCAAAATAAATGTCGAAGGCAACGTCAACTCCACTGAGGGGTACCGGGCATCATAGAATCATCTCAGCAAAATAAATGTTGGAACAGTGAGACCAACTTCCATGGGGAAGAAACAATCCTGCTGAGGGATAGCTCACAAATTCATCGTTACGAACGCTGTAGAGGATGATCAACCTGACGGAGGAAGGACAACCTGCTGGAGGAGGGAAGGACAACCCTGCACGGGGATGCCCTTTCTAAACCCTTGACAACCTGATTATACCCTGTGGGGCTTAAACAAACTGGGGTTAATTATGCACAGCTCACTGCTGAGAATGCCCCTGCTGTCAGGGATATCCATTTTGACCTGCTGAGGATACTCCTAATCCTACTCTGAGGAGGAATAACTGTGATCTCCACTATTTTGGGGATAATAAGTGACTTCTATCTGCAGAGGAGAGTAATCCTGATTTAACATTAATCGGTAAACCGGTATCAATCGAGCTTTGTATCAGGGAACGTGACACCATGTGAGTCACTAGGAAATACCGTGTCGGGTATTTTTAGGCTTTTTCTAGTTTAGGGATGAAAATAGGTTAATAACAAAATGGTTTTAAAGGGGAAATACTAGACGGGGCTAGCATTCAACGATGGACTACCAGGCGAGAACTGATAGCAAAAATAGGTTAGGTTATCAGACGAGAATGGATTTATGGTTGGGTCATCAAACGAGGCTGACCGGATGATAGGTTAAGGAAAAGATGACCAGACGGGGCTGGTTTGGAAGCTGACATGCACCAGACGAGAACCGATGCACCAAATAGGTTAAAGAGACGGTGACCAGACGGGGCTGGTTGAAAGCTAATATACACCAGACGAGAACTGATGTTTACGGAAAGGTTGGCCAGACAATAACTGGTTGAAAAATAACAGGTACCAGACAGGAACTGGTATTTACGGAAAGGTGGACCAGACAATAACTGGTTACCGGTTTTCCAGGCGAGAACTGGGCTTTGGAAATGGCAAGGTTACAAGGTTCTGTCAAGTAACAGGTTTAAACTATAGGATAATGATCCAATGACGACAAGGCCTTTTTCGAAGGTTCAGGTTTTTGATGAGGGTAATGACACAATTCCCCGATACTCCACTCTTGCTAGGGTGAACAACCTTGCTTGAACGACTTGCCCCAGTGCAACTCAACTTGCTCCAATCCAGCTCTTGGAAGACTCACTCTGAACAGAAAGCAGCTTGCTACAATACGACCTTGAGATGGCTTGCCCCGGTATCTGTACAACGGAAGGATTCAACCTCGATTAAACAACTATCAACATAGTTGGTTTCACTATCTCTGAAGTGACTTGCCCCTTGAATGAGCGTTGAGCGACTTAACCTGATTTGACCATACACTGGAAGGATCTATCCTCAAATCATAGTATTTTGGATAATTGTCCCTGATTGGCTATCGAGAAGATTCACTTCTGATCAACTGCTTCTCAAGTAAATTGTCCCATAATCAACCAATGCTTAGGGACTTGTCCTTAGACCAACTGATTCTGAACTCAAAATGCCCCAGATTTACAGGGTTTCACAACATACACCATTCTGATCCAGACTGCTGAATTATTCAGTCTTGTTCGATTATTCCCTGTTGGAATTTCCTTCCTGTCAGCTACTGCCCTGCAAGTAAAATTGTTTATTCCCGAATGGTAATTTTAATGCAGTGTTCATGCAGATTTTGAAAAAAATTGTGTTGTCACTCATTTACGTGTCATGATTGTGAGCGACGAATGAACCAAAGTTCAAACGTAGTGCTGATTTGATTAGTGAAAAAATACAACAAGGATATGATTAGCAAATCAAGAAGGAGTCAGGTTACTCAACCTTATCGTAATGCGCTTTCAGAATAAACCCTACCTCAATTAGGTCTTTTAAGGGTTGCATCGTGGTCGGGTTCACGGTTCGTGAAACAAAGGATATTTGGCTCAAATTATGATTTGTACCCACCCCTTCTACATGATGATCTCCGATCCTAAAGTTCGGTTAACTTGGCACAAGCGCTCGCCTCTTCGAGAGGTATGTTGAATAGTAGGAACTCACAAGATTTTCGGAGCGACAATTACTCCTTTTTCGTTTACGGTGTCTGTATCCACACGACTTGGTCCTTGTTCGAGGATTTTTCTTTTTATATCCTTTCTTTTTCATTCTTTTAATTCCCTAATTTTTGCCTGGACTGACTCCTTTTGAGTTCTTTTCGATTTTTTCTTTCTTGAAGTCCAGCGGGATGCCCTGATTTTTGCCTAAGTATTAGCTTTTCCAGCTTTTTCTTTTTCTTTTTACTTAGCGGGCTTTCTTATTTCTTTTCTTGGAACAAGTCGTGCGTGTCGCTTGCGCGAAAATAAGGTGCCGGCATGACAGAAGAGTCGCCACCTTTCGTTATTTATCCCTCAGAGCGGGAAAGGAAACGATCGGAAAAACCTGACGAATAAGGGTAAGACAAGGTCGTCGCAACCATTGTCTGGGTTCGGGAGTCGGTTACGCAAGGGGAAGGTATTAGCACCCCTCACGTCCGTCGTACTCGACGGGATCCTCGCTTGTTTGTTTACTTGGATGGGTTGGTTATAATCTATCTACCTATCAAGGCTGGCTGAAAAAAAAGAAAAGAAAAATGACTCGGCAAAGCATCGCGCTTTATGCCTACGTATTCCCATCAGAGGGTGAGAAATCAGAGTCAACGTAGTTCGGCTAACTACGGGGGGAAGATGGGGAAGGTTGCTCGCTAGGACGTCGCATCCTATGCCTACGTACTTTCATCTGGTATGAAAGATCAGAGCAAACGTAGTTCGGGAAACTACGGAAAAAAAATGGCTCAACTAGGAGGGAGACTATCAAGTCCTACTGTTATCATGCCGTGGATTCATCCTATGGTTGAGGTTTGAACAGGGAACTCCTAGATGTTGTCATGCATAGGTTTCAACCTAAAAGTCTATCATCAGATCCTCATCAGAGGAAATGAGAGTCCTAAGGGATCATGTCAATGATACACCAAAACAGACAAAAGCATCAGCTTTAACAGTAAAATGCATGCAATGCAAGTGAGGGAGGAAATGTGTGTGGGGTTTCAGCCTCCACAAGCTCATCTCGACCTCAAGCCAGTCATGAAATAACAGTAATCATACTGAAAATAAACCACATGCTATCAAGCAATAACAGATAAGGGAAATGAAGTGCCATCAGGCAAACAAAACACATGCTTGAGAAAAAATCATCTATCTCTAATCCTAACCCTAATCACAGAATCCTGATCAAATCTAAGCAAAGCCCTAAAGCAAAACCTAACCAAAAGAAATCAATCCCAGCCTTCAAGCTTCAGAACAAGCTTGCCAAAGAAAGGGAGCTAAGTAAGCAGACTCATAGTGCCTTCCTCAGGAAAGCACTAGGAGGTGTATACTCAGGAGTCATATCCTATGTGGCTCAACCACTGTGATCAGTTTACATTCCTCCTCAGGAGAAATTAAACTCACAAGCAGGCTCCAACATCACTGGATATTTAGGAAATCCTATCTGAACTAGTGGAGCTAAATGAACAGACTCATAGGACCTTCCTCAGGAAAGTACTAGGAGGCTTCCACTTAGGAATTGTATCCTATGTGGCTCAACAACTGTGATCAGTTTACATTCCTCCTCAGGAGAAATTAAACTCACAAGTTGGCTCCAACATCATTGGATACTTGAGAAATCCTAGATAAACTAATGGAACTAAGTGAATAGACCCATAGGACCTCCCTCAGGAAAGTACTAGGAGGCTTCCACTTAGGAGTTGTATCCCATGTGGCTCAACAACCTGTGATCAGTTTACATTCCTCCTCAGGAGAAACTAAACTCACAAGTTGGCTCCAACATCATTGGATACTTTAGAAATCCTATCTGAACTAGTGGAGCTAAATGAACAGACTCATAGGACCTTCCTCAGGAAAGTACTAGGAGGCTTCCACTTAGGAATTGTATCCTATGTGGCTCAACAACTGTGATCAGTTTACATTCCTCCTCAGGAGAAATTAAACTCACAAGTTGGCTCCAACATCATTGGATACTTGAGAAATCCTAGATAAACTAATGGAACTAAGTGAATAGACCCATAGGACCTCCCTCAGGAAAGTACTAGGAGGCTTCCACTTAGGAGTTGTATCCCATGTGGCTCAACAACATGTGATCAGTTTACATTCCTCCTCAGGAGAAATTAAACTCACAAGTTGGCTCCAACATCATTGGACACTTAAGAAAGAGGTGAGAAGAAAGAATGAAAGTCATTCATAGTGCCTTCCTCAGGAAAGTACCATGAACTTCCTTCAAACTTCAGGCTCTCAAACCTCACAGACAAGGCATAGGCCAGGCTCTGGGTCTCTGAGTCTTGATCTACAATCTTCTCTTCATGATGCTCTCCATCAAGGTCTTCAAGGCAACACAAGCCCCTCAACAGATTCCCCACAATGAACCCCAAAGATGAACAGATAACCCACTGAACAGACCAAATTAATAGGCAACTTCAGAAAATACCTAAAAATACTAAACCAATGGGGAAAAATCTAACAATTATTCACAAGGGTCCTCAACACCTACTCATAACATCTACATAGGCCTCTACCTAAAAATCAAGATAAAACTCAATCAAATAAAGGGATTCATCACCTAAACACAATCTAAACCCTAATTAGGATACCCTACATCAACCCTAATTAAACTAATCAAGATTTAATTCTAAAATTCTAGAAAAAAACCTATGGGGAACTATGATTCATCATCTAATTGCACAAAAAAGAATGGATTAAAAAACCTAAGGGAAGGTCCTAAAACAATTCCTACAAAATCATGATACAAAACTAAACATTATAAAAGCTATTTTAAAAGAAAAATCTATTAAAATACTAAACTAAAAAATAAAATCCCATTTTTATTTTTAATATTTTCTACACAAAATGATCTAATCATAGAAAAAAGAAGAATTAAAAAAATCATTTTTTATCATTTATAATTAATTAATCAAAACAGAAAAAATAAATGAAGAAAATAAAAGAATTGAAACAAATAAAGGGAGGGGGGGTATGACAAGCAACTCTCGCTAGTTAAATCAACTGGGCCAGCAAAAAGGGGGGGGGGGGGGGGCGAATAGCGCTACAGGCCCAGAACGCTGGCTTAATGAAACGCCGCGTTTCAACATTTTGAAATTTCCCTCCACTTCTCAGACTAACTCACGGCCGTTGGATCAACATAATTTGTCAAAATTTGAGACCCATCCAATGGACCTCCTTCATCGTCCCAAATGAAACCTAGGGTTTTCAGAACCCTCCTCTCATGCACTCAAATTCAACTGGCTCGTTCTCTCCGCTCAGGCCATGGTTCAACAAGATTCCAAAACAAAAAAAGCTCTACTAAATGCCTAGAACACAGCCATATGCTCACTTTCCCCTAACTCGCCCTAGATAGCCCTAACAGAAAACATCAAGATCATGGTTCCACCATGTTCACCTGAGATCGACCATGGTGAAACTCAAAACTAAGACTGCAATCTTGCTCTACACGCTACCCTAGCTATTCTAACCTAACTAATGCTAACTAAAACGCCCTAAACAACTAGTTCTTGAAAATTCAAGAATCACTCACCTGCCATGGAACCTCATGGATCGCGCCCTAATTCATGGGAAAGAGTCATCTACCCTAGTGCATCATTTCCATGTCTATGAGACTAACTAAAACTGCATAATTTAAGAGATACAAGGAGAAGAAAGAACCTGTCAAAGGGATGATGGTGAGGGCTCGTGGGGGTGCTTGCAGGCCTTGGAATTGGTTCAAGATGTTCCTTGGATGATGAGAAACTTTCTGTTTGCACTTGTGATGGTGGAGATGGCTTGTGATGGAAGAAAACTCAAGTTGCTTCAACTTGAAGAAACCTCTTCAATGGCAATGTATCTCTCTCTTTCTCCTCTGACTTGACTCTCTATCACCAACCCTGAACTCTCCTCATGGCATTCTTTTTATAATGATCATTGGATGTGTCTAGATTCATCTAGAATGTGGTGGAAACTTCTTGAAATTCTCATGTGATGACAAGTTGGATTTCTCATATTCCATGCTTCATGCCTTACTATTTGGTCTTAAAATATCATTTCATGAGATATTGAGAAGGAGTGCACAATTATAAGTCTTGGTTTTGCCTTGTGTAGGTTTTTTCAACATTGCCTTCTTTTTCAAGTAATGACTTTTCAAAGCATCACCCATTTTAAAGCTCCAATTCAAAATTCTAGCTAAACCAATGTTCTCAAAATGGTTTTTCCAATCAAAATGATATATTGGATGACCTATTTTGGATTTGTGGATCTTCCAAATCACTTTTCAATTTCAACTTTTCAAGTTTATAAGCCATTTTTAGTTCATTTTTGACCAATCATGTAATCTCATGCCATGAGCTTTTCCAACAATTTGTGACCTTCTTTCTAGACTTAAAATCACATTTTGAGCAACTTTCATGTTTTGAGTTTTTCCATTTGAGGCTTGGAAATAGGAGTTTTAGGCATTGGATAAAATGACCTATAACTGACAAATGACCAAAATACCCCTGTCTTGTTCAAACCATAAGTTGAGTTCCACAAATCCAATCAAGGACTTCTACCACTCAAATTAAATCTAAGAAGATGTTCTTCAACATTCATGTTGACCAAGAAATCATAGGAATCCTCCTACTAGGGCAAAAGTTGTCTGCAAGTTGGGTGACTTTCAAGGACTCAGATTCACACACCTCTGCTGACCTGTAATTTGTCAAAACCATAACTTGAGCTCTGTAACTCCTATCAAGGACTTCCACCACTCAAATTAAAGCTTAGAACAAGCTCTACAACATTCATGTTGTGGGGAAGATGAGATATCAATCACATCTAGAGCTAAAACTGCCTGGAAGATAGGGATCAAATTAGGGTTTTTTCACTGACAATCCTTGGAAACCCTAATTTAAAACTTCTCAAACTCCTCAATCATGATGAGTTGGTCTAGGAATCATCCTTATAACATCTCTATACATCATTCCATGATCTTATGGCCCTTGGATTAGGTCTCAACCTCTCCCAAATCTTCAGTTATCCTAGGGTTGACCCAGTCAAAACCCTAATTCCATCATTCATGGTTGAATTCTCTGAACTCTTGCACAATGACTTCTCTGGGCTTCATGAAGGCTATCAAGACATCTCATAAGCTTTCTCAAAACATCTAGTCCATTCTCAAAGTCTCAGAATCATCTGAGGGGCACCCACAACTTTCAAACTGTGAAGCACACAACCCTGGTTTCAATCCACTCCTCTGAGGATCTCTTGAACTTTCTGATGAAGGTATCAACTCTCAAACACTAGATGGATAAATAATTGTTGGTCAAATTTTGGGGTGCAACAGCTGCCCCTATTCAAACGGCTTGGACCTGACTGGGTGAGAAGCGAACGGCTTTCAACCAATCAAGGTACGAGACGGTTGAATATCGGTAAACCCGAAAATTTGCCAACTGCACGAGCACACGGTACTCTGCGGGGAACAAATCTTTGGATACTGCAACACTAGCTGCTCAACAACTAGCTGGAGAGATATTGATCTGACATCGCCGTCGGTTATCCATGTTAAATTCTTCTGACATTGCCTTCAGACAACCACAACACCCAACATCGCCGCTGGAAGACTAGACCACATATCACCGTCGAACAATCAAAATACCCCGCATCGCCGCTGGAGAACTACAACACTGAACAACTCTGACCTGGGGTTCACCCCTGGTAAATGGAACTTGCGTATTTGGAGCTACTCTGCTGGGGATGAGAGACTCAACCAAGCACACTCTGATCTGGGGTTCACCCTCAGAACCATAACGAACATCCAAATATTACTGCATACTGAGAAACCGTAAAACTTCAACATTACAGATATATGAAACCCTGGCCCCTGGCCACTTCCAGCTTCAGCTAGAAAAGATCCTTAAGTACTTCTGAATATGAATGAAACCCTGGCCCCTGGCCACTCCAGATCCGCTGGAGACTCTTCAAGTTCTTCTAAAGATAGATGAAACCCTGGCCCCTGGCCATTCCAGATCCGCTGGAGAATCTTCAAGCATTTATGAAGAAATATGAAACCCTGCCCGTCGGCTGTTCCAGCTTCAGCTAGAAAAACATCCTTGGCCTTCAAGGATATAAACTTTGCCCGTCGGCAACTCTGCAGGAGGTATCTTCGACTTCAGTCTGAAGAAATGGTCCTTGGCCTTCAAGGATACATGGATATGCCTTCAGGCAATTCCGCCTCTGCTATAGAGCATCCGAGACTTCAGTCAGGGATATACTTCGGCCTTCAGTCCGAAAAATGAATCCTAGGTCATTCATGACCTTGGGGATAACCTTGCCCTTAGGCACCTTCGCTTCAGCTTAAGAAATCTGTGACTTCAGTCAAAGAAATGGTATCCTGAGCCATTCATGACTCTACGGGGATTCAAACACTTTGCCCTCAGGCAAAACTCCGCTTCAGCTGGAGAAACATCTTTGACTTCAGTCAGAAGAAAAACTATCCATTTGATCGCAATCAATCATCTTCTCAGGACAACTGACTTGGTCTTCAGACTCACACGAATCACTCTGTTGTATCTACAACCCTGGAACCTTATCTTCAGCCACCCGTTGATTCATCCACACGGAAATCTGGCTTCACAGGAACCTTCTGATATCGCCTTCGGGCGCTTACGAAATCCATCTTCAGATTAGACATCATTGCTGGAGGAACATCTTCGACTTCAATCAGAAGACGTATCATTCACTTGATCGCGCTCAATCATCACCTCAGGATAACTGACTTGGTCTTCAGACTCACACGAATCATTCTGTTGTATCTGCAACCCTGGAACCTTGTCTTTAGCCCTTCGTTGATTCATCAATCCGGAAATCTGAACTCACAGGAACCTTCTGATATCGCCATCGGGCGCTTACGAAATCCATCTTCAGATTAGACATCGTTGCTGGAGCAGACATATCATGCTGCTCTGGACTTCAAGAATCATCTTGAACAAACAGATCCGTCGGGCATCTTCAAGGATCGTCCTGAACTGACAACCTTTCCGGCGACTTCCTTCTGCTGGGTATTCCAGGAATCTTCCTGGGCAACCCTTGCTGGGGACGCTACTGGGGAGCTCAAGTATCATACTAGGCGAACCACTCGGGAAGCTGTACTGGGGTCTTAAGAATCGTCTTAAGCAAATGGCTCTGCTGAGGAGTTCGAGAATCATCTTGAACTGAAGACTTCGCTGGGGATCTCAAAAATCATCTTGAGCGAGCGACCGTGGGGATTACACCGGGTTATTTAAGAATCATCTCAAAAGCGACCTTGCTGGGGAGAATATCGAGAATCGTCCTGAGCAACCGGTCTTTCGGTGGTACACCTGTACAATAAGGATGATAATGACCTAGATCATGCTTATGATGCGTATGCTTCTGCGCTACGCCCCACATGGGAATGATATGCGGTTATGCTAAATGCCATGCAATCATGCACAATGCTATGCAATCATGCACAATGATGCGATCCCGTCAGCAAAATAAATGCCGAAGGGGGAAATCCTCCTGTCAAGGAGAAAGAACCACTCAGGTAGAGGAGTCATCCTGCTGAGGAGAATGTGGACACGCCAATATCAATCGGGCTCTGTCTGGGGAATTCATCTTCCGCGGACTGCTGCAGGGGAACAACTTCAGCTGACTGCTGCAGGGGACGAAGCTCTATGAGAACTCGGATCTGCTGATATCAATCGCGAGAATGAACTGCGCGGCCGTCTCGGCTACTCTTCTGGGGATGACCACTCTGTGGGGAACCAACTTCAGTTGCTCGACACTCCACTGGGGAAAAACCAATCATGATCTGATCAACTTCCAAGGATTCGGATCTCTTGGACATCTGCAAACTCGGCTGAGGAAGGAGAAATCATTCTGCTTTACTGGATAGAGCACGTCTCTGGGGGAAGTACAGCATCGGCTGCTTAATGCTCTGCTGGGGAACATCGATCATGATCCGATCAATGTTCAAGGATTCTGATTTTCTGCGGACTCAACCGGGGAGAGAAATCATTCTACTTCATCGGAGAGGGGAATTCGATTCCACTGGGGAAGAAGGAATCATCTGACTTCGGGGGAGAGTACAACTCTGCAGGGGAATACAACGTCAGTTGTTCCAACACTCTACTGGGGAAGAGGGAGTCATCGGACTTCAGGAGAGAGCCTGACTCTGGTGAGGAATCTCAATTCCACTGGAGACTTCAGCCTGGCACCATCAGTTACCGCATCCTTCGTCATACGAACAACCTCCTGCGAAACCTGCACTTGTGACCCGGTGCGGGGGGAGATCCTGCTGCGACGACCTTACTGGGGAAAACACGAGCTTCGGCACCCGAACACTTCTCTGAAATCTGCACTTGTGACCCGGTGCTGGGGAGAGACAACATCATTCTTCGGTGCTTGACTCAGCCGATGAGGTGACATTCCTTCAGGATGCGTCTGCTTGGGGAAGAGAATCACCTCTACTTGGGGAAGACATATCAATGCTCACTATTCTGATTCAGATTCTGCGGAGGAGAGACTACTGAACTCTGCTGGGGAAGGAGGACTCGTCCTGCTTCGGGGATACGCGCGGCACATCTTCTGGCGAGGTGCTACACCTGCAACAACACAAACAAACAGACAAGATACCCTCCTCAAAGGGGCCTATCAGGGTTATTATCTCGTGACAATATTCAGTTAATTAGTTGTTTCAACAATCAATGGGCTTAGGCCCGCAAGTTTATGTATGCGCATTTTATCAAAAAACACATCGGCGTTATCATTCGCAAACAAAACAGATAAATGCTAAGCAGACAAGTAGAATTGCTGAATAGTGTGCATTTTATTGATTATGAACCCCTGAATGGGCAAAAATGTTTTACAACAGAGGCAAGCTCCTGGAATGAGGAAGCCGCGCAAAAAGAAAACATAAATATACATCAGTATATACAAATGTCGGCAATCGAGGCGTAGACGAACACCATGAGTTGATCCCTCTAAGACCCACTCGACTTTGATACTTCTCCGATGCTTCAGCTTTGGAAGAGATTGATTCAGATAAATGGCCCTCAGGTCTTCCGAACCACTAAACAATGAAAGTCCATACGCGGAACGCAGTCATTTGCTTATTCAAATCCCTAACTTTTGCGTGAACCGCCCTTTCGGGTTTTCAGTTCACCGGGATACCCTTTTTTGCCGAAGCCGCCCAGTGTAGGTTTTCGACTTCGCGGGTGTACATTTTTTCAATATATCCCTAATTTCTGCCCGAACCTTTTATTCTGTTTTTGGTTCGCCGGGATGCCCCTTTTTTGCCTGGACTCTTTCTTTTTTGTCCAGCGGGTCGCTTTCAAGCAAAGTATTTTTTAACTGCGTCCGCGTTCACCGGGGATGCAAAATCTTCACCATCCATCGTGGATAACAACAAAGCTCCTCCCGAGAAGACCTTGCTGACGACATACGGCCCTTCGTAATTCGGAGTCCACTTGCCCCGGTGATCGGAGTGTGGCGGAAGAATCTTCTTCAGGACGAGATCACCCGTCTGAAAGCTTCGAGGACGCACCTTCTTATCATAAGCTTTCTTCATTCGGCTTTGGTACAGGCGACCAAATGCAATCGATGCTAACCTCTTCTCGTCCATCAGGCTGAGCTGGTTCAGGCGATTCGTAACCCATTCTGCCTCATCAAGTTTCACATCAACCAAAACTCGCAAAGAGGGAATCTCCACTTCTAGCGATAGGACAACTTCCATACCGTACACCAAGGAGAAAGGAGTTGCCCCGGTCGACGTACGCACCGTCGTACGATAACCGTGCAAGGCAAACGGCAGCATCTCGTGCCAATCTTTATACGTCACAACCATCTTCTGAACAATCTTCTTGATGTTCTTATTGGCCGCTTCAACGGCGCCATTCATCTTCGGCCGATAAGGAGATGAGTTGTGGTGTTCAATCTTGAAGCTCTGGCACAGCTCCTTCATCATCTTATTATTCAAATTCGAACCATTATCAGTAATGATCCGCTCGGGAATTCCATAGCGACAGATGATGTCCCTCTTTATGAATTTAGCTACCACCTGCTTGGTCACATTAGCGTACGAGGCTGCCTCCACCCACTTGGTGAAGTAGTCGATAGCTACCAGAATGAAACGATGACCATTGGATGCGGTGGGCTCGATCTTGCCTATCATGTCGATGCCCCACATGGAGAACGGCCAAGGGGAGGACATGACATTCAATGGGCACGGCGGCACATGAACTTTGTCAGCATAAATCTGGCATTTGTGACATTTCTTCGCGAATCTGAAGCAATCCGACTCCATAGTCAGCCAGTAATATCCTGCTCTCAGGATCTTTCTCGTCATGGCATGCCCGCCGGCGTGCGTACCAAATGTGCCCTCATGGACTTCTTCCATGAGCATACTTGCTTCCTTCTCATCTACACATCTGAGTAGCACGAGATCGTGGTTTCTCTTATACAGCACTCCATCAGGGTTGAGGTAAAAGTTTCCAGATAGCCTCCTCAGAGTCTTCTTATCCTGGGTTGACGCACCCGCAGGATACTCCTTAGTCATAAGGAAGGTCTGGATGTCGTGGAACCATGGCTTGCCGTCAGTGGCATCCTCGATTGCGAACACATATGCTGGTCTGTCAAGACGCGAAAGAACAATGCTTGGAGCCTCATTCCAAAGATTGACCTTATACATTGAAGCCAACGTGGCTAAAGCATCAGCCATTTGATTTTCAGCCCGGGGTACATGATGAAGTTCTACTCGGTCAAAGAACGGAAGCAGCCTCCTGGCATAATTCATGTACGGCACTAGATTCGCTTGACGAGTTTCCCACTCCCCTTTGATCTGATTGATTACAAGCGCTGAGTCACCATATATGTCTAGATTCTTGATTCTCAAATCAATTGCCTCTTCTAGACCCATAATACATGCTTCATACTCGGCTTCGTTGTTGGTAACTGAAAACGTCAGTCTTGCAGTAAACGGGATGTGGGATCCGTGAGGAGTCGTGATGATAGCCCCGATACCACTTCCATAGGAATTAACCGCTCCGTCGAATATCAACTTCCACTGAGACTTCCTATCTGGCCCCTCATCGGGCAATGGCTCATCGCAATCCTTCGCTTTGAGAAACATGATGTCCTCGTCAGGGAATTCGAACTTCATCGGCTGATAGTCTTCGATTGGCTGTTCGGCAAGGTAATCAGACAATACGCTTCCCTTGATGGCTTTCTGAGAGACGTACTGAATATCATATTCTGTTAACACCAT
This sequence comes from Lathyrus sativus, assembly GCA_963859935.3. NCBI lineage: Eukaryota > Viridiplantae > Streptophyta > Magnoliopsida > Fabales > Fabaceae > Lathyrus > Lathyrus sativus. The sequence goes on along the minus strand of OZ012738.1, from coordinate 553,402,549 downwards.
CTGCCATCTGGCAATCCTGCCCGAAAGAGCCTGCTTCTCGAAGACGTACTTGATCGGATCCATCTTCGAAATCAGCATAGTGGTGTGGTTGAGCATATACTGTCGTAGACGTTTGGCGGCCCAAGCTAATGCACAACACGTCTTCTCCAGCATCGAGTATCGAGATTCACACTCAGTGAACTTTTTACTCAAATAATAAATGGCATGCTCTTTTCTTCCCGTCTCGTCGTGCTGACCGAGAACACACCCCATACTATTCTCCAGAACTGTCAAGTACATGATTAATGGCCGTCCAGCCACTGGGGGTATCAAGATTGGAGGTTCTTGAAGATACTGCTTTATCTTATCGAATGCCTTCTGGAAATCCTCATTCCAAGTAATCGCCTGATTTTTCTTTAAAAGCTTGAACATCGGTTCACAAGTGGCCGTGAGCTGAGAGATAAACCTTGCAATGTAGTTTATTCGGCCCAAGAAACCACGAACTTCTTTTTCTGTTTTCGGCGCTGGCATTTCTTGGATAGCTTTTATCTTTGCAGGATCAACTTCAATACCTCGTTCACTAACGATAAACCCCAATAACTTTCCGGACCGCACTCCGAAAGTGCACTTGTTAGGATTCAGCCTCAACCTGAACTTCCTAAGCCTTTCAAACAGCTTCAGCAAATTGACCAGATGCTCCTCCTCCGTTTGGGACTTTGCAATCATGTCATCAACATAGACCTCGATCTCATGATGAATCATATCATGAAACAAAGTTACCATTGCTCGCTGGTAAGTGGCCCATGCGTTCTTCAGACCGAAAGGCATTACCTTGTAGCAAAACGTGCCCCAGGGGGTAATAAACGTCGTTTTCTCCATGTCCTCCGGCGCCATCTTAATCTGATTGTAACCGGAGAAGCCATCCATGAACGAAAACACGGAAAACTGGGCTGTATTGTCGACCAACACATCGATATGAGGCAACGGGAAATCATCCTTAGGGCTCGCCCTATTCAAATCCCGATAATCGACGCACATGCGTACCTTACCGTCCTTCTTCGGTACCGGCACTATGTTGGCGACCCACGGAGGGTAGGTGGTAACGGCTAGAAATCCTGCGTCCAACTGCTTCTGGACTTCTTCCTTGATTTTTACAGCCATGTCTGGTCTCGTCCTCCTGAGCTTCTGCTTGACTGGAGGGCAATCTTCTCGCAACGGCAAGCGATGAACCACGATATCTGCGTCAAGTCCGGGCATATCCTCATATGACCAAGCAAAGACGTCACTATACTCTCGAAGCATCTCGACCAGTCTATGCTTGACATCGTTCTGCAGCGCAGCCCCAACTCTGACATTCCTGATAAGCTCCTCAGAACCCAAATTTATGATCTCAATATCCTCCTCATGAGGCAGAATAACCTTCTCCTCTTGTCTCAACAAGCGGGCCAACTCTTCCGGAAGGTCTTCGTCTTCATCAATCTCATCCTCGGCTTGATAGATCGGGCAATCAAAGTCGTAGTGAGCCGTAGAGGGTCCAGAGTCGATGTCATCTGTTACGTGGATCCTGTAATAACAAGGGTTAAGTTTAAAGCAAGAATATGCAGGTTAGCACGAACCTCGTTGCCATTTTGCTGTTTTTCAAAACAAACATAAAACATGAATAACAGAGAACACAATATTTGATTACGAAGAAAACGCCTTTTATTTATTAACAAAAGGCATACACATAATCCAACAAGGCCCTGACAGTAAAACCAATATGCCCCGGGCAGGACATAGGGTTGTACATAGATTGTAAAAAGCAAATCATTACTCTTCACTCGTCAGCTCGATAATCTCCTTGATGGTCCAATTGTGGAGGCGCTCGCCTGGCTTGCTCGGTTGAATCCAGGCATCAAGATCACAATCACTGTCTCCGCTGTCCTCTGACGCAGCGTTGATACTCTCGAAAATTACTCCTCCCTTGGTGAATAAGATCGGCCCTTTCCCATGAGACGAGCTACCAGAAGAGGATGAAGCTTCAGCTCCAGGAGAATACCCCAATCCAAACTTATCCTGTTTGATTGGTATGTCCAAAACATGCCCCCAGCCTGGGGTGGAACCAGCTTCGACAACGGCTCTAGCTTCCTTAAACGAGGAGAGGTTCACCTCTTGCTTCCCTACAACAACGGGAGCTACCTCCTTCACCCTGACGGTTTCAAAAGCCTGGAAAAGAGTCTCATGGATCTCACCATCCATTTCGACATATTTAAAGGACGACAGGTGGCTTACCATGATGTCCTCTTCTCCACAGACTGTCACTATGCTGCCCCCAACAGCATATTTAAGCTTCTGATGCAGCGTGGACGTCACGGCACCAGCAGAATGGATCCACGGCCGACCTAAGAGGCAACTATAGGCGGGCATGATATCCATGATATAGAAAACTGCATTAAACGTCTCTGGTCCAACTTGAATTGGCAGGGTCAATTCTCCGAAGACGTGGCGCTTGGTTCCGTCAAAGGCTTTCACGACCAGATCACTGGGCGTGCACAGCAGTCCACGGGTATCCAACTTCATCAGTGCCTTCTTCGGAAGCACGTTAAGCGAGGAGCCCGTATCTACTAGGACATGTGACATAATCGTGCCTCTGCACTCTATCGAGACGTGCAAGGCGCTGTTGTGATCTCTTCCCTTGGGAGTCAGCTCCAGATCTGTAAAACCCAGCCCATTACCAGCGTTGACATGGGCTACTACTTCTTCAAGTTGATTAACTGATATCTCCTGCGGCACGTATGCAGCATTCAATACTTTCAGCAACGCGTTGCGGTGCGCTTCAGAACACAGCAACAGGTTAAGAATCGAGATCTTCGACGGAGTCTGGTGAAGATGATCTACAATCTTGTAGTCACTTTTCCTGATTAGTCGCATGAACTCTTCAGCATCTTTAACCAACAAGTCTTTCTCTGCCCCTGCAGGAACCTCTTCAACAGCTTTACCTTTACCCTTGTCCATAGCGTCAGCTCGGACTACTTTCTCTGCTGCAACCTCCGCCGGCGCGAATACCCTTCCGCTCCTGGTGATACCACTGACTTCAGTAAGATTCTGCGCAGTCGATCCGGATGACTCAAGCTCTATCTTCTGACCGTTACAATACACTTCGGCGCCGTAATGCCATGGGACGGCATTAGTGCTCTCGAATGGGATTGGTCCGGCCCTGGTGATGGTAATAGTAGGCGGCCGGGGCGCAGAAATAGTGATAGGGTGGCGAGGAATGGTAATAGTAGCAACTTCGCCTGCCTGCTTCAGCACGACTTCCCCTGACGCATTCTCAACGCTTCGACTGAACTGCAAAATACCCTCGGTCATCAGACTCTGGATACCTTCGATCAACTGCTCACACCCATCAGGAAGTGTAGCACATGCCATGCAAAACTCTCCACATCCGGGAAAGAAGCCCTTCTTTAGCAACTTGGCTTTGACAAAACTCAACGGCGTCCTCAAATCTCCGACATCAGTCAGCAAGTCTGAATTCTCTTCAGTGATAACAGCATTTACTCCGCCCCCCCTATGATGAGGCATGGGATTCTTGGTGACGTTGGGCACGCTGTCAGAAAAGTTGATAACCTTGGCGTCAACCAAGTCCTGGACTTTGTGCTTAAAAGCTTTGCAATTCTCAACTGTATGGCCAGGTGCCCCAGAATGAAATTCACAAGTAGCATTAGCATCATACCCCGGTGGTGGTGCCCCTGTCAAGGGAGCCAATGTCCTTTTCTGAACTAATTGGAGCTGAAGCAACGTCTGCAGAAGCTGTGCATATGACATAGGAGGAGTTTCCAAATGACGGTTTGCCAGGGGACCCCGATTCTGATATCTCTTATATCCCGGATTATTCTGTTGCTGGGGCTGCTGCTGCGGCTGAGGGGGAGCAGCTGGGATGTTTATGCTAGCGATCTGAGACTGAGGGCCCTTGCCCTTTCTCCTAGCATTAGTGACAGCACTGGCATCTCCCTCTCGACGCTTGCCAGTATAGGGTTTCTTGCTAGCTCCTCCAGCTGAGGATGATTCGCCCTGAATCTTTCCGATCTTTATACCATTTTCAACATGCTCGCCCAAAGTGATGAGGGCCGAGAATGTCCCGGACATGCCACTAATCAGCTTCTCATAATAGACTCCGGGAAGGGTAGCCACGAACATCTGTACCAACTCACGCTCAACCATCGGCGGTTGAACTCGAGCAGCCAATTCACGCCACCGCTGGGCGTACTCCTTGAAGCTTTCATTGCTCCGCTGCGAGAGATTCTGAAGCTGAACTCGGTTGGGAGCCAAGTCGCTATTATATTGATAGTGGAGAACAAACGCTTCAGCGAGATCTTTCCACGTGCGCACAGCAGCGGGTTCCAAACCCATATACCATTCGAGCGATGGACCAGAAAGACTATCCTGAAAGAAGTGCATCAGCAGCTTCTCATCGTCAGAATAAGCGGACATCTTTCTGTAATAAGATCGGAGGTGAACACGGGGACAAGTAGTGCCTCTATACTTCTCAAAGATAGGCACCTTGAACTTGTGAGGTACTTTAAAGTCAGCAATCAACCCGAGTTTGGCCATGTCAACGCCCAATGTATTCTGATTTTCTATATCTCTCATTTTATCTTCCAGCGCCTTGAACCTGAGTCGAGCTTCAGCAGTCAACTCAGCCTCTACACCTCTCTGAGAGAAAATGTCATCCTGATGGTCCTCCAGCCACGGTTGAGGCACCACCATATTTCCTGCACCAACATTGCCGTTGACCGGCCCCACGGTAACATTGGCTCCCAAACCACCATTGACGGCGCCCGCCGCGTTAAGTCCGAGATTAGTCATCAGATTGCCGTTAGCACTGCCGTTGCCTCCGGCAGCAGGAACAACGTTCTGTGGAGTATCCCCTTGAGGAGGAGTGGGCACGGCCCCGCCATGAAGTATTCCATTACTGTAAACCCTGGAGATGAGAGGTTGAACCAAAGTACGAAGCTGATCTTGCCCATTCGCCACTACTTGCATCAGCTCCATAAAACGATCCATCCTTTCACGAAGCTCCTGAACATCTGACTGTACTTGGTCCATGATTCTCGTTTGATTGGCGCGAGTTGAGTAGCGGTGGATGAATCTTTGATCAATCCTGGAGATCGAAAGCAGCTCGGAACCTGAGTACCTGAAAAACCTGTCAACATCAAAGGTTAGGAAAAAGGTAACAGAATGTATGTCATGCAAGAATGCTTCATGCAAATGCGTGCGTGTGTCTGCGTGCTTGAGAGATTTCCCCCGATCCTGGCATCTGCTGACAATAATAAGGAGAGGAATCTGGGCCCAATCATGGAAACAGCAACCTCACATAGCGATAGTCAGATTCGACACATCAAGGACCGATAACTCATACGCATCAGTCTTCCTGAGAACGGCTGCAGTAACACAATGAGAGATCTTGGATCGGGGAAACGGTACCTGTCACAGACACACGCTAATGGAATGATTATGCAAGCTAATGCAAAATGCAGGCATGCAACAATATATCCAGGTGGCTGCTGTGGAGATTCGGTATCAACAGTCACTGATGAGAAGGAAACCCCGGTGTAAAACCACCGATCTGATCTGCTGTGAATAACCATCTGATAGGATCAAGATCAAACTTCTGCTCTGACAAGAACGAAGGCCTGATAATAAAGACCACGGATGCTAGATCAAGGAATATTTGTTGATGAAGTCTTCAGACCCCAAATCATAAATCTGCCCTCTCAAGAACAAATGCACAGCTGCTGATGAGATCTTCAAACCCCACTCAAAATCTGCCCTGTCAAGAACAAAATAACAACTGCTGACGAGATCCTCAGACCCCGCTCAAAAAATCTGCTCCATCCAGAACAAACCACTGATAACAATATCCTGATCGAAACCTGCTCCATCAGGAACAGACATACACCCGATGATAAGATCCTCTGATCAAACCCTTGCTCTATCAAGAACATCTCTGCAACTGAGAACCCAACATAACTGATTCACTGTCAAGAAAACCAGGCATTCGGGAGGTCAAAGTTTCCTGCAATATCCCAACCCCACTCACAGGTATGATGGACCTAATCCACGGACAAAGGTACGGCATCCTATGCGGTCGTCAGCGTCACAGACTTTCACGAGTGACAATACGATTCCCAGAAGGAGTGGCATCGTCAAGTCATGAAGAGGCCTCTCTTAGCTGACTTCCAAATGATCGGTCCCCAGAGTCGACAATCCTCACGTCTGGACTCCCCTCAGATCCTCAGGACCGGAAAGGAGCACCTCTGCAAGAATCTCGTCTGAGCGCAGATTTTCGTAGGGAACTGTGCCTGCTCAGCAGACAGGTTCGTCTACTACTTCTCCACAACTATATCTAGGTGTGTACTCAAGCCCAGGTCCGGCTTTTCACTCACAGTAACATCCCTCTCCCACAGCAGCACAGACAATCATATCAAACTGGAAATAAAATGCGGGAAATAAAAATGCGGGAAGTAAAAATGCGGGAAGTAAAAATGCGATAAATAAACGCAACCCAACAAGCAAACACACAAACGATAGGATTGACTCGCGTAGGGGATGGGAAACGGTCCCAGCATAAGGGATGGGAAAAGTCCCTAGATGCTATAAGTCCCCAGCAGAGTCGCCAGCTGTCGCTTGCGCGAAAATAAGGTGCCGGCATGACAGAAGAGTCGCCACCTTTCGTTATTTATCCCTCAGAGCGGGAAAGGAAACGATCGGAAAAACCTGACGAATAAGGGTAAGACAAGGTCGTCGCAACCATTGTCTGGGTTCGGGAGTCGGTTACGCAAGGGGAAGGTATTAGCACCCCTCACGTCCGTCGTACTCGACGGGATCCTCGCTTGTTTGTTTACTTGGATGGGTTGGTTATAATCTATCTACCTATCAAGGCTGGCTGAAAAAAAAGAAAAGAAAAATGACTCGGCAAAGCATCGCGCTTTATGCCTACGTATTCCCATCAGAGGGTGAGAAATCAGAGTCAACGTAGTTCGGCTAACTACGGGGGGAAGATGGGGAAGGTTGCTCGCTAGGACGTCGCATCCTATGCCTACGTACTTTCATCTGGTATGAAAGATCAGAGCAAACGTAGTTCGGGAAACTACGGAAAAAAAATGGCTCAACTAGGAGGGAGACTATCAAGTCCTACTGTTATCATGCCGTGGATTCATCCTATGGTTGAGGTTTGAACAGGGAACTCCTAGATGTTGTCATGCATAGGTTTCAACCTAAAAGTCTATCATCAGATCCTCATCAGAGGAAATGAGAGTCCTAAGGGATCATGTCAATGATACACCAAAACAGACAAAAGCATCAGCTTTAACAGTAAAATGCATGCAATGCAAGTGAGGGAGGAAATGTGTGTGGGGTTTCAGCCTCCACAAGCTCATCTCGACCTCAAGCCAGTCATGAAATAACAGTAATCATACTGAAAATAAACCACATGCTATCAAGCAATAACAGATAAGGGAAATGAAGTGCCATCAGGCAAACAAAACACATGCTTGAGAAAAAATCATCTATCTCTAATCCTAACCCTAATCACAGAATCCTGATCAAATCTAAGCAAAGCCCTAAAGCAAAACCTAACCAAAAGAAATCAATCTCAGCCTTCAAGCTTCAGAACAAGCTTGCCAAAGAAAGGGAGCTAAGTAAGCAGACTCATAGTGCCTTCCTCAGGAAAGCACTAGGAGGTGTATACTCAGGAGTCATATCCTATGTGGCTCAACCACTGTGATCAGTTTACATTCCTCCTCAGGAGAAATTAAACTCACAAGCAGGCTCCAACATCACTGGATATTTAGGAAATCCTATCTGAACTAGTGGAGCTAAATGAACAGACTCATAGGACCTTCCTCAGGAAAGTACTAGAAGGCTTCCACTTAGGAATTGTATCCTATGTGGCTCAACAACTGTGATCAGTTTACATTCCTCCTCAGGAGAAATTAAACTCACAAGTTGGCTCCAACATCATTGGATACTTGAGAAATCCTAGATAAACTAATGGAACTAAGTGAATAGACCCATAGGACCTCCCTCAGGAAAGTACTAGGAGGCTTCCACTTAGGAGTTGTATCCCATGTGGCTCAACAACCTGTGATCAGTTTACATTCCTCCTCAGGAGAAACTAAACTCACAAGTTGGCTCCAACATCATTGGATGCTTTAGAAATCCTATCTGAACTAGTGGAGCTAAATGAACAGACTCATAGGACCTTCCTCAGGAAAGTACTAGGAGGCTTCCACTTAGGAATTGTATCCTATGTGGCTCAACAACTGTGATCAGTTTACATTCCTCCTCAGGAGAAATTAAACTCACAAGTTGGCTCCAACATCATTGGATACTTGAGAAATCCTAGATAAACTAATGGAACTAAGTGAATAGACCCATAGGACCTCCCTCAGGAAAGTACTAGGAGGCTTCCACTTAGGAGTTGTATCCCATGTGGCTCAACAACATGTGATCAGTTTACATTCCTCCTCAGGAGAAATTAAACTCACAAGTTGGCTCCAACATCATTGGACACTTAAGAAAGAGGTGAGAAGAAAGAATGAAAGTCATTCATAGTGCCTTCCTCAGGAAAGTACCATGAACTTCCTTCAAACTTCAGGCTCTCAAACCTCACAGACAAGGCATAGGCCAGGCTCTGGGTCTCTGAGTCTTGATCTACAATCTTCTCTTCATGATGCTCTCCATCAAGGTCTTCAAGGCAACACAAGCCCCTCAACAGATTCCCCACAATGAACCCCAAAGATGAACAGATAACCCACTGAACAGACCAAATTAATAGGCAACTTCAGAAAATACCTAAAAATACTAAACCAATGGGGAAAAATCTAACAATTATTCACAAGGGTCCTCAACACCTACTCATAACATCTACATAGGCCTCTACCTAAAAATCAAGATAAAACTCAATCAAATAAAGGGATTCATCACCTAAACACAATCTAAACCCTAATTAGGATACCCTACATCAACCCTAATTAAACTAATCAAGATTTAATTCTAAAATTCTAGAAAAAAACCTATGGGGAACTATGATTCATCATCTAATTGCACAAAAAAGAATGGATTAAAAAACCTAAGGGAAGGTCCTAAAACAATTCCTACAAAATCATGATACAAAACTAAACATTATAAAAGCTATTTTAAAAGAAAAATCTATTAAAATACTAAACTAAAAAATAAAATCCCATTTTTATTTTTAATATTTTCTACACAAAATGATCTAATCATAGAAAAAAGAAGAATTAAAAAAATCATTTTTTATCATTTATAATTAATTAATCAAAACAGAAAAAATAAATGAAGAAAATAAAAGAATTGAAACAAATAAAGGGAGGGGGGGTATGACAAGCAACTCTCGCTAGTTAAATCAACTGGGCCAGCAAAAAGGGGGGGGGGGGCGAATAGCGCTACAGGCCCAGAACGCTGGCTTAATGAAACGCCGCGTTTCAACATTTTGAAATTTCCCTCCACTTCTCAGACTAACTCACGGCCGTTGGATCAACATAATTTGTCAAAATTTGAGACCCATCCAATGGACCTCCTTCATCGTCCCAAATGAAACCTAGGGTTTTCAGAACCCTCCTCTCATGCACTCAAATTCAACTGGCTCGTTCTCTCCGCTCAGGCCATGGTTCAACAAGATTCCAAAACAAAAAAAGCTCTACTAAATGCCTAGAACACAGCCATATGCTCACTTTCCCCTAACTCGCCCTAGATAGCCCTAACAGAAAACATCAAGATCATGGTTCCACCATGTTCACCTGAGATCGACCATGGTGAAACTCAAAACTAAGACTGCAATCTTGCTCTACACGCTACCCTAGCTATTCTAACCTAACTAATGCTAACTAAAACGCCCTAAACAACTAGTTCTTGAAAATTCAAGAATCACTCACCTGCCATGGAACCTCATGGATCGCGCCCTAATTCATGGGAAAGAGTCATCTACCCTAGTGCATCATTTCCATGTCTATGAGACTAACTAAAACTGCATAATTTAAGAGATACAAGGAGAAGAAAGAACCTGTCAAAGGGATGATGGTGAGGGCTCGTGGGGGTGCTTGCAGGCCTTGGAATTGGTTCAAGATGTTCCTTGGATGATGAGAAACTTTCTGTTTGCACTTGTGATGGTGGAGATGGCTTGTGATGGAAGAAAACTCAAGTTGCTTCAACTTGAAGAAACCTCTTCAATGGCAATGTATCTCTCTCTTTCTCCTCTGACTTGACTCTCTATCACCAACCCTGAACTCTCCTCATGGCATTCTTTTTATAATGATCATTGGATGTGTCTAGATTCATCTAGAATGTGGTGGAAACTTCTTGAAATTCTCATGTGATGACAAGTTGGATTTCTCATATTCCATGCTTCATGCCTTACTATTTGGTCTTAAAATATCATTTCATGAGATATTGAGAAGGAGTGCACAATTATAAGTCTTGGTTTTGCCTTGTGTAGGTTTTTTCAACATTGCCTTCTTTTTCAAGTAATGACTTTTCAAAGCATCACCCATTTTAAAGCTCCAATTCAAAATTCTAGCTAAACCAATGTTCTCAAAATGGTTTTTCCAATCAAAATGATATATTGGATGACCTATTTTGGATTTGTGGATCTTCCAAATCACTTTTCAATTTCAACTTTTCAAGTTTATAAGCCATTTTTAGTTCATTTTTGACCAATCATGTAATCTCATGCCATGAGCTTTTCCAACAATTTGTGACCTTCTTTCTAGACTTAAAATCACATTTTGAGAAACTTTCATGTTTTGAGTTTTTCCATTTGAGGCTTGGAAATAGGAGTTTTAGGCATTGGATAAAATGACCTATAACTGACAAATGACCAAAATACCCCTGTCTTGTTCAAACCATAAGTTGAGTTCCACAAATCCAATCAAGGACTTCTACCACTCAAATTAAAGCTAAGAAGATGTTCTTCAACATTCATGTTGACCAAGAAATCATAGGAATCCTCCTACTAGGGCAAAAGTTGTCTGCAAGTTGGGTGACTTTCAAGGACTCAGATTCACACACCTCTGCTGACCTGTAATTTGTCAAAACCATAACTTGAGCTCTGTAACTCCTATCAAGGACTTCCACCACTCAAATTAAAGCTTAGAACAAGCTCTACAACATTCATGTTGTGGGGAAGATGAGATATCAATCACATCTAGAGCTAAAACTGCCTGGAAGATAGGGATCAAATTAGGGTTTTTTCACTGACAATCCTTGGAAACCCTAATTTAAAACTTCTCAAACTCCTCAATCATGATGAGTTGGTCTAGGAATCATCCTTATAACATCTATATACATCATTCCATGATCTTATGGCCCTTGGATTAGGTCTCAACCTCTCCCAAATCTTCAGTTATCCTAGGGTTGACCCAGTCAAAACCCTAATTCCATCATTCATGGTTGAATTCTCTGAACTCTTGCACAATGACTTCTCTGGGCTTCATGAAGGCTATCAAGACATCTCATAAGCTTTCTCAAAACATCTAGTCCATTCTCAAAGTCTCAGAATCATCTGAGGGGCACCCACAACTTTCAAACTGTGAAGCACACAACCCTGGTTTCAATCCACTCCTCTGAGGATCTCTTGAACTTTCTGATGAAGGTATCAACTCTCAAACACTAGATGGATAAATAATTGTTGGTCAAATTTTGGGGTGCAACAGTGCGACACTGATTGTCTTGATTGCTCCGAAAGGATTGTAACTGTCTCACTCCTGATTGGTGAGGTTTAACCATTGTGGTGGACAAGGTGCGACCTCTGGGGAAAAATAAGATGTGATTGGTCCTCGAAAGGCAACACTCCTCTATAAGACTTGAACGCTCGATCAAGCTAACTGACAACTACCCTGCCCCGGGTTAAGATGAGAGGGTTTAAAAGTCCGAAAAAACTTCTACTTCTTGGCTCGAAGTGGTTAACAAGGGACTAACTCCTTATATCTCCAGTGTTTAGGGGATTTGAAACAATGCCTTGTACGTCATCGGCAAGGTTTTATGTGAAAGCATACGATCATCGGTTATGAGTATTCAGTTTTGTCATCCTCCCTCCAATCTTTGCTAATCATAGTGATAAAGTGGAGTGAATAAGATGCAAGTGTCGGTGCAGTGCAATAAATGAGTGACAACGACATGATTAATTCAGAAAAATGCATAGTCACATTATCAATATTACCATTTGAAACAAAAAATGTTTAACAGCAAGTAGTAACTAACAGAAAAGAAACTACAAATGCAAATGATAGAAAAGTCTGAGGACTGCCAATGTTGAGGACGTCTGCCTGTCTGGACCACTGGTTTCTTGCAAATAAACCTCTGCATCTACGAGCTTAGACAGTTGAGAGGTTGTCATGAACCACCAGAATTCCTTCTTGAAAGGAAATGCACTCTTGGTCGATCAACTGCTGTACTTTCGCCTGAAAAGCTTTACAATCTTCAGTTGAATGCCCTAGAGATCCACCATGGTAACCACACTGAGCGTGGGGATTGTACCCAGGAGGGTAAGGTTCTGGCACAGGCTTAAGAGCTTTGGGTTCCACCAAAGAATTCTGGATCAGAGATGGTAGAATATGGCTATACGGCACAGGCACTATATGAGAAGGAGCATTCCATCGTTCCAAGTTGTTACGAGGCCTGTTCTGATTTGGGCGCTGATTCTGATAACCTCGGCCACGAGTTCGTGGCTTTGCAAGAGGAGCGACATAAGGTTCCCGATGTGGTCCCCTAGGCACAATTGTCTGTCCAGAATAACGAGACACAGAGGATACTGACCGCTGAGAAGACGAAGAACCAACAGATTTCACCGATTCATCTCGAGGATACCCAACATCTGTCATGATTGCATTGACCATAATTTCATCTTCAGTTTGAAAGCTACAGAGAGATTCAGTTTCACTAGCCTGACTGCTCGAAACAATCTGAATTTTCCCAATTTTTACGGCATGCTCGATGCGTTCTCCTAATCTTACCAATTCAGAGAAATTTGGCGCATTTCCAAGCATTCTTTCGAAGTATGGGCTCTCCAGGGAGTCTACAAACATGCCTATTAACTCTCGGTCTAGAAGCGGTGGGTGTACTCTGGCAGCAAATTCTCTCCATCTCTGAACATACTTCCTGAAGGGTTCATTGTTCTCTTGAGACAATTCCTGCAACTGCATGCGACTAAGAGCCATGTCTAGGTTATAATCATACTGTTTCAGAAAAGCTCTGGCTAAATCCACCCATGATCGGATCTGATTACTCTCTAACTGCATATACCAACTCAAAGATGTCCCAGCCAGACTATCCTGAAAGCAGTGAATCATCAACTTGTCGTTTTGCACAAACGAAGTCATTCTTCGGCAGAACATCACCAAATGTTGCTTCGGACAGCTATCTCCTTTGTACTTCTCAAATCTCAGCGCTCTGAACTTAGGAGGCAATACCAGGCCAGGAACCAAACACATGTCTGCAGCATTGAGGTTGACAGCATCTTTAACTTTCAAAGCTTTGACTCCTTCTTCCAACACTCGGAGCCTTCTAGCATACTCAATAGCTCTTGGGTCTTCAGTCCTGGCTACCGGGATCTCTCTTCGGATATTCGCCATAGGGAAGACAACACCATGACTGTTAATAAGAGGAGGGCGTTCATTTCAGACAACAAACTGCTCACGTTGATCTCGGTCCCTAACCGGAGGTTGCACAAATTGGTCTGCAGTAACGTTGTTCACTTGCGGAAGGTCTTCCACAGACATAGAGCCATACAAAGGATTGGTCGTCATGGTGAAACCCGTCAAGGTGTTACGAGACTGGAAGTGGCTCTCAGACATAGCTACCAATAACCTTCAATTGGCTTCACGGCTTGATTCTGCTCAAATTTGCTTCAACCCCTTGGTCATCTTCTAACAATCAACAGTTGCTCAGGCCACACCGGATAATCACCTTCAGAATCAAAACAACGGCTGGATCAGACTTTAGCTAGCTGGAGAATGATATACAATATGATGCAACAATGTTCATGCAAATGCAATGCAATATGCAGCAAACACGGGATCACAGCCCCCACAAATCTCTGAATACTGCTGCGCTGCTGACTGAGTACGTTCGCTCTAAAGAGAAGACCAAAATATCGGGTAGGCTGGAAGTCAAGTTTCCTGCAAAAACCCTCCCACTCACGGGTATGGACCTAGTCTGATAAGGTACGGCATCCTATGCGGTCGTTGGCGTCACAGACTTTCAAGACTGATGATACGATACCCAGAAGGTGTGGCATCATCATATCCTGAAGAGGTCTCACTTAGCCAACTTCCAAATGATCGGTCCCCAGAGTCGACAATCCTCCTAACCAACAACCCCCTCAACCCAAAGGGTTGAAAAAGAAGTCAACCAGAAGAACCTCGTCCGAGCGTGGATTTTGCGGGACACTAGTACACACAAAGCATGCACGCGCCCACTACTTTCCACACTAATTCTAAGGTGCACTCAAGCCTGGGTCTGGCTTCTCACTCAAAGGAACACCCCACCCAACATCACAACAGCAACAAATAAAAGCAAAGGTACGGAAATTGTAAATACAGTAAAATACAACACCCAAAAGGGTAAACATCCAAAGACGAGCAAACAAGCGCTAGGATTGACTCGCGTAGGGGACGTTGGGTCCCCAGCAGAGTCGCCAGCTGCCGCTACTGCAAAAATCGGCGCCGGCTAAACAGAAGAGTCGCCACCATGCGTTATTTATCCCACAAGAGGGAAAGGAAATGCTCAGAGTAAACCTAACGCAAAGACGGGAAAGGAATGGTCATCGCAACCAAATCCTGGATTCGAGAGTCGATTACGCAAGGGGAAGGTATTAGCACCCCTCACGTCCGCTGTACTCGACGGGATCCACGCTTGCTGGTTTGTCTACAGGATGCAAAAATAATCTATCTACGGCTGCTAAGTCTAAACGGAAGGAAATTGACTCGATAGAGCGTCGCACTCTATGCCTACGTATTCTCAAGAGAGAAAGTCAGAGTCATCGTAGTTCGGGAAGCTACAGGGAATTGGCTCGCCAAGACTTCACGTCTTATGCCTACGTACTTCCACACAGCGTGAAAGATCAGAGCTTACGTAGTTCAGGCTAACTACGGCTAGACAGGGTGTTCTCGATCACACGGGAGTGAGAGATTAAGTTGGTTTGAAAGGTACGGGAACCTATGGAACTTAAAACTACGGTCTGGTCTCGATTGCGCTCGGGCAAGAGAAAGGGAAACATCAGTCGTCAGCGGGAAAGTCTCGATCGCACGACAGCGAGAGAAGAGAGAGGTTAGTTGTTAGTGTGCTCGCTAGGATATCGCATCCTATGCCTACATATTCTCATTCGATATGAGAAATCAGAGCAGTTGTAGTTCAGCCTACTACAGAAAAACGGGGAAAAAGGGAAAAGAGAGCTCGCTAGGATATCGCATCCTATGCCTACGTACTCTCGTCTGGTACGAGAGATCAGAGCAAACGTAGTTCGACGGGAAAACGAGTCTCGATTGCACGGGGCAAGAGAAGGGGTCTCGATCTCCTGAACGCGAGAGAAAAGGGGTTTCGCTCGCACGGGGTGAGAACAAAGAGGAAGCAGGCCTACGCCTAAACGGGAAGGAACCCGGGACACACACGCAAGAACCTAAGACGTAAGAGCGAATGCGTCGCGTGTCACCCAAGGGGTACCATGCTAGACATCCTAGACGATTGAGAAGAAACTCCTCAACTGTCATTTCCTACGTATCTAACGATGCAGCTCACAACACCCGACGGTTGCCTAAAGACTTGAATAAGATGATGATGTTGAACGAAACGGCTCCGTTGGCTCTCGACATGCGTGCAAGCTCCATTCCAATCTTCTCCTCTCTGGATCCTTGATGAGGACGCTCGAATCAGGAACAATGTAACGCTTAGACCGTCATGGTTCGACTTATACGAGAAATTGAACTCTCAGATGTAGCGTATTGATGTCCGTGTCAAAGACAAGATAGAGAAATGATATCGAAAATCATTCTCCAATTGAATCGTGTCACACGGCCAGCCAGAAATAAAATCAGATAGAAAAGAAAATAGGAAAGAGGAAAGGTCTTGGATCCTGCATTATTTGTCAACAAATTAGTTAACATCGCATTGCAAAAGTATTGTCATTAACTTGAAAATAACAAAGCGAGATAACAAGTCTAATAATAAAATGGAAATTGCATCCTAAAATTGAAACCACACTCCTAATAGCAACGTCAAGAGAAATTACGTAATATCCTAAATGACTATTTCTATAATAAGGAAATAAACTCTCCTAAAAAAATATCAAAACTATTTAACGGTTTAATATCCTAAAATCTAGAATTTAAATCTATGCTACTATTTCTATACTTAATATATCCTTTAAAACTCTAAGAAAAACATAAAAAGAAAATAGCAAAATACAAAGGTATCAAAGAAATAAAGAAAATACAGCAGGGGGGATATTAGTAATCCAGGGGAGTGCAACTAGCAAAAAAAATGAGAGGTTGGGCTCAGCCCAACAACACACACACAAAAACGAGGGAGGGGGTGCGAGCAAAAATGGAAGGGTGTGTAGCAACACAATGACAACGGGCCTAAGGCCCAATCCACCAGCCACGTCTCTCCTTTCTCATTCTTCAGAACACAAAACCCTAAGTTCATTCTTACTCTCCCAAAACACTTTTCACGCTTCCTCTCCTGCGCCGTTCTCATCTCCCAACCTCTCTCTCTCTCTCGTCCAAACTTCTTTCTCTCAACATCTCTCTATTAATTCTCAAACCAAAATCGTTTAACCACCTACAAACACAAGAACAAACTAACATGACAAAATATCACAAATCTCTGAAAACAAATTAAGTTGTGGCCTGCATGTTCTTGAGGACCGGTAATCGCTGATGAAGACTTCTTGAAAGAGCATTGCATGTGGAAGATTTTTACCGATGATGATTGTTCTGGAGGATCCTCATGGAGAAAACGAAGAATCGATGGACACGATGAAGGTTCCTTGCATATGATTCGAAGATCCTTGCGTTCTGGAAATGCTCTGAAGAAAACGATGAAGATCCTATGGATCTTGAAAATCTGACGAATCTAGAGATAATTGAAGTTGATGTTCTTGCGGATGAACGCATGGCGATGAAGATCCTGAAGCTGTTGACGAGGTTCTTTGAGGATCTTAAACAATTTCCGGAGATGACGAACGATGTTGATTACTGATGATGAACGAAGATCCTGATGAAGATCAATAATGAACTTCTGGAAATTGGATCTAGTTGCTGTTCTTGATGAACGAATTAGTGAAGATATTTGACGAATCTGAAGGATTTAAAGAACGATGATGATCGTTAAAAGTTCTGGTGATGCTAGTATGAACATGATGAAAATCGATTGCAACTTTGTGAGTTGGATGAAGAATTTGGATGAGCGTGATGAACATGCTTTTGAACAAATTTCTGGATCTAGATGTGGAAATGGTTGAAGATCTGAAAAATTCCATGAAGATCTTGATGATGACGGATTGGATCTGGAAAAAACATGGATGAACTGATGAATGATGAACATTCCGGTGAACATTTGCATTTTCCGGTGAACTTTGGCCAAAAGACTGTCGTATGCACCACCGTGTGATTTCACCGGTGAGTAATCCGGTGATTTGCATGCCGATCGTAGGAGGGAGATAGTGGAGTGTGTGTTGGCAAGCGAAGAGAGGGAGAGTGCCAAGTGGTTGGGGAAAGGAGTAGTGGATTGTGAGGTGGCAGTGAGTGCTGAGTGAGGTGGGAAAAATGAGGTGGCCAAATAAGAGAAGGAAACGTGGAGTGCTTATATATGTGACATTTGGCGAGTACTTGGACTTGGGCCTCCAAAAACAAACCTGGCCCACGAAAATTGATCCAATTAAAAGCTGATTAATGCCATGATTAAATCCTAATTAAACCCCATTAAATTCTGATTCAAATGAAATTTGCCAATTAACTTCTAATCAAACCTAATTAATAAAATGATTAACTTCTAATGACCATCTAATTAATATCTATCAATTCTAAACCATATTAAGTCTAAAAGAAAATTAAACTTGCTAATTCTCTAAGCAAACCAATTAACACCTATATTAATATCTAAAAAAGAGTTAAAAATCTAAAAAGAATTAATTCTCTAAACAAATTCAATTAATCCAAAGGGATGAAATCTATTAATTTCTAAACCAATCAAATAATATCTATATAAAAAATGATTTAAAATCTATTAAACTCTATTAACAAATTAAATCTAAAAGAAAGTTCAAATCTAGAAAATTTCTATTAACTTCTAAACTATTTAAAAATCTAGAAAACAAATCAATTAACCTATTAAAACCATTTAAAAAGAAATATCTATTTAAAATTCTAGAAAAGCTATTAAATCTATAAGAATCCATTTAAAATTCTAGAAAATAAAGGGGAAAATATAAAAAATGCAAAGAAGCCGATTAAATCGATTAGAGAACAACTGCGCAACTATAGCGAAATAAGCGGTAAAAACCGGACACCGAAATATCCTCAAAAATAACAGCGAGAGCTGAAAACACAGGGAACGAGCACCAACTCTCAAAATACACTCATTCGAACTGGCCTGAACTGCCTGAAACGCCAGGGGAGGCTGTAATCCCGATAAAATCAAAAATGGCTGAAAAATGCAATGGATGCGGTATGCAAATGCGAATGCAAAATGCATCGAAACATAAACCAAATGTGGGAACCGGTTGGTCAAATTTTGGGGTGCAACACTTGGGAAGACCTGGATGACCTAGATGCCCATGTATAGTGAGAGGAGAATTTGTGGATGATCATGTTGTAGATGATGCAGAGAATTAGTAAAGGCCTTGAGACTCACATCTAATGCCAATCGTATGCCCCAAACTCTGATCCTGCATGGTAACATTATTGTTAGTAAAGGTGATACAACAATCAAGGGGACGAGTTAAAAAATGACTCAAAGTAAATTAAATGTACAATTAGGTACATATAGAATATTGGTAAGAGAGAGAGATGGTATAATTTGAATATTACCAATCCCTTGGGGTCAGGTTTGAGAATCATTTGCAGTAGTTATATTATGTAAGAACCCAGGGAAGAGAAAAGAAATTTATTATTGGTAATATGATCAGATGCACAAGAATCAAACTAGAGTTCTGATTAGTCTGCCATCAACTGAAGAAATCATCGCTAGTGTCAACCCATTTAAGCCTGGGTATCCCATTTTGACAGCTCTAGTTTGGGGTGCCGTCAGTTAGGTTAGAAAGAGAATTTAATGATCTTTCAAACTGGAGAATTTCATAATTTTATGATAATTATATAATTTTTATATTATTTTGAAGTCATACATTCTGTTTTAGAGTTTATACATGAATTATTGCAATATGGTTGAACTGAAATAAATAGAACTGAAGTTTCATAACTCCGTTTGAGGTGCGATTAAATGCGTTTGAAAGAGGGTTTAAAGAAATTTTAGTATGGAGAGTTTCATAATTTTATCATAAGTCTATAATATTTGGTGTCATTTTGAAGTGATACAATTTTAGAGTTAGGTCTAGAGTTTTGAGCAATTTTGAGTTTGGTGACCTTTCGCTGCCTTGTTGATAAATTTAAGAGTTAAATTTGCTATGTGAGAGCTTGTTAGAGTTGTTATAAAGTTGTCAGAGTTATTTTTGAGTTATTTAGAGTTAAATCTGATGAGCTTTAGAGTTGTTTTGAGTTATATTATTACTTGAGTCAGCCCATAGAGTTCATAAGAGTTATCTTTATATGTAAGACTGGTCAATTGAGTACTTTAGAGTATTTTGGAATACTTTAGTATCATTTAGAGTTATTTTAGAGTTGTATGGGCTATTTTAGAGTTTTCCTTGAGAACTCTGTTGAGTAAAAGACAAGAACTTTTACCCTTTTGATGAGTTGTGAGTATACATAAATAGTTATTATAATTTTCACTCTATTGATGTGTTTTGGGAATTTTTATGAGTTGACGAATAATTTGAATTGATGAGTAAATTGAGTTGCAGAGTAATAATATATTTTTACTCTGCTATTGATTATTTAGGATTATTAAAATAAATATTTGTGATGTAAAATTTGAGATGAGTAATTCATAGAGGAATCATGGTTTTGGCCTTATATTGACAATAATTAAGATTAAGAAAAAAATCTTTTGAGAATGAGTTTCGAGTATGTTTTTCTGTTGTTTTAAGCTTTGAATTTTTGTTGCCATGTTCATGCATACATGTATATTGGAGTTAGGTAGGACTTCAGTCCAGTGAGATCAGGTTCAGAGGGGAGCCATGACAGTCTCATGTTTAGAGAGGAACATAGCTTAGAGAGTAATCAGAGACATGGATAAATCAGTAATACACCTCTGATGCCCAAAACCTTTGTACCACATGCATTCTTAGAGGAGTATTACATTAAATTAGTACATTTTCATTGTGATTTTTTTTGTTGTTTTATGAATTATTGTGTGAGAATGATAATTAATCATATGTATAACTATCCTAATTGTTTATTACACCATTAACATTATCAATGTACTTGTCACTTCTTCTTTTTTGCTTGTGTGGCTTATTGGGCCGGTGCTACAGATACTCAGGTAAAGGAGCCTTATTTGTTGTTGAGTTAGACGATGGCGTAATGACCTTCTTGTTAGAACACATATTGGTTCTTAATAATATCTCTATGTTTTGATGATAACACTTGTGAAATTTTGTATTAAAGAATTATATACTCTAAAATTTGTTTGAGAATGTTTGCTGCAGATGCTAAAGTAAATATAACTCCAGAAGCAAATTAGATCTGAACATAAGAAATATGCAAGGCTCTAAAGCGTCAGAAGCATCTCTTAGAAGATTCTGAATGCTGCCTCCAGAAGTTTCTGAGCGCTGCCTCCAGAAGAATCTGAAGCAGGAGCTACAGAAGAATCTGAAGCAGAAGCTACAGAAGAATCTGAAGCAGAAGCCAAAAGCATCTGAAGAAATGAAGAATTTTGTATGAAGAGTTTCAAGCATAGTTACTTCAGAAGACTCTGATAGTACTAACGCTGCCAGTACTGAGGATCTGATCCAAAACTCTGATCTGAATATTTACACGCTGAAAGCACACTTGCTGCAAAGACTCTGATTCAGCAAACTCTAATGAACATCAGAAGGCTCTGACCAATCTAGACTCTGATGATTCTTGCTGAAAATTGTTGAAGAAGAATTCAAAGTTATGTCCGTTGGAATAACCAAACGACTCTTTCCTTATTTATGCTAGACACAAGAACACAGACAAAAAGGATTTCTCTGTGCATTCTTCTTCTAGGAAAGGTCATATGATGTGAAGACAAAAAGGCTCAGACCTTTTTGGTACACTGTTTTCAACGTGAAAGACTTCATGGACCTCTGTGCCTATAAAAGCAAGACTCCATTCATCTTCTTCAGTTGACGAAATACTTGAAAGAATTCATTACAAGCTCTCATACAACTTATACATTCTTGTTGAATTTATTTAATTGTTCTTCATCTTAAGTGAAAAATCACAGTTGTGATAAAGCTTTATTAGAAGCATTTTTAACACTTGTATTATTATTACATTTGATTGTAAGAGAACCTTAAAAAGATCCAGTTAGGATCAGTAGTTCTTGAGAAGACTTTGAACAGTTGTTCTTAGTGCTTACTATTGTAATCAGTTGATTAAATAGTGGATTAAGTCCTTATTTGAGAAAAGCAAATCACTCTTGATAGGGTGGACTGGAGTAGTTGAGTTCAACGAACCAGGATAAAAATCCTTGAGTTTTATTTCTAAGTTTCATCTTCATACTTATTCAACTCCCCTTCTAAGTATTTTCTCACCTTCACTTCTTTGTGGTTTATCTATTTGAGTTTATTATAGATTTTACACGTCGCTCTGATAGTGTAACAATGAGATGAGTTATCTTTATATTTTGTGTTATGAGAGTTTGAACTATTTTGTTTTTAATTAAATGAAATTGTTTTGAAGTATGAGACAATTAAGTTGAAACATGTTTTTGAGCTCTGCTACTTTGTCCTAAATGTTGAGAAGGATGGTTTTATGAGAGAGATGTGAAGGTGCAAAAAACACAAGAAGGGGAGGTTGAATTGGGTTTTTAAAATAAAAGTTTTTACCAACTCAAAAACTCAACAATCAAAAAATTGAACAATGAGAGAGACACAAGGATTTTTATCCTGGTTCGCTCGAAACTCAAAGTTAATCCAGTTCATCCGCCAAGGTGATTTTATCTTATACACAAAGGTTTAATCCACTATAATCAATTGATTACAAATTCACTAGCAACAGCGGGTGACTAACGATCCATAAAGACAAACAATCAATTTCTTCTCAAGGATATTGTCCTAACTGGTCCTTCAAGGAATTACAAACAAGCAGTTTGAATCAGGGACATGGCTAGTAAAAGGAAAGGGTGGGCCCATGCCCCCACTATATTAATCCTTGAATCATAATTTAATATTATATGGAATATATTAACCTATTTAATGTATTAAAAATTATGAAGGAAAACTAATTAATGCCCACACTTAAAAAATATACCGACTATCACACTCATTTAAATATCTAATTAATTATTTTATTTTTCTTTAAAAAATAATTAGTTTTATATAATAAATAAAATAAATATTTTAAATAAAATAAAAAAAAATCTAACTTTTCCTATTCCTATTCCTATTATTCATAATTCTCTTTTGACTCTTTGCAAATACACACAAATCACTTTTGGCATTCCTTTTTCTTTCACTCCTCTTTCTCTTACTGCAAAGAGTCTCTCTGTATTACTAGCTTCTTCTCCCTCCATTGTTGATCTTTTAAAAGTTATATTTTTTTTTAAAATTTTAATCTAAATGAATTTATAATTTATTTTTATTATTATAATAAGAGTAAAAATAAATTATTTCATTATTGAACAAGAGATTATGTTAATTGTAGAAAATTTATTTTTAGAGTTTTGTAGTATTTGTTTGAATTTGTTATGTTTGTATCAATTTTATAGTATTATTGTGAATTTTTTAAATAGGATTTCAATTGTGATTTTCTTGTTTTGTTTTGTTTTCAGTAATAAGCAATGGAAAAATATTTTAAAAGAAAATCAACAGAGCAATCATTAACTTCTAATCCTCAAACACCTAATGAAGGTTGAGTCCTCCCATGCAAAAACGGTTTTTGGAGTTTGAATTTGAAAAACTTTCTAATGATCCTGGTTTAAGGCCAAAAATGTTAGATTATCATCCAAGTGATAAAGATGAAATTAAAAGATACTATTTGCAAAAGAGTCCTTCTCAACCAAAAGAAATTATTTTTTCACAAAGAAAATTTGGAGATACCTTTCGTAAATTTAATTCGGATTGGTATTTAAAATATAGTAGTTGGTTGGAATATAGTCAAAGTGAGGATGTTGCATATTGTTTATGTTGTTATCTTATGAGGTCATACATTGAAGAACATAAAGGTTGTGGTGATGCCTTTATAACAGAAGGCTTAACAAATTGGAAAAAAAAGTAAAAGGCTTCGAGTTCATCTTGGAGATGTAAATAGCTCTCACAATCAAGTATGGAGAAATTATCAAGTTCTAATGAAACAAAAGCAACACATTGAAGGTGTCTTGTGTAAACAATCCAATCAAGTTAAAGAGGACTATCAAATTCATTTGACAAGTATAATTGATTGCATTCTATATTTATTATCACAAGGTTTAGCTTTTCGTGGTAATGATGAATCAATTTCGTCTAGAAATAAGGGGAATTTTCTTGAACTTATGAATTTTCTTGTTAACCACAATGAAGATATTTATAAAGTTTGGAAAAAATTTCGTGGAAATCTTAAGTTAACACCTCCTGATATTCAAAAGGATATTGTTAAAGCTGTTGCAACAATCACCACTCAAGTTATATTGGATGATCTTGAAGATGATTTATTTGTTATTTTAATTGATGAATCTCATGATATCTCAGTGAAGGAGAAAATGGTTGTGGTTATACGTTATGTAAATAATGAAGGAAAAGTTATTGAGCGTTTTCTTGGTGTTGTTCATGTTTCAAATATTAGTGCTCTAATATTGAAATCGGCTTTGGAGTCATTATTTGCAAAATATGGATTAAGTTTGTCAAGGATACATGGACAAGGCTATGACGGAGCAAGTAATATGCAAGGTGAATACAATGGTATAAAAAGTTTGATTTTAAAAGAGAATTGTTCTGCATTTTTTATTCATTGTTTTACCCATCAACTCCAATTAGCTCTTGTGACATTAGCAAAAAAGCATTCTAAAATTGCTTTATTTTTCAATTTAATTGCTAATTTGTATAATGTTGTTGGAACATCATGTAAGCGCCGAGATATTCTTCATGAAAGTCAAGCTACAGAGGTGAAAAAAACATTGGAACATGGAGAAATCTCCAGCAGGCGTGGCTTGAATCAAGAAATGACAATTAAGAAGGTGGGGGAAATAAGATGGAGCTCACATTATGGTACATTACTTAGTATAGTTTCTTTATTCTCTTCTATGATTTATGTGCTATAAATGGTTGAGGAAGATGGAACAGATTTAGATTAAAAAAAAGGTGAAGCGCTAATGCTGATGAGTTATATGCAATCTTTTGAATTTATTTTCATCTTGCACTTGATGAAAATAGTTTTAGGAATTACACATGATTTATCTCAAGCATTACAAAGAAATGATCAAGATATTGTAAATGCTATGAAGTTAGTAAAAGTGTCCAAAATAAGGCTACAAGCTATAAGAGATAATTGTTGAAATTCTTTGTTGAATGATGTTTCATTATTTTGTGAGCATAATGATATTGATATTCCAGATATGGATGACACTTTTCAACCGACACAAAAAAAGTCAAAGAGAAAAATGGAGAAAGTGTCTAATTTACATCATTTTCAAGTTGAATTATTTTATGAAGTGATTGATCGACAACTTCAAGAGTTGAATAACCATTTTACAGAAGTGAATACAGAGTTGCTCCTTTGTGTAGCTTGTTTAAGTCCAAGAGATTCATTTTCTACATTTGATAAGGAAAGGTTGATCCGTTTAGCTCAATTTTATCCTTCAGAGTTTTCTCAAGTGGAATTATTGGCACTAGATTGTCAGCTTGATAACTATTTCTTAGATGTATGCTCTGACACTGAATTTTCAGAATTAGAAGGGATTGGTGACCTTTCTATCAAGCTCGTAGAGACCAAAAAACATGTTATTTACCCATTGGTTTATTTGCTTTTAAAGTTATCTCTGATATTACCGGTGGCAACTGCAACAGCTGAAAGAGCTTTCTCTGCTATGAATATTATTAAGAACTTAATGCGAAATCGCATGGGTGATGATTGGTTAAATGATTGTTTAGTTACTTACATTGAGAGAGATATTTTTGTTGATGTTGAAAATGAGAAAATCATTCAACATTTTCACAACATGAAAAATCATAGAGAACAATTATAATTTATATTTATATTTTTGAAAATGAAATATTCTATTTATATTGACCCCACTACTCAAAATTTATGGCTCCGTCCCTGGTTTGAATAAATATTATGTGTTTACAAATTGCTTCTACACAAGCAGATTTACACAAATGAAATACAAAAGTACTTAAAGAAAAGTTTACACAAAGTTGAAGGCTTTTCATGTAGACACAAACTTGTGATTTCAGCCACTTTCTTCAAGTCTCCAAGTCCCATATATATAGCATATGAAAGGAACCTTTGAAGGGCAAATCAAGGATACGAAAAAGTAGTTGTCCACTAACGAAATAGTGACATGTGTGAAAAATAGTACAGTCCTTTCGCCAACAAAATCAGGTAATGGAGGAACAATTTCGTTTTGTACTGTGTACTATTTTGATCACGTATCCTTTATCCTTATCTTCAAATTTATTAGCTTTGATGAAAATTTGATGAAGCATGAACAAAAGAATCACGTAGCTTGAAATCAAAATCTTCGAATAATCAATCTAAACCTTGATAACACCATCGTCTAACTTGAGATCTTCAGAATCTTCAGCTAGAAACTTCAGAAGCTTGTCGTTCTTTAAAAGTTTAATAATCAAAGTCACATCCAGAAGCAGAAACCAAGAGAACATTGTAGTAGCAACATGACATCTTCTTAGAAGCTTTTTAGAAGTGAATCAGCGCAGAAGCACATTTTAGAATACAAAGTTCAGAAACTGATGACGTTGCACGTCACTTTCTCAGAATTAGAACTGACTGTTAAGGCTACACAATAACAAACCGTTAGGGTACCAAAATTATTCTCACACAAATACTACCTTGTTATCATCAAAACTTAAAGGTATATATGCATAACTAAATCTTTTTCTAACAAGATGTGACTACCTTGTTATCATCAGAACTCAAAGGTATAGGGTGCTTGTATGACAAATTTTGAAAATATCTTTGAACTAAATTCTAAAAAAAATATGAGGGGAGACTCGGTATAAACGTGTTTTGGTGTGGTTAGAGTACGCCCGAAAATGCATTTTCAGAATCTAAGAGGCATTTTCAGTTTTCATAAGGTGTTTTTCTACTACTTAGAATAGAATTAGTAATCACAATTCATATTTTATTGATGACAAAAGCTTCTAATCATTGTATGTAGTGGTAATATAGAATTATAGTTGTCTTCAACTATTTTAATATCTAAATATCTATATAAGAATTTAGTGCCTTTGAAGTGGGAAAGACATAAAGAAGGAATACCATCATATTAATCTAGACAGTTTAATAAATCAAACGATCCAAAATAGGTCACATACCCATAGAATTTTTTAAACATAAATTAAAATATAAACATACCAATGGCGCACACACAACAAGAAAGACATCACCGTTGGTGAAAAATATTTGTTTGGAGCACAACCAAGTTTATGTGTTACGGGTCGACCACATACCATACAAAACTGATCTGACTTAGAGGATCCTCAGTGAAGACCGGTGAACAGGCAGAGACACACTAAAAGGTATCACACCTTATCTGAGTCATCTATTCATTAAATATTGTTATATCCAATCAAACGGGTTCCTAAATCTACGTTGAATTAAATTGGAGCAGTTTTAATTGCTTACCATGTATAAACCCATCATACTCCATAAAAGATATTCATTCACTCTCACTCTTGTAAGTTTCATCTTTCTAACCTCATCGAGTTGGACGTTGGAGTGTTAACCTTGTAGGTCCACCCCGACTTCATCGCACTAGAGGTTCTCCTTATTGCATTAGAGTAGGATCCTGACATTGTACCACCGATATCCCGTTCTGCTACAAAATAGTGGCACCGTTAGTAGAAATAGACTTTTGACTCTCACAACCTTCAATACCAGTTTTATTAAATCTATAACATCATGTTATTCCAGTTGTGATCCCGTTAGTCATCAATGGCAGTTTTTTATTCCATTAATGGAATCAACATCCCAATTATGAACTCACTACCGCATGTAAACCTTGTCATTCCCACAATCATTAGAGGGCCATTTGGAAAGAAGGAACCGACAAGAAGATCTACAAAGAGGAATGCCTCGTGGTTACAGGTGATTGAAGAAAAGCTAAAAACACAAAGACTCATCCTAGGGTTTTGAGACAACAAAAGTGTAGGTTGAATCTCCAATGAAGCACTTTTATTGGATGTAACCTCTACATTAGTCGATTGCATAGTACCAAGTATCTTAATTGATGGTGGAAGCTCATAAGATATAATGTTTTCTAACCTCTTCATGGAGTTGGGATTGCACTAAGAAAAGTTATCACCCAACGAAGGTAGGGATCTCTGAGAGTTCAATGGTTCTATAACCCATCCTTATGATAATATAAAGTTACCCATTTCATTCAATGATGCTGAAATAAATGGGTGGTAGAAGTTTTTTTTAGTAGTCCCTTGCAAAATTATTTATAATTGTATCCTTGGAAGACTTTCCTCGCCAAAATTGATGTGATGGCTTCAACCATCCACTTAATATTGAAATACCATAATGACTTTGATGAACCGATTACCAACTCAGTCGACCTACTTAAAACCTGGTTGATACCCGAGGCATTGCTAAAAGATCAAATGACTAACACCCTTATGTTAAGAAGGGGGACAAGGAAAAAATGAACCCACAACATCAATGCCATTGATTGTGATGCACGCATGAATGAGAACATGCCAGTTGATGAATCTAAACTCCATTTCAGAGCAAAGATGAAGACTCCGAGTTTGGTTTTAGATGGAGATTTCAAAACCATACAACTCGATGAAAACCCAATGAGGATGGTCAAGATAAGGGCTAATCTTTAAGATCTAATGAGATGAGATCTTGTCATATGCCTTAAAGTCAATGTCGACCTATTTTCTATTTTACCATAAGAGATGATTGATATTAACCCTAATATGGTATGCCATTAGCTAAATATCGACTCATAAGTCAGATACGTAGCCTAGAGAAGGAAATGTCAATCCCCTAAAAGAGTTAAAGCCATAAGGAGCACATTTTAAGGTCTTCTATATGGCATTTTCATCTTTAAGTTAAAACACAATGAAAGGGTGTCTAACTTCTTCATGGGTATAAAGGTGTATGGTAAGTGCAGGATGTGTCTCGATTACACTTACGTTAGTCGAGCTTGCCCCAAAGATTCGTACCCTTTTCCTAGTATTGATAAATTGGTGAATAATTTGGCAAAGTAAAACCTCTTGGTATTTATAGATGCATACTGTTGCACCCCAAAATTTGACCAACATTTATTTACCCATAAAGAGTTATATGAGGCTATGAAGAAAGTAAAGAAGGTAATTCAAATGTTCAAAGGTTGATACCTTTATCAGAGAACTCAAGAGATCCTCAAAGGAATTGGTTGAAACCAAGGTTGTGTGTCTCATAACTTGAGAGTTGTGGGAGCTCCTCAGATGATTCTGAGACTATGAGGATGGACTTGAAGCTTTGAGAAAGCTTATGAGATGTCTTGAGAGCCATCATGAAGCCTAGAGAGGTCATTGTACAAGAATTCAGAAGATTCAGCCATGAGTGGTAGAATTAGGGTTTGACTGGGTCAACCCTAGGTCAACTGAAGATTTGGAGAGGGTTGAGACCTAATCCAAGAGCCATGTGATCATGGAATGATGTATTGAAGTGCTATAAGGATGATTCCTAGACCAACTCATCATGATTGAGGAGTTTGAGAAGTTTTTAAGCTAGGGTTTTTAAGGATTGACAGTGTAAAATCCCCTAGTTTGATCCCTATCTTCAAGGCAGTTTAGCTCAAGATGTGATTGTCATCTCATCTTCCCCATAACATGAATGTTGTAGAGCTTGTTCTTAGATTTAATTTTAGTAGTAGAAGTCCTTGATAGGATTTGTAGAGCTCAAGTTATGGTTTTGACAAATTACAGGTCATCTGAGGTATGTGAATCTGGGTCCTTGAAAGTCACCCAACTTGCAGACAACTTTTTCCCTAGTAGGATGATTCCTATGGATTCTTGGTCAACATTAATGTTGAAGAGCATCTTCTTAGATTTCTATAGAGTACTAGAAGTCCTTGATAGGATTTGTAGAACTCAAGTTATGGCTTTGGCAAGTCAAGGGCATTTTGGTCATTTGGAAGTTATAGGTCATTTCAAGCATAAGGCCATATCTCCTACTTCCAAGATTCAAATGGAAAAATATTCAACATTAAACTTGCTTAGAATGATGTTTTAAGGCTAGTAGGGAGGTCATGAGATGTTGAAAAGGCTCATATCAAAAAGTGATAAAAATGGCCTAAAAATGAGGCATAAGTTAATTCAAGTGAATTTGAAAAATGGAAATCCCAAGTTATAAGTCCAAACCATGTCATGTAATAGGTCATTTTGACTCCAAATGACATTCTAAGAACAATGGTTCAGCCACAATTTTGATTTGAGGCTTGGATCATCGGGCTGCTTTGGAATTGGATTACTTGCATATTAAGGTACCATAGCAAAACTCAAAAAAACTCAACACACAAGGTAGTTATGCATTGTAACTAACCCTAAATCTCATGTGGGGATAAATTCAAGTCAGAAACCAAGGTTACAAGGGCTATGGCATGAGATAGCATGTAAGGAGAATGAGAAATCAAAATACCATGACATGAAAACTTCAATTTCTCATTGGATTGTCCTAGATGGTTCTAGATGATTCTAAACCACTTTATATAACAAATGCAACTTGCTCAGATGCAGGGTTGGTGAGAATTGCTGCATAGAAGAGAGAGTGAAATCCAAAATCTTCCATTGCAAGTCAAGATCACTTTCTTCATTCCTCTTCATTTCCTTTCATTTTTTTCACACAAACACATTCCATACATCACATAGAAGCTGTGCAGATTGAATCAAGAGTATTTCCATGGAGAATTGAAGAGTTGGTGATCCAAGTTTCAAGGTTGCATTTCAAAATCTAATTTCAAGAATCAAGCAATTTCAGCCATTCTTTTTGCATACAGAAGCTAGAAGATTGATCAGTGAAGGAATTTGGAAAGATTCAAGGCTTGAATTGGTGGATTACTACCTCTGTTCATTCAATTTAACCAGGTTTGCAATTTCTCTTCTACACCTTAATTTAGGCATGGTTAGGTCGAATTGTTAGTGTAGAATGGTTAGAGACCAATAGGTGGTGGATTTTGGAAAGTTTGAAGGCAATTGGTGATGATTTGGTTAGGAACAAGATTTCTGTTTGGCCTTGTATCTCTTTGGATATTGAGTGATGAGCTTAGTTTAACATCAAGAAATGCTCAGGGAAGAATGAGGATGAGATTAGGACCATTAGTTTCAAGAATTGTTAAGATTGATTTCTGAGTATGTTTTGGATCTTGGATCGGGTTCCTTGATTTAGGAGGTTTCAGTCAATTTTAAGGTTGTAATCATGTTCAACATGGATTTCTAAGTGGATTAGGGTCTTGAATTTTAAGAATTGGTGAAGTTTCGATGGAATTCGAGTTGAGGAAGATGAAGCTTCATTCTGAGTTTCCATGGAGTTTCTGAAAACCCTAGGTTGGAGGTTGATGATGATGTTTCAACCATCAGATCATGTGCTGACCCCTTGACCAAAGGCTAATCCAAAGGCTCACGTTTAATTGAATTTTGGAGGGAAGTTCAGAGCGCCTGAAATGCACCGTTTCATTAAACGGTGGTGCTGGGCTTAGGTGAATCATTGCTACCCGCACCCCCTTTTTGAAGCCCAATCCATAATGAACTGAATGTCCTGACTATTTGCACCGTGCTTCTTTTATTTTCTTTATATTTTTTTCAATTGTTTTCTGATTTGAATATTGGGCTTAAGCGCTTTGTTATTGCCACCCCCCAGTCTGGGCCCATCAATAAAATGAACTGTGTATTGTTGCTGATTGCACCCCATCTCATCTTTATCATTTTATTTTTCTCCAATTTTTCTCATACTTTGAAAATTCATATTAAATTGAAAATTAATGATTTTTTTCATGGGAGTTTTTTCTCCCACTTCATATTTTTGTCTAGAAAAATATAAAATAAAAACATTTTTCATCTCATGCATTTTAGTATTTTTTGCATATTTTCTTCTTTAATTGCCTTTTAAATCTTTTATATTGATACATGATCTTGTAGAATTTAGTTTAGGTAGTTCCCTTAATATTTTTAGGTCAATCTTTTTAGGATAGTTAGATATATGTTTTAGCCTCCCCCTGGATTTATTCCATATTTTTGTGATGATTTTTAGGATAGTTTTGATTAGATGCTATTAGGTTGTGTAGAATTAGGTTAAACTTCAACATAGGTCCATAATAACTTTAGATTTTTGGGTTTTTAGGACAAACTAGACTATGGGACATATATGGGTATTAAGGGTAGGTATGTAGGATCCCTTAGAAATTATATTAGGATTTAATATAGTAGTATGCTATTTCTAGTTGATTTTTGTATTGGTTGATTGTTTGTGTTGCCTTTAGGGCATGTTTGCTTTAGTTTGCTTTGCTTTGTGGGCTTGGAGAGCTTGATCTTGTCCTAAGGAGCATTGAGGAGCATAGTAGAAGACCTGAAGATGCATTGAGGAGCTTGAGAGCTTGGTCTTATTTTTCTTTTTTTGTTGTTTTAGGGTTAGGGATTAGGAAGAGTTTAGATTTAGATAACTTCTTTCTCAAACATGGATGGTATCTGTCACCTCCATTCCTCCCTATGATTCAAAGTCCTTCCATGGTATACACCTCTCTCCTTTGGAGGGATAAGTGAGGTACCTAGGAAGTAGAACTTTTGAGGGAACCATTCCTTTGATGTTGAACCCTCATAGGTCACCTTTGGTGGTCAATAAGCAGTTCAATATCCCCCAGCTTATGATTTCCTCTGGTTTGATTGTCTTGAGAGATGTTGAGCCTGAGCTTGAAGAGTATGGAAGAGGATGAATCCTTGAGCATTGCCATTCCAGCTGAAGCTTGAAGAGCAGCAAGAGCAAGTTGATACTTGAAGACCCCTGAAGATGAAGCAAAGACTGAAGGAAGAAGTTGACACTTCTAAGGGATTGATTCTGAAGAGCTGAAGCTTGAAGAACAGAGGAAGTTGATACTTACTTTGATACCTGGAGATCCTGAAGGAGCCAAGTTGGTACTTATGACTGACAGTGAAGCCTGAAGGTGGAACTGATCAAGAAGCTGAAGCTTAAAGGAGAAGATAAGTTGGAACTTATGTTGTAGGGTTGAAACCTGGAAAAGCAATTGTTATTTGTCAAGAGTGATTGAAGTCTGAAGACTGAGTTGCTATTAGAGGAGCTGAAGCTTGGAGTTGAGAGAGGAGTTGATCTGCTTTCTTTTCTTTTTCTGTATTGATGTGTTTTGTTTGACTTGCTTGATGCATTAGAATAAGTTCATATCTAGAATAGGTAGACTCTAGGAGCATGATTGCACTAGAGGTTGAGTTGCTCCCTCTGCTTGTACTGTTACTCTGTGGCTTTGCTTGCGGGTATTCGGTAGAGCCCAGCTCCCTTGCCCATGTGGTTTGTTTGCCTGATGGCATTTTATTTCATTTTATCTGTATGATTGCAGTTTACTGTTTATTGCTTGATAGCATGTTGTTTATGTTTCAGTATGATTACTGTTATCCATTCTGGCTTGAGGTCGAGATGAGCTTGTGGAGGCTGAAGCCCCACACACATTTCCTCCCTCACTTGCATTGCATGCATTTTACTGTTAAGCTGATGCTTTGTCTGTTTTGGTGTATCATTGACATGATCCCTTAGGACTCTCATTTCCTTTGATAAGGATTTGATGATAGAATTTTAGGTTGAAACCTATGCATGACAACTTCTAGGAGTTCCCTGTTCAAACCTCAACCATAGGATGAATCCCTGGCATGATAACAGTAGAACTTGATAGTCTCCCTCCTAGTTGGGCCTGTTCTCTTCTCATCTCAAAATAGTTTAAGATACAGTAATCATGAATGATTTCTTTCGTACGGTACGAGCCTTAAGCTATCTGAGAAAGGATTGTGGGAGAGTTTCTTTTCCACAGTCTAGATGTTTAGTATGGTACCCTTTGGGTGACATGCGACGCATTCACTCTCAGGTCATAGTCTCTAGTGCGATTGAAATCGCAAACACGATAAAAAACACTTCTTTCGTAAAAGACAGGAAATAAACCGTAGTTTCCCGAACTACGTGAGCTCTGATCTCTCATACCTGTTGAGAGTATGTAGGCACAAGATGGCGATGTCTTGGTGAGCTACCTTCCCCCATAACCCTTCGTAGGCCGAACTACGTTGACTCTGATTTCTCATTCTTTGATGAGAATACGTAGGCATAAAGTGCGACGCTTTGCCGAGTCATTTTTCTTTTCTTTTTCAACCAGCCTTGATAGGTAGATAGAATAAAACCAACCCGTCCAAGTAAACACAACAAGCGAGGATCCCGTCGAGTACGACGGACGTGAGGGGTGCTAATACCTTCCCCTTGCGTAACCGACTCCCGAATCCAGACAATGGTGGCGATGACCTTGTCTTACCCTTTTTCGTCAGGTTTTTCCGATCGTTTCCTTTCCCGCTCTAAGGGATAAATAACGAAAGGTGGCGACTCTTCTGTTATGCCGGCACCTTATTTTCGCGCAAGCGACAGCTGGCGACTCTGCTGGGGACTTTAACAGTTCCCTGCGAGAGTCAATCCTAACGCTTGTATGTTTACTTGTTGGGTTGCGTTTATTTATCGCATTTTACTTCTCGCACTTTATTTCCTGCATTTTATTTTCAGTATAATATGATTATTTGTGTTGTTTTGGGATGGGAGTTCTGATGAGTGAGAAGCTAGACCCAGGCTTGAGTGCACTATAGACTTAGAGTGGAAATTAGTGGGCGCGTGCTTGCTTTGCAGGCACTAGTGTCTCATGAAATCCACGCTCAGACGAGGTTCATCCGGTTGGCTTCACTTTCAACCCTTTGGGTTGAGACGGTTGCTGGTTTGGTGGATCGTCGACTCTGGGGACCGATCATTTGTGATTCAGCTAAGTGAGGCCACTTCATGAGCTGGTGATGCCACACCTTTTGGGTATCGTATCACCCCTATTGAAAGTCTGTGATGCTGATGAACGCATAGGATGTCGTACCTTGAGTCAGTTTAGGTCCATACCTGTGAGTGGGGTTGGGTTTATTGCAGGAAACTTAGACCTTCAGACTACCTGGTTTTCTTGACAGTGAATCAGTTTTGTTGGTACCAGGGTTTCTCAGTTGCAGATTTGTCTGTTCTTGATAGAGCAGGTTTTGATCAGAGGATCTTATCATCAGGTGTATGTCTGTTCTTGATAGAGCAGGTTTTGATCAGATGATCTTATCATCAGGTGTATGTCTGTTCTTGACAGAGCAGAGTATTGTCATCAGTTGTTTGTTCTTGATAGAGCAGATTTTTGGGGTCTGAAGATCTCATCAGCAGATGTTGTTTGTTCTTGATAGAGCAGATTTTGAGTGGGGTCTGAAGATCTCATCAGCAGTTGTATGTTTGTTCTTGATAGAGCAGATTTTTGATTTGGGGTCTGAAGACCTCATCAGCAGATATTTCTTGATCGTACATCCGAGGTCCTTATTATCAGACATTTGTTCTTGACAGAGCAGAATTATGATCCTATGTATACGGTCCTATCAGATGGTTGGTCTTGACAGATCAGATTTATGGTCTTACACCGGGGTTTTCTTCTCATCAGTGGTCATGGTTTTGTTGATACAGAATCTCCACAACACCAGCTACCCGGATATATTATTGCATGATTGCATTTTGCATTAGTTTGCATATTCATTTGCATTTCATTAACGTGTGTCTGTGTTGCAGGTACCGTTTTCCCCGATCCAGGATTTCTTGCCTCCTATTGTATTGTTATGGGCTCTCTCAGGAAGACCGTGGCTTACAAGTTTCCTACCCCGGATGTGGCTAAGTTGACTGGTTTGATAGCTCTAGCAGGTGTCGCTTGCGCGAAAATAAGGTGCCGGCATGACAGAAGAGTCGCCACCTTTCGTTATTTATCCCTCAGAGCGGGAAAGGAAACGATCGGAAAAACCTGACGAATAAGGGTAAGACAAGGTCATCGCAACCATTGTCTGGGTTCGGGAGTCGGTTACGCAAGGGGAAGGTATTAGCACCCCTCACGTCCGTCGTACTCGACGGGATCCTCGCTTGTTTGTTTACTTGGACGGGTTGGTTATAATCTATCTACCTATCAAGGCTGGCTGAAAAAGAAAAGAAAAATGACTCGGCAAAGCATCGCGCTTTATGCCTACGTATTCCCGTCTGGAACGAGAAATCAGAGTCAACGTAGTTCGGCTAACTACGGGGAAAGGTTGAAGGTTGCTCGCTAGGATGTCGCATCCTATGCCTACGTACTTTCATCTGGTATGAAAGATCAGAGCAAACGTAGTTCGGGAAACTACGGGTTATCTCCTAAAAGAAGTGTTTTTTATTATGTTTGCGATCTCGACCGCACTAGAGACTATGACCTGAGAGGGAATGCATCCTTTCTCAGATAGCTTAAGGCTCGTAACGTACGAAGGAAATCATTCATGATTATTGTATCTTAAACTGCTTTGAGATGAGAAGAGAATAGGCCCAACTAGGAGGGAGACTATCAAGTCCTACTGTTATCATGCCATGGATTCATCCTATGGTTGAGGTTTGAACAGGGAACTCCTAGATGTTGTCATGCATAGGTTTCAACCTAAAAGTCTATCATCAAATCCTTATCAAAGGAAATGAGAGTCCTAAGGGATCATGTCAATGATACACCAAAACAGACAAAAGCATCAGCTTTATCAATACAATGCATGCAATGCAAGTGAGGGAGGAAATGTGTGTGGGGCTTCAGCCTCCACAAGCTCGTCTCGACCTCAAGCCAGTCATGAAATAACAGCAATCATACTGAAAATAAACAACATGCTATCAAGCAATGAACAGATAAAAGAAATGAAGTGCCATCAGGCAAACAAAACACATGCTTGAGAAAGAAAGAATCTACTCTCCAATCCTAAAACAAAATCTGATCAAATCTAAGCACTAAAGCAAAACCCTAAACAAGAGAAATCAGTCCCAGTCTTCAAGCTTCAGAACAAGCTTACCAAAGAAAGGGAGCTAAGTAAGCAGACTCATAGTGTCTTCCTCAGGAAAGCACTAGGAGGTGTATACTCAGGAGTCATACCCTATGTGGCTCAACCACTGTGATCAGTCTATATTCCTCCTCAGGAGAAATTAAACTCACAAGCAGGCTCCAACATCACTGGATATTTAGGAAATCCTATCTGAACTAGTGGAGCTAAGTGAATAGACTCATAGGACCTTCCTCAGGAAAGTACTAGGAGGCTCCCACTTAGGAGTTGTATCCTATGTGGCTCAACAACTGTGATCAGTTTACATTCCTCCTCAGGAGAAATTAAACTCACAAGTTGGCTCCAACATCATTGGATACTTGAGAAATCCTAGATAAACTAAGGGAACTAAGTGAATAGACTCATAGGACCTTCCTCAGGAAAGTACTAGGAGGCTTCCACTTAGGAATTGTATCCCATGTGGCTCAACAACTGTGATCGGTTTACATTCCTCCTCAGGAGAAATTAAACTCACAAGTTGGCTCCAACATCATTGGATACTTGAGAAAGAGGTGAGAAGAAAGAATGAAAGTCATTCATAGTGCCTTCCTCAGGAAAGTACCATGAACTTCCTCCAAACTTTAGGATCTCAAACCTCACAGACAGGGAACAAGCTAAGCTCTGGGTCTCTGAGTCTTGATCTTCAATCTTCTCTTCATCATGCTCCCCAACAAGGTCTTCAAGACAACACAAGCCCCACAACAAATTCCCCAAAACAAACCCCAGAGATGAACAGATAACCCCAGGACAGACAAAATCAACAGGCAACTTCAGAAAATACCTAAAAATACTAAACCAAGGGGGAAAAATCTAACAATTATTCACAAGGGTCTACAACATCTACCCATAACATCTACATGGGCCTCTACCCAAGAATCAAGACAAAACTATCTAAAGAAAATGAATTCTTCACCTAAGCACAACCTAAACCCTAATTAGGATACCCTAAATCTACCCTAATTAACCTAATCAAATTTTAATCTAAAAATCTAGAATAAATCCTATGGGGAACTATGATTCATCATCTAATTACACAAAAAAGAATGGATTAAAAAGACTAAAAGAAGGTCCTAAAACAATTCTTGCAAAATGAGGTGTCAACTAAAAGAAAGAAAATACACTATATTAAAGAAAATACCACTAAAAATTCTACACTAAAAATAAAATTCCATTTTTATTTTTATATTTTTCTACACAAAATTATCTCAACATAGAAAAAAGAATGGACAAAAAAGAGTTATTTTTCATTTATTTATGAATTTTTAAAGACAAGAAAAATATTAAAAGAAATCAAAAATATAAAATGATTAATTAAAGGGGAGGGGGGTGTGATAAGTAAGGCGCGTTAGTTGGTTTTCTAATGGGCCAAAAATAGAGGGGGTGCGGATAGAAATGGACTCAGCCCAGGCGCCCCTCATTTAACAAAACGCGGCGTTTTGGCTGCGAATTTCCCTCCCATTTTCAGATTGAATTTGAGCCGCACGATGAAAGGAAAAGGTCAAAAGTCCATAGGGATCCAACGGCCAACAGCCATCGTCCCCAAGCTGGCCTAGGGTTTTCAGGTTCGCGTGCTTCATGCAGCATACTTCCATTGATTCGTTCTCTCTCCACAATTGATGAATCTCAAAAATTCTAAAAGCAAAAGTGATCTATTAAACACGAAGAATCCAACCTTACGTGTAGTTTTCATTAACTCCCCCTAGATCATTCAAACAGAGGACCTTAAGATCATGGTTCCACCATGTTCATCTGAGATCAACCATGGTAAAGCTTCAACCTAAGGGTCTGAACTTGTTCTACATGCTACCCTAGTTAATCTAACCTAATCCATGCTAATTAAAACTCCCTAAACAGCTAGCTCTTGGAGTTTAAAGGATCACTCACCTGTTATGGAACCTCACGAATCTTGCTCTAACTCCTAGGGTTTAATCAACTAACCTAATGCATCAATCCTATACCTAAAGAACTACTTGAAAGTGCATAAATTAGGAGAATTATGGAGAGAAACCAACCTGTCAAGTGATGATGGTAGGTGCTCGTGGGAATGGATTCAAGGCTTGTAATGGCTGCAATGAGATCCTCTTGTGATGCACAAGTTTCTGTTTGCACTTGTTGTGAAAGAGATGGCTTGTAGATGCAGATTTCTTGAATTGCTTGAACTTGAAGAAAGTGCTTCAATGGCTATTTCTCTCTCTCTCTCCTCTGACAATGCCTTCTATCACCCAACCTTGAACTCCTTGTGGATCACTCTTTATATAATGATGGATGGAAGGAGCTGGATCCTTCTAGAATCATCTAGAAAAGTGTGGAACTTCTCCTTTAATGAGATTTTGAACAAGCTACATCTCATGCACCAACTCCTTCTTTTAGTGCCAAATTCTCCTTATGAGAGATATTGAGTGTGGATGAGTGAAAAACAAGCTCACCTTTGGCTTGTGTAAGGTTTTTCAACATTGCCTTATAATGCAAGTAATAGATTTACAAAGAAAGTCCCTTTTTTAGACCTCAAATGAAAAATCTATTTGAACCAAAGTTCTCAAAATAATGTTTCCAATCAAAATGATATATTGGATGACCTATTTTGGATTCCTAGATCCTCCAAACCAATTTTCAATTTCAACTTTTCAAACTTATATGCCATTTTTAGTTCATTTTTGACCAATCATGTAACTTCATGCTATGAGCTTTTCCAACAATTTGTGGCCTTCTTTCTAGACTTAAAATCACATTTTGAACAACTTTCATGTTTTGAGTTTTTCCATTTGAGGCTTGGAAATAGGAGTTTTAGGCATTGGCTAAAATGACCTATAACTGACAAATGACCAAAATACCCCTGTCTTGTTCAAACCATAAGTTGAGTTCCACAAATCCTATAAAGGACTTCCACCACTCAAATTAAAGCTAAGAAGAAGCTCTTCAACATTCATGTTGACCAAGAGATCATAAGAATCATCCTACTAGGGCAAAAATTGTCTGCAAGTGGGGTGACTTTCAAGGACCCAGATTCACACACCTCTGCTGACCTGTAATTTGTCAAAACCATAACTTGAGCTCTGTAACTCCTATCAAGGACTTCCACCACTCAAATTAAAGCTTAGAACAAGCTCTACAACATTCATGTTATGGGGAAGGTGAGATATCAATCACAACTTGAGCTAAAACTGCCTGGAAGATAGGGATCAAATTAGGGTTTTTCACTGACAATCCTTGGGGACCCTGACTTGAAACTTTTCAAACTCCTCACTCATGATGAGTTGGCCTAGGAATCATCTTTATATCATCTCTATGCATCATTCCATGATCTCATGGCCCTTGGATTGGGTCTCAACCTTCCCCAAATCTTCAGTTATCCTAGGGTTGACCCAGTCAAAACCCTAATTCTATCATTCATGGTTGAATCTTCTGAACTCTTGCATAGTGACCTCTCTGGGCTTCATGGTGGCTATCAAGACATCTCATAGGCTTTCCCAAAACATCAAGTTCATTCTCAAAGTCTCAGAACCATCTGATGGGCACCCACAACCCTCAAGCTATGAAGCACACAACCCTGGTTTCAAACCACTTCTTCTGAGGATCTCTTGAACTTTCTGATGAAGGTATCCATTTCCAAACACTCAATGAATAAATAATTGTTGGTCAAATTTTGGGGTGCAACAGCTGCCCCTATTCAAACGTCTTGAACCTGACTGGGTGAGAAGCGAACGGCTCTCACCCAATCAAGGTGCGAGACGATTGAATACCGGTAAACCCGAAAATTTGCCAACTGTACGAGCACCCGGTACTCTGCGGGGAACAAATCTTCGAATACTACAACACTGGCTGCTCAACAACTAGCTGGAGAAATGTCGACCTGGCATCACCGTCAGACAATCAAAATACCCTGCATCACTGCTGGAGAACTAAATCTGACATCACCGTCGGACGATCGAAGTATCCTGCGTCACCGCTGGAGAACTAAATCTGACATCACCGTCGGACGATCGAAGTACCCTGCGTCACCGCTGGAGAACTAAATCTGACATCACCGTCGGACGATCGAAGTACCCTGCGTCACCGCTGGAGAACTAAACCTGACATCACCGTCGGACAATCGAAGTACCCTGCGTCACCGCTGGAGAAACGTCTTCGACTTCAATCAGAAGACGTATCATTCACTTGATCGCAATCAATCATCACCTCAGGATAACTGACTTGGTCTTCAGACCCACACGAATCACTCTGTTATATCTACAAACTCTGGAACCTTGTCTTCAGCCACCCGTTGATTCATCAACCCGGAAATCTGAACTCACAGGAACCTTATGATATCGCCTTCAGGCGCTTACGAAATCCATCTTCAGATTAGACATCATTGTTGAAGCGTACATATCACGCTGCTGAGGACTTCAAGAATCATTTTGAACAAACAGATCAGTCGGGCATCTTCAAGAATCGTCCTGAACTAATAACCTTTCTGGAGCAAACATTCTGGTTGGGTATTCCAGGACTCTTTCTGGGCAACTCTTGCTGAGGACGTTATTGGGGAGCTCAAGTATCACCCTAGGCAAACAACTCGGGAACCTGCGCTGAGGTATTAAGAATCACCTTAAGCAAACGGCCCTGCTGAGGAGTTCAAGGGTCGTTTTGAACTGAAAACTTCACTGGGGATCTCAAAAATCATCTTGAGCGAGCGACCGTGGGGATTACACCGGGGTCTTTAAGAATCATCTCAAGAGCGACCTTGCTGGGGAGAACATCAAGAATCGTCCTGAGCAACCGGTCTTTTGGTCGCACACCTGGAAGGCAAGAATGATAATGACCTAGATCATGCTTATGATGCGTATGCTCCGGCACCATGCCCCACACGGCGGGAATGATATGCGTTTATGCTAAATGTTGTGCAATCATGCACAATGCTATGCAGCGTTAAATGCTATTCAGTGTTAAATGCTATGCAGTCATGCACAATGATGCGATCCCGTCAGCAAAATAAATGCCGAAAGGGGAAATCCTCCTGTCAAGGAGAAAGAACCATTCAGGTAGAGGAATCATCCTGCTGAGGAGAACGTGAACACGCCAATATCAATCAGGCTCTGTCTGGGGAATTGATCTTCCGCGAACTGCTGCAGGGGAACAACTTCAGCTGACTGCTGCAGGGGACGAAGCTCTACGAGAACTTGGATCTGCTGATATCAATCGCGAGAATGAACTGCGCGGCCGTCTCGACTACTCTTCTGGGGATGACCACTCTGAGGGGAACCAACTTCAGCTGCTCAACACTCCACTGGGGAAAAACCAATCATGATTTGATCAACTTCCAAGGATTCGGATCTCTTGGACATCTGCAAACTCGGCTGAGGAAGGAGAAATCATTCTGCTTCGATGGAGAGAGTGCGATTCTGGGGAAACACAACACTAGCTGCCCCACGCTCTGCTGGGGAAAATTGATCATGATCTGATCAACTTCCAAGGATTCTGCTTTTCTGCGGACTCAACCGGGGAGGGAAATCATTCTACTTCACTGGAGAGTACGACCCTGGTGCGGAATTTCAATTTCGCCGGGGAAGAAAGGATCCTCTGCCTTCGGGGGAGAGTACAACTCTGCCGGGGAATACAACATCAGCCATTCCAACACTCTACTGGGGAAGAGGGAACCATCCATCTTCAGGAGAGAGCATGACTCTGGTGGGGAATCTCAATTCCGCTGGAGACCTTAGTCTGGCACCTATCAGTTACTGCATCCTTCGTCATACGAACGACCCCCCGCGAAACCTGCACTTGTGACCCGGTGCGGGGGAGACACCTGCTTTGGTGACTTTACTGGGGAAAACACGAGCTTCGGCACCCGAACACTTCTCTGAAATCTGCACCTGTGACCCGGTGCTGGGGAGAGACGACATCATTCTTCGGTGCTTGGCTCAGCCGATGAGGTGACATCCCTTCAGGATGCGTCTGCTTGGGGAAGAGAATCATCTCTGCGCGGGGACATATCGATGCTCACTATCTGCGTTCAGGTTCTGCAGAGAAGAGACTACTGAACTCTGCTGGAGAGGGAGGGCTCCTCCTGCTTCGGGGATACGCACGACACATCTTCTGGCAAGTGCTACACCTGCAACAACACAAACAAACAGACAAGATACCCTCCTCAAAGGGGCCTATCCAGGTTATTATCTCGTGGCAATATTCAGTTAATTAGTTGTTTCAACAATCAATGGGCCTAGGCCCGCAGGTTTATGTATGCACATTTTATCAAAAAAACATCGGCGTTTTCATTCGCAAACAAAACAGATAAATGCTAAACAGACAAGCAGAATTGCTGAATAATGTGCATTTTATTGATGATGAACCCCTGAATGGGCAAAAATGTTTTACAACAGAGGCAAGCTCCTGGAATGAGGAAGCCGCGCACAAAGAAAACATGAATATACATCAGTATATACAAATGTTGGCAACGAGGCGTAGACGAACACCATGAGTTGATCCCTCTAAGACCCACTCGACTTTGGTACTTCTCCGATGCTTCAGCTTTGGAAGAGATTGATTCAGATAAACGGCCCTCAGGTCTTCCGAACCACTAAACAATGAAAGTCCAGACGCGGAACGCAGTCATTTGCTTATTCAAATCCCTAACTTTTGCGTGAACCGCCCTTCACGGGTTTTCAGTTCACCGGGATACCCTTTTTTGCCGAAGCCGCCCAGTGTAGGTTTTCGACTCCGCGGGTGTACATTTTTTCAATATATCCCTAATTTTTGCCCGAACCTTTTATTCTGTTTTTGGTTCGCCGGGATGCCCCTTTTTTGCCTGGACTCTTTCTTTTTTGTCCAGCGGGTCTCTTTCAAGCAAAGTATTTTTTAACTGCGTCCGCGTTCACCGGGGATGCAAAATCTTCACCATCCATCGTGGATAACAACAAAGCTCCCCCTAAGAAGACCTTGCTGACGACATACGGCCCTTCGTAATTCGGAGTCCACTTGCCCCGGTGATCGGAGTGTGGCGGAAGAATCTTCTTCAGGACGAGATCACCCGTCTGAAAGCTTCGAGGACGCACCTTCTTATCATAAGCTTTCTTCATTCGGCTTTGGTACAGGCGACCAAATGCAATCGATGCTAACCTCTTCTCGTCCATCAGGCTGAGTTGGTTCAAGCGATTCGTAATCCATTCTGCCTCATCAAGTTTTACATCAACCAAAACTCGCAAAGAAGGAATCTCCACTTCTAGCGGTAGGACAGCTTCCATACCGTACACCAAGGAGAAAGGAGTTGCCCCGGTCGACGTACGCACCGTCGTACGATAACCGTGCAAGGCAAACGGCAGCATCTCGTGCCAATCTTTATACGTCACAACCATCTTCTGAACAATCTTCTTGATGTTCTTGTTGGCCGCTTCAACAGCGCCATTCATCTTCGGCCGGTAAGGAGATGAGTTGTGGTGTTCAATCTTGAAGCTCTGGCACAGCTCCTTCATCATCTTATTGTTCAAATTCGAACCATTATCAGTAATGATCCGCTCGGGAATTCCATAGCGACAGATGATGTCCTTCTTTATGAATTTAGCTACCACCTGCTTGGTCACATTAGCGTACGAGGCTGCCTCCACCCATTTGGTGAAGTAGTCGATAGCTACCAAAATAAAACGATGACCATTGGATGCAGTGGGCTCGATCTTGCCTATCATGTCGATGCCCCACATGGAGAACGGCCAAGGGGAGGACATGACATTTAATGGGCACGGCGGCACATGAACTTTATCAGCATAAATCTGGCATTTATGACATTTCTTCGCGAATCTGAAGCAATCCGACTCCATAGTCAGCCAGTAATATCCTGCTCTCAGGATCTTTCTCGTCATGGCATGCCCGCCGGCGTGCGTACCAAATGTGCCCTCATGGACTTCTTCCATGAGCATACTTGCTTCTTTCTCATCTACACATCTGAGTAGCACGAGATCGTGGTTTCTCTTATACAGCACTCCATCAGGATTGAGGTAAAAGTTTTCGGATAGCCTCCTTAGAGTCTTCTTATCCTGGGTTGACGCACCCGCAGGATACTCCTTGGTCGTAAGAAAGGTCTGGATGTCGTGGAACCATGGCTTGCCGTCAGTGGCATCTTCGATTGCGAACACAAACGCTGGTCTGTCAAGACGCGAAAGCACAATTCTTGGAGCCTCATTCCAATAATTGACTTTATACATTGAAGCCAGCGTGGCTAAAGCATCAGCCATTTGATTTTCAGCCCGGGGTACATGATGAAGTTCTACTCGGTCAAAGAACGGAAGCAGCCTCCTGGTGTAATTCATGTACGGCACTAAATTCGCTTGACGAGTTTCCCA
Organism: Lathyrus sativus; assembly: GCA_963859935.3. Lineage (NCBI taxonomy): Eukaryota > Viridiplantae > Streptophyta > Magnoliopsida > Fabales > Fabaceae > Lathyrus > Lathyrus sativus. Next base: position 553,357,621 of record OZ012738.1, on the reverse strand, counting down.
CTCCCCTTTAATCTGATTGATTACAAGCGCTGAGTCACCATATATGTCTAGATTCTTGATTCTCAAATCAATTGCCTCTTCTAGACCCATAATACATGCTTCATACTCGGCTTCGTTGTTGGTAACTGGAAACGTCAGTCTTGCAGTAACCGGGATATGGGATCCGTGAGGAGTCGTGATGATAGCCCCGATACCACTCCCATAGGAATTAACCGCCCCGTCGAATATCAACTTCCACTGAGACTTCCTATCTGGCCCCTCATCGGGCAATGGCTCATCGCAATCCTTCGCCTTGAGGAACATAATGTCCTCGTCAGGGAATTCGAACTTCATCGGCTGATAGTCTTCGATTGGCTGTTCGGCAAGGTAGTCAGACAATACGCTTCCCTTGATGGCTTTTTGGGAGACGTACTGAATATCATATTCTGTTAACACCATCTGCCACTTGGCAATCCTGCCTGAAAGAGCCTGCTTCTCGAAGACGTACTTGATCGGATCCATCTTCGAAATTAGCATAGTGGTGTGGTTGAGCATATATTGTCGTAGACGTTTGGCAGCCCAAGCTAATGCACAACACGTCTTCTCCAGCATCGAGTATCGAGATTCACACTTAGTGAACTTTTTACTCAAATAATAAATGGCATGCTCTTTCCTGCCCGTCTCGTCGTGCTGACCGAGAACACACCCCATACTATTCTCCAGAACCGTCAGGTACATAATTAATGGCCGTCCAGCCACCGGGGGTATCAAGATTGGAGGTTCTTGAAGATACTGCTTTATCTTATCGAATGCCTTCTGGCAATCCTCATTCCAAGTAATCGCCTGATTTTTCTTTAACAACTTGAACATCGATTCACAAGTGGCCGTGAGCTGAGAGATAAACCTTGCAATGTAGTTTATTCGGCCCAAGAAACCACGAACTTCTTTTTCTGTTTTCGGCGCTGGCATTTCTTGGATAGCTTTTATTTTTGCAGGATCAACTTCAATACCTCGTTCACTAACGATAAACCCCAATAACTTTCCGGACCGCACTCCGAAAGTGCACTTGTTAGGATTCAGCCTCAGCCTGAACTTCCTAAGCCTTTCAAACAGCTTCAGCAAATTGACCAGATGCTCCTCCTCCGTTTGGGACTTTGCAATCATGTCATCAACATAGACCTCGATCTCATGATGAATCATATCATGAAACAAAGTTACCATTGCTCGCTGGTAAGTGGCCCCTGCGTTCTTCAGACCGAAGGGCATTACCTTGTAGCAAAACGTGCCCCAGGGGGTAATAAACGTCGTTTTCTCCATGTCCTCCGGCGCCATCTTAATCTGATTGTAACCGGAGAAGCCATCCATGAATGAAAACACGGAAAACTGGGCTGTATTGTCGACCAACACATCGATATGAGGCAACGGGAAATCATCCTTAGGGCTCGCCCTATTCAAATCCCGATAATCGACGCACATACGTACCTTACCGTCCTTCTTCGGTACAGGCACTATGTTGGCGACCCACGGAGGGTAAGTGGTAACGGCTAGAAATCCTGCGTCCAACTGCTTCTGGACTTCTTCTTTGATTTTTACAGCCATGTCTGGTCTCGTCCTCCTGAGTTTCTGCTTGACTGGAGGGCAATCTTCTCGCAACGGCAAGCGATGAACCACGATATCAGTGTCAAGTCCGGGCATATCCTCATATGACCAAGCAAAGACGTCACTATACTCTCGAAGCATCTCGACCAGTCTATGCTTGACATCATTCTGCAGCGCAGCCCCTACTCTGACATTTCTGATGAGCTCCTCAGAACCCAGATTTATGATCTCAATATCCTCCTCGTGAGGCAGAATAACCTTCTCCTCTTGTCTCAACAAACGGGCCAACTCTTCCGGAAGGTCTTCGTCTTCATCAATCTCATCCTCGGCTTGATAGATCGGGCAATCAAAGTCGTAGTGAGCCGTAGAGGGTCCAGAGTCGATGTCATCTGTTACGTGGATCCTGCAATAACAAGGGTTAAGTTTAAAGCAAGAATATGCAGGTTAGCACGAACCTCGTTGCCATTTTGTTGTTTTTCGAAATAAACATAAAGCATGAATAACAGAGAACACAACATTTGATTACGAAGAAAACGCCTTTTATTTATTAACAAAATGCATACACATAATCCAACAAGGCCCTGACAGTAAAACCACTATGCCCCGGGCAGGACATAGGGTTGTACAAAGATTGTAAAAAGCAAATCATTACTCTTCACTTGTCAGCTTGATAATCTCCTTGATGGTCCAATTGTGGAGGTGCTCGCCTGGCTTGCTCGGTTGAATCCAGGCGTCAAGATCGCAATCACTGTCTCCACTGTCCTCCGACGCAGCATTGATATTCTCGAAGATTACTCCCCCCTTGGTGAATAGGACCGGCCCTTTCCCACGAGACGAGCTGCCAGAAGAAGACGAAGCTTCAGCTCCAGGAGAATATCCCAATCCAAACTTATCCTGTTTGATTGGTATGTCCAAGACATGCCCCCAGCCTGGGGTGGAACCAGCTTCGACAACAGCCCGAGCTTCCTTAAATGAGGAGAGGTTCAACTCTTGCTTCTCTGCAACAACGGGAGCTACCTCCTTCACCCTGACGGTTTCAAATGCTTGGCAAAGAGTCTCATGGATCTCACCATCCATTTCAACGTATTTAAAGGACGATAGGTGGCTTACCATGATGTCCTCTTCTCCACAGATTGTGACTATGCTGCCCCCGACAGCATATTTAAGCTTCTGATGCAGCGTGGACGTTACGGCACCAGCAGAATGGATCCACGGCCGACCTAAGAGGCAACTATAGGCGGGCATGATATCCATGATATAGAAAACCGTATTGAACGTCTCTGGACCAACTTGAATTGGCAGGGTCAACTCTCCGAAGACGTGGCACTTGGTTCCGTCAAAGGCCTTCACGACCAGATCACTGGGCGTGCACAGCAGTCCACGGGTATCCAACTTCATCAGTGCCTTCTTCGGAAGCACATTAAGCGAGGAACCCGTATCCACCAGGACATGTGACATAATCGTGCCTCTGCACTCTATTGAGACGTGCAAGGCGCTGTTGTGATCTCTTCCCTTAGGAGTCAGCTCCAGATCCGTAAATCCCAGCCCATTACCAGCATTGACATGGGCCACTACTTCCTCGAGTTGATTCACTGATATCTCCTGCGGCACGTAGGCAGCATTCAATACCTTCAATAATGCGTTGCGGTGCGCTTCAGAACACAGCAACAGGTTAAGAATCGAGATCTTTGACGGAGTCTGATGAAGATGATCTACAATTTTGTAGTCACTCTTCTTGATTAGTCGCATGAACTCTTCAGCATCTTTAACTAGCAAGTCTTTTTCTGCCCCTGCAGGGACCTCTTCAACAGCTTTACCTTTACCTTTATCCACAGCGTCAGCTCGGACCACTTTCTCTGCTGCAACCTCTGCTGGTGCGAACACTCTTCCACTTCTAGTGATACCGCTGACTTCGGTAAGATTCTGCGCAGTCGATCCGGACGGCTCAAGCTCTATCTTCTGACCATTACAATAAACTTCGGCGCCATAATGCCATGGAACGGCATTGGTACTCTCGAATGGGATTGGTCTGGCCCTGGTGATGGTGATAGAAGGCAGACGGGGCGCGGAAATAGTAATAGGGTGACGAGGAATAGTAATGGTAGCAACTTCCTCTGCCTGCTTCAGTACGACTTCCCCTGATGCACTCTCAATGCTCCGGCTGAATTGCAAAATACCCTCGGACATCAGACTTTAGATACCTTCGATCAACTGCTCACACCCATCAGGAAGTGTAGCACAAGCCATACATAACTCTCCACATCCGGGAAAGAAGCCCTTCTTTAGCAACTTAGCCTTAACAAAACTCAACGGCGTCTTCAAATCTTTGACATCGGTCAGCAAGTCCGAACTCTCCTCAGTGATAACAGCATTCACTCCGCCCCCCTTATGATGAGGCATTGGATTTTTGGTGACGTTGGGCACGTTGTCAGAAAAGTTGATAACCTTGGCGTCCACCAAGTCCTGGACTTTGTACTTAAAAGCTTTACAATTCTCAACCGTATGGCCAGGTGCCCTAGAGTGAAATTCACAAGTAGCATTAGCATCATACCCCGGTGGTGGTGCCCCTGTTAAGGGAGCCATTGTCCTCTTGTGAACCAATTGGAGCTGAAGCAACGTTTGCAGAAGCTGTGCATATGACATAGGTGGAGTTTCAAGATGACGGTTTGCCAGGGGACCCCGATTCTGATATCTCTTATATCCCTGATTATTCTGCTGCTGAGGTTGCTGCGGCTGCGGCGGAGCAGCTGGGATATTTATGCTAGCGATCTGAGACTGAGGGCCCTTGCCCTTTCTCCTAGCATTAGTGACAGCACTGGCATCCCCCTCTCGACGCTTGCCAGTATAGGGTTTCTTGCTAGCTCCTCCAGCTGAGGATGATTCGCCCTGAATTTTTCCGATCTTTATACCGTTTTCAACATGCTCGCCCAAAGTGATGAGGGCCGAGAATGTTCCAGACATGCCACTGACCAGCTTTTCATAATAGATTCCAGGAAGGGTAGCCACGAACATTTGCACCAACTCACGCTCAACCATCGGTGGTTGGACCCGAGCAGCCAATTCACGCCACCGCTGGGCGTACTCTTTGAAGCTTTCATTGCTCCGCTGCGAGAGATTCTGAAGCTGAACTCGGTTGGGAGCCAAGTCGCTATTATATTGATAGTGGAGAACAAACGCTTCTGCAAGATCTTTCCAGGTGCGCACAGTAGCGGGCTCCAAACCCATATACCATTCGAGCGGTGGACCAGAAAGACTATCCTGAAAGAAGTGCATCAGCAGCTTCTCATCGTCAGAATAAGCGGACATCTTTCTATAATAAGATCGGAGGTGAACGCGGGGACACGTAGTGCCCCTATACTTCTCAAAGATAGGCACCTTGAACTTGTGAGGCACTTTAAAGTCAGCAATCAACCCGAGTTTGGACATGTCAACGCCCAATGTGTTCTGATTTTCTATATCTCTCATCTTGTCTTCCAGCGCCTTGAACCTGAGTCGAGCCTCAGCAGTCAACTCTGCCTCTACACCTCTCTGAGAGAATATGTCATCCTGATGGTCCTCCAGCCACGGTTGAGGCACCACCATATTTCCTGCACCAACATTGCCGTTGACCGGCCCCATGTTAACATTGGCTCCCAAACTACCATTGACGGCGCCAGCCGCGTTGAGTCCGAGATTAGTCATCAGGTTGCCGTTAGCACTGCCGTTGCCCCCGGCAGCAGGAACAATGTTCTGTGGAGTATCCCCTTGAGGAGGAGTGGGCACGGCCCCGCCGTGAAGTATTCCATTACTGTCAACCCTGGAGATGAGAGGTTGAACCAAAGTACGAAGCTGGTCTTGCCCATTCGCAACTACTTGCATCAGCTCCATAAAACGATCCATCCGTTCACGAAGCTCTTGAACATCTGACTGTACCTGGTCCATGATTCTCGTCTGATTAGCGCGAGTTGAGTAGCGGTGGATGAGTCTTTGATCAATCCTGGAGATCGAAAACAGCTCGGAACCTGAGTACCTGAAAAACCTGTCAACATCAAAGGTTAGGAAAAGGTAACAGAATGTATGTCATGCAAGAATGCTTCATGCAGATGCATGCGTGTGTCTGTGTGCTTGAGAGATTTCCCCCGATCCTGGCACCTGCTGACAATAATAAGGAGAGGAATCTGGGCCCAATCATGGAAATAGTAACCTCACATAGCAATAGTCAGATTCGACACATCAAGGACCGAGAACTCGTACGCATCAGTCTTCCTGAGAGAGGCTGTAGTAACGCAATAAGAGGCGAGAGATCCTGGATCGGGGAAACGGTACCTGTCACAGACACACGCCAATGGAATGATTATGCAAACTAATGCAAAATGCAGGTATGCAACAATATATCCAGGTGGCTGCTGTGGAGATTCGGTGTCAACAGTCACTGATGAGAAGGAAACCCCGGTGTAAAACCACTGATCTGATCTGCTGTGAATAACCATCTGATAGGATCGAGATCAAAATTCTGCCCTGACAAGAGTAAGTGCCCGATAATAAAGACCCCGGATGCAAGATCAAGGAATATCTGTTGATGAAGTCTTCAGACCCCCAAATCAAAAATCTGCCCTCTCAAGAACAAACACACAGCTGCTGATGAGATCTTCAGACCCCACTCAAAATCTGCCCTATCAAGAACAAACAACAACTGTCGATGAGATCTTCAGACCCCACTCAAAATCTGCTCCGTCCAGAACAAACCACTGACGATAATACACTGATCAAAGCCTGCTCTATCGAGAACAGACAAACACCCGATGATAAAATCCTCTGATCAAACCCTCGCTCTGTCAAGAATAGTCAAATCCGCCATTGAGAACCCTGACATCAACATAACTGATTCACTGTCAAGAAAACCAGGTAGTCTGGAGGTCAAAGCTTCCTGCAATATCCCAATCCCACTCACAGGTATGGACCTAATCCACGGACAAAGGTACGGCATCCTATGCGGTCATCAGCGTCACAGACTTTCACGAATGACGATACGATTCCCAGAAGGAGTGGCATCATCAAGTCATGAAGAGGCCTCTCTTAGCTGACTTCCAAATGATCGGTCCCCAGAGTCGACAATCCTCACGTCTGGACTCCCCTCAGATCCTCAGGACCGGAAAGGAGCACCTCTGCAAGAATCTCGTCTGAGCGCAGATTTTCGTAGGGAACTGTGCCTGCTCAGCAGACAGGTTCGTCTACTACTTCTCCGCAACTATATCTAGGTGTGTACTCAAAGCCCAGGTCCGGCTTTTCACTCACAGTAACATCCCTCTCCCACAGCAGCACAGATAATCATATCAACTGGAAATAAAATGAGGGAAGTAAAAATGCGGGAAGTAAAAATGCGATAAATAAACGCAACCCAACAAGCAAACACACAAACGATAGGATTGACTCTCGTAGGGGATGGGAAACGGTCCCAGCATAAGGGATGGGAAAAGTCCCTAGATGCTATGACTCCCCAGCAGAGTCGCCAGCTGTCGCTTGCGCGAAAATAAGGTGCCGGCATGACAGAAGAGTCGCCACCTTTCGTTATTTATCCCTCAGAGCGGGAAAGGAAACGATCGGAAAAACCTGACGAATAAGGGTAAGACAAGGTCATCGCAACCATTGTCTGGGTTCGGGAGTCGGTTACGCAAGGGGAAGGTATTAGCACCCCTCACGTCCGTCGTACTCGACGGGATCCTCGCTTGTTTGTTTACTTGGACGGGTTGGTTATAATCTATCTACCTATCAAGGCTGGCTGAAAAAGAAAAGAAAAATGACTCGGCAAAGCATCGCGCTTTATGCCTACGTATTCCCGTCTGGAACGAGAAATCAGAGTCAACGTAGTTCGGCTAACTACGGGGAAAGGTTGAAGGTTGCTCGCTAGGATGTCGCATCCTATGCCTACGTACTTTCATCTGGTATGAAAGATCAGAGCAAACGTAGTTCGGGAAACTACGGGTTATCTCCTAAAAGAAGTGTTTTTTATTATGTTTGCGATCTCGACCGCACTAGAGACTATGACCTGAGAGGGAATGCATCCTTTCTCAGATAGCTTAAGGCTCGTAACGTACGAAGGAAATCATTCATGATTATTGTATCTTAAACTGCTTTGAGATGAGAAGAGAATAGGCCCAACTAGGAGGGAGACTATCAAGTCCTACTGTTATCATGCCATGGATTCATCCTATGGTTGAGGTTTGAACAGGGAACTCCTAGATGTTGTCATGCATAGGTTTCAACCTAAAAGTCTATCATCAAATCCTTATCAAAGGAAATGAGAGTCCTAAGGGATCATGTCAATGATACACCAAAACAGACAAAAGCATCAGCTTTATCAATACAATGCATGCAATGTAAGTGAGGGAGGAAATGTGTGTGGGGCTTCAGCCTCCACAAGCTCGTCTCGACCTCAAGCCAGTCATGAAATAACAACAATCATACTGAAAATAAACAACATGCTATCAAGCAATGAACAGATAAAAGAAATGAAGTGCCATCAGGCAAACAAAACACATGCTTGAGAAAGAAAGAATCTACTCTCCAATCCTAAAACAAAATCTGATCAAATCTAAGCACTAAAGCAAAACCCTAAACAAGAGAAATCAGTCCCAGTCTTCAAGCTTCAGAACAAGCTTACCAAAGAAAGGGAGCTAAGTAAGCAGACTCATAGTGTCTTCCTCAGGAAAGCACTAGGAGGTGTATACTCAGGAGTCATACCCTATGTGGCTCAACCACTGTGATCAGTCTATATTCCTCCTCAGGAGAAATTAAACTCACAAGCAGGCTCCAACATCACTGGATATTTAGGAAATCCTATCTGAACTAGTGGAGCTAAGTGAATAGACTCATAGGACCTTCCTCAGGAAAGTACTAGGAGGCTCCCACTTAGGAGTTGTATCCTATGTGGCTCAACAACTGTGATCAGTTTACATTCCTCCTCAGGAGAAATTAAACTCACAAGTTGGCTCCAACATCATTGGATACTTGAGAAATCCTAGATAAACTAAGGGAACTAAGTGAATAGACTCATAGGACCTTCCTCAGGAAAGTACTAGGAGGCTTCCACTTAGGAATTGTATCCCATGTGGCTCAACAACTGTGATCGGTTTACATTCCTCCTCAGGAGAAATTAAACTCACAAGTTGGCTCCAACATCATTGGATACTTGAGAAAGAGGTGAGAAGAAAGAATGAAAGTCATTCATAGTGCCTTCCTCAGGAAAGTACCATGAACTTCCTCCAAACTTTAGGATCTCAAACCTCACAGACAGGGAACAAGCTAAGCTCTGGGTCTCTGAGTCTTGATCTTCAATCTTCTCTTCATCATGCTCCCCAACAAGGTCTTCAAGACAACACAAGCCCCACAACAAATTCCCCAAAACAAACCCCAGAGATGAACAGATAACCCCAGGACAGACAAAATCAACAGGCAACTTCAGAAAATACCTAAAAATACTAAACCAAGGGGGAAAAATCTAACAATTATTCACAAGGGTCTACAACATCTACCCATAACATCTACATGGGCCTCTACCCAAGAATCAAGACAAAACTATCTAAAGAAAATGAATTCTTCACCTAAGCACAACCTAAACCCTAATTAGGATACCCTAAATCTACCCTAATTAACCTAATCAAATTTTAATCTAAAAATCTAGAATAAATCCTATGGGGAACTATGATTCATCATCTAATTACACAAAAAAGAATGGATTAAAAAGACTAAAAGAAGGTCCTAAAACAATTCTTGCAAAATGAGGTGTCAACTAAAAGAAAGAAAATACACTATATTAAAGAAAATACCACTAAAAATTCTACACTAAAAATAAAATTCCATTTTTATTTTTATATTTTTCTACACAAAATTATCTCAACATAGAAAAAAGAATGGACAAAAAAGAGTTATTTTTCATTTATTTATGAATTTTTAAAGACAAGAAAAATATTAAAAGAAATCAAAAATATAAAATGATTAATTAAAGGGGAGGGGGTGTGATAAGTAAGGCGCGTTAGTTGGTTTTCTAATGGGCCAGAAATAGAGGGGGTGCGGATAGAAATGGACTCAGCCCAGGCGCCCCTCATTTAACAAAACGCGGCGTTTTGGCTGCGAATTTCCCTCCCATTTTCAGATTGAATTTGAGCCGCACGATGAAAGGAAAAGGTCAAAAGTCCATAGGGATCCAACGGCCAACAGCCATCGTCCCCAAGCTGGCCTAGGGTTTTCAGGTTCGCGTGCTTCATGCAGCATACTTCCATTGATTCGTTCTCTCTCCACAATTGATGAATCTCAAAAATTCTAAAAGCAAAAGTGATCTATTAAACACGAAGAATCCAACCTTACGTGTAGTTTTCATTAACTCCCCCTAGATCATTCAAACAGAGGACCTTAAGATCATGGTTCCACCATGTTCATCTGAGATCAACCATGGTAAAGCTTCAACCTAAGGGTCTGAACTTGTTCTACATGCTACCCTAGTTAATCTAACCTAATCCATGCTAATTAAAACTCCCTAAACAGCTAGCTCTTGGAGTTTAAAGGATCACTCACCTGTTATGGAACCTCACGAATCTTGCTCTAACTCCTAGGGTTTAATCAACTAACCTAATGCATCAATCCTATACCTAAAGAACTACTTGAAAGTGCATAAATTAGGAGAATTATGGAGAGAAACCAACCTGTCAAGTGATGATGGTAGGTGCTCGTGGGAATGGATTCAAGGCTTGTAATGGCTGCAATGAGATCCTCTTGTGATGCACAAGTTTCTGTTTGCACTTGTTGTGAAAGAGATGGCTTGTAGATGCAGATTTCTTGAATTGCTTGAACTTGAAGAAAGTGCTTCAATGGCTATTTCTCTCTCTCTCTCTCCTCTGACAATGCCTTCTATCACCCAACCTTGAACTCCTTGTGGATCACTCTTTATATAATGATGGATGGAAGGAGCTGGATCCTTCTAGAATCATCTAGAAAAGTGTGGAACTTCTCCTTTAATGAGATTTTGAACAAGCTACATCTCATGCACCAACTCCTTCTTTTAGTGCCAAATTCTCCTTATGAGAGATATTGAGTGTGGATGAGTGAAAAACAAGCTCACCTTTGGCTTGTGTAAGGTTTTTCAACATTGCCTTATAATGCAAGTAATAGATTTACAAAGAAAGTCCCTTTTTTAGACCTCAAATGAAAAATCTATTTGAACCAAAGTTCTCAAAATAATGTTTCCAATCAAAATGATATATTGGATGACCTATTTTGGATTCCTAGATCCTCCAAACCAATTTTCAATTTCAACTTTTCAAACTTATATGCCATTTTTAGTTCATTTTTGACCAATCATGTAACTTCATGCTATGAGCTTTTCCAACAATTTGTGGCCTTATTTCTAGACTTAAAATCACATTTTGAACAACTTTCATGTTTTGATTTTTTCCATTTGAGGCTTGGAAATAGGAGTTTTAGGCATTGGCTAAAATGACCTATAACTGACAAATGACCAAAATACCCCTGTCTTGTTCAAACCATAAGTTGAGTTCCACAAATCCTATCAAGGACTTCCACCACTCAAATTAAATCTAAGAAGAAGCTCTTCAACATTCATGTTGACCAAGAGATCATAAGAATCATCCTACTAGGGAAAAAATTGTCTGCAAGTGGGGTGACTTTCAAGGACCCAGATTCACACACCTCTGCTGACCTGTAATTTGTCAAAACCATAACTTGAGCTCTGTAACTCCTATCAAGGACTTCCACCACTAAAATTAAAGCTTAGAACAAGATCTACAACATTCATGTTATGGGGAAGGTGAGATATCAATCACAACTTGAGCTAAAACTGCCTGGAAGATAGGGATCAAATTAGGGTTTTTCACTGACAATCCTTGGGGACCCTGACTTGAAACTTTTCAAACTCCTCACTCATGATGAGTTGGCCTAGGAATCATCTTTATATCATCTCTATTCATCATTCCATGATCTCATGGCCCTTGGATTGGGTCTCAACCTTCCCCAAATCTTCAGTTATCCTAGGGTTAACCCAGTCAAAACCCTAATTCTATCATTCATGGTTGAATCTTCTGAACTCTTGCATAGTAACCTCTCTGGGCTTCATGGTGGCTATCAAGACATCTCATAGGCTTTCCCAAAACATCAAGTTCATTCTCAAAGTCTCAGAACCATCTGATGGGCACCCACAACCCTCAAGCTATGAAGCACACCACCCTGGTTTCAAACCACTTCTTCTGAGGATCTCTTGAACTTTCTGATGAAGGTATCCATTTCCAAACACTCAATGAATAAATAATTGTTGGTCAAATTTTGGGGTGCAACAGCAGGTGATTCTGTGAAGGACGAGTTCAGAAAATCTTATGGCAGGTTGCTCAGTTTGGTTTGCAAGCCTTCTGCATTCGAGTTGAATGGGTTGCATGCTCTGCTGCAGTTCTATGACCCTCCGCTGAGATGTTTCACTTTTCAGGACTTCGTCCTCGCACCTACGCTGGAAGAGTATGCTGACTTGCTAGGTGTGCCTATCAAGAGGCAGATGCCTTTTGTCCACATGGATGTTGAGTCTGATCTGGCTGGTTTAGATCCTTCCCTTCATTTGGACGCCTCCGAATTAGTAGTGACTAGTTGGAACAAGGTTCCTGGGTTCTCCTTGCAGTTTCTGGTGGTTAAGGCTCAGCAGTGTGCTAAGGACAGATGTTGGGACGCGTTCAATGCCATCCTCGCTCTATGCATATATGGCATTATCATGTTCCCCAACATGCCCGATTTTGTAGACTTTGATGCGTTTCACATCTTCGCTTCAGGGAATCCAGTCCCTACCCTGATAGGGGATGTCTATCACTCAGTTCATTACAAGAACGAGAACAGGAGGGGGAAGAATGTATCTTGCTGCGTACCCTTGCTGTACAAATGGCTTGATAGTCATCTGCCCAAGAGGGGTCCTTTTGTCTTGTCTGCAGCCACAACTGAGTGGCCTGAGCGTCTGATGAGTTTATCTGCAGAAGATATTGATTGGTTTGACAGAGACAGGTTGGGTACTAAGGTGATCTTCAGTTGCAGCGGGTTTCCTAATGTGCCTCTGATAGGTAGGAAGGGATGCATAAACTACAATCCGTCGTTGCTGGTTCGACAATTCGCGTATGCTTTGAGAACCCCGCCGAAGGAGGAAGAGGTACAGGAATCTCTGTACCTCACGGGTATTCTAGAAGGGGATCTGTTGTCCAAGCTTCAGCGTGCGTGGAATAGTATCAGTAAGCGAGGAAAGCCATTGCTGGGAAAAAGCAACAATCAAGCCTACCCTCCGTATACAGCATGGATCAGAGCCATAGTTAATGCTATAGGGATGCCGTTTCCTCATGCCAAGCCATAAAGCCCTCCAATAATTGAAGAGCCTACTACTGTATCCATTCAGCAGCATAACCAGGTATTAGCTGAGCGGGATGAATTGAAGCGGGCGAACGAAGAATTGGAGAAGGAATTAGCTCAACTCCGAAGCGAGAGGAACGAAGTTGTTCATTCTTTCAAAAGGCAGACAGAGTTGGTGAACCAGCTAGGTACAGACCTGACTAAGAAGATTGTCGAGCGTGAACGCATGGGTCAAGACTTCAGGGATGTCAACGACGTATTGGCTACGAAGAAGCAGCATTTGGACGAGGCATATCGGAGGATATCCAAGTTCAACCAGCACTGGAAGGCTTCCCTGGCCACCAGGAAAGAGAGGGAGGATAAGCTGATGCTGCAGATCTCCAAGCTGGAAGCCGAAGTGAAGGACAGTGAGCAGAGGTTTGATGAAGAAACCGCCCGCAGATACGCCACCGAAAGCCAACTCAACAAAGCTCTCGCTACCCTAAAGGAGCGCAAGCTGACGTTTGAGTCCAAAAAGCAGAAATTAGAAGATTGCTTCGGCGAAGGAGCATGGGATAGTTCGGTTGAAGGACTTCAGTATACCATTGTGCAGAGAGAATTGCTCGTCGAGGGGTTGCTCACTCTGCCAGATCATCCAGAGACGAAGGAGTTATTAGCAGAGTATCGCGCCCGTGGCCGTACTTGACTAGTTGTATTCCTTTTGTTTTGATCTTTGTTGTATGCTGACCATCACCAGGCTTGTTGGCTGAGGTCACGCTGTTGATTTGTCTTGTACTCGCTGATGCTATGTACTGCCTTGATAGGCTTTCCTTTATATATGAGATTGATGTTTCCTTGATTGGGCTCAGACTTCTTCTTCTTATTATTATCAGCACTGGCACTCAGGCACTAGGATCGGGGGAAATCTCCCAAACACACAGACACACGCATGCATTTGCATGAAGCATTTGCATGGCGAGCATTTTGTTGTTTTTCCTAACCTTTAGTGTTTGCAGGTTTTTCAGGTTTTCAGGTGTCCCAAGTTGTTCCCGGTGACTCCAGGATTGATCAGAGGCTAATTCACCGTTATCCAACTAGAGCTAACCAGACCAGGATCATGGATCAAGTGCAAACAGATGTCCAGGAGCTCCGCGAAAGGATGGATCGCTTTATGGAACTTATGCAGGTGGTCGCCAATGGTTAAGACCAACTCAGGACTTTGGTTCAACCTTTGATCTCCAGGGTTGATAGCAACGGCATACTTCATGGCGGGGCTGTGCCTACTCCTCCACCAGTTGATACTCCGCAGAATGGTGTCCCCGTGGCCGGGGGCAACGGCAGTGCTAATGGCAATGTGATGGCCAATATCGGACTCAATACGAAGGGCGTCGGCAATGGGAGTCTGGGAGCTAATGTCAACATCGGGCCGGTTAACGGCAATGCTGGCGTCGGGAATCTGTTGGTGCCTCAACCATGGCTTAAGGATCATCAGGATGATGTGTTTTCTCAAAGAGGTGCGGAAGTGGAGCTGAATGCTGAAACGCGGCTCAGGTTCAAAGCACTTGAAGATAAAATGAGAGATATTGAGAATCAGAATACTTTGGGCGTTGATATGTCCAAGCTGGGGTTAATTGCTGATTTCAAGGTACCTCCTAAGTTCAGGGTGCCTGACTTTGAGAAATATAAGGGCACCACTTGCCCTCGTGTCCACCTGCGATCGTACTATAGAAAGATGTCTGCCTATTCCGAAGACGAGAAGTTGCTGATGCACTTCTTCCAAGATAGTATTTCTGGGCCATCCCTCGAGTGGTACATGGGCTTGGAGCCCACTAGCGTGCGCACATGGAAGGATCTCGCTGAAGCGTTTGTCCACCATTACCAGTACAATAGCGACTTGGCCCCGAACCGAGTCCAGCTCCAGAACCTTTCGCAAAGGAATAATGAAGGATTTAAGGAGTACGCCCAGCGGTGGCGTGAGTTGGCTGCTCGGGTTCAACCGCCGATGGTTGAGCACGAGCTCGTGCAGATGTTTGTGGCTACCCTCCCGGGGGTCTACTATGAAAAGTTAGTCAGCGGTATGTCTGGGACGTTCTCGGCTCTCATCACCATGGGCGAGCACGTCGAGAATGGTATCAAGATCGGGAAAATTCAAGGTGAGTCATCCTCAGCTGGAGGAGGTGGAAAGAAACCTTATGCTGGTAAACGACGAGAAGGAGACGCGAGCGCTATGACCAACGCTCGAAGAAAGGGCAAGGGCCCTCAACAGCAGATAGCCAGTATAAATATCCCAGCAGCTCCACAGCAGCAGCAACCGAATCAACAGGGATATAGAAAGTACCAGAATCGGGCACCTTTGACAAACCGTCACTTCGAGGCACCGCCCATGTCGTACGCGCAACTCTTGCAGACTTTACTTCAGCTTCAGTTGGTTCAGAAGAGGATGATGGCTCCCTTGACAGGGGCACCTCCACCAGGGTACGACGCAAATGCCACTTGCGACTTCCATACAGGGGCACCAGGCCACACCATCGAGAACTGCAAAGCCTTTAAGCATAAGGTGCAGGACCTGGTAGATGCCAAGATTATCAACTTCTCCGACAATGTGCCCAATGTCACGAAAAACCCTATGCCGAATCATAGGGGAGGCGGAGTGAACGCCATTATCAAAGAAGAGAGCGCAGATCTGTTGACTGATGTCAAAGACCTAAAGATGCCGCTTAGTTTCGTCAAAGCTAAGTTGTTGAAGAGAGGGTTCTTTCCAGGATGCGGAGAACTATGCATGGACTGTGCCACACATTCTGATGGATGTGAGCAGTTGGCAGAAGGAATCCAAAGTCTGATGACTGAGGGGATTCTGCAGTTTAGCCGGAGGGCTGAAAGTGTATCAGGAGAGGTAGTGTTGAAGCAGGCCGATGAAGTCGCCACCATCACCATCCCTCGCCAGCCAATAACTATTTCTGCGCCCAGACCGCCTACCATCACTATTACCAAAGCTAGGCCGATACCATTTGAGAGCACTAACGTCGTTCCATGGCATTATGGGGCTGAAGTCTATTGCAACGGTCAGAGGTTAGAGCTAGAGCCGTATGGGTCGACTGTGGAGAACCTCGCAGGTATCAATGGTATTACCCGCAGCGGAAGAGTGTTTGCACCGCCGGAAGTCGTGGAAGAGAAAGCGGTCAGAGCTGATGCAGCCGATAAGGGTAAAAACAAAGCCGTCGAAGAGGTCTCGTGTGGGGTGGTAAAAGATTTGCTTGTCAAAGATGCCGAGGAGTTCATGCGGTTAATCAAAAAGAGCAACTACAAGATTGTAGACCATCTCCATCAGACACCTTCGAAGATTTCTATTCTCAATTTGTTGTTGTGTTCTGAAGCGCACCGCAACGCGCTACTGAAGGTATTGAACGCTGCCTATGTACCGCAAGAGATATTAGTGAATCATCTAGAAGAGGTGATAGCCCATGTTAATGCTGGCAATGGGCTAGGTTTCACAGATTTAGAGCTGACGCCTAAAGGGAGAGATCACAACAGCACCCTGCACATCTCGATAGAGTGTAGGGGCACAATCATGTCGCATGTCCTGGTGGACACGGGTTCGTCACTTAATGTGCTTCCGAAGAAGGCGTTAATGAAGTTGGACACTCGCGGATTGCTTTGCACGCCCAGTGATCTGGTGGTGAAAGCATTTGACGGAACTAAGCGCCACGTTTTCGGAGAGTTGACCCTGCCGATTCAAGTTGGCCCAGAAATGTTCGACACGGTCTTTTATATCATGGACATCATGCCTGCCTACAGTTGCCTCTTGGGCCGGCCATGGATCTATGTTGCTGGTGTCGTGACCTCCACGTTGCACCAAAAGCTCAAATATGCTGTCGGGGGAAGCATAGTAACCGTGTGCGGTGAGGTGGACATAATGGTGAGCCATTTGTCATCCTTTAAGTATGTTGAAATGGATGGCGAAATCCATGAAACTCTCTGCCAAGCATTTGAAGCCGTCAAGGTGAAAGAGGTAGCTCCTGTAGTCACAGAGCAGCCAGAGATGAATCTCTCCTCATTCAAAGAAGCTAGGGTCATCGTCCAAGCTGGATCCACCCCAGGCTGGGGGCATATTTTGGAGATACCGAACAAACAGGATAAGTTTGGATTGGGATATTCTCCTGAAGCTGAAGCTTCTTCTTCTTCGTCTAGCAGTGCGTCACGGGGTAAGGGGCCGATCCTATTTACCAGTGGCGGAGTGATCTTCGAAAGCATCAACGCAGCGTCTGAAGACAGCGGGGATAGCGATTGTGATCTCGACTCTTGGATTCAGCCAAGTAAGCCGGGCGAGAGACTCAACAATTGGACCATCAAGGATATCATCCAGCTGACAAGTGAAGAGTAATGATTTACTTTTTACAATCATTGTACAACCCTATGTCCTACCCGGGGCATAGCGGTTTTATTGTCAGGGCCTTGTTGGATTATGTACATGCATTTTGTTAATAAATCAAAGGCGTTTTCTTTGTATTCAAATATTGTGTTCTCTGTTATTCCTATTTTATATTTGTTTTGAAAAACAGTAAAATGGCAACGGGGTTTGTGCTAACCTGCATATTCTTGTTTTAAACTTAAACCTTGTTATTGCAGGATCCACATAACAGATGACATCGAATCTGGACCTTCTACGGCTCACTTCGACTTCGATTGCCCGATCTATCAAGCCGAGGAAGAGATTGATGAAGACAAAGACCTTCCTGAAGAGTTGGCCCGCTTGTTGAAACAAGAGGAAAAGGTTATTCTGCCTCATGAGGAGGAGACTGAGATCGTGAATCTGGGTTCTGAAGAGCTCATCAGAAATGTCAGGATAGGGGCTGCGCTGCAGAATGATGTCAAGCAGAGATTGGTCGAGATGCTTCGAGAGTATAGTGACGTCTTTGCTTGGTCATACGAAGATATGCCCGGACTTGACACGGACATCGTGGTCCACCACTTGCCGCTACGAGAAGATTGCCCTCCCGTCAAGCAGAAGCTTAGGAGGACGAGACCAGACATGGCCGTTAAGATCAAAGAAGAAGTGCAGAAATAGCTTGATGCTGGCTTCTTAGCGGTCACCACTTACCCTTCGTGGGTCGCCAACATAGTGCCTGTACCGAAGAAGGACGGTAAGGTACGCATGTGCGTCGATTATCGGGATTTGAATAGGGCGAGCCCTAAAGATGATTTCCCGTTGCCTCATATCGATGTGTTGGTCGACAACACATCCCAGTTCTCCGTGTTTTCGTTCATGGATGGCTTCTCCAGTTACAATCAGATCAAGATGGCGCCGGAGGACATGAAGAAAACGACGTTTATCACCCCTTGGGGAACGTTTTGCTATAAGGTAATGCCCTTCGATCTGAAGAACGCAGGGGCCACTTACCAGTGAGCAATGGTAACTTTGTTTCATGATATGATTCATTATGAGATCGAGGTCTATGTTGATGACATGATTGCAAAGTCCCAAACGGAGGAAGAGCATCTGGTCAACTTATTGAAGCTTTTTGAGAGGCTTAGGAAATTCAGGTTGAGGCTGAATCCTAACAAATGCACTTTCGGAGTACGGTCCGGAAAGTTGCTGGGGTTTATCGTTAGTGAACGAGGCATCGAGGTTGATCCTGCGAAAATAAAAGCCATTCAAGAAATGCCAGCGCCGAAAACAGAAAAAGAAGTTCGTGGTTTCTTGGGCCAAATAAACTACATTGCAAGGTTTATCTCTCAGCTCACGGCCACTTGTGAACCGATGTTCAAGCTTTTAAAGAAAGATCAGGCGATTACTTGGAATGAGGATTGCCAGAAGGCATTCGACAAGATAAAGCAGTATCTTCAAGAACCTCCAATCTTGATACCCCCAGTGGCTGGACGGCCATTAATCATGTACTTGACAGTTCTGGAGAATAGTATGGGGTGTGTTCTCGGTCAGCACGACGAGACGGGCAGAAAGGAGCATGCCATTTACTACTTGAGTAAAAAGTTCACTGACTGTTGTTGCACCCTAAAATTTGACCAACCGGGGCTCGCATTTGGCTCGATGTTTCGACGCACTACCGCATTCGCATCTGCATATTGCATACATTGCATTGTTCATTTGTTTTGGTTTTATCAGGGATCACAGCTCTCGTCTCGTGTTTCAGGTGTTTTTTATCAGTTTTAATAGATAGAATCGATTTTTGGGATATTTCGGTACCCGTTTATTTTTACCGATTATTTTTGTGTCGTTCGGTGCTTATTTTTGTTCCCTCGGGAATTATCGTGATTTTTCTGGATTTTATAAGATTTTTTAGGGTTTAAATAGATTTTAATTCATTTTTAGGATTTAATAGGATTTTAATAGATTTTAATATTTTTAGATAATATAGTAATATAGTTTATAGAAATTTTAATAGAACTTAATAGCATTTTTCATTTTAGGATAATATAGGATTTTCTAGAATATTAGTATATTTTTTAAATAGTTTTTTAGATAGCTTTAATAGTTTTTAGGATTTAGTATAATAAATAATAGGGATTAAATATTTTAGAATATAATAAATAGAGTTTTCTTTTATAGAAATAATAAATAAATAGATTTTTCATAAGTAGATTTTTCATATATTAGATATTAAATAGGTTAATAGGAATTAGATGTTTTTATTTTTAGATATAGTTTTTCATAGAATTTAATAGTGGAATTTAATTAGTGGGTTTATTAGAGTTTAATTAGATTAGTGTTAGATTTAATTAGGTTAATCCTTTTTATTTTTATTAATCCATTGTATGCAGTTTTTTGTGGTTTTTGGATGATTTTCGTTCAGCCCAGTTCAGTGCAGGCCCAATGCAGTTTTTGTCCAAGTTTGGTCCAGAATTTTCAGCAAAAATGTCCAGAAAAGGTCCAAAATATTCCAGCGTATTCCAGAGCCTTCTAGAAGCTCCCAGATCATTTCAGTGGTATAAGTAGCAGAAGCCACGTGTTGGCTCGAGGATGGCCCCACCTTGTTTCGTCTCCACACGCCACGCCACCCTTCCGTTTCCTCTCCACCTGCCACGCCTCCTGCCACGTGGGCTTCATGCAGAAGCTCCACCCATTATCACCACCACGCGTCATCCCCATAGCCTCCCGCCTGAAAGGAGCCACCGGCCGGCCTGCATGGCCGGCGGCCACCGTGCGTCCCACCGGAGACCCTAATTCCAGATTCCGGCCAACCATCTTCATCTCCCTTCTCCTTCAATCTCATCCTCTCCGATCAAGCTCCACCAACCTCCATCATCGACCCTAAAAACCCAGAAAAATCCAGAACGATGAACATCATCATCATCTTCACGCATTTCCCAGAAACTTCATCAAGAATCCCAGAAACCACCGCCGTTTCCAGAAAACCTCCAACCACCAGAAGTTCAGTTCGTCCAGGATCTTCGTGACCTCTAACCACCTTCATCTTCAAACCCGTCACAAGCTTCATCCAGACGTGGATCTCCAGAAGAAACTTCAAGAGCAGATGATTCTCCATCGTTTCCAGATTTCAACCGTGTTCAACACAAACTCTCAGAATCCGCAAACAACTTCTAAGAACGCTCATCAATGAAGAACACTTCGTGAGCTCCAAGATCCTCATCAAACGAGCGTCACCAGAAATTCATCAGGAAGAACATTCATCATATTTTTCTCCAGACGATCTTCATCACGATCCAGATCCTCTCAACATTCATCTTCAACCATCATCTAATCATCAACTGTAGACACTTTCTGGAGATTTCTTCAAATCCTCAACATGCGAAGAACATCCTTTCAAGGTCCAAGATCTCTAATCTTCATCTTCATCCAACAAGTTCGTCCAAGAATTTCAAGACCTCATCACGCACTCAGCCTCGCGTCAAGACCTTCAGCAACAATTGCAAGTCCTCGGATTTCCAGATCCATATGCGTTGCTGTTAGGAGCTCGAGGGGGATGGAATCAAAAGGGTGGAGGGATCAAGATCAAGATGATCCTGTTGATTTGTGTGAGGTGGTGTTCTTTGTTCTGGCGAAGAAGTTGAACGAGAGAGACGAGAAGAAGGATCACGGCGGCGGCGGCTGAGAGGAAAATCTCTAGGGTTTCTTTGGAGAGTGAGGAAGAAGAAGGGAACTGGGCCTGAGGCCCAAGTCTGCTGATCACACACCCCCTGGCCTCCATGCGCCTGCCTCAGTTTTTTTTGGTTTTTTTGCTGAGCATTGGGCCTGAGCCCAATACCACCTACTCCAGCGCCTCCCAATTCAGTCCATACCCCCTCTGCGTTTTTTCTGAAGAGATTTGGGCTGGGCCCAATCCCTCACAGTTTTTTATTTTATTTTCTGTTAAACTCCCCCTGTGTAAGAGTATACCCCCCCTCCCCTTATTTTTGTTTCTTTTATTCTTTTATATTTTGTTTTGCATATATTGTTCATGTGGGAAAACAAATAAAGAAAATATATTTGAAAATATAGAAAAAGAAATGAAAAGAAAATATATTTGAAAATAAAGAAAAAAATGAAAAGAAATATTTGTGAAAAAAGAAATAAGAAAAGAAAAGAAGAAATATTGAAAGAGAAAAATAGTGAAGAAATAGAGAAAAATATTTTGAAGAAAAAGGAAAAAATATTAAAGGGTCGATTTAATATTTTTAAGTGCATTTTCTTTTAGGTTTTTCATAGAGATTATTTTTCCGATTTTAGGATAGTTTAGAGGCCCATTTGTTAGGGGGCTATTTTCATTCGATTTTTCAGGATAGAATAGGATAGCATTTCCTAGGAGATTATTTTTCAGTATTCAACTCATTGTAATCATTTTTCAGAGATTAATAAAACAAGATTTGAGCTGTGGTCCCGTAGTAGCCGAACTACAGCTGCTCTGATTCTTCGTACCAGACGAAGATATGTAGGCATAGGATGCGATATCCTAGCGAGCACACTAACGACTAACTTTTGTTCTCTCGCGGCTGTGCGATCGAGACTTTCCCGCTGACGACTAATTGTAACCCTTTTTCTCTCTTGCCCGAGTGCATTTGAGACCAAACCGTAGTTTTGCCCATAGGTTCCCGACCCTGTGAAGCCAGTTGTTTTTCTCACTGCTGTGTGAGAATGTTTGTTTAGCCGTAGTTAGTCTGAACTACGTAAAGCTCTGATCTTCCATCCAGTGGAAGTACGTAGGCACAAGACGCGAGGTCTTGGCGAGCCAATTTTCCCTGTAGTCCCGAACTACGTTGACTCTGACTTTCTCTCTTGAGAATACGTAGGCATAGAGTGCGACGCTCTATCGAGTCAATTCCCTTCCGTTTAGACTTAGCAGCCGTAGATAAGATTGTTTTGCATCCAGTAGACAACCCAAGCAAGCGTGGATCCCGTCGAGTACGACGGACGTGAGGGGTGCTAATACCTTCCCCTTGCGTAACCGACTCCCGAACCCAGGTTTTGGTTGCGATGACCATACCTTTCCCCCGTTTTTTGCGAGGTTTACTTCGAGCGTTTCCTTTCCCGCTCTGAGGGATAAATAACGCACGGTGGCGACTCTTCTGTCAGCCGGCGCCGATTTTCGCAGTAGCGACAGCTGGCGACTCTGCTGGGGACTGCGATAGTTTCCTAGGGATCCAATGTCCCGAAAGCGAGTCAATTTTGGGGATCCAACGTCCCCTAAGAGAGAGTCAATCCTAGCGCTTGTTTGCTTGTCTATTTGGGGCTTATTTATCAATATTATCTGTTGCTGTGGGGTGTTACGGGTATTTTATGATTGAGATAAGCCGGACCTGGGCTTGAGTATGAGTATGCACCTAGATATAGTTGCGGAGAAGTAGTAGACGAACCTGTCTGCTGAGCAGGCACAGTTCCCTACAAAAATTCGCGCTCGGACGAGGTTCTTGCAGAGGTGCTCCTTTCCGGTCCTGAGGATCTGAGGGGAGTCCAGACGTGAGGATTGTCGACTCTGGGAACCAATCAATTGGAAGTCAGCTAAGTGAGGCCTCTTCATGAGATGACGATGCCACTCCTTCTGGGAATCGTATCATTCCTCATGAAAGTCTGTGACGCTGACGACCGCATAGGATGCCGTACCTTATCAGATATAGGTCCACACCTGTGAGTGGGGGGTTTTTTTTGTGCAGGAAACTTGACTTCCAACCTACCCGTTATTTTGGTCTTCTCTTCAGAGCAACTGTACTCCGTCAGCAGTGCAGCCGTATTTAGATTGTGTGGGGGCTGTGATCCCGTGTTTGTTGCATTGCATCGCATTTGCATAGGCATCTTCGCATCATACTGCATACCATTCTCCAGCTAGTCAGAGCTCTTATCCAGCCGTTATTTTGATTCTGAAGGTGAATGTTGAAAACGACCAAGGGGTTGAAGCAGATTTGAAGAAGATTTGAGCAGAATCAAGCATCGGAGTCAGCTGACAGTTGTTGGTAGCTATGTCAGAGAGCGGCTTCCAGTTTGTTGATACCTTGTCAGCGTTCACCGTGACGCCCAATCCTCTGTATGGATCTCCGCCCGACGAAGATTTTCCGCAAGTGAACAACCTTACTGCAGCTCAGCTGGTGCAGCCATCTGTTGAAGACCAAGGTCTGCGAGAGCAGTTTGTTGTCCGAGGTGAACATCCTCCTTCTGTTAATGTCTCAGACTACCAGGGTTTTGCCTTCCCTGTGCCAAAGCTCCGAAGAGAGGTCCCGACAGCAAAGAATGAAGACCCATTAGCTCCCGTGTATGCTGAAAGGTTTCGTGCATTAGAGAAGAGATTCAAAGCCTTGAAAGGTAAAGACGCTGTTACTCCTAGTGCTGCAGATATGTGTCTGGTTCCTGGCCTAGTGTTACCTCCAAAGTTCAGAATGCCGAGGTTTGAAAGGTACAAAGGAGATAGTTGCCCGAAGCAACATTTGGTGATGTTCTGCCGAAGAATGACTTCATTTGTGCACAACGACAAGCTGATGATTCATTGCTTTCAAGATAGTCTGACTGGCGCACCTCTGAGTTGGTATATGCAGTTAGAGCGTGATCAGATCCGATCATGGATGGATTTAGCCAGAGCTTTTCTGAAGCAGTACGACTATAATCTTGACGAAGCTCCTATTCGCATGCAGCTGCAAGAATTGTCTCAAGGGAACAATGAATCTTTCAGAAAGTATGTTCAGAGATGGAGAGAATTTGTTGGTAGAGTGCGTCCACCGCTCCTAGACCAAGAGCTGAAAGGCATGTTCGTGAACTCCTTGCAGAGCCCGTACTTCGAAAGAATGCTTGTAGCCGCACCAAATTTCACTGAGTTGGTAAGGACAGGAGAGCACATCGAGTATGGTGTAAAGACTGGAAGAATCCCGAATGTTTCAAGAGGTCAGGCCAGTGAAACTGAATCTCTCTATAGCTCTCAATCTGAAGATGCAGCTAGGATCAATACAGTTTTGACAAATGTTGGATATCCTCAAGTCAAATCGGTGAAATCTGTTGGTTCTCCGTCTTCTCAGCGGTCAGTATCTTCTGTTTCTCGTTATTCTGAACAGACAGTTGTGCCTGAGGCACCCTATCGGGAACCTTATGTCGCCTCCATTGCAAATCAGCAAGCTCGTGGCCGAGGTTACCAGAATCAGCGTCAGAATCAGAACCGACCTCGCAACAACTTGAAACGAAGGAACGCTCCTTCTCACCCAGTGCCGATGCCGTATAGCCAGTTGCTACCATCTTTGATCCAGAAGTCTTTGGTGGAGCCGAAAGCTCTCAAGCCAGTTCCAGAACCTTACCCTCCTGGGTACAATCCCCACGTTCAGTGTGGTTATCATGGTGGCTCTCCAGGGCATTCGACGGAAGATTGTAAAGCATTTCAGGCGAAGGTACAGCAGTTGATTGATCAGGATCGCATTTCCTTTCGAGAAGGGTTTCTGTTCGTTCATCCCAACCGTTCAGCTGTCTAAGCTCGTAGACTCGGAGGGTATTCCCCAGCAAAAGCCAGTGATTCAGACAGGCAGGCGCCTCAGCAGTGGCAGTCTTCAGACCCTTATATCATTTGCATTTGTAGTTTCTTTTCTGTTAGTTACTACCTGCTTTAAACATTGTATGTTTTGAATGGTAATAATAATAAAGTGATTATGCATTTTTCTGAATTAGTCATGTCGTTGTCGCTCATTTATTGCATTGCACTGACACTTGCATTTATTTCACTCCACTTTTTCGCTGTGACTAGCAAAGTTAAAAGGGAGGATGACGAAGCTGAAACTCATAACCGATGATCGTATGCCTTCAGATAAAACTGTACCGATGACGTACAAGGCATTGTTTCAAATCCCCCAAACACTGGAGATATAAGGAGTTAGTACCTTGTTAACCACTTCGAGCCAGGAAGCAGAAGTTTTTTCGGACTTTTTTTACCCTCACATCTTAACCCGGGGCAGGGTAGTTGTCAGTTAGATTGACCGAGCGTTCAAGTCTTCCAGAGGAGTGTTGTCTTTCGAGGACCAATCAGTTTATACCTTTCAAGAGGTCAAACCTCACCAATCAGGAGTGAGACAGTTACAATCCTTTCGGAGCAATCAAGACAACCAGTGTCACACGACTTTGTTCCAAAAGAAAGAAAGAAAGCCCGCTAAGTAAAAAGAAAGAAAAGCTGAGAAAGCTAATACTTAGGCAAAAATCAGGGCATCCCGCTGGACTTCAAAAGAAAAAAAATCAAAAAGAACTCAAAATGAGTCAGTCCAGGCAAAAATTAGGGTATCAAAAGAATGGAAAAGAGGGATTAAAAAGGGAATTGTCCCCAGCAAATCACAAAGTCGTGTACACAGACACCGAAAGCGAAGAAGGAGTAACTGTTACTCCAGAAAAGCATTGTGAATTCCTTAGCTATGGTCCTTACCATTCAGCATACTTCTCGAAGAGGCGAGCGCTTGTGCCAGGTTAACTGAACCTTAGGATCAGAGATCATCACGTAGAAGGGGTGGGTACAAATCAAAATTTGAGACGAACATCCTTTGTTTCACGAACCGTGAACCCGACCACGATACAACCCTTAAAAGACCTAATTGAGGTAGGGTTATTCTGAAGCGTATTGCGATAAGGTCGAGTAACCTGACTCCTTCTTGACTTGCTAGTCACATCCTTGTTGTATTTTTCACTGACCACGTAAGCACTACGTTTGAACTTCGGTTCCCTCGTTACTCACAATCATATGCATGTAAATGAGTGACAGCTCAAATTTTTTCAAAATCTGCATAACCATTGCATTAAGATTACCATTCGTAAACAGACGATTTTAATTGCAGGTTAGTGGTTGGCATGAAAGAAATTCCATCAGGGAATAATCGAGCAGGACTGAGTAATTCAGCAGTCTGAACCAGAATGGTGAATGTTGTGAAGCCCAATGAATCAGGGGCATTATCTTCCAGTAAGTTCGGAATCAGTCAGTCTGAGGACAAGTCCCGAAGCTTCAGTTGAGCAGGGGAAGTTTGTTTGAGAAGCAGTTAATCAGAAGTGAGTCTTCTCGAGAGCCAATCAGGGGCAGCTATTCAGAGCACGGAGATTTGAGAGCAGATGCTCCCGGGGGGTAATCAGATCGAGTTAAGTCGCTCATCGCTCATTCAGGGGCAAGTCAGTTCAGAAATGATGAAACCATTCAGGGTAATAGGCGTCTATTGGAGATTGAATTCTGTTGTCGTGCAGATGCCGGGGCAAATATTCTCGAAGTCTTCTCGTAGCAAGCTGTTCAGAGCAGGTATTCCCAAGAGTCAGATTGGGACAAGTTGGATTGTACGGGGGCAAGTTTTGCCAGCCAGTCTTTTATCCCCAGCTGAGTGTACCGGGGGCAAGTTGTTCAGATCAGTTTGTTTATCCCCAGCCAGAGTTGAGTATCGGGGAATCATGTCAATACCCTTATCAAAAACCTTAGCGTTTCGAAGAAGGTCTTGTTGTCGTTGGATCATTATCCTACAGTTTAAACCTGTTGCGTGTCAGCAACCAGTCGTTTCCAAAGTCCAGTTCTCGCCTGGCAAATCGGTAACCAGTCCTCGTCTGGCCCACCCTTCCGTAAGCAGCAGTTCCCGTCCTGGTGCAGTTTATTGTAAGCAGCAGTTCCCGTCCTGGTGCAGTTTATTGTAAGCAGCAGTTCCCGTCCTGGTGCAGTTTATTGTAAGCAGCAGTTCCCGTCCTGGTGCAGTTTATTGTAAGCAGCAGTTCCCGTCCTGGTGCAGTTTATTGGTAACCAGTTCTCGTCTGGTCACCGTTGCTTCAAGTGTTGTATCAGTTCTCGCCTGGTACATGTCGTCGCATAATCAGTTCTCGTGTGTTTTACCCTATGTGTTATACCAGTTCTCGCCTGGTGTACGTTAGCTTTCAGCCAGTTCTCGCCTGGTTGTCCATGTTCTCAGTCTGTTATCCAGTCAGCCTCGTCTGATGTTCAAAAACAAAAATCAATTTTCCTAACCCATTTTCCTACCAGTTCTCGCCTGGTAGTCTACCTTTGAATGCTAGTTCTCGTCTAGTATTTTCCATATCTTCCACTGTGTACATAATCCATGTTTATTCTAAACCAAAAAAAAAAAAACCTAAAGGTATCTGACCCAGTATTTCCCAATGACCCGCATGTTGTCATGTTCCCCGACACGAAGCTCGACGAATACCAGTGCTCCGAGTAATGTTTGAATTCCTTGTGGATGTTGTTAAATCAGAATTGCTACTCTTCAGCAGATGAAAGTTGCTTATTATCCCCGGAAGAGTCGAGATTGTATTTTACCCCGCATCAGAGTAGGATCAGGAGTATCTTCAGCAGATTGAAATTGATATCCTTGATAGTAGGGACATTTCCAGCAGTGTGCCGCGCGTAATCAACCTCAGTTTGGGTCAATCCCCGCAGAGCGCAATCAGTTGCCAATGGTTTGAAGAGAGCATTCCCGAGCAGAGTTGTTTTCTTTCCCCAGTGAAGTTGCCAAGCAGGGTTCCATTTCTATTTCTCCAGCAGAACGGTTATCCCCAGCGGATTTGATTTCCCGTCTCCAGCATTTATTTTGCTGAGATGGTTCTGTGACTTCAGGTCATCCCCAGTAGAGTTGGCGTTACCTTCGGCATTTATTTTGCCAAGTGGCTTTTAGACCTGGTGTTCTCTGGCAGCTAGAGCTTGCATTAGCATATATAGCCATTGCATTTATACAAGCATATAGCATATCCATGCCGTCTGGGCATCGCATTTTCAAACAGAACGCATAGCATTTACATGTCATATAGGGCATTGCATCATTATCAAGCATACGCATGTCGAAACATGGACCAGGAGGGT
Source organism: Lathyrus sativus (assembly GCA_963859935.3). Classification (NCBI taxonomy): domain Eukaryota; kingdom Viridiplantae; phylum Streptophyta; class Magnoliopsida; order Fabales; family Fabaceae; genus Lathyrus; species Lathyrus sativus. The sequence goes on along the minus strand of OZ012738.1, from coordinate 553,329,458 downwards.
TCCCTATTGGATTTCGAATTTGTTCACCTGCAGAGTTGTGTGGTTAAGCTTCTCGTCTCCCCAGCGAAGTCTTCAGTTCAAGACGATTCTTGAATCCCTCAGCAGAGCCGTTTACTTAAGATAATTCTTAAGACCTCAGTACAGCTTCCCGAGTTGTTCGCCTAGTATGATGCTTGAGCTCCCCGGTAGCGTCCTCAGCAAGAGTTGCCCAGGAAGATTCCTGGAATGTCTAGCAAAACAAAGTCTCCAGAATGGTTATCGGTTCAGGATGATTCTTGAAGGTGCCCGACGAATTTGTTGGTTCAAGATGATTCTTGAAGTCCTTAGCAGCGTGATATGTCTGCTCCAACAGTGATGTCTAATCTGAAGATGGATTTCGCAAGCGCCTGAGGGTGGTATCAGAAGGTTCCTGTGAGTTCAGATTTCCTTGTTGATGAATCAACGTGTGACTGAAGTCGAAGATACCTCCTGCAGAGTGGCCAGGGGCCAAGGTTTTATATATCTGTAGTGTTGAAATTCTACGGCGGGCAGTGAGCAGCTAGTATTCCAATGTTCGGCAAGTTGAGCAGTTGGCAAATTTTCGGGTTTACCGGTATTCAACCGTCATCTACCTTGAATGTTTGAAGGCTGAGCGCTCTTCACCCATTCAGGTCGAAGTCGCTTGAATAGGGGCAGCTGTTGCACCCTAAAATTTGACCAACCGGGGCTCGCATTTGGCTCGATGTTTCGACGCACTACCGCATTCGCATCTGCATATTGCATACATTGCATTGTTCATTTGTTTTGGTTTTATCAGGGATCACAGCTCTCGTCTCGTGTTTCAGGTGTTTTTTATCAGTTTTAATAGATATAATCGATTTTTGGGATATTTCGGTACCCGTTTATTTTTACCGATTATTTTTGTGTCGTTCGGTGCTTATTTTTGTTCCCTCGGGAATTATCGTGATTTTTCTGGATTTTATAAGATTTTTTAGGGTTTAAATAGATTTTAATTCATTTTTAGGATTTAATAGGATTTTAATAGATTTTAATATTTTTAGATAATATAGTAATATAGTTTTTAGAAATTTTAATAGAACTTAATAGCATTTTTCATTTTAGGATAATATAGGATTTTCTAGAATATTAGTATATTTTTTAAATAGTTTTTTAGATAGCTTTAATAGTTTTTAGGATTTAGTATAATAAATAATAGGGATTAAATATTTTAGAATATAATAAATAGAGTTTTCTTTTATAGAAATAATAAATAAATAGATTTTTCATAAGTAGATTTTTCATATATTAGATATTAAATAGGTTAATAGGAATTAGATGTTTTTATTTTTAGATATAGTTTTTCATAGAATTTAATAGTGGAATTTAATTAGTGGGTTTATTAGAGTTTAATTAGATTAGTGTTAGATTTAATTAGGTTAATCCTTTTTATTTTTATTAATCCATTGTATGCAGTTTTTTGTGGTTTTTGGATGATTTTCGTTCAGCCCAGTTCAGTGCAGGCCCAATGCAGTTTTTGTCCAAGTTTGGTCCAGAATTTTCAGCAAAAATGTCCAGAAAAGGTCCAAAATATTCCAGCGTATTCCAGAGCCTTCTAGAAGCTCCCAGATCATTTCAGTGGTATAAGTAGCAGAAGCCACGTGTTGGCTTGAGGATGGCCCCACCTTGTTTCGTCTCCACACGCCACGCCACCCTTCCGTTTCCTCTCCACCTGCCACGCCTCCTGCCACGTGGGCTTCATGCAGAAGCTCCACCCATTATCACCACCACGCGTCATCCCCATAGCCTCCCTCCTGAAAGGAGCCACCGGCCGGCCTGCATGGCCGGCGGCCACCGTGCGTCCCACCGGAGACCCTAATTCCAGATTCCGGCCAACCATCTTCATCTCCCTTCTCCTTCAATCTCATCCTCTCCGATCAAGCTCCACCAACCTCCATCATCGACCCTAAAAACCCAGAAAAATCCAGAACGATGAACATCATCATCATCTTCACGCATTTCCCAGAAACTTCATCAAGAATCCCAGAAACCACCGCCGTTTCCAGAAAACCTCCAACCACCAGAAGTTCAGTTCGTCCAGGATCTTCGTGACCTCCAACCACCTTCATCTTCAAACCCGTCACAAGCTTCATCCAGGCGTGGATCTCCAGAAGAAACTTCAAGAGCAGATGATTCTCCATCGTTTCCAGATTTCAACCGTGTTCAACACAAACTCTCAGAATCCGCAAACAACTTTTAAGAACGCTCATCAACGAAGAACACTTCGTGAGCTCCAAGATCCTCATCAAACGAGCGTCACCAGAAATTCATCAGGAAGAACATTCATCATATTTTTCTCCAGACGATCTTCATCACGATCCAGATCCTCTCAACATTCATCTTCAACCATCATCTAATCATCAACTGTAGACACTTTCTGGAGATTTCTTCAAATCCTCAACATGCGAAGAACATCCTTTCAAGGTCCAAGATCTCTAATCTTCATCTTCATCCAACAAGTTCGTCCAAGAATTTCAAGACCTCATCACGCACTCAGCCTCGCGTCAAGAACTTCAGCAACAATTGCAAGTCCTCGGATTTCCAGATCCATATGCGTTGCTGTTAGGAGCTCGAGGGGGATGGAATCAAAAGGGTGGAGGGATCAAGATCAAGATGATCCTGTTGATTTGTGTGAGGTGGTGTTCTTTGTTCTGGCGAAGAAGTTGAACGAGAGAGACGAAAAGAAGGATCACGGCGGCGGCGGCTGAGAGGAAAATCTCTAGGGTTTCTTTGGAGAGTGAGGAAGAAGAAGGGAACTGGGCCTGAGGCCCAAGTCTGCTGATCACACACCCCCTGGCCTCCATGCGCCTGCCTCAGTTTTTTTTGGTTTTTTTGCTGAGCATTGGGCCTGAGCCCAATACCACCTACTCCAGCGCCTCCCAATTCAGTCCATACCCCCTCTGCGTTTTTTCTGAAGAGATTTGGGCTGGGCCCAATCCCTCACAGTTTTTTATTTTATTTTCTGTTAAACTCCCCCTGTGTAAGAGTATACCCCCCTCCCCTTATTTTTGTTTCTTTTATTCTTTTATATTTTGTTTTGCATATATTGTTCATGTGGGAAAACAAATAAAGAAAATATATTTGAAAATATAGAAAAAGAAATGAAAAGAAAATATATTTGAAAATAAAGAAAAAAATGAAAAGAAATATTTGTGAAAAAAGAAATAAGAAAAGAAAAGAAGAAATATTGAAAGAGAAAAATAGTGAAGAAATAGAGAAAAATATTTTGAAGAAAAAGGAAAAAATATTAAAGGGTCGATTTAATATTTTTAAGTGCATTTTCTTTTAGGTTTTTCATAGAGATTATTTTTCCGATTTTAGGATAGTTTAGAGGCCCATTTGTTAGGGGGCTATTTTCATTCGATTTTTCAGGATAGAATAGGATAGCATTTCCTAGGAGATTATTTTTCAGTATTCAACTCATTGTAATCATTTTTCAGCGATTAATAAAACAAGATTTGAGCTGTGGTCCCGTAGTAGCCGAACTACAGCTGCTCTGATTCCTTGTACCAGACGAGGATATGTAGGCATAGGATGCGATATCCTAGCGAGCACACTAACGACTAACCTGTTGTTCTCTCGCGGCTGTGCGATCGAGACTTTCCCGCTGACGACTAATTGTAACCCTTTTTCTCTCTTGCCCGAGTGCATTTGAGACCAAACCGTAGTTTTGCCCATAGGTTCCCGACCCTGTGAAGCCAGTTGTTTTTCTCACTGCTGTATGAGAATGTTTTGTTAGCCGTAGTTAGTCTGAACTACGTAAAGCTCTGATCTTCCATCCAGTGGAAGTACGTAGGCACAAGACGCGAGGTCTTGGCGAGCCATTTTTCCCTGTAGTCCCGAACTACGTTGACTCTGACTTTCTCTCTTGAGAATACGTAGGCATAGAGTGCGACGCTCTATCGAGTCAATCCCCTCTGTTTAGATTTAGCAGCCGTAGATAGATTGTTTTGCATCCAGTAGACAACCCAAGCAAGCGTGGATCCCGTCGAGTACGACGGACGTGAGGGGTGCTAATACCTTCCCCTTGCGTAACCGACTCCCGAACCCAGGCTATGGTTGCGATGACCATACCTTTTCCCCGTTTTTTGCGAGGTTTACTTCGAGCGTTTCCTTTCCCGCTCTGAGGGATAAATAACGCACGGTGGCGACTCTTCTGTCAGCCGGCGCCGATTTTCGCAGTAGCGACAGCTGGCGACTCTGCTGGGGACTGCGATAGTTCTTATGCATTTGGGATCCAACGTCCCCTAAGAGAGAGTCAATCCTAGCGTTTGTTTGCTTGTCTATTTGGGGCTTATTTATCGATATTATCTGTTGCTGTGGGGTGTTACGGGTGTTCTATGATTGAGATAAGCCGGACCTGGGCTCGAGTATGAGTATACACCTAGATATAGTTGCGGAGAAGTAGTAGACGAACCTGTCTGCTGAGCAGGCACAGTTCCCTATGAAAATTCGCACTCGGACGAGGTTGCAGAGGTGCTCCTTTCCGGTCCTGAGGATCTGAGGGGAGTCCAGACGTGAGGATTGTCGACTCCGGGAACCGATCAATTGGAAGTTAGCTAAGTGAGGCCTCTTCATGAGATGACGATGCCACTCCTTCTGGGAATCGTATCATTCCTCATGAAAGTCTGTGACGCTGACGACCGCATAGGATGCCGTACCTTATCAGATATAGGTCCACACCTGTGAGTGGGGGGTTTTTTTTGTGCAGGAAACTTGACTTCCAACCTACCCGTTATTTTGGTCTTCTCTTCAGAGCAACTGTACTCCGTCAGCAGTGCAGCAGTATTTAGATTGTGTGGGGGCTGTGATCCCGTGTTTGTTGCATTGCATCGCATTTGCATAGGCATCTTCGCATCATACTGCATACCATTCTCCAGCTAGTCAGAGCTCTTATCCAGCCGTTATTTTGATTCTGAAGGTGAATGTTGAAAACGACCAAGGGGTTGAAGCAGATTTGAAGAAGATTTGAGCAGAATCAAGCATCGGAGTCAGCTGACAGTTGTTGGTAGCTATGTCAGAGAGCGGCTTCCAGTTTGTTGATACCTTGTCAGCGTTCACCGTGACGCCCAATCCTCTGTATGGATCTCCGCCCGACGAAGATTTTCCGCAAGTGAACAACCTTACTGCAGCTCAGCCTGTGCAGCCATCTGTTGAAGACCAAGGTCTGCGAGAGCAGTTTGTTGTCCGAGGTGAACATCCTCCTTCTGTTAATGTCTCAGACTACCAGGGTTTTGCCTTCCCTGTGCCAAAGCTCCGAAGAGAGGTCCCGACAGCAAAGAATGAAGACCCATTAGCTCCCGTGTATGCTGAAAGGTTTCGTGCATTAGAGAAGAGATTCAAAGCCTTGAAAGGTAAAGACGCTGTTACTCCTAGTGCTGCAGATATGTGTCTGGTTCCTGGCCTAGTGTTACCTCCAAAGTTCAGAATGCCGAAGTTTGAAAGGTACAAAGGAGATAGTTGCCCGAAGCAACATTTGGTGATGTTCTGCCGAAGAATGACTTCATTTGTGCACAACGACAAGCTGATGATTCATTGCTTTCAAGATAGTCTGACTGGGGCACCTCTGAGTTGGTACATGCAGTTAGAGCGTGATCAGATCCGATCATGGATGGATTTAGCCAGAGCTTTTCTAAAGCAGTACGACTATAATCTTGACGAAGCTCCTGTTCGCATGCAGCTGCAAGAATTGTCTCAAGGGGACAATGAATCTATCAGGAAATATGCTCAGAGATGGAGAGAATTTGCTGGTAGAGTGCAACCACCGCTCCTAGATCAAGAGCTGAAAGGCATGTTCGTGAACTCCTTGCAGAGCCCGTACTTCGAAAGAATGCTTGGAGCCGCACCAAATTTCACTGAGTTGGTAAAGACAGGAGAGCACATCGAGTATGGTGTAAAGACTGGAAGAATCCCGTATGTTTCAAAAGGTCAGGCCAGTGAAACTGAATCTCTCTGTAGCTCTCAACCTGAAGATGAAGCTATGATCAATACGGTCCTGACAAATGTTGGATATCCTCAAGTCGAATCGGTGAAATCTAATGGTTCTCCGTCTTCTCAGCGGTCAGTATCTTCTGCGTCTCGTTATTCTGAACAGACAGCTGTGCCTGGGGCACCATATCAGGAATTTTATGTCGCTTCCATTGCAAATCAGCGAACTCGTGGCCGAGGTTATCAGACTCAGTGTCAGAATCAGAACCGACCTCGTAGCAATTTGGAACGAAGGAAAGCTCCTACTCACCCAGTGCCGATGCCGTACAGCCAGTTGCTACCATCTTTGATCCAAAAGTCTTTGGTGGAGCCGAAAGCTCTTAAGCCAGTTCCAGAACCTTACCCTCCTGGGTACAATCCCCACGTTCAGTGTGGTTATCATGGTGGATCACCGGGGCATTCGACGGAAGATTGTAAAGCATTTCAGGCGAAGGTACAGCAGTTGATTGATCAGGATCGTATTTTCTTTCGAGAAGGGTTTCTGTTTGTTCATCCCAACCGTTCAGCTGTCTAAGCTCGTAGATTCGGGAAGTATCCCCCAGCAAAAGCCAGTGGTTCAGACAGGCAGGCGCCTCAGCATTGGCAGTCCTCGGACTTTTTACCATTTGCATTTGTAGTTTCTTTTTTGTTAGTTACTACCTGCTTTAAACATTGTATGTTTTGAATGGTGATAATAATAAAGTGATTATGCATTTTTCTGAATTAGTCATGTCGCTGTCGCTCATTTATTGCATTGCACTGACACTTGCATTTATTTCACTCCACTTTATCGCTGTGACTAGCAAAGTTAGGAGGGAGGACGATGAAACTGAAACTCATAACCGATGATCGTATGCTTTCAGATAAGACCGTACCGATGACGTACAAGGCATTGTTTCAAATCCCCTAAACACTGGAGATATAAGGAGTTAGTCCCTTGTTAACCACTTCGAGCCAGGAAGCAGAAGTTTTTTCGGACTTTTTAAACCTCACATCTTAACCCGGGGCAGGGTAGTTGTCAGTTAGCTTGACCGAGCGTTCAAGTCTTACAGAGGAGTGTTGTCTTTCGAGGACCAACCAGTTTATACCTCTCAAGAGGTCAAATCTCACCAATCAGGAGTGAGACAGTTACAATTCTTTCGGAGCAATCAAGACAACCAGTGTCACACGACTTTGTTCCAAAAGAAAGAAAGAAAGAAAGCCCGCTAAGTAAAAAAGAAAGAAAAGCTAGAAAGCTAATACTTAGGCAAAAATCAGGGCATCCCGCTGGACTTTAAAAGAAATCGAAGAATCGAAAAGAACTCAAAATGAGTCAGTCCAGGCAAAAATTAGGGAATCAAAAGAATGAAAAAGAGGGATAAAAGAAATTTTTCCCCAGCAAATCACAAAGTCGTGTACACAGACACCAAAGCGAAGAAGGAGTAGCTATCACTCTAGAAGAAAAGCTTGTGGTTTCCTTAACTGTAGGTCTTACCATTCAACATACCTCTTGAAGAGGCGAGTGCTTGTGCCAGGTTAACTGAACCTTAGGATCGGAGATCATCACGTAGAAGGGGTGGGTACAAATCAAAAATTTGAGCCAAATATCCTTTGTTTCACGAACCGTGAACCCGACCACGATACAGCCCTCAAAAGACCTAATTGAGGTAGGGTTATTCTGAAGCGCATTACGATAAGGTCGAGTAACCTGACTCCTTCTTGACTTGCTAGTCACATCCTTGTTGTATTTTCACTGACCACGTACGCACTACGTTTGAACTTTGGTTCACTCGTCACTCACATTCATCATGCATGTAAATGAGTGACGGCTCAAACTTTTTCAAAATCTGCATAACCATTGCATTAAGATTACCATTCGTAAATAGACAATTCTAATTGCAGGTTAGTAGTTGGCATGAAAGAAATTCCAGCAGGAATAATCAAGCAGGACTGAGTAATTCAGCAGTCTGAATCAGAATCGTGTACGTTGTGAAGCCCAATGAATCAGGAGCATTGACTTCCCGTAAGTTCAGTATCAGTCAGTCTGAGGACAAGTCCCGAAGCTTCAGTTGATCAGGGGCAGTTTTGTTTGAGAAGCAGTTGATCAGAAGTGAGTCTTCTTGAGAGCCAATCAGGGGCAGTTATTCAGAACGCTGAGATTTGGAAGCAGATACTTCCAGTGGATAATCAGATCAAGTTAAGTCGCTAGAACGCTCATTCAGGGGCAAGTCATCGCAGAGAATGTTGAAATCAACTGTCTAATGGAGATTGAGTTCTGTTGTCATACAGATACCGGGACAAATATTCTCGAAGTCTTCTCGTAGCAAGCTGTTCAGAGCAAGTATTCCCCAAGAGTTAGATTGGGGGCAAGTTGAATTGTACTGGGGCAAGTTGTGCAAGCCAGTCTTTCTATCCCCAGCAGAGTCGCCAGCTGTCGCTACTGCGAAAATCGGCGCCGGCTGACAGAAGAGTCGCCACCGTGCGTTATTTATCCCTCAGAGCGGGAAAGGAAACGCTCGAAGTAAACCTCGCAAAAAACGGGGAAAAGGTATGGTCATCGCAACCATATCCTGGGTTCGGGAGTCGGTTACGCAAGGGGAAGGTATTAGTACCCCTCACGTCCGTCGTACTCGACGGGATCCACGCTTGCTTGGGTTGTCTACTGGATGCAAAACAATCTATCTACGGCTGCTAAATCTAAACAGAGGGGATTGACTCGATAGAGCGTCGCACTCTATGCCTACGTATTCTCAAGAGAGAAAGTCAGAGTCAACGTAGTTCGGGACTACAGGGAAAAATGGCTCGCCAAGACCTCGCGTCTTGTGCCTACGTACTTCCACTGGATGGAAGATCAGAGCTTTACGTAGTTCAGACTAACTACGGCTAACAAAACATTCTCACACAGCAGTGAGAAAAACAACTGGTTTCACAGGGTCGGGAACCTATGGTCAAAACTATGGCTTGGTCTCAAATGCACTCGGGCAAGAGAGAAAAAGGGTACTCAATTAGTCGTCAGCGGGAAAGTCTCGATCGCACAGCCGCGAGAGAACAACAGGTTAGTCGTTAGTGTGCTCGCTAGGATATCGCATCCTATGCCTACATATCCTCGTTTGGTACAAGGAATCAGAGCAGCTGTAGTTCGGCTACTACGGGACCACAGCTCAAATCTTGTTTTATTAATCTCTGAAAAATGATTACAATGAGTTGAATACTGAAAAATAATCTCCTAGGAAATGCTATCCTATTCTATCCTGAAAAATCGAATGAAAATAGCCCCCTAACAAATGGGCCTCTAAACTATCCTAAAATCGGAAAAATAATCTCTATGAAAAACCTAAAAGAAAATGCACTTAAAAATATTAAATCGACCCTTTAATATTTTTTCCTTTTTCTTCAAAATATTTTTCTCTATTTCTTCACTATTTTTCTCTTTCAATATTTCTTCTTTTCTTTTCTTATTTCTTTTTTCACAAATATTTCTTTTCATTTTTTTCTTTATTTTCAAATATATTTTCTTTTCATTTCTTTTTCTATATTTTCAAATATATTTTCTTTATTTGTTTTCCCACATGAACAATATATGCAAAACAAAATATAAAAGAATAAAAGAAACAAAAATAAGGGGAGGGGGGTATACTCTTACACAGGGGGAGTTTAACAGAAAATAAAATAAAAAACTGTGAGGGATTGGGCCCAGCCCAAATCTCTTCAGAAAAAACGCAGAGGGGGTATGGACTGAATTGGGAGGCGCTGGAGTAGGTGGTATTGGGCTCAGGCCCAATGCTCAGCAAAAAAACCAAAAAAAACTGAGGCAGGCGCATGGAGGCCAGGGGGTGTGTGATCAGCAGACTTGGGCCTCAGGCCCAGTTCCCTTCTTCTTCCTCACTCTCCAAAGAAACCCTAGAGATTTTCCTCTCAGCCGCCGCCGCCGTGATCCTTCTTCTCGTCTCTCTCGTTCAACTTCTTCGCCAGAACAAAGAACACCACCTCACACAAATCAACAGGATCATCTTGATCTTGATCCCTCCACCCTTTTGATTCCATCCCCCTCGAGCTCCTAACAGCAACGCATATGGATCTGGAAATCCGAGGACTTGCAATTGTTGCTGAAGGTCTTGACGCGAGGCTGAGTGCGTGATGAGGTCTTAAAATTCTTGGACGAACTTGTTGGATGAAGATGAAGATTAGAGATCTTGGACCTTGAAAGGATGTTCTTCGCATGTTGAGGATTTGAAGAAATCTCCAGAAAGTGTCTACAGTTGATGATTAGATGATGGTTGAAGATGAATGTTGAGAGGATCTGGATCGTGATGAAGATCGTCTGGAGAAAAATATGATGAATGTTCTTCCTGATGAATTTCTGGTGACGCTCGTTTGATGAGGATCTTGGAGCTCACGAAGTGTTCTTCGTTGATGAGCGTTCTTAAAAGTTGTTTGCGGATTCTGAGAGTTTGTGTTGAACACGGTTGAAATCTGGAAACGATGGAGAATCATCTGCTCTTGAAGTTTCTTCTGGAGATCCACGTCTGGATGAAGCTTGTGACGGGTTTGAAGATGAAGGTGGTTGGAGGTCACGAAGATCCTGGACGAACTGAACTTCTGGTGGTTGGAGGTTTTCTGGAAACGGCGGTGGTTTCTGGGATTCTTGATGAAGTTTCTGGGAAATGCGTGAAGATGATGATGATGTTCATCGTTCTGGATTTTTCTGGGTTTTTAGGGTCGATGATGGAGGTTGGTGGAGCTTGATCGGAGAGGATGAGATTGAAGGAGAAGGGAGATGAAGATGGTTGGCCGGAATCTGGAATTAGGGTCTCCGGTGGGACGCACGGTGGCCGCCGGCCATGCAGGCCGGCCGGTGGCTCCTTTCAGGAGGGAGGCTATGGGGATGACGTGTGGTGGTGATAATGGGTGGAGCTTCTGCATGAAGCCCACGTGGCAGGAGGCGTGGCAGGTGGAGAGGAAACGGAAGGGTGGCGTGGCGTGTGGAGACGAAACAAGGTGGGGCCATCCTCGAGCCAACACGTGGCTTCTGCTACTTATACCACTGAAATGATCTGGGAGCTTCTAGAAGGCTCTGGAATACGCTGGAATATTTTGGACCTTTTCTGGACATTTTTGCTGAAAATTCTGGACCAAACTTGGACAAAAACTGCATTGGGCCTGCACTGAACTGGGCTGAACGAAAATCATCCAAAAACCACAAAAAACTGCATACAATGGATTAATAAAAATAAAAAGGATTAACCTAATTAAATCTAACACTAATCTAATTAAACTCTAATAAACCCACTAATTAAATTCCACTATTAAATTCTATGAAAAACTATATCTAAAAATAAAAACATCTAATTCCTATTAACCTATTTAATATCTAATATATGAAAAATCTACTTATGAAAAATCTATTTATTTATTATTTCTATAAAAGAAAACTCTATTTATTATATTCTAAAATATTTAATCCCTATTATTTATTATACTAAATCCTAAAAACTATTAAAGCTATCTAAAAAACTATTTAAAAAATATACTAATATTCTAGAAAATCCTATATTATCCTAAAATGAAAAATGCTATTAAGTTCTATTAAAATTTCTATAAACTATATTACTATATTATCTAAAAATATTAAAATCTATTAAAATCCTATTAAATCCTAAAAATGAATTTAAAATCTATTTAAACCCTAAAAAATCTTATAAAATCTAGAAAAATCACGATAATTCCCGAGGGAACAAAAATAAGCACTGAACGACACAAAAATAATCGGTAAAAATAAACGGGTACCGAAATATCCCAAAAATCGATTCTATCTATTAAAACTGATAAAAAACACCTGAAACACGAGACGAGAGCTGTTATCCCTGATAAAACCAAAACAAATGAACAATGCAATGTATGCAATATGCAGATGCGAATGCGGTAGTGCGTCGAAACATCGAGCCAAATGCGAGCCCCGGTTGGTCAAATTTTAGGGTGCAACAGCTGCCCCTATTCAAGCGACTTCGACCTGAATGGGTGAAGAGCGCTCAGCCTTCAAACATTCAAGGTAGATGACGGTTGAATACCGGTAAACCCGAAAATTTGCCAACTGCTCAACTTGCCGAACATTGGAATACTAGCTGCTCACTGCCCGCCGTAGAATTTCAACACTACAGATATATAAAACCTTGGCCCCTGGCCACTCTGCAGGAGGTATCTTCGACTTCAGTCACACGTTGATTCATCAACAAGGAAATCTGAACTCACAGGAACCTTCTGATACCACCCTCAGGCGCTTGCGAAATCCATCTTCAGATTAGACATCACTGTTGGAGCAAACATATCACGCTGCTAAGGACTTCAAGAATCATCTTGAACCAACAAATTCGTCGGGCACCTTCAAGAATCATCCTGAACCGATAACCATTCTGGAGACTTTGTTTTGCTAGGCATTCCAGGAATCTTCCTGGGCAACTCTTGCTGAGGACGCTACCGGGGAGCTCAAGCATCATACTAGGCGAACAACTCGGGAAGCTGTACTGAGGTCTTAAGAATTATCTTAAGTAAACGGCTCTGCTGAGGGATTCAAGACTCGTCTTGAACTGAAGACTTCGCTGGGGAGACGAGAAGCTTAACCACACAACTCTGCAGGTGAACAAATTCGAAATCCAATAGGTAACCATCCTGGTCCATGTTTCGACATGCGTATGCTGGATAATGATGCAATGTCCTATATGATATGTAAATGCTATACATTCTGTTTGAAAATGTGATGCCCAGACGGCATGGATATGCTATATGCTTGTATAAATGCAATGGCTATATATGCAAATGCTAATGCAGGCTCTAGCTGCCAGAGAACACCAGGTCTGAAAACCACTTGGCAAAATAAATGCCGAAGATAACGCCAACTCTACTGGGGATGAATCGAAGCCACAGAACCATCTCAGCAAAATAAATGCTGGAAACGGGAAATCAAATCCGCTGGGGATAATCATCCTGCTGGGGAAATGAAAAGGCAATCCTGCTTGGCGACTTCACTGGGGAAAGAAAACAACTCTGCTCGGGAATGCTCTCTTCAAACCATTGGCAACTGATTATGCTCTGCGGGGATTGACCCGAACTGCGGTTGATCGAACGCAGCGCACTGCTGGAAATGCTCATACTATCGAGGATATCAATCTTAATCTGCTGAGGATCCTTCTGATCCTACTCTGATACGGGGTAAAATACGATCTCGACTCTTCCGGGATAATAAGCAACTTTCATCTGCTAAAGAGTAACAATTCTGATTTAACAATATTCACAAGGAATTCAAACATTACTCGGAGCGCTGGCATCCGTTGAGCTTCGTATCGGGGAACCTGACAACATGCGAGTCGTTGGGAAATACTGTGTCAGATACCTTTAGGTTTTTTTTTTGGTTTAGAATAAACATGGACTATGTACACAGTGGAAGTATGGGAAATACTAGACGAGAACTAGCATTCAAAGGTAGACTACCAGGCGAGAACTGGTATAACACATAGGTTAAAACACACGATGACCAGGCGAGAACTGGTTACGCAACGACATGTACCAGGCGAGAACTGATACAACACTTGAAGAAACGGTGACCAAACGAGAATTGGTTACCAATAAACTGCACCAGGACGGGAACTGCTGCTTACAATAAACTGCACCAGGACGGGAACTGATACTTACAATAAACTGCACCAGGACGGGAACTGATGCTTACGGAAGGTGGGCCAGACGAGAACTGGTTACCGATTTGCCAGGCGAGAACTGGACTTTGGAAACGACTGGTTACTGACACGCAACAGGTTTAAACTGCAGGATAATGATCCAATGACAACAAGACCTTCTTATTTGAAAGGTTCAGGTTTTGACAAGGGTACTGACATGATTCCCCGATACTCAACTCCGGCTGGGGATAAACAGACCTGTTTGAACAACTTGCTTCAGTGCACTCAGCTGGGGATAGAAAGACTGGCTTGCACAACTTGCCCCAGTACAATTCAACTTGCCCCCAATCTAACTCTTGGGGAATACTTGCTCTGAACAGCTTGCTACGAGAAGACTTCGAGAATATTTGTCCCGGTATCTGTATGACAACAGAACTCAATCTCCATTAGACAGCTAACAAAACAGCTGGCTTCAACATTCTCTGCGATGGCTTGCCCCTGAATGAGCGTTGAGCGACTTAACCCGCTCTGATTATCCACTGGAAGTATCTGCTTTCAAATCTCAGCGTTCTGAATGATTGCCCCTGATTGGCTCTCGAGAAGACTCTCTTCTGATCAACTGCTTCTCAATGATAAACTGCCCCTGACCAACTGAAGCTTCGGGACTTGTCCTCAGACTAACTGATTCCGAACTCACTAGAAGTCAATGCCCCTGATTCATTGGGCTTCACAACATACACCATTCTGGTTCAGACTGCTGAATTATTCAGTCCTGCTCGATTATTCCCTGGTGGAATTTCTTTCATGCCTACTACTAACCTGCAATTAGAATCGTCTGTCTACGAATGGTAATCTTAATGCAATGGTTATGCAGATTTTGAAAAAGTTTGAGCTGTCACTCATTTACATGCATGATTGTAAGTGACGAGTGAACCTAAGTTCAAACGTAGTGCTTACGTGGTCAGTGAAAATACAACAAGGATGTGACTAGCAAGTCAAGAAGGAGTCAGATTACTCGACCTTATCGTAATGCGCTTCAGAATAACCCTACCTCAATTAGGTCTTTTGAGGGTTGTATCGTGGTCGGGTTCACGGTTCATGAAACAAAGGATATTCGGCTCAAATTTGATTTGTACCCACCCCTTCTACGTGATGATCTCCGATCCTAAGGTTCAATTAACCTGGCACAAGCGCTCGCCTCCTCGAGAGGCATGTTGAATGGTAAGAACCTACAGTTAAGGAATTCACAATGCTTTTCTGGAGTGACATCTACTCCTTCTTCGCTTTCGGTATCTGTGTACACGACTTTGTGCTTTGCTGGGGAAAATTTTCTTTTTAATCCCTCTTTTCCATTCTTTTGATTCCCTAATTTTTGCCTGGACTGACTCATTTTGAGTTCTTTTCGATTCTTCGATTTCTTTTGAAGTCCAGCGGGATGCCCTGATTTTTGCCTAAGTATTAGCTTTCTAGCTTTTCTTCCTTTTTACTTAGCGGGCTTTCTTTCTTTCTTTCTTTTGGAACAAAGTCGTGTGACACTGGTTGTCTTGATTGCTCCGAAGGGATTGTAACTGTCTCACTCCTGATTGGTGAGGTTTGACCTCTTGAGAGGTATAAACTGGTTGGTCCTCGAAAGACAACACTCCTCTGTGAATCTCGATACTCGATGTTGGAGAAGACGTGTTATGCACTAGCTTGGGCTGCCAAACGTCTACGACAGTACATGTTCAATCACACCACTATGCTAATTTCGAATATGGATCTGATCAAGTACGTCTTCGAGAAGCAGGCTCTTTCGGGCAGGATTGCCAGATGGCAAATGGTGTTAACAGAATATGATATTCAGTACGTGTCCCAGAAGGCCATCAAGGGAAGCGTATTGTCTGATTACCTTGCCGAACAGCCGATCAAGGATTACCAGCCGATGAAGTTTGAATTCCCTGACGAGGATATTATGTTTCTCAAAGCGAAGGATTGCGATGAGCCGTTGCCCGACGAGGGGCCAGATAGGAAATCCCAGTGGAAGTTGATATTCGATGGGGCGGTTAATTCCTATAGAAGTGGCATCGGGGCTATCATCACGACTCCCCACGGATCCCATATCCCGTTTACTGCGAGACTGACGTTTCCAGTCACCAATAATGAGGCGGAGTACGAAGCATGCATCATGGGTCTAGAAGAGGCAATTGATTTGAGAATCAAGAACCTAGACGTATATGGTGACTCAGCGCTTGTGATCAACCAAATTAAAGGGGAGTGGGAGACTCGTCAATCAAATTTGGTGCCGTATATGAATTATGCCAGAAGGCTACTTCCGTTCTTTGATCGAGTGGAACTCCATCATGTGCCCAGAGCGGAGAATCAAATGGCTGATGCCTTAGCCACATTGGCTTCAATGTATAAAGTCAATTTTTGGAATGAGGTTCCAAGAATTGTCCTTTCGCGTCTTGATAGACCGGCATTTGTCTTTGCAATCGAGGATGCCGCCGACGGCAAGCCATGGTTCCATGACATCCATACTTTCCTTATGACTAAGGAGTATCCTGCGGGTGCGTCAACCCAGGATAAGAAGACTCTGAGGAGGCTGTCTGGCAACTTTTATCTTAATCCTGATGGAGTGTTGTATAAGAGAAACCATGATCTCGTGCTACTCAGATGTGTAGATGAGAAAGAGGCGAGTATGCTCATGGAAGAAGTCCATGAAGGCACATTTGGTACGCACGCCGGCGGGCATGCTATGACGAGAAAGATCCTGAGAGCAGGATACTACTGGCTGACGATGGAGTCGGATTGCTTCAGATTCGCGAAGAGATGTCATAAATGCCAGATTTATGCTGATAAAGTTCATGTGCCGCCGTGCCCGTTGAATGTCATGTCCTCCCCGTGGCCATTCTCCATGTGGGGCATCGACATGATAGGCAAGATCGAGCCCACTGCATCTAATGGTCATCGTTTCATTCTGGTAGCTATCGACTACTTCACCAAGTGGGTGGAGGCAGCCTCGTACGCTAATGTGACCAAGCAGGTGGTGGCTAAATTCATAAAGAGGGACATCATCTGTCGTTACGGAATTCCCGAGCGGATCATTACTGATAATGGTTCGAATCTGAATAACAAGATGATGAAGGAGCTGTGCCAGAGCTTCAAGATTGAACACCACAACTCATCTCCTTACCGACCAAAGATGAATGGCGCCGTCGAAGCCGCCAATAAGAACATAAAGAAGATTGTTCAGAAGATGGTTGTGACCTACAAAGATTGGCACGAGATGCTGCCGTTCGCACTGCACGGTTATCGTACGACGGTACGTACGTCGACCGGGGCAACTCATTTCTCCTTGGTGTACGGTATGGAAGCTGTCCTACCGTTAGAAGTGGAGATCCCTTCTTTGCGAGTTTTGGTTGATGTGAAACTCGACGAGGCAGAATGGATTACGAATCGTCTGAACCAACTCAGCCTGATGGACGAGAAGAGGTTAGCATCGATTGCATTTGGTCGTCTGTACCAAAGCCGAATGAAGAAAGCTTATGATAAGAAGGTGCGTCCTAGAAGCTTTCAGACGGGTGATCTCGTCCTGAAGAAGATCCTTCCGCCACACTTCGATCACCGGGGCAAGTGAACTCCGAATTACGAAGGTCCGTATGTCGTCAGCAAGGTCTTCTTGGGAGGAGCTTTGTTGTTATCCACGATGGATGGTGAAGATTTTGCATCCCCGGTGAACGCGGACGCAATTAAAAAAAACTTTGTTTGAAAGCGACCCGCTGGACAAAAAAAGAGAGTCCAAGCAAAAAAGGGCATCCCGGCGAACCAAAAACAGAATAAAAGGTTCGGGCAAAAATTAGGGATATAAATTGAAAAATGTACACCCGCGAAGTCGAAAACCTACACTGGGCGGCTTCGGCAAAAAAGGGTATCCCGGTGAACTGAAAACTCGCAAAGGGCGGTTCACGCAAAAGTTAGGGATTTGAAAAAGCAAATGACTGCGTTCCGCGTGTGGACTTTCATTGCTTAGTGGTTTGGAGGACCTGAGGGCCGTTTATCTGAATCAATCTCTTCCGAAGCTGAAGCGTCGGAGAAGTAGCGAAGTCGAGTGGGTCATAGAGGGATCAACTCATGGTGTTCGTCTACGCCTCATTGCCGACATTTGTATATACTGATGTATATTTATGTTTTATTTTTGTGCGGCTTCCTCATTCCAGGAGCTTGCCTCTGTTGTAAAACATTTTTACCCATTCAGGGGTTCGTTATCAATAAAATGCATACTATTCAGCAATTATGTTTGTCTGTTTAGCATTTATCTGTTTTGTTTGCGAAAAAGAACGCCGATGTTTTTGATAAAATGCGCATACATAAACTTACTGGCCTAGGCCACTGATTGTTGAAACAATTAAATACTTAGATATTGTCACGAGATAATAACCTTGATAGGTCCCTTTGAGAAGGGTATCTTGTCTGTTTGTTTGTGTTGTTACAGGTGTAGCATATTCCAGACAGCGCGTCGTGCGCATCCCCGAAGCAGGATGATTCCTCTTTCTCCAGCAGAGTTCAGTAGCCTCTCCCCGCAGAGTCTGAACACAAGATCGTGAGCATTGATATGTCTCCCCAAGCAGAGATGATTCTCTTTCCCCAAGCAGACGCATCCTGAAGGAACGTCACCTCCTCAGCTGAGTCACGCGCCGAAGCATGAATTCATCCCCCGCACCGGGTCACAAGTGCAGGTTTCGTAGGAAACTATTCGTACGCCGAAGTATGCAGAAGCTGATGGTGCCAGAATGAAGTCTCCAGCGGAATCGAGATTCCCCACCAGAGTTGTACTCTCCCCCGAAGTCGGATGATTCCTTCTTCCCCAGCGGAATTGAAATTCCTCATCAGAGCCGTACTCTCTCCAGTGAAGCAGTTGGGACCATGATTGGTTTTTCCCAGCAGAGTGTTGAACAGTTGATGCTGTATTTCCCCCAGAGTCGTACTCTCCAGCGAAGCAGAATGATTTCTCCTTCCTCAGCCGAGTTTGCAGATCCCCCAAGAGAGCCGAATCCTTGGAAGTTGATCAGACCATGATTGGTTCTTTCCCCAGCGGAGTATTGGGCAGCTGAAGTTGTTTCCCCACAGAGGCTCGTATCCCCAGAAGAGTAGCCATGACGGCCACGCAGTTTACTCCTGCGATTGATATCGCTTCCCCTCAGCAGGTCCAGGTTCTCGTAGAGCTTCGTTCCCATGCAGTAGTCAACTGAAATTGTTTCCCCCGCAGCAGCCAACTGAAGTTGTGTCCCCTGCAGAGTCCAATTGATATTGGCGTGACCATGTTCTCCTCAGCAGGATGATTCCTCTATCTGAGTAGTTCTTTCTCCTTGACAGGAGGATTTCCCCCTTCGGCATTTATTTTGCTGACGGGATCGCATCATTGTGCATGAGTGCATAGCATTTATCATAAACGCGTAGCATTTCCACCATGTGGAGCATGGCGCCGAAGCATATGCATAATAAACATGATCTAGGTTGCTACCGTTCTTGTTTTGCAGGTGTTCCGCCGAAGGATCAGTTGCTCAGGATGATTCCTGACACTCTCCCCAACGAAGTCGCTTGCTCAAGATGATTTTTGAGATCCCCAGCGAAGTCTTCAGTTCAAGATGACTCTTGAAGTCCTCAGCAGGGCCGTTTGCTTAAGATGATTCTTAAGACCCCAGTAGAGTCCCCAATGAAGGTTGCCCAGGATGATTCCTGAAGCCCCAAGAGAGCCGAATCTTTGGAAGCTGCTCAAGCCATGATTGGCTTGTCCCCGGCAAGAGTTACCCAGGATGATTCCTGGAATCCCCAACAGAGTGTTTTCTCAGAATGGTTATCAGTTCAAGATGATTCTTGAAATCCCCGGCGGAGTTATTTGTTCAAGATGATTCTTGAAGTCCTCAGCAGAGTTGATTCATCCAGAATGATTTCTGGACTCCCAGAGCGGAGTTACTTGATGGTTCTCCAGATTCCCCAGCGGCGAAGCGTCATCCCCAGCAGGTTTTCTAACGGCGAAGTTGAAATCTCCCTTGAAGACTCCATGAGTGAAGTCTGACCGTGTTAATGAAGCAGTTCCCTCAGCTGATGCAGAGTGCCTGATGGCAGAGGTTTAGATGTTCCCAGTTGGCTCATGATTGACCAAGAATTCTATTCCCGACTTGCTGATGAAGTCCGGCTGATGCTCGACAGTAGCGCGGAATGCCTGATGGCATGATCAACCTGATGGTTGAAGTCCGGCTGATGCCCGACAGATGTCTTTGAATGCCAGATGGCATGATCAACCTGATGGTTGAAGTCCGGCTGATGCCCGACGATTTCTTTGAATGCCTGATGGCATGATCAACCTGATGGTTGAAGTCCGGCTGATGCCCGACAGTTTCTTTGGATGCCTGATGGCATGATCGACTATGTACTACCGGTTACCGTGTGACCAATTTCCCAATGAAGTTTCGTCACCCTGACGGCGAGGTCAGATTGTGTTTGTTTCCAGCGGCGATGTTGGATGTTTGTTTTCACGGCGAGGTCAGATTATGTTTGTTTCCAGCGGCGATGTTGGATGTTTGTTCTGGCGGCGATGTCAGAAGTTTTAGTCCTCCAGCGGCGATGTTGGATGTTCGTTTCTGGCGGTGATGTCAGATTCTTTCTTGTTCCCCAGCGGCGATGTTGGATGTTTGTTCTGGCGGCGATGTCAGAAGTTTTAGTCCTCCAGCGGCGATGTTGGATGTTCGTTTCTGGCGGTGATGTCAGATTCTTTGTTGTTCCCCAGCGGCGATGTTGGATGTTTGTGTTTGGCGGAGAGGTCGGATTATGTTGAGTACACGACGGCGATGTCGGGTGTTTCCCAGAGTTTTAGTTTGTTTCTGGCAGCGATGTCAGGTGATCTTTTTCTCCAGCGGCGATGTTGGATGTTTGTAGCTCCAGCGGCGATGTTGGACGTTTGTTCCCGACGGCGATGTCAGATGATTCTCCATTTCTCCAGCGGCGATGTTGGATGCTTGTTTCTTACGGCGATGTTAGGTGTTCCTCAGGATGTTTGTGTTTGGCGTCGAGGTCAGATTATTTTAAGTTTTCCAGCAGCGATGTTGGGTGTTCGGTTGACGGCGATGTCAGATCCTCTGTAGTTCCAGCAGCGATGTTGGATGGTTGTTCGACGGTGATGTCGGGTGTCTCTCAGAGTTATGCTTGTTTTCGACGGCGATGTCAAGTGATTTAGTCTTCCAGCGGCGATGTTGGGTATTTTGGTTGGTTGACGACGATGTCGGGTGATTTAATTTTCCAGCGGCGATGTTGGACGTTTGTTTTGACGGCGATGTCAGATAGTTCAACTCTCCAGCGGCGATGTTGGGTGTTTTGGTCAGATTATTCTTTAATTCTCCAGTGGCGATGTTGGGTATTTTGGTTGTCCGACGGCGATGTCAGACGCTTTACTCTCGAATGCCTGACGGCGATGTCCGGTGTCTGATGACGATGTCAGAGGAATTTAATGTGGATAACTGACGGCGATGTCAGATCAGTATTTCTCCAGCTAGTTGTCGTGCAGCTACTATTCCAGTTTTTGGAGATTTGTTCCCCTCAGAGTACCGTGTGCTCGTGCAGTTGGCAAATTTCCGGGTTTATCGGTATTCAACCGTCTCGCACCTTGATTGGCTGAGAGTCGTTCGCTCCTCACCCAATCAGGTTCAAGCCGTTTGAATAGGGGCAGCTGTTGCACCCCAAAATTTGACCAACATTTATTTACCCATCAAGAGTTATATGAGGCTATGAAGAAAGTCAAGAAGGTAATTCAAATGTTCAAAGGTTGATACCTTTATCAGAGAACTCAAGAGATCCTCAGAGGAATTGGTTGAAACCAAGGTTGTGTGTCTCATAACTTGAGAGTTGTGGGAGCTCGTCAGATGATTCTGAGACTATGAGGATGGACTTGAAGCTTTTATAAAGCTTATGAGATGTCTTGAGAGCCATCATGAAGCCTAGAGAGGTCATTGTACAAGAATTCAGAAGATTCATCCATGAGTGGTAGAATTAGGGTTTGACTGGGTCAACCCTAGGTCAACTGAAGATTTGGAGAGGGTTGAGACCTAATCCAAGAGCCATGTGATCATGGAATGATGTATTGAAGTGCTATAAGGATGATTCCTAGACCAACTCATCATGATTGAGGAGTTTGAGAAATTTTTAAGCTAGGGTTTCTAAGGATTGACAGTGTAAAATCCCCTAGTTTGATCCCTATCTTCAAGGCAGTTTAGCTCAAGACGTGATTGTTATATCATCTTCCCCACAACATGAATGTTGTAGAGCTTGTTCTTAGCTTTAATTTGAGTAGTAGAAGTCCTTGATAGGATTTGTAGAGCTCAAGTTATGGTTTTGACAAATTACAGGTCATCTGAGGTATGTGAATCTGGGTCCTTGAAAGTCACCCAACTTGCAGACAACCTTTTCCCTAGTAGGATGATTCCTATGGATTCTTGGTCAACATGAATGTTGAAGAGCATCTTATTATCTTTCTATAGAGTACTAGAAGTCCTTGATAGGATTTGTAGAACTCAAGTTATGGCTTTGGCAAGTCAAGGGCATTTTGGTCATTTGGAAGTTACAGGTCATTTCAAGCATAAGGCCATATCTCCTACTTCCAAGATTCAAATGGAAAAATCTTCAACATCAAACTTGCTTAGAATGATGTTTTAAGGCTAGTAGGGAGGTCATGAGATGTTGAAAAGGCTCATATCAAAAAGTAATAAAAATGGCCTAAAAATGAGGCATAAGTTAATTCAAGTGAATTTGAAAAATGGAAATCCCAAGTTATAAGTCCAAACCATGTCATGTAATAGGTCATTTTGACTCCAAATGACATTCTAAGAACAATGGTTCAGCCACAATTTTGATTTTAGGCTTGGATCATAGGGCTGCTTTGGAATTGGATTACTTGCATATTAAGGTACCATAGCAAAACTCAAAAGAACTCAACACACAAGGTAGTTATGCATTGTAACTAACCCTAAATCTCATGTGGGGATAAATTCAAGTCAGAAACCAAGGTTACAAGGGCTATGGCATGAGATAGCATGTAAGGAGAATGAGAAATCAAAATACCATGACATGAAAACTTCAATTTCTCATTGGATTGTCCTAGATGGTTCTAGATGATTCTAAACCACTCTATATAACAAATGCAACTTGCTCAGATGCAGGGTTGGTGAGAATTGCTGCATAGAAGAGAGAGTGAAATCCAAAATCTTCCATTGCAAGTCAAGATCACTTTCTTCATTCCTCTTCATTTCCTTTCATTTTTTTCACACAAACACATTCCATACATCACATAGAAGCTGTGCAGATTGAATCAAGAGCATTTCCATGGAGAATTGAAGAGTTGGTGATCCAAGTTTCAAGGTTGCATTTCAAAATCGAATTTCAAGAATCAAGCAATTTCAGCCATTCTTTTTGCATACAGAAGCTAGAAGATTGATCAGTGAAGGAATTTGGAAAGATTCAAGGCTTGAATTGGTGGATTACTACCTTTGTTCATTCAATTTAACCAGGTTTGCAATTTCTCTTCTACACCTTAATTTAGGCATGGTTAGGTCGAATTGTTAGTGTAGAATGGTTAGAGACCAATAGGTGGTGGATTTTGGAAAGTTTGAAGGCAATTGGTGATGATTTGGTTAGGAACAAGATTTCTGTTTGGCCTTGTATCTCTTTGGATATTGAGTGATGAGCTTAGTTTAACATCAAGAAATGCTCAGGGAAGAATGAGGATGAGATTAGGACCATTAGTTTCAAGAATTGTTAAGATTGATTTCTGAGTATGTTTTGGATCTTGATCGGGTTCCTTGATTTAGGAGGTTTCAGTCAATTTTAAGGTTGTAATCATGTTCAACATGGATTTCTAAGTGGATTAGGGTCTTGAATTTTAATAATTGGTGAAGTTTCGATGGAATTCGAGTTGAGGAAGATGAAGCTTCATTCTGAGTTTCCATGGAGTTTCTGAAAACCCTAGGTTGGAGGTTGATGATGATGTTTCAACCATCAGATCATGTGCTGACCCCTTGACCAAAGGCTAATCCAAAGGCTCACGTTTAATTGAATTTTAGAGGGAAGTTCAGAGCGCCTGAAATGCATTGTTTCATTAAACGGTGGTGCTGGGCTTAGGTGAATCATTGTTACCCCCACCCCCTTTTTGAAGCCCAATCCATAATGAACTGAATGTCCTGACTATTTGCACTGTGCTTCTTTTATTTTCTTTATATTTTTTTCAATTGTTTTCTGATTTGAATATTGGGCTTAAGCGCTTTGTTATTGCCACCCCCCAGTCTGGGCCCATCAATAAAATGAACTGTGTATTGTTGCTGATTGCACCCCATCTCATCTTTATCATTTTATTTTTCTCCAATTTTTCTCATACTTTGAAAATTCATATTAAATTGAAAATTAATGATTTTTTTCATGGGAGTTTTTTCTCCCACTTCATATTTTTGTCTAGAAAAATATAAAATAAAAACATTTTTCATCTCATGCATTTTAGTATTTTTTGCATATTTTCTTCTTTAATTGCCTTTTAAATCTTTTATATTGATACATGATCTTGTAGAATTTAGTTTAGGTAGTTCCCTTAATATTTTTAGGTCAATCTTTTTAGGATAGTTAGATATATGTTTTAGCCTCCCCCTGGATTTATTCCATATTTTTGTGATGATTTTTAGGATAGTTTTGATTAGATGCTATTAGGTTGTGTAGAATTAGGTTAAACTTCAACATAGGTCCATAATAACTTTAGATTTTTGGGTTTTTAGGACAAACTAGACTATGGGACATATATGGGTATTAAGGGTAGGTATGTAGGATCCCTTAGAAATTATATTAGGATTTAATATAGTAGTATGCTATTTCTAGTTGATTTTTGTATTGGTTGATTGTTTGTGTTGCCTTTAGGGCATGTTTGCTTTAGTTTGCTTTGCTTTGTGGGCTTGGAGAGCTTGATCTTGTCCTAAGGAGCATTGAGGAGCATAGTAGAAGACCTGAAGATGCATTGAGGAGCTTGAGAGCTTGGTCTTATTTTTCTTTTTTTGTTGTTTTAGGGTTAGGGATTAGGAAGAGTTTAGATTTAGATAACTTCTTTCTCAAACATGGATGGTATCTGTCACCTCCATTCCTCCCTATGATTCAAAGTCCTTCCATGGTATACACCTATCTCCTTTGGAGGGATAAGTGAGGTACCTAGGAAGTAGAACTTTTGAGCCTTTGATGTTGAACCCTCATAGGTCACCTTTGGTGGTCAATAAGCAGTTCAATATCCCCCAGCTTATGATTTCCTCTGGTTTGATTGTCTTGAGAGATGTTGAGCCTGAGCTTGAAGAGTATGGAAGAGGATGAATCCTTGAGCATTGCCATTCTAGTTGAAGCTTGAAGAGCAGCAAGATCAAGTTGATACTTGAAGACCCCTGAAGATGAAGCAAAGACTGAAGGAAGAAGTTGACACTTCTAAGTGATTGATTCTGAAGAGCTGAAGCTTGAAGAACAGAGGAAGTTGATACTTACTTTGATACCTGGAGTTCCTGAAGGAGCCAAGTTGGTACTTATGACTGACAGTGAAGCCTGAAGGTGGAGCTGATCAAGAAGCTGAAGCTTAAAGGAGAAGATAAGTTGGAACTTATGTTGTAGGGTTGAAACCTGGAAAAGCAATTGTTATTTGTCAAGAGTGATTGAAGTCTGAAGACTGAGTTGCTGTTGGAGGAGCTGAAGCTTGGAGTTGAGAGAGGAGTTGATCTGCTTTCTTTTCTTTTTCTGTATTGATGTGTTTTGTTTGACTTGCTTGATGCATTAGAATAAGTTCATATCTAGAATAGGTAGACTCTAGGAGCATGATTGTACTAGAGGTTGAGTTTCTCCCTCTGCTTGTACTGTTACTGTGTGGCTTTGCTTGCGGGTATTCGGTAGAGCCTAGCTCCCTTGCCCATGTGGTTTGTTTTCCTGATGGCATTTTATTTCATTTTATCTGTATGATTGCAGTTTACTGTTTATTGCTTGATAGCATGTTGTTTATGTTTCAGTATGATTACTGTTATCCATTCTGGCTTGAGGTCGAGATGAGCTTGTGGAGGCTGAAGCCCCACACACATTTCCTCCCCCACTTGCATTGCATGCATTTTACTGTTAAGCTGATGCTTTGTCTGTTTTGGTGTATCATTGACATGATCCCTTAGGACTCTCATTTCCTTTGATAAGGATTTGATGATAGAATTTTAGGTTGAAACCTATGCATGACAACTTCTAGGAGTTCCCTGTTCAAACCTCAACCATAGGATGAATCCATGGCATGATAACAGTAGGACTTGACAGTCTCCCTCCTAGTTGGGCCTGTTCTCTTCTCATCTCAAAATAGTTTAAGATACAGTAATCATGAATGATTTCTTTCGTACGGTACGAGCCTTAAGCTATCTGAGAAAGGATTGTGGGAGAGTTTCTTTTCCACAGTCTAGATGTTTAGTATGGTACCCTTTGGGTGACATGCGATGCATTCACTCTCAGGTCATAGTCTCTAGTGCGATTGAAATCGCAAACACGATAAAAAACACTTCTTTCATAAAAGACAGGAAATAAACCGTAGTTTCCCGAACTACGTGAGCTCTGATCTCTCATACCTGTTGAGAGTACGTAGGCACAAGATGGCGATGTCTTGGTGAGCTACCTTCCCCCATAACCCTTCGTAGGCCGAACTACGTTGACTCTGATTTCTCATTCTCTGATGAGAATACGTAGGCATAAAGTGCGACGCTTTGCCGAGTCATTTTTCTTTTCTTTTTCAACCAGCCTTGATAGGTAGATAGAATAAAACCAACCCGTCCAAGTAAACACAACAAGCGAGGATCTCGTCGAGTACGACGGACGTGAGAGGTGCTAATACCTTCCCCTTGCGTAACCGACTCCCGAATCCAGACAATGGTGGCGATGACCTTGTCTTACCCTTTTTCGTCAGGTTTTTCCGATCGTTTCCTTTCCCGCTCTGAGGGATAAATAACGAAAGGTGGCGACTCTTCTGTTGTGTCGGCACCTTATTTTCGCGCAAGCGACACATACTCCAGGTATAATTAAATTCATATGCATGCGGCAGATAAAGACAAATTTTCCTTCATGGAGAAACGCACCAACTATCGAGACAACGTCATGCTCTTTGGTTTGAAGAATGCATGTGTTACTTAATTGAGAATGATGAACAATATTTTTGAAGAAGAAATCAGAGATACACTAGAAATTTATAAGGACGATATGATCGTAAAGTCCATCAAAGAGGAACTACGTGACGAGAATCTCACTAGAGTGTTCAATCGGGGTCGATAGTATAATATCATACTTAACTCGATGAAATGAACCTTCAAAGTCAGGGATGACATATTCCTAAGGTGTACTTAATAGAAGGTGGGCACATAAGTCAATCCCAATAAATGTGAATCATATATTAGAATGGAAGCCCCGACTACAAACATGAGCATAATAAAGCTGAACGATAGGGGTATTAATGGATACCTAATTGATGTAAACTAACTCAATTTTCTAGTTATGGGTTATAAACAAAACCACTTGTCACAAAAAGCAGTTTGAAATTCATATTTGGTCTCAAACCAGTTTTAAATGAGTTTTAATTTTAATCCAAATCATCTAATTAAAATCTAAATTTTACTCCCTTTAAATTAAAATCAATTTTTTAAAATTCAAAAACATAAAACAAATTTTATGAGTCTTTAAAAATATTTTTTCTTTGAAAATATAAAAAAAAAATCTAAAATCAATTTTTTGTTAAATTAAATAATTTTTGAAAATAAAATATTTGTTTTTTTATTCCAATAAATTAAAATCAAATTTTATTTTAAAAATAAAGAATAATTTTTATTCTGAAAAATAAAAAATATACTTGTTTTTTATAATAAATAAATAAATTTTGAAAATCAAATATTTTTTTTCTGAAAAAAATTATTCCAAAAATAAATTAAAAATTGAAAAATAAAAATATTATTCTAAAAATAAAACATATTTTTGAAATGAATTTTTTAAAGAACTTTTGAAAATAATTTTTATTTTCGAAAATAATTTATTTTTCCGAATATAATATTTTTTTCAAAAATAGAAAGATTTATTTTGTATTTGAATTAGTTTTTATGTTGATAAAAAAGTTTAGATTTTTTTTAATTATTATTTTTTATGAAATTTAAAAGTTTAAAATATACAATTGGTTTATAATTGCAAATTGATTATAAACTAGTTTATAAATACAAACTGGTTCTAAACTAGTTTTAAATTGAATTGAAACCACTTTAATAATTTATTGAATTTTTATTGAAGTGCTTATTGTTTACTGAATTGAATCGTAAATATGGTTTAATTCAGTGCAGATCAACAAAATTTTTCATATAAACAGAAACAAAAAAGACAAACGAAATACTCAAGTCATACTTTCTTTTACTATGAGTTAATAATAATGTTTAGTTCTTCAATGCAACACAAGCACCATTGATCCAAGAGAAGAGAGATGTTGATAGTTAGGAAGTATATACTAAGAATCTGTACAACTATATGTATTGTGTGAGAGAGAGAATATTGAAAAATAAAAAAAAAACGTGAAAAATGAATATATATATATATATATATATATATATATATATATATATATATATATATATATATATATATATATATATATATATATATATATATATATATATATATATATATATATATATATATATATATATATATATATATATATATATATATATATATATATATATGTAGAATATGTTTGCAATACATAATATTATAGATAATTTCATTTTATTTTAATAATTAATTGTTTAAAATTAAATTTTAAACTCGGAATTTATTAGTGTGTTATTAGAGAAATTTGACTCTCATTTTAATGTGTATATGATGAACCATGAAAAGAGACAAGCATATAAATTTAATACATAATGAAATTTGGACACTCAATAACTAAACTACATTATTTTTATTATGGGTATCAATTTATATTTGAATAACAAAATGGATATCCGCTTTTATATTTTAGCATTTGAATTGGGTTTTAAAAAATGGAACCATTTGGATACCAATTTGGTTAAGAATTGCACACCCCTATTGAACGAGATAGTCACATCCCTCAGTAGGCTCATATCGAGATCTGCCAAACAGGAAATACCATTCTACAAGTTGTTGAGGAAAGAAGTACAATTTAACTAGACCCTAAAATACGAGCATGCGTTTACATTATTGAAAGTAGCCTTGTCCACCATACAAGTTCTATATAGATCATTGGCGGGGAAGACCATGTTCCTTTACCTCGTTATGTAAACCAAAGCAGTTAGTGTCGTCCTCATCTAAGAAATAAGCATAATGAAGAGTTTGACAAATTTCATATACAAAGCACTAGTTGTATCAGAAGCCTTGTATTATACGATGGAGAAAATTGAACTGACCTTAATCACAAACTCAAGAAAGCTACAATGTTGGAATATACCTCGTCGTTTGGACTGAACGACCTTTTGAGCAGGTCCTACATAGACTAGATCTTACTCGACGATCAAATAGTCAATCAAGATATCAATATTCTACATCCTTTTTTAACTAAGGAAAACCCTGAAAGCCCAGTTATTTGCAGAATTCCTCAGAGAAATGACACAATCCATCATAAAACTAGGCACAACATGCGCCTTCTTTATAAACGTGTCGTCCAATAGCAGAGGAATTGGGGCCGACATGATTCTGGAGAGTGAAACGTGAATGATAATTGAGTTTCCTACCATTAATAATCAAGCAGAGTATACATCCTTTATTATTGGTCTCACTCTAACATCTAAAATGGGAGTAGAGGAAGTCAAGTTGCGAACAAATTCGTAGCTAGTAGTATTCCAAGTCAAGGGAGAGGTACAAACCAGATATTACATGCTACAAAAGTATGTTACCCTAACGAGATAAATATTGGGAAAGTTCAAATCCTACGAGACCATCATGTCTCTTGGGAACAAAATACAAGAGCGGATTATGGAACCTTTTTTTGAAGGTTATTGGTCAAGGAAGACCTCTTAAATAAGAACATGCTTTTGAAACGAATACTTAGTGAGATTATCAAAATCAGAGAACAAAGAAAAACTAAATATATCACACCATGTGTTTTTCGTAATGTGATAGGCGTCTTTCCACATTTGAAAATAAAATGAGCATTTGCTCCTTTAATTCAACCTCGCATGAAAGACTCAAATTAAGTCTTCATTGTATTTGTTTTAGACTTTCAAACAATTATTGATATCTTGAAACTTCATCAGCTCAATAATTTCAAGAATGTTTAACTCACAGATAACAGCGGGATCATAAACATGTTGCTTGACCACTGTCATATTTCTAAAACAATTCTCAAATTC
The DNA here is from genome assembly GCA_963859935.3 of Lathyrus sativus. NCBI lineage: Eukaryota > Viridiplantae > Streptophyta > Magnoliopsida > Fabales > Fabaceae > Lathyrus > Lathyrus sativus. The sequence goes on along the minus strand of OZ012738.1, from coordinate 553,299,406 downwards.
ATTAGTAGAAGAAGGAGGTAAAAGAGATAGAGCACTTAAAGAGGTCGAGGAAGATGTTCCTGCAACATTTTCCCCTCTATTTAACTTATAAGCCATGAGTTCTTGGTGTTGAAAGAGTGCACACCAAGTGTTTGATGAAAGGTGTGAATGAAAGTGAGAGGATTTTAAGTGAAAGTAGAATGCCAATCACCCAAGTTTAAAGAATTAAGATGTAAATGATGGATTTTGAAAAATGAATGAGATGGAATTTATAGGGAAAGATGAATGATGATAAGTAAGTTGAAAGATAATGAGTAATTAAGATTACCGCTACTCATTTCCAAGAACCCTCGTTCATCAAAGTCTTCGCTCGGCTGAATCCAAGTTCAAAAGACTTGTGCAAGAACCTTCAAATCAACCCTTGATATTGGAGTAAAAACCCTAAAGGTTTTATCCTTGAATCCCCCAAAGAAAACCTCAACCTAATTTGATTACACAAACCTAAATTGGACCTTACCAATCTTGTCTTTATAACAAACAACAAAAATGATTATGTGTAGTTGATGAATGCATCAAAGAAAGGTTGAAGATGATGAGAATTTTTTGTATCGTTCAGGTTTCAATGCTTAAAAATGATGCATGAATGTCTATTTGTGTGTGTGTGTGTGTAGAAAAAAATAAAGCAAAACAAAATTTTAGCCCAAAATGCACATTTTTAAAATTTGGTACAGAATGTATTTACTCTAAAATGAAATGAGTCAATACATCAGTTGAATGAGTCATTACGAGATCAAATAAAGTCAATACATTGAAGGCAATATCTAATTTGTTAAAAAAGTGTTTCAGGATAAGTCGACTCCAAACACGGAATAGTCAACCCATTGGCTTAATGTATCGACTCACTCCTTTAATGTATCGATACATTGAAGGTAGTTGCGCCTGCTTAAAATCACCTTTCAGATGAATTCGACTCCAACCAAGAATGACTCGACCCATTAAGGATGTATCGACCCATTCCTTCTATATATCGATACATTAGAGACAGATTCAAATTCTTTAAAAATCAACTAAGTATGTATCGACACATGCAAAAGATGTATCAAACCATGCATGACTTTTTACGAAAAACTCATATTTTTAGCATGTGATGGCATATGTAATCTAATTTTACATGTCTTACGATGATGAGGCACTTCTAGATAAAGACTATAAGGTCCAACATATACAGAGAGCTAAACTACTTAGTTTTGACATCATACAAAACCAATCTAAGAGCATTCACACTCCAAGGGGCGCGTCTCAGTGTGATTGATGTACATATAGAAGTGTTTATCCAATGCTACCATGCGGCCAAGATACACTTCATATGGATCTTTTTCCTGATTCCCTCTGAGTGGAAAGAATGCAAAAGCATGTGGCATATCCTTAGTGTAGTTCAAACAACACGACCAACCGTATATGCATGGGAAATGCTTGATGATCCAAGCGTAAAAATGGAACACATGTTTCATTAGTAACGGCATTGAAAAAGTGTTATGAAAATGACATACAAACAAGGAAATATGCAGAAATTATCAACAGTGTGATGTTGCCTATCACATGTTTGGTCTTCCGCATACAACCTTCAGCTAACTTGGAGTATAGATAGACCAAACAAGCTCCCCTCAATTGTACTCACGGATCCACTCCAAGTCATTAAAGTACAGTAGGTAGATGACATACACATAAGTGGCACTCTTATCCACAAAAACAGACGTGCCAACCAAACACAACAGGTATGCTTTATGTTACGAAACATGCTCTTCATTACCAGTAGTTTTCTCTTCATCATGCAGCTACTGCGTATACAACCTTTCTAAGAATTGAATCCTAGCATGAGCCCCTCGAGTGGCTTCTAACTCCTATAGGGGATTCCCATATGTCAACTCTCAGATGTTCTACCATTATCGTCAGTGCCTCATCTCTTTTAATCTTGTCGTGGTCTAACAATCTTTCATGATCGGAAAATGCAGTATACACGAGACATCGTCTAGTGTGATTGACATATTACCATATAGAAGATGAAATTATGACGTCTATGAATGTCATCTCTCTACAAACGCAGACAATATACCATGGTTAACTGTAGCATAATTACTCGTGCACAAGTCTCTCAGCCCTGATAGCCACAACACATCCTGAAACCACCTCCTTATTAGGCTACAGCAGACCAGTAATCTTCCGGCCATGGTTGATGAATTTTAAAGCATAACAATTTTGAAGAAAAATAAATCATCATCAGAAACTTCTAATATTATAACAAACATGATTTACAAAGAATAAATCCAACTAAATTTTACCTCGCCATCCCAGATATGTATGGCATTATGCTTTGGGTAAAGAGGCAGAGTGACAAGTCTAACAGGCCTCTCCCAAACCCTTGGGGTGCCTCTTGTGCCTTGGGTTCCTCATGTGTCTGGGGTACCTCTTGAGCCTATAGTGCATATGGTACCTCGGGTGCTTGAATAGGTGAAACCTGTCTTTTACGGGAAGACGAAGGAGGAGATGCATGAGTACGAGACACCCATCTCCTACGGAAAGACAGAGACGGAGATGCATGAGCCCCGGAAGTTGACGTCTCTGCATCAATCGGACTAGAAACAACAGGTGTCTGCAATGGTTAAGTATATTCCCTCTGAACTGATGCATGATGTGTAATCCTATTATGCCTCAATTTGTCTCGCCTATCAGCCATAATGCATGTAAGTAAACCAGATAAGCATTATACATATGAAACACAATGAGGTCAAGAAAAAAAATTAAAAAATGCATTGATAAATTAAAAACATGCATATCTGGGTTCTAGGAATAAAAGCATTGAATATTCCCGGAGATCCATCTCCGAAATTTTTTGCAACTTAGAGTGATGTTAATGGCGAAAATGCATACTCTTTAAACATTAAAACTACCTATCAAAAACGCTTCTCATGTAAATAACATGTATAAACTACCTATTACATAATCTAATCCTCAATTTCTACAAATGTATATAGAAAAGCAAAAAAGTATTTAAAAATCAAAAACTTACAAAATGTGAGTCTAGTTCGGCGTTGAATGAGCTCTTTGATCGACTTGATGTTGATGGAAGAAATTTTAAAGTTCGTCGAATGATTTTGAGAGAACGTGAATTGAAAGAGTTTGAGAAATTTGAGAGATTTAAAGAGGGTGTATTTTCAAAAGTGAGAAATAAGAAGGGTCTGACACCCTTTTTGATTAAACAATGTCAAGGACATACATCTTAGAAAATACACGTGAATGCATTTCTATCATTTTTTTACATAGCCTTAAAACTTGATTAAAAACTTTTTAGTTGAGATACATTCGAATATGTATCTCCAACATCTAAAAATATTGTTAGATTATCATGAGGGTGGAAAAATAATCTATAAAATTCATTAAACAAATCCCTTAAAAAAAACGGAAGTCCTAAAGACTTAAGCATTATGTTACACCATATTTCCTTTCTTAATGAAAATATTATAACCATTTAGCAATTATTTGTTTTTAATGAAGTCAATAACAAAAAAAAATCAATATAAGGTGTTTCAATTTTAATTTTCAATACATACATTGAATAAAAATAATCAAATTAACTACACGTTTCAAAATCCTATAAAACAAAAGTTATAGGGTTTATTTGTTTCAAGAGAATTTCTTAAGACACCCTTTGAGTTTCTTTTCTATCGTATAGTTTTTTTTACAAATGTTTTTAAATTTTAGAGATATATTTCTGGAAGTGTCTCATGGCTTAATAATATTTCAGAGATATATCTCCAAAACAATTTAAATCTTAAACGGTCATTACATATCTTCCCATAGTCCATTTCCATTTGAGTTTTTTTGAGATGCGTCTACGGAAATTTTTCAGAAATATATCTCCAAAGTATTTCAGAATAGTTTTTTTTAAATGCATTGTATATTTGTTCGCAGATGAATTATAAAATAATAGAGAAACCAAAATAACATAACAATATAGTAATAGGATGTCATATGTCACGTAAATCCAAAATGTAGTAACAATGTCAGGAAAAACGTACAAACTATAGTATTGAAACAAAATAAATACAGACAACTACTGGGTGTGCCTGACAAACTCTCGTCTGCCTCATGTGTCGCATCTTCCTAATCTGCCTCCTCAGTCATCGATCCCCCCGTCCTCGCGCGATGTCTACGGGACAAAATTGTCCCCTATGCCTCCATAATAATGCCATCCAGTACACACCTGATAGGAGACCCCTTAAGGAAGATACCCTAGTCAATGCTTGCACGCGCCATCTCCATTATGCGACGAAAACGAGGCAAGACATCCTTAGTATGATCCATCTAAGCCTGTTTCTCCTATAGAATCTCCTGATAAGCGGGTCTCTGCAGATCTCCTGGAGCAGTCAACATCATGTACGAATGTGAGACCTTGAAGAACCACCTGATGTATTCGTCGACGTAGCTCCAATCATTCAATGCTATGGTAGCCCGAGCCTCATCCAATACAAGACGACTCTGATAATCATCAAACATCTCCTCTATCTGTATACGAGTCAAGGTCGGAGGTGCAAAGATAGCAGGGTGTCTGGGGATGGTCTGGGAGTACCCGAACTTCCGCATGACGCGCTCAGGCAGATGAGGAGCAGTGATACTCGATCTGCAGGCCAACCATCCATAGTATTGTGATATATCTTAAAATAGTCGCGTCTGACGATGATCCACGTAGCAATTGAAGTGGATGTCCTCGGCAGCCAAGCGGTCAAGATAGACTCTGAAAGGCTCGGTCGCCTAGTTCCCTCTCAGCGGGATAAAAGCACAAGCACAGGGCATCTCCTCAATGTACTCATCCCAACATGACCAGCCAACGATGCGTAGGAAATGCTGAAGGATTCAAGCCTGAAATGAAAATAAAAAGCATTCAGGGGTCAAGAATTATCACAAATATGAAATGATAAAGATAAGAAAACATTCAAGGGTAAAAAATTATTACTACCAGTAGTGTCGTGCTGCATGTGGCTTTGTTCTCCATTGGCATTCATCTCTCAACCTCGAATACATATATGCGAGGCAAGCCGCCCCTAGTTGTACTCATGGATCCGTGTGAGATCCAAGAAGTACTGGAGGTATGCAACATCGGTGTATGTGGCACTCGTGTCCATGAAAAGCACAATGCCAACTAAAAATAGAAAATAACACCTCAAAGCATAAGTCATGTGTATGATAACGTCTTGGGCATTACAATCAGACTTCTCTGCAGCAACGACCACCTCATCAAATCTCGCCTTCAAGAACGAAAACCTAACATGAGCACCCTTGGTTCTATCCACCTCCTCGAGCGTCTTCCCTAGATCAGCCTCTAGATGCTCCACCTTGATATTGATCTCCTCGTCTTTGGTCATCCTACCATTATAGAGGAATCTCCCCCTTCGTCTTTGGTCATCTTACCATGATGGAGGAATCTCCCCCTGATTGGTAGATGCAACAAAGACGAGACATCGTCTAGTGTAATCGACATCTCTCCATGTAGGAGATGTAATGAAGAGGTCTCAGAGTGTCATCGCTCCACGAATGCATTAAGCATCACGTGGTTAACTAGAGTGTAATCAGTCAAGCATAAGCCACTCAACCTAAAAGCGGTTAGAACCGACTAAAACCACTCCTCACTAGGCTGATGCAATGCTAAAATCTTCCACCCATGGTTCAGAAACTTCTGAGGATCACACACCTGCGAATTTCCAGAAATAATCAATGTCAGCAATTTAAATTAACGTAAAAAAAATATAGTAACTATGTGACTAATGTTACCTCTCCATCCCAAATATATCTGGCAGTATGGTGTGGGTACATAGGAAGTAGGGACATATCAGATGGACCCCCTCTGAAAGCCTCTGGCTCAGCATCGACAACAACACTCTCCGGAGGTGGCACCGGTGCATTCCGATCAGCAGGTGCGACCGGATCAACAGGAGGTGGCACTATATCAACGGGAGGTGGCACGGGTGCATCCCACCGCCTGCGGGAGAATGGGGGAATTGACGCGTTAGCTGGTGCATCCTGTGGTCTGCAGGAAGAAAATGAAGAAGGTGGAGTTTGAGATGTAAATGGAGTGGGCTGAGATGTAGCTGGAGTGACCTGAGATGTAGATGGAGTGGCCTGAGGTGAAGGTTGAACCCCAGGAGTGGACTGAGCCTCAGGAGTAGATTGTACACCAGCAGTCGACGTCTCTCCATGATCTGAGGTACTTGCTGCACCTGGATCCGGCTAGCTCCGCTCTACCCGTCCATGCCTCAATCGGTCAGCTTTGTCAACCGTTGTACCGCAAGGTATTAATCGTAAAATGAGTTTATGCAAAAAGAAAACTTATAAAAACAAAAAGAAAAAAAAGTCTGAGAATGCTCCGGAGATACATCTTTGGAATCATTCAACGTTTCATGTTCTTTGGGTGATTCTGGAGATACAACTACGGAAATATTCCGCAGATGTATCTCCAAAATCACCCAGATTACATGAAACGTTGAATGATACCAGAGATGGATCTCCGAAACATTCTGAAACTCAGAGGTCGCGAAAATGTTGTCCTCTACCCCTTAGAATGAGAAATTTGAAGCCTTTATCGTCCATTTGAGCCAACAAAAAATATATGCAGTTACTTTAAACTACATTTCATCTGATTTCTAAACATTTCGACATCTGACAATGGATTCTAACTCATTTACAACAAAACTCGAAAAACTTACCCGAAATTTATGATTTCGAAGATGTTGAATGATGAAATGGATGATGATTGATGATTACTAGAGCCTCGGACGGATGAAATACAATTTGGTGAAGTTGGAGAAATTTGAGAATGAGAGAGTGGAAGTGTTTAGTGTATGGAAATGAAAAAGTGTGGGAGGAGAAGAGTCCAACGCGACAATATGCTTCAAATTGTTCTGGAGATATATATCCAAAATATGTCAACGTTCAATTGATCTTTGGTGCGTCCAGAGATATATCTCAAAAATATCTTAGCGTTAGTTAAAATATGGTGCGTTCGGAGATATATCTCCGAAAATTGTAGGCATTATAGAAAAATTAATTTTATAAGATGTCAAAATTAATTTTTTTTTATTTAAAAAATCAAAAACTTTTAATATTTTTAAAACATTTGTATGAAAATCATTTTTAAAAATACAGAGAAAAAATTTATATTTTTAAAGCTAGAATCATTTTTAAAAATACAGAGAAAAAATTTATATTTTTAAAGCTAGAACAACTATACCCATAATTTTGTAATATTCGTTGTGCAGTTAAAATGTAAAAGAGATCTAATTGCTTGTATTCCCTAGCAGGGACGGAGCCAGAAATTTTGAGTAGTGGGTCAATATAAATATAATATTTCATTTTAAAAAATATAAATATAAATTATAATTGTTCTCTACGATTTTTCATGTTTTGAAAATGTTGAATGATTTTCTCATTTTCAACATCAACAAAAATATCTCTCTCAATGTAAGTAACTAAACAATCATTTAACCAATCATCACCCATGCAATTTCGCATTCGATTCTTAATAATATTCGTAGCAGAGAAAGCTCTTTCAGCTGTTGCAGTTGCCACTGGTAATATCAGAGATAACTTTAAAAGCAAATAAATCAACGGGTACACAACATGTTTTTTGGTCTCTACAAGCTTGATAGAAAGATCACCAATCCCCTCTAATTCTGAAAATTTAGTGTCAGAGCATACATCTAAGAAATAGTTATCAAGCTGATAATCTAGTGCCAATAATTCCACTTGAGAAAACTCTGAAGCATTAAATTGAGCTAAACGGATCAACCTTTCCTTATCAAATGCAGAAAATGAATCTCTTGGACTTAAACAAGCTACACAAAGGAGCAACTATGTATTCACTTCTGTAAAATGGTTATTCAACTCTTGAAGTTGTCGATCAATCACTTCATAAAATAATTCAACTTGAAAATGATGTAAATTAGATACTTTCTCCATTTTTCTCTTTGACTTTTTTTGTGTTGGTTGAAAAGTGTCACCCATATCTGGAATATCAATATCATTATGCTTACAAAATAATGAAACATCATTCAACAAAGAATTCCAACCATTATCTCTTATAGCTTGTAGCCTTATTTTGGACACTTTTACTAACTTCATAGCATTTACAATATCTTGATCATTTCTTTGTAATGCTTGAGATAAATCATGTGTAATTCCTAAAACTATTTTCATCAAGTGCAAGATGAAAATAAATTCAAAAGATTGCATATAACTCATCAGCATTAGCGCTTCACCTTTTTTTTTATCTAAATCTGTTCCATCTTCCTCAACCATTTCTAGCACATAAATCATAGAAGAGAATAAAGAAACTATACTAAGTAATGTACCATAATGTGAGCTTCATCTTATTTCCCCCGCCTTATTGTCATTTCTTGATTCAAGCCACACCCACTGCAGATTTCTCCATGTTCCAATGCTTCTTTCACCTTTGTAGTTTGACTTTCACGAAGAATATCTCGGCGCTTACATGACACTCCAACAACATTATATAAATTAGCAACTAAATTGAAAAATAAAGCAATTTTAGAATGTTTTTTTGCTAATGTCACAAGAGCTAATTGGAGTTGATGGGCAAAACAATGAATAAAAAATGCAAAACAATTCTCTTTTAAAATCAAGCTTTTTATACCATTGTATTCACCTTGCATATTACTTGCTCCGTCATAGCCTTGTCCAGGTGTATCCTTGACAAACTTAATCCATATTTTGCAAATAATGACTCCAAAGTCGATTTCAATGTTAGAACACTAGTATTTGAAACATGAACAACACCAAGAAAACGCTTAATAACTTTTCCTTCATTATTTACATAACGTATAACCACAACCATTTTCTCTTTCACTGAGATATCACGAGATTCATCAATTAAAATAGCAAATAAATCATCTTCAAGATCATCCAATATAACTTGAGTAGTGACTGTTGCAGCAACTTTAACAATCTCCTTTTGAATATCAGGAGATGTTAACTTAAGATTTCCACGACAATTTTTCCAAACTTTATAAATATCTTCATTGTGGTTAACAAGAAAATTCATAAGTTCAAGAAAATTCCCCTTATTTCTAGACGAAATTGACTCATCATTACCACGAAAAGCTAAACCTTGTGCTAATAAGTATCGAATGCAATCAATTATACTTGTCAAATGAATTTGATAGTCCTCTTTAACTTTATTGGATTGTTTACACAAGACACCTTCAATGTGTTGTTTTTGTTTCATTAGAGCTTGACAATTTCTCCATGCTTGATTGTGAGAGCTATTTACATCTCCAAGATGAACTCGAAACCTTTCACTTTTTTTCCAATTTATAAAGCCTTCTGTTATAAAGGCATCACCACAACCTTTATGTTCTTCAATGTGTGACCTCATAAGATAACAACATAAACAATATGCAGCATCCTCACTTTGACTATATTCCAACCAACTACTATATTTTAAATACCAAATTGAATTAAACTTACGAAAGGTATCTCCAAATTTTCTTTGTGAAAAAATAATTTATTTTGGTTGACAAGGACCCTTTTGCAAATAGTATTGGGTGATAATCTGACATTTTTGGCCTTAAACCAGAATCATTAGGAAGTTTTTTCAATTCAAACTCCAAAAACCTTTTTTGCATGGGAGGACTCAGTCTGAGACTTCGACCTTCATTAGGTGTTTGAGGATTAGAAGTTGATGATTGCTTTGATTTTCTTTTAAAATATTTTTCCATTGCTTATTACTAAAAACAAAACAAAACAAAAAAATCACAATTGAAATCATATTTAAAAAATTCACAAAAATACTATAAAATTGATACAAATATAACAAATTCAAACAAATACTACAAAACTCTAAAAATAAATTTTCTACAATTAACATAATCTCTTGTTCAATAATGTAATAATATATTTTTATACTTATTATAATAATAAAAATAAATTATAAATTTATTTAGATTAAAATTTTTAAAAAAATTACCTTTTAAAAGATCAACAATGGAGGAAGAAGAAGCTAGTAATAAAAAGAGATTCTTTGCAATAAGAGAAAGAGGAGTGAGAGAAAGAGAAATACCAAAAGTGATTTGTTTGTATTTGTAATAGGCCAAAGAGAATTATAAATAATAGAAATAGAAATAGGAAAAGTTAGATTTTTTTTTAAATTTTATTTAAAACATTTATTTTATTTATTATATAAAACTAATTACGTTTTAATAAAAAATAAAATGATTAATTAAATATTTAAATGGGTGTGATAGTCCAAGTATTTTTTAAGTGGAGAGATTAAGTAGTTTTCTAATACATAGGTTAATATATTTCATATAATATTAGATTATGATTCAAGTATTAATATAGTGGAGACATGGACCCACCCTTTCCTCTTACCAGCTCCGTGCCTGTTCCCTAGTATGCCTACCATTCTTTTTCAGGGTCAATTTTTATTTTAAGAGTACCTCTTCAACTGAAATTTTTAAATTCTTCAATTATATCCCTAATTGAATTGGATTTTGATCAAACTATGTTGACTAAGATTGCGCTGCAATTCTACTTGCCTGGAAAGTATTTGAGAAGCGATTTTCATCCCCCGATTAAGAATTAAAATCGGGACAAACTATCATAAAATAATACATAACAGTACCTCACGAGACAATAGGGCCAAAAAGATAAATATTCAAATTTAGTTCCAGATCCTATGTTACATTAAGAAGAAAAACTAACTACTTTTACATTGGACGCCGATTGACTAGAAATTCTATCCTCCATGCTATGCTGACCCGTCTGCATCTTTTAGACGAGTAATAAGCTCCTCCTGTACAGTTTACTTCACAAATTAGAATGAAAAATATATGAAAGTTGCACTGGCAAGGACATTGACACTAATCAGTTATGGATAAATAATAAACTAGATCACAGCCGTTATATCATTTGAAGAATTGTGTTATTTTGACACATAAGATTGAGATTAAAATGGTCAGTTCAAATATATATCGTTGATTGCGTTCAGTGAATAGTAATGAATATAATAAGGAATTGCAACTCAATTTTTTAAAAACTATTAACCACAACATGCACGTGTGCATTTGGAGACAATATTATGTTTAATGACTATAATATAATCTATAATTGAACACAATTCAATCGGTTAATGGATATATGTATATTAAAATGCCTGAAAGTTGTGGGTTAATTAATGGATATATGTATATTAAAATGCCTGAAAGTTGTGGGTAATGACAGTTCAAAATTGTGATTAATTATTTTTAGTAGATGATTAATGAGTTGTGACACTTTTTATATTTATTAATCATCCACTAAACATAATCAATCACATATTTGAACTAATATTGTCAATTGCATGTAGCAGAAAATAGTAGTTTGATCAAATTTCACTAACTATAGTGATAGTGTCAATATAGCCACTATTTGACAACACTTTTTGCTAAATATGCATATCGCGAAACAATACCGGTTTGTTCAAGTTGTGTTAAGCTAGACAACACTGATTTGAACGGTTCAAATTGAAGTCAAATTTGTGTCTTAAAATATCAAACATCAACCATCATTAGGCAAACGTAAACAAAAAAAAACTATCAAGCAACTCGTGAATTCAACCATATGCTTGTATGAAAATGCTGTCTCAATGGAACTTATAAATGAATGTATACTTGAATTATAGGACTACTTGCCTTCTTTCCTTTGGTTGGAAGACCTTTGGCTCTCAAAAGAGCTCGAAGCCTCTCCACAGTCAAGCTCTGAAAGTTCCTATTGGATGTTTGACCGTTTGATCCCTCTGCGTGTTTAAAAGTCATAGCACGACATTAGAAATACTCAGATATACCGTTAAAAGTCTCACCTCAGATAATATAAAACATGAACATGTCTTTATAAGTGGGGACAATCTTCACCTTACCAACCAGTTTTATGGGGTTGAATTAGACCTAACCACAATTTCTTAACATGATATCAAGAGTCTCGTTTAAGATCCGGTGGAACACCTTCTATGGTTTCTGCTATCGGCCTACCCACCATTTATTTCTATACTTCAGTTGTGGGGTGTGTTAAGAGTCTCATATCAGATAATATATGGCATGAACATACCTTTATAAATGAGAACAATCCTCACCTTACCAACCGGTTTTGTAGGTTAAATTAGACTTAACCACAATTTCTTTAACATATACTGTGGAATTCAAGTGGTAAGAAATGTCCAGCCATCTCACTATGGGTCTAGGGATTAATATCATCACTACACTAAATCATCTCTACCTCAGTGACCTAGAAAGCTCCTTGGCCTTAGAAAGGTTCCTAATGTTGAATACGTATGTTCTTGGTTCACTGTAGATTCAACGTGACTTGTAATTATATATAGCAATCAAAACATGAAAACCTCAGCTGATAAGAATTTTTATAACAAGATGCCGATGTTTTTGTTATAAAAATTCTTATCATCTTGTTATAAAAATTTGATACACATTGCCAAACATGAATTTTTATCTTTTTAATAAGCATTCAGGATCTTTTTAATAAAAATTTGATACACATTGCCAAACATGAAATTTGATACACATTGCCAAACATGAATTTTTATCTTTTTAATAAGCATTCAGGATCTTTTTAATAAAAATTTGATACACATTGCCAAACATGAAATTTGATACACATTGCCAAACATGAATTTGATACACATCTTGTTATGACATATATAGCGGTGTCGGTGTCCTAAGTTTTTAAAATATCAGTGTCGGAGTGTCCGTGTCCGTGTCCGTGTCGTGGTGTCCGTGTCGTGGTATCCGTGTCGTGGTATCCGTGTCGTGTCGCAGTGTCCGTGTCGGATTCTGTGCTTTATAGTTCAGGATTGGCTGAATTCTATTATAAATGTATATACAAATTACAAAATATAAGCTTGATGGCACTTTTAAACATGTATAAGACAGAATGACATGAAAGAAATAATTATAGCTAGACACATTTAAGAATTAGGAATACGAACTAGAAGTCTAGAAAAAAACAAATATTCTTTTCACCAGAAAAAAGAGGTATGAAGTATGAATCCAATCCTAATGCATCATAAAGATTATTAAAACCCACCTTGTTGAGAGTTTGTTTGGTTATTTGGTTTCTTGGCTGAAGCTCCCAAAGCCTTCTCAGCAGTTCTGATAAAAAGTTAGATGAGACAAAATCAATAAAACTAGACCTAGATAAAAATATAGACGTAAAAGAATGGGAGGAGACATGGCATATAGGGTTGTTCAAAAAAACCATGAACTGCCGAACCGAACCGAACTGAAGTTAAAATAACCGAACCGTTATATTTGATTAGTGCACCAAACCATATCACATAGAACGGTTCTAGAACCGAACCGAACCGAAACTGAAAATGAAAAATACTAAAAATAAGTTTGAATTTTTTTTTAAAAGAAATTGAAAAACAGTTTAATGGTTAGGTTCTTTAATAAATGGTCGGTTCGGGAAAATTTGTCTTCTAACGATTCGGTACAGTTCGGAATTTCTAAATGGTATACCAAACCAATTATTTTGGTTCGGTTTAGTTCTGCGTAAATTGAAACAGTTCGGTTCAGTTCGAGTAAACTTTTACTATGATTGGGTTCGGTTCGGTTCGGTTTTCTCACTGAACTGAACCATGAACAGCCCTAATGGCATAACTAATTTGCATAAAAAACTATCCAGAAGTTCAAAATAGAGAAAAGCCCAGCAAATTATATAATACTCTTGACTCTTTCACAAAATGCGGAGTTTGGGAATAATACCTCTTTTTTGAATTGTCGGATACATTCTTCAACTTGAGTGCTCTGATCAGAATATTCTGTTGATTTGTCTTAATATGTTGCCCTTCTGAAAAAATAAGGGGGTCAAAATCAATTCACAACAACTATCTACTTATAGCTAGAATTCATGGGCAGAAACAACAGTTCAGAAAAATATGTAATGGCATTATGACCAAGTGGGTGGAAGGAGCTTTTACTGCAAAAAAAAATAATTCCATAATTTCTACAAAACACATAAGGAAAAAAAAAAGGATAACTGATCCATTAAAAAAATGAATCTTTCAATCCTTTAAGTTATGCAAGCTGCGGAAATAGAGATTTAGACTGTTTGATGTTTTTGACAGAACATGATTTTTCTGCATCACAGATTTTATAGAATAAAGAATACTGCATCACCCTTCGTTAATTTAGATTAAGACCACAAAAACAAGGAGAATTATTGTCAGAGTTGTCCATGGCGGATGGCAGTCCATGGCGGAGAGCCAAAATCCCGCCATACCGACTGCTTTGCGGCACTGCTATAGCGGATTATGGCGGAAAAACCCGCAATATCGGCTGATATTTGGCATTGAGACGAGCCCAAAAACCGCCATGTATATTCGCCATGGCGCCGCAATTTGATTACATTGATTATTGTACCAACAAAAGTAAATAACTAAACTTCAATGCAACATAATTTGAATCAGGTCAAATATAATGTTCCTTATGAATCAGGTCAAATATAATGTTTCTTATGAATGCAAGAAAAAAAAAAAGCATTCTTCTAACTCAGGTAACAAGAATAATTTGAATCAGGTCAAATATAATGTTCCTTATGAATGCAAGAAAAAAAAAAAAGCATTCTTCTAACTCGGGTAACAAGAATAAAACTTCTGGTAAATCGTGCATCAGCATGCTAATATGAAAAAGTTTGGTTTGTTTCTTCCCGAAAGTCACAGAGCTTGGGGCAGAGTATCCTCGTAAATCCCTTAAAGTTATGTAATACATTTTTCTTTAATTAAATGTGTATCAAATTATCTAAAATATCAATGATCTTTCCCGTGCGGATGCACGGATTTTTAACTAGTATATAAGTATCAAAGCTAGTGTATATATGCTTTATATGCAGAGTTGTTAATAACGGAAGATAGCGCCGCTATCCCGGGATTTCTTCTCTGCGCGGCACCCCACGCCACAGTGGTGCGGCGCGCATCTCTGTTTGAGATAGCGGCCGCATTTCATGGGATCACGGGTCGCGGGAGTGGGTTGCTTCCTGGCCCGGAGCGGGTTTGAGCCGTTTTTTATTTAGGTGAGCGCAAATACTTTTTTACCCTTAAAATAATGACGTTGGTGGCTTTTTTCTTTTCTGAAGACACTTTTTCTATTCTCTTCTCACTTCTTCGATTCTTCACTTGCCCTACCTCTTTTCACTTCTGCGTTTTCTGTTGAAGTTTTTGGATTTCTATTCCCTTGCCCTTCAACTCATCGACCTCTTCCTCCTTCCTCTTTACTTGGATTTCACTCAGGTTAGTCTTCTCTATAATCTTCTCATTTCTTCTTTTTGAAAATGTGTTCTCTGTTTTTTGAAAACGTCTTTTCTATTCTTCTTCTCTTTTCTTCTTTGATATTTGATTTTTATAAAAACTTTTATGTGTGTCGTGTTATTTGTATAGATTATTCATATATTTAGTCCATAAAAATAGTCAATTCTAGAAAGTTAACAAAAGATATCCGTCATCCGCTATCCCGCTATCCCACATTTGGAGTCAGCCGCTCTGCTCTGCTATTCGGAATTAATAACTCTTTATAAGTTTTAAAAGTATGTAAAAACAAATACCACCTCAAAAGTATGTAAAAACAAATACCTGGTGGTGTGGTTTCATGATCGCATACATAAACCCGCATCCCACCCTGTAAAATACAAACATAAATTCTCTTATATAACCTCATAAAAAATTAAAAGGCAAAGTTCAATTTAACATCAAGAGATGCCCTAAAAATATATCATCATAACATTGACAGCATAACTTTATATCAACAAAAAAAATGTACATAGTGTAAAAGAACTACAAACTAAGATTTATGAGGAAACAAACAAGGATTCTATTGATCTATTCAACAGTTTACACTATATACCATTACCAGGATAGATCAACTGATGAATAAATATAATAAATAAAAAAACTAGTGTACTATCTGAAATGGTTCATGAACACTCATTGAAGTAAATGAATAACTTTGACAATTGAAACATTAAATCTGAAATGACATATACATTAGCAAGCAAGCTAGGGTTTTATAATTTTGACGGGATAATCCCTAATCGATCGGGGGAAAATGTACCTGATGAGAGAAAATAGAGGGGGAAGTGAAGGTGCCGCGAGAGGGAAGATTGGCGAGGAATTGAGAAGCACCGGAAGAAGGAGTTGAATCCATGGTTGACAAGGGTTGGTTGGGGCAGAGAAAAGAGTGTAGTGAAACTTGGAGTTTTTTCCCACTAAAGTGTTTATATATAATGGAAGAGGAAAAGTGGACTCTTGGTTTGACGATGGATCCTTTGAGAGTTTATTACGGGCAGGACATGGAAAGACTTTGGTAAAAAAGAGGAAAGGAAAATAAAAGATAAGATTATTTTTTAAGTATCAAGAGCAATTTTAGCGCATGGTTATTAAATCAAAATTTTGTATATCTTATTTTAGTAATAAAGAATTTGTATTATAGTAGAATTAATATGACATTTAGTGAGTTAAAGTAATGATAACTTAAATAAAAAATATAAAATGTGGGGTCAAGTTTTAGTTTCTTATAGACAATCATCGTTAAAGTAAAAATTACTCAAATCAACTATAAATTTTTTAAATCCTAAAAAATACTTTAGATCCACACAAAATATCTTAGTTTATCCATTTAATTTACTCTCATTAAAGATATTTATAAGTTAAATGAAATTTTATTTTGATTGATATGCATTTCACAATGTAAAATTATTGTAATTTAATAGAAATTAGTTAATAATTTAAAATTTACAGTAATAAAATAAGTAAGAGTGATTTTTTATGTTATTAGTATATATTAATTAAAAAATTTTATTTTTTATTTATAATTTATTTACTTGTTTTTTATCTTCTATTTTTATGTGTTTACAAAATTTGTCTCCACGTATTACCGTACAAAATAAATAATTCATGAAGTTTAAAACAAATTTTTTAGAGGGCTTTGTTTTAAAACAAAGTTATTGATCTATTTAATGTTTATGAACTTTTTTTTATCAAACTTATGCATTATATTTGGTTAAATGTTTTATTTCTTTTACTTCTTTTGAAAAACTCAAATACCGATAGATCGTGTTGCATATTCATCTTTCTCTCTATCTCTACCAATACAATGCAGTCACATCGGACTACCACCATTGACTCTGGTTGTTGATTACATTTAACTTTGAACACCACAATCAATGTATATTTTTGAAGGCGATGACAGTAATGTAAAACATTTTGTATGCAATAGTCTATGCCGGTGGTCTAGTTTATCGGTCCTTGTGTTTTGCGGCGACGACGAGTTTTGACGTCATTGTGTTTGGCGACGACATATGAGTGTTAATGTGGTTGAGTTTTGCAGTGAAATTCAGTGCTGATCTCATGTGGAAGACAAATGAAAAAACATATGATTCTTTTGTGATTATCTTTTTATTCTCTTTTATATAGATAAATCCATCAATTATTTAATAAATTAAAAAAATTATAATTTGTCTATAAAACAATGGAAAACGTAATAATTTTAAGAATTAAAATAAAAACACTTGTCGTAATTTGATGCATTAGATCAATTTAATAATTGGATGCACTAAAGGCACCTGATTTCAATGCTTATGAACATTTAGATCAAACTTATGCATTATATTTGGCTTACATGTTCCATTTTTTTTCTTTTGAAAAACAATCAAACATCGGTAGATCGTGCTTCGTATTTAACTTCCTCTCTCGATCTCCACCAAGCACTTTCCTTCATCCAACGTGTGAGTCAACACATCGAACTGCCACGGTTGATTATGACCACTGTTTACATTTATGGTTGTTGATCATTAGTATAAATTACTACTATTATATTTCATTTTCTATTATTTAAAAACACGTTGTATCTTTATTCTTAATTTAAAAAATACTTAATATTTTTTTTGTCTCGTATGTTAATATTGATGTTTATTTTGATTTCTTAACTTAACTTAAAAAATAATTATATTAATTTATTAATTTTTTAAAATATATTATATTAGATATTTTTATTTAATTACTGATAGGAAAATTTAAAAATTAGTCATTAAATCTATTGTTAATTAGACGAAAATGACTAACATAAATTTTGAAGAATTAAGGAATTAATATAAACATTTTTAAATTAAAAGATCAACATAAACTCCGAGATTTTCAAAATAGATGAACTTTAAAATGGAGATCAATTTCATAAACATATGAAAATGCGAAAAGTTAAATTTGTAATTTAGTTAATTTATTTTAAATGAAGAATTCAAAAAATGTATTAGTCAGGAAGAATTTTGGACGGAAATTTTGAAGAATTTGGGGAGCTGGATAATTTTTTCAATTAAATATGTTTCGGATCAAAACCAGAATTACACTTTAACTAGGAATTGGATTTCTAGTGTGATGTTGCAAGTCTTCAATGTAATCACGAGGATGAACTTTTTAAGTTAATACTCAAACGTGCAAGAGAGTTATTGGGACCAAAAAATGGTAAAGTGAAATGCAGAAAGTATGAATGTACCTTATGCATTATATATAAGACTGAGTTGACCGCTAAATGTCTATGGTCCGACCTACTTAAAATTTGGCTCGACCTAACTTGTTCGATAAGAAAATAGTCTTAACATTTTGAAAAAAACTAATAATTTAAATAGATCGGATTAAGGCTTATAGAAAAGCTTATTAGTTCTATCATGTCGGATTACTTATGTATAATCTTATATATTATATTTAATTATTTATATATAATAATTAATTTTTTATTCTTTTAAATTATCAATACAATATTTTATTTTTCTTTTAACTATTTACATTTTCAATATGACTCTCGACTCTAAACTTTTAGTATTACCTAAGGTCTCATTATTTTCATTCTCATATCATTCTCAACTAGAATTGAAAAGATAGTTTCAAAAAACTGAATGTACAAAATTTGCCAAATAGGCTTTTAAACAAACTAATAAGCCAAATATGATTTTAAAAAGGCTAAGTCAACTTTAAATAAAGTCTTTGACAGGTAATAGTGTTAGATGAAGGCGACTTATCTAGAGGGGATGAATAGATTCCAAAAAAAAAAATTTACAAAATCTATTTTTCAAAAATAACGGCTAGCGGAAGTAACTTGGATTGATCCGTCTAAATCGAACAGCTATTGAAAATCTCAGATATGTGTATATGAAAATTAATCGAAGATAATGATAAGTTATTCAACCAATATGATTCAATCACAATCTCTTGAAGGTAATGCAACAAGCAATGTTATATCCAATGATAATTCACACAAAATTCTAATGAGGCAAATTATCGAACACCTTGTGTGCAATCGATTTTGGTTTGGAAATTTGTATAGTCTTATTGATCTTAAATACCAACCACAATCTAAAGGATTGTGATCAACTTAACAAAACATTTTTCAAACCGACTTCAAAAGAGTTTTCAAAACAAATTAATCGCACAAATGATAAACTCAAAAATTTGCAAATGAAATGTAAAAGAAATAGAGAGATAAAGTACATAAGGATTTGTTTAGGAAGTTCTCCAATCGACAATATTATGAGTACGCCTGCCCTCAATTCGAACTCGAATTGAGATAGTAAAATTAACAATAGTTTGAAAATTGTAGTTTACAAGAGAAATGTAACAATGCAACCCTACAAATCCTATATTTGTTGTTGATCCTAACAGTTTTTGTTCCCTTGATTTGAGCTAGATCAAGTCACCTAACAATGTTAATTTGATTTACCGTCTCACGCTACTCTTTTTCAAGAACTGCAACTCTTCAAGCTTTAAATTAATATGGTCTAAAGAGAGTAACTCTAGACCTCTTAGAGCCACTAACGCATTAGGTCCTAAAAATATTTGGGTACCAAAGTTGGAAACCTAATTATATTTTGCAAGGATGGCTTAACAGCTTTGAAAAGACCCATTGTAAATTTGATAAAGTTGTGTAAAACGTATGTTTACTATAAGTATGCAAGAAAGGTTTGGTCTTGATGGTTTAAAGTCTGATGGCATTCAACGATAGTTGATGACCCTCTATTAATTAAGATGTTCATTGGCATCAACGATGTTGTTCAACAAGTTGTTTGTTAAAGCATTTATGATGGTTCCCAATTGTGTTATTGTTAGCATTGATTGTAATGTTTAACAGTGTATTCACTGGAATTGACAATGGTGTTCAACAACTTGTTTTTGACCTATATGTTTGTTGGTATTAATGGTGGTGCACTGGATCTTAATGGTTCTATTGACGTTCGAGTTTAAGGATCGATAGTCATTGTGTCGCTCTAGATATTATTTAGCCAATTCTCGTATCAAGAGATTCTTGGTAATGGATTTTTAACAATTTCTCGTTATTCCCTCTTGCAGAGGAGTTTTCCCAAGTTGTCTTGATATTTTGAGGCAGTACACTTAATAGAGGTTGAAAAATCATAAAACTCTGATTGACCCTCTAGAAATTTATTTATTAAATGTCTAGTCATTTAAAATTATTTTTACTAACCTTTCGGTTGAGTTTAAAGCATTTTCTGAGCAAAGAGGTACAATATAAAAGAAAGAAGGTGCCAAAATAGTATGCCAATGCCTAATGTCAATTAAAACTCAAAGGAAGTAAGGAAAGCTGAAAACCCTTCTATAATCGGTTAATCCAAAAGGGTAATAGATTATTGCTTACTCCCTTCTCAAGTTTTAAAGTGAGATCATATCAAATCTCCTCCAGAAATAGATCCACATCTCTAGTTAACAACCCTACATTCTCTTCCTCCCTATTTATTGATAAAGATGTTCCAATATTTGTAGTTTGGGAAACTATTTGTATTTTCTATGGATTTATGTGCTTGCAGGTAAAAACCGTCAATTGGTTTTGACGATGACGACGGATGACATATGTAAAGATAACCTTTAAAGATGATAACTCCATTATTCAAACTAATTATGAATGTTAAGAGCTCTCGATGACAAATGACAAATAGGGAGTTGATATCAAATGTCCATTATTTCCTAATGATGGTATTTAAATAAGATATCTCAAGTTTAATTAGTTAGATGATTCAAAGATCCAAATGAAGTTCTAACCAATCGTTAAATCAAGCAGTGAATCTTAAAGTAATAAGACAATCACATACACACACACACACACACACAAACAAACACAACTTATTGAAAACTTGTATAAATTGATTAAAAAATGTCTCTAATAAATTAAAGAAGTTCAGACACTGCCTAATTGATCAAGGACTATGTCAAATTGATTAAAACAATGTAAAAAAACATATTTATTAGATAAAAGTACAATACATGTGACAACCCCTACTAGATAAGGGTTTTCAGAGGCTTTAAGGTTGTTACAGTGTTGAGAGCTAGCCCACGTGAGGTGAGAAGCTATTGTATAGGTAGATTTCTTGGTAGTATTGGTTATCGTCTTTTAGTATCATGGTACTGATGTATTTATAGTCCCAAGGGTCTAGAATCGAGTGAGCCAAGTCTCTCTAGAATATAGAAACATTTACAAGAATTGATAGTATATACCTATGAACTCAGGAGGTGATGTTAAGCCACACAACTTCTTAGGCATCGACTGTTGACCTAGTATAAGCCCTCTCCCCCCCCCCCCCCCCCCGATCGTACGTTATGGGCGGAGAAATGGGAAGTTAGACGAAGAATCCAAACAAGGGGCGATCAAACTAGAAGAAGGCCACTAAAATTAATACATGGGTATCTCGGGAAGGACAAATCGTATGGCTTTCACTCTCGCCTCAAAGTCTTCCTCAATTATTCCACTATATAGTCCCTTAAGCACGAGGGCTCATGAAGGCTGAAGTACTTTAACCCTTAACATACGAACCTTCTAGAGGAGCCTGTTTGATGTGCTTACCATTACCCTCAGGTGAGGATTATTGCCACTCTTCTGAAAAGGTTTAGTCAAGTCTTTTTGGAGAGACTTTGTTGATTCCCTCTGACGAGACTTTGTATAGTTCCTCAAGCGAGAATTTTTTGAGTCCCTCAAGTGAGACTTTGTTTAGTACCTCCGGTGAGAGTTTGTTGAGTCCCTCAGGCGATACTTTATTGAGTCCATCTTACAAGGCATTGCCTTACATGGGTATTTAGGCTCAAGAGGTGCACCAAGATGTCATAGGTGAAACTTATGCGTCAGTTATGGGAATTTAGATGTCAATCAATGGAAGAAATGGAATGTCAATTCGCTGGGAGAGACTGAAGTGCTACTTAGGCAAAACATGTGTTGCATTAAATATAATTAATTATGAAAGTTATTGGGAAGCCAAGTTGGGCCTTACTTCATACATGTGTGTCAAATTAAGAGAATATTTCCTTTTTTTTGTTGCAAATGTTGACATACTCATATGGGTATAGGTTTCCCTTACCTCTTATCTTTACCCTTATAAATCCATGTCGTCCTTCTTTCCACCTTTTTCTACTCTATATTTTTCCAAAAGTTTGTACTAATGTGAAACATACTCTCCATATTTTTTGAAGCATACCCTTCACGGGGATAGACCATTATCACCCACAATAGATGATAAAGATAGAGGTGAGATTTTAATTGTTAGGGATGGTTCTCGCTCTTTCTCATCCATTTAGAGGGAAACTCTTTTTGATGTCGTTAAGTTCACTAAGAATTGCCTCCCTTTTCTCGAGGATTGCCAGAACCTTCACACTAGGTCATCTGAGGAGTTGTCCAATGTGGAAGAGGCGCGCCTGTTAAGGATTCTCCTGATTAGGCAGGTTCATCAGGAGAAGAATTCTAAGTTCGTTAACAATCTGAAGTCCAAACTCACCAAGGTTTAGGAGGTCATCAAGAAATTACAAGAGAAAATAAAGGTATTGGCGCAAGATAGAGATAATCTGAAGGTATTACTCAAGTTGGTAGGCTAGGAGGAGAAAACTCATGTTACTCCTGCTACCAGACTAAGAGGCTCTTTAAATGAGAATCTTGATTCTATCAAGAAGCTTAATGAAGAATTATCTACCCTTAAGGACGACTTAGTAAATACTTCTGATCTATGCTTCAAACAGGTGTAGTAACAGGCGACCTTCCTTTATCTAGGCCTAAACTTGATTTAAATGGATTTATTTAAGGTATCCTAGGGAGGCACACTGGTGGAAGACAAGTATGTCCTACCATATGCCAAGTGTGTCCCGCCATATGGGCCCTAAATAGGCGACACCTTCAACCTTGGTGATCCCGTAGAGGACCAGTGATTCTAGGGTACCACCTTGATATTTCTATAATTCCTTGATCATTTTTGGGTCTCTAATTAATAGTATTTCCGTAATTTGTATATTTATATTACCTTGTAGAGTATTTTCCAATGTTTATTTATTTTCTTTTTGGGTGAATGCTTCATTCTAGAGATGCTTTTATTGCTTCAGGTGGTACGGGTTCCTTCTAGTATCTATGTTTGCAGTGTAGGACCCATTGCGGATGTTCAATATACTTGCCATGAAGGAGGCAATAATTTCTTCACTCGGGGCTAACATGTAATTGCCTCGAGGGGCAACCAAGATTCCTATGTTATGATCCAAGATGTAATTTCCTCTAGGGGCGATAAGGATTTCTTCGTGAGGATCCAACATGTATTCGCCTTGAGAGGCGACAAGGATTCCTAGGTGAGGTTTCAACATGTAATATCCTCGAGTTGCAAAAATGATTACTCTGTGAGGATCCAACCTGTAATTGCCTCAAGGGGATACAAGGATTCCTTCGTGAGGATCCAACACGTAATATTCTCGAGGGGCAGAAAGGATTTCTTCATGAAGATCCAACATGTAATCGCCTCGAAGGGAAGAAATAATTCCTTCATGAGGATCCAACATTTAATTTCCTCGAGGGACGAAAAAGTATTCCTTCTTAAAAACCCAACATGTAATTTTATCGAAGGGCGGTATTGACAACATTGCCTCAATCCAAGACGACGAACATGCAAGACAACAATAATGCAAATGTTATAAGTTAAATGAATGTCTAATTTAAAACAATGTGTTTACCTAATAACATAGAAAAACAGTACCCCAACGGAAACATCATCATTCATATCAAATTGAGTGGGACTAGAATTTTCCAAAACATAAAGCAAATAAATTAAACTAAACGAGATTTTTGAAACTCTGTCATTACATGTTTTTCATGAGTATTTAGAGTGATTTTGGTGTAATATCAACTAAAAGTGAAGCAAAACTGTCAAGGAATAACCAAGATTAACCAAGTGAAGAGAATTGGAGAAAATAACAAAAAATTGGGGGAAAAAGGGCACAAAAAGACGAAAGCTTCTGGAATTCTCGCGCACCATCATGGGCATGATAGAGTTACATCGCGCGCACGATACTGTGCAATGTGGGCGTGATGGGCTAAAACACTGGACTTTTTCTAATGAGTTATGACATACTATTTGGCTATTGTTTACCGTGAAAATTAGTAAACAACCGCTAGTCTTCTAAATCGAAAAAGAATTTGGTTACTTACAGGATCAACCATACAAATCCTAGAACATGTGCTAGTAAATCTTAAAATAAAGTTTAGAAAATGGTGAATACTTCGACAGCACTCATGATCTAAAAGTTAACAACTTTATAAATTTAAAGAAAGTAAATTGCAGAAACTTAATCAAAAAGCAAGTAAATGCATTGAAAATAACTTGGGCAATAAAGAAGATAAACTTGTGGTAAAAATATAAAACTTGAATTAAAGTGTAAAGATATGGTGTTTTGTCAAACGTACATTTTCTCGACACACTCTTTTCTCTACACACGGGTACTTTGAGTAATTCTAGAGATTTTGTACAATTTTGAACACACACAATCCTAACGCTAAGACTTCCTATTTATAATGATTGAAATAACTGCCTCTAACAGCCTTCCTACAAAAATAAGACAAGTGGCGCTCGACATGTCTTTTTTTCTTGAAAATGCTCTACGTGTCTCCTTCAAAAACCTGGATAAAAACAAAGTTCCCTCCTTCATTTAAATTCAAATCTTACGTCGAAACACCATCAGTAATTCTCTGTTAAATCAACTTCCAAGACTTAGAATATTTTCCAAATTCGTTCAGCATATCCTCCTTGTACAAAAAGGTGACTTCGACCAAAAATAACCAAGTTTCATAATTTTGTCGAAGCTTCTCACAACTTCATATAAATTGTTTTTCTTTATTGTTTCTATTAATCCAAACTAGGCGTCGAATTTAGGAGATAACAAATTGCCCCCCAAAAATGTCATTTTTGACATCACTGAAGAAAAAGACATTTTTTATAGTCTTATTTGACGCCTCAAATGATCCATGTGCGATTTGAAATTTCTGATGAATCAATGTCATAAAACGGTTCTCCTTCTTCAGCACGCCTATGACGTCAAGGTCATGATTATGCTTTTTCTAAAACATCCCTTCAACCCACGTGAGAATCTTTATCATCATTACGTATCCTAGACCCTAGGAGATCATGGGGCTAGGCATTAACTGCCATCGTTTCATCAAGGATAACGTGAAGAACATGTCTCCCACTCCAATTTTTACCATTAATGCCATTTTAGAACTGTTTCCACTTCCATCCTTATAAATACTCCTTTTCTCATTTATTTTCACTTTTTAAGTTTTTTGAACTATCATCTTCACAATTTCCTTCTACCTCAAAGAACCCAGTTATTCCCTCTTCATATTTCAACAATGACTTCATCAACCCGATCCACCAAAGATGTCAATAAAGCTACTAAGGAATCTACTAAGCCTATGAAGGTCCTTTAGAAGATTTCTCAACTTCCTCCATTTGACACGATCATTGGTCCAACTATGGTGGGAAATCAACAATATCTGCATGAACTACTTGCTGAGGAAAAGAGAAGAATTTATGACTCACATGTATTAATTCCTCTCACTGTTGCTGGTAAGCCTTTGGCTTTATTTGGTCCTTTATCTGATGTTAATGTTGATCCTAGCAAACTTAAGGATTTCTTTCCAATTTACCATACAAACCCATATGTCATGCCAAAAAACCTAGGGCTAGTAACGAGGTCCCCAATCCCACTAATCAGAGCAACCCTCCCACTAAAGAGGCAATTGAACTTATGTACATGAATAATTTTAGGGTATTTCGAGCAAGCCCATCTTTTAGGGATCCCTCTGATTATCTAGGATGGCTAGAGAAATTAGAGAAAACAAAGTCTCAAATCTGAAAAGACATGGGCATTTTTGATTTGATCATGCTGTCAAAAATAGGCTCTGACTATTGTTCGAACATTTGGCTGATTTGAATTTTCCATTCTCCTGGTATATCTTCTCCTTGGTTTATCTTCTTTAATGGTGGCTACTTTACCACTTCTCAATAACATACATTGAAGGTTTCAAAGAGAACAACAATAAAACAAAGTTTTGAAAAGAAAACTACTAGCACTGTCCCACTGGGCGTGCCAATTTGTTTACCATGAAAATTAGCAAACAACCGTTGGTTTTCCAAATCAAAAAAAAATTGGTTACATACAGGATCGACCATACAAATCCTAGGGCATGTGCTAGTAAATATAAAAATAAAGTTTGGAAAATGGTGAATACTTCGACAGTACTCATGATCTAAAATTTAACAACTTTATAAATTCAAAGAATGTAAATTGCAGAAACTTAATCAAAAAGAAAGTAAATGCATTGAAAATAACTTGGGCAATAAAGAAGATAAACTTGTCGTAAAAAGATAAAACTTGAATTAAAGTGTAAAGATATGGTGTTTTGTCAAACATAGATTTTCTCAACACACTCTTTTCTCATCACACAGGTACTTTGAGTAATTCTACTGATTTCGTACAATTTTGAACACACACAATCCTAACAACTATATAAGGCTCTTTTGGTCAAGAATCAGGGGTTATGTGTTTTTTGATTAAAAGCGACGAAAAAATGCACCCGAAGGACGATTTTGAGAGAATTGGAAGTCAATGGAGACCAAACTCTTCAAGGATTTAACATGTTATCTTCATTTGATTGCTTGCTATTTTATTGTATTGCTATGAGTAACTAAATCACTCAAAATTAGGTTTTGTTTGATGAACTTGTTTTGAACCTGTTGGATCATGTGTTTAATTTGATGTTATGGATGATTTTAGTTATATTTTTATTTAATTACTTTTTTTCGTAATACGTATTATCCATTGACGCACCGATTGCATGATTTTAGACAAGTAGGGATTACTGACCCTAAGCCTATGAGTCTTACATAGGGAAATTAATCTACTTACACTAGTTGAAAAGAGATATGATATTTTTAGTAGTGACAATTGAACTAACGTACTGTAACAACATCTCACTTCACTTACGTTTGTTGAAGAGGGATATAAGACATCTAGTAGAAGTTAGTGAAATGTACACCAAGGGATTGGGTACAATGGTCTTGTTAGTTCACCATAAAATATAACAACTTTACCATCCATATAATGCATTAAACATCAACAAGGGATAAACAAAGGATTCACACAAAACCTAGTCACATTCTCGCATTAATTTCATAACAAGTTAAATTTTTGCATTAAAACTCGAACCCCTCTCCAATCTTTACTTTTAAATTTTCACAATCATAAACTTGTCATATAGCAATCCTTATGGATACTATCTTTATTTTTATTACTTAAACATTATTGGTACACTTTTCGAAAAGTAATCAGAGATCTATCGGTACAACTATCGCTTCTTGGAGGGGATTCTTCTTCATCAGCTTCCATGTTTTTCTCTCACATACTGATGAGACCCTTTTTTGTGGAGCTTATTCTAGCGGTTTCGCTTGTGTGTGATGTTCACCCCTACTGTTCTAACTTTCTTCAGCTTCAAGCTCTTGAAATAACATTTTATATAAATCTCCTAATTCCCTTGTATGATGCACACTTGCCAATATAAGAGGGGTACTTCATACATAGGGTGGATATTATGCCCCATAACTTGTTAAAGATGGGTCACCCTATAATTATATTATATAGACACATCAATGACTAAACATTTTACCTTAACCTGCTTAACATTTCCCTTCATCTCGAAAACAATCTTCAATGTTATGTGCTCTTTTACCTGCATCGGCTTGCCTGAGAATCCTACCAAAGATACTTGAAAGGATATAAGACGTCTAAATCTAGGAGGAGCCTGACAAACACATCCTAGTAGAGGATGTCTACAAAGTTCCCCTAGTTAATCAAGACTCTCTTGATTTACCACTTATCACATCAAACTGAAATCACCATGGGGTTATCGTTGCAATGGTGAATGTCGACTTTGTCTTCCTCGGAGAATGTTATTTTCCCTCTAGACCGATGGTGTTAGCTTTCTGGTGGCCTACGGGAGCACCATCGACGACCAAGATTTGGCGGACGTATCTTTTTCGGGCGAAATTGGTTTCTCCACCACCGACGAATCCCTTTTATGATGGTGCTAAGCGTGTGGCGAATGATCTTATCACCCTCCTTTCCGTTTGGCTCCTTTCCCTTACTAGCTCAGAGAATTTTGTAACCTTCAACACGTACAAGAACCATACCCTCTTGCTTCTCTACTAGGGTTACACTTAACATATATTTCACATGTCTTTATTAGAT
The DNA here is from genome assembly GCA_963859935.3 of Lathyrus sativus. Taxonomy (NCBI): domain Eukaryota; kingdom Viridiplantae; phylum Streptophyta; class Magnoliopsida; order Fabales; family Fabaceae; genus Lathyrus; species Lathyrus sativus. Next base: position 553,270,776 of record OZ012738.1, on the reverse strand, counting down.
AAGACATTTTATCCCATTCTTGAGTTGTAAGGAGTTCTTTGTGTGATGTCTCTTGACTTTGTGAAACTTACACCAACTATTAGGCTCTGACCCTATGATTTATACCTTCGGTGTTGATGGTTAGGGATGTTATGTATGTGAAAGAATTCGTGCCATATCTGGTCTCAGCAAGTGTCCAGAGACGTGAAGCTTTCCACATCACTTAAGGAGGTTCTGTCTCTAATAGGAGATGTGTATTGGTTCCTCCATAAGTTATCAATGCCAAGGGTGCGTTCTTTTGCGTCACATGCCTTCTTTTCAGCAGCACTCTCCTCACCATTGATGTAACACCCCGCTCATGTAATTACTAGAAACAACGTCATTGTTGGTCTTTAGACGAGGGATTCGTTGAAATGTCTCACACTGATCCCGTTATGAAACGTTCCTATGAACATCTCATAATTGGGATGGGTCACTTTGATGGTTGGTTCATTGAAGTGGATGAGATATTACCTCAATGACTTTGATGGACCTTGGTGTATCTTGAACATACTAGTGGCAGTTAGCTTTCGGTGTTTTCTTGCGGCAAATTGAAGGATCAATTTCTTCACTGGGTCCTGGTAGCTAGTGATAGAGAGCATGGGAAAGCCCATATACCATCTCAGGGTCGCGCATATAAAGGTTTTGGGAAATAACTTTAATAGTTAGGTGCTTCAATGATGGACATTTGAGTATTCATAAAGGCCATATGTTTGTAGAGGTCGATGTGCCCATTGAACTTAGACAACGATAGTGGATTATGTGAAGACAAGCTTCTCAAGTAATTATTTTGATGAAGACAAACTACAAGAATGTGTTTATGTCAAAAAGCATGGATCAAGACTCATATCAAGAGCAAGTGCAATAAAGTCCAATTTTCAAGTGATAAAGTTCAAGTCTTGGAATGCTCTTAATGGATTAATCATGACAATATAAGGTACAAGTATAGAACCTCTCTATGTTAATGTCAAGTGCTCTAAATATTCATGCACAATCATACCATAATTCATTAAAGCTTTTATTGCATCAAACATTGGCCAAAATACATTTTTTCTAAGTATTTTTTTTTCTACCTACTCATGTAACTGACTACCTAATATCTTGTAACCGGTTACCACACCTGAACGTTACATTCTATGGTAGTATTCAAAGGATGTAACCGGTTACATGCACATATTTTGTCAAATTTTTTTAGACACCGCTATAGGTTTAACCGGTTACACTATATATGGTAACCGGTTACCACTGAAGCAATGATAGTGCTTCAGACAATTTTCAGTGGAAACAAATTTTTAAAATGTATTTTGAACCATGGCATCATTTCATGCATTTGTACTTATTTAGAGAGGTGTTAAGGTTCTATATATACCTTCACTTTCATATTTTCAAACACACCTCTTTCATCTATAATTCAAAATCATTTTTTCTCATCTTTCAAACTTCAAGTGTTCTCGAACATTATTTTTTGATGAAACTTCTGCACTTAATTTTCATCGCAAATTCATATAATTTCAACCACGTACATACTTGAGCACTTGTGTTACATAAAGAGAATTGTTTGCTTGAAGGATAAGATCAATCCAAGTGATTGATACATTGTATACTACTTCAAAAACTCTTGTAAGAATTCAGAATATTGTTGAATTTCTTGTTGTCAAGGATTGTTGGAAACAAGAGACTGATTAAGGGAGGATTGTTCTCTTATTTCACTTCATTTAATCATAAGGGGATTATCCTTATTAATTTGTTTTGGATCTTGTGTATAGTAGCTAGGATAGCTTGTACAAAGTCCAAACAAGATAGTAAAATCTCTTACATGTTGTAAAGGGACTAGACGTACTCTCGGACTGTGAGAGGAACTGGTATAATCTCTCTGTGTTCTTTATTTTTCCGTACTTTATCGATTTCAACACTTAGCAACCAAATGGAAAAATTATAACACATAAGTCTAAAATCGAAAATTTTCAAAGTATCTAATTCACCCCCTCTTACGTGCAAACTCTACTTACAAATTACAGTTCTCTGGGATGGGTGTGTTCCATATTTCATCCAACAGAGCATGAGGATCCACTGCTTCTAGCTCATCCACTATTTTCGTCCTCTCCTGGCACTGTTGTATATGATGAATGTTATCTTCCAAAGTTTGGTTTTGACGACGAAAGTCGTCCATAGCGAGAACATCTTCGCTATGACACTTTCCTCACCGCTTGAGTCTTCGCTGACCAGAGTAACTGCCTTCTTGTTCACCTTGATTGATATAGGATGAGAAAAAAAAATACTTCGATTGAATGCAGTGATGATGGTCAAGTCAATTTTACTGGAGTCCTATGATGGATGCTAATTGTACTGGATACAAGTATAATATACGCGACAACACCTACTAGATAATGGTTGTTAGAGGCTTTAAGGTTGTTAAGTATTGGAGCTAGGTTACGTGATGTGAGAAACTATTGTATATGCATATTTCATGGTGTTATTGGTTATTCTCTTTAGTGTCATAATACTGATGTATTTATAGCCCCCTGTGAGTCTTGAATCGAGTGAGATAAGTCTCTCTAGAATATAAGAACCTTCACAAAAATGGATTATTGATATACAAAAATTTAGAAGGTGCAATTAAGTCCCACGACTGATTGTTGATATAGTATAAGCTTCTCCCCATGATCGCATATAATGGGCAGCGAAACAAAAAGCTAGACGACGAATTCAGACAAGAGACAATTAAATCAGACAAATAATATTCAAACTAATACAAGAGCGACTCATAATAAATAAAAATAAAGTATACACCTCTCCCCGTATACTCCATTACAACATATTAAAAAGTTTTTTAATTGAATATCTCTAATGAGTATCTAAATAATCAATCTATTTTTTTTAATAAAAATATATTAAAGTTTCGTCATATATACTACTCTTTAATCATCGATATTTGTTAGTTGATTGATAGTCATGGCAGGAGAGGTGTTGTTCCTATCTTCTCTCGTCATTTGAACAAAAAATCAAAACTAATAATAATATAGTCATATGAATGTCTAGATTAGATAAAGATATTGTTTCTATCTTCCACATCACAGTGGTCGTTGTCAGTGACTCACTATCAATAATTCAATACTTCAATGCTAAAACTCAAAACCTAACAAAGGACCCTATTTCTATATTGATTACTCTTTTTGTACCTTTAGGTTATATATATATGTATTAAAATAATGTATTTTTCAATCTCATGGTCGAAATTCAATTAATTACTAAAGTAACATATTATAAATATTAAATACTAAGCTTACTTTATAAAAGTACAATGCATGTAAGCCAAACATTGTTGGCTTTTAGAATAAGATGATGAATTTTAATATTAATTTATTAAAGCACTTATGAATTTCTATGGGCACGCAAAACACTCTCCGGCTCACATTAGTATGGCCCATAGTAAAAACCGGATAAGAATGTCTTTTCTTCCATAATCAATTATACAAATATGGATAAACATACCGAATAATAAGGACAAGGTAACCATTTTCGTTGACCACTGTCCCCATCGTAGCCGTACACGTTTACTAAATCACACAGATCTAACGGTAAATAACTCAGGTCCACCGTAGACACTAGTTTGCAACGTCTTAGCAGATTTTAAGATCCTATTTTTCAGTTTATTATGAAAATTTGTGTTGGGAAAAATAACCTTGTCACCATTTTCAAGTTACAGAGAGGGAGAGAGAAGAGAGAGAAAGAGAGTAATGGCAACAATGCAAGAGTGTCCAAGGAGTCCAGAAGCGAAACTTGGGATGCGAGTTGAGGATCTATGGGATGTTCAAGAGGCACAGTTGAGTCCTACTGAGAAGCTTAACGCTTGTTTTGAAAGCATCCCTGTTTCTGCTTTTCCTTTACCATCTTTAAACCAAGGTAGTTTAATTCTATGTGCTTTTTATGGTTCTGTTTTTTGGGTTTGTTTGTTCTAAATGTGTGGATTTTTGTGTTTTGTGTTTGTTTAGAACTTGAAATAAAATCAGATGCTACTTTAGCTGAAGCTGTGGAAATACTGGCACATAATAATATTCTGAGTGCACCTGTGGTGGATGTTGATGCACCTGAAGATGCTAGTTGGATGGATAGATATATTGGGATTGTTGAGTTTGCTGGAATTGTTGTATGGATTTTGCATCAGGTTGGATACATATATGTTGCATGTCAATTCAATTACAATCAGTTTTGTTGTTTCTGTGTTGTATGAATTTGAAATTTTGATGTTTTTTTGTTGGTATATGGGTGATTTGATTGTTGCAGTTGCTAATATGTATGATAATGTTCTTGTGTTGTGATTGTGATTGTGACAGTCTGAACCTGCATCTCCTAAGAGTCCATCAACTCCGACCAGTGCGAGTGCTATTGCGGCCGCGGCTAACGGGAATACTTTTGCTCGTGAACTTGAAGCATTAGGCCTTGGATCTGCCGCGACAACATCCGGGGACTTTTTCGAGGATCTTACTTCTTCTGAACTTTATAAGAGCACCAAGGTTGTTTTGCTATGTTAAACTTTCTTTGAAGTGATTCTTCTTCGATGTACTAATTTGTTTTGTTTTTTGTTGTATTAATTGCTAAGTTTTTTGTTAACAGGTTCAGGATATTTCAGGGACGTTCCGATGGGCTCCGTTTCTTGCTTTGGAGAGATCAAACTCATTTCTAACTATGCTCTTGTTGCTTTCTAAGTACAAGATGAAGAGTGTTCCTGTTGTAGACTTAGGTGCTGGTAGAATTAATAACATTATCACACAAGCCGCCGTGATTCATATGGTTGCAGAATGCGCCGGACTTCAGTGGTTCGAAAATTGGGGAACCAAGAAACTCTCTGATGTTGGTCTTCCTCTTGTGTCACCAGAGCAAATCATCAAGGTGTATATCTTATAAGCTCAATGATTTCCTGCAGTCCTTAAATTTGTGTAAATATACGGCAAATGCTATGAATTGCTTGTTGATCTTGATGAACTTCACAATGGACTATTTCCTTCTTCAGGTTTATGAGGATGAACCGGTACTTCAAGCATTTAAAGTGATGAGGAAAGAGAGGATTGGAGGAGTGCCTGTCATCAAAAGAGGCGGCAATATGCCAGTTGGTAATATTAGCTTGAGAGATGTTCAATTCTTGCTAACAGCCCCAGAAATCTATCACGATTATAGGTATATATCACCACCAACGATTTAAACTGTGACAACAGTTACGTCACAAAGATATTGGTTACAAAGACATACAAACCTTGTCCTGCGTTTTAGAATGTAGGCGCGCCTTTTATTAAAACAATGTTCGCCAGATTTAATCTGATAAAATAGGCTTGTCTAGACCGCGTTAGTGATATCTTATTTCTTTCTTCGGCTTTTCTTTTCTATCTGTTTCATTACTTATAATACTCATTGGATGTTCACACTTTGACAGGGCTATTACAGTGAAGGATTTTATGACTGCTGTTAGCAGCTACTTAGAGAAGAATAAAACCCCATTGAGGTCATGTGAATTCCTTACATGCAAAAGGGACTGTACAGTCAATGAGTTGATTCAATTGCTTGACAGAGAGCAGGTTCATCGGGTCTACGTTGTGGACGACAACGGGGACCTTGAAGGACTAATCACACTAAGAGATATCATCTCAAGGCTAGTACATGAGCCCCGTGGCTATTTTGGCGATTTCTTTGACGGTGTTCTCCCACTACCGGCTAACAGCAGGGTTTAACCGACAATGAATCCAAGAAGAATAATTTGCTCTTGCAAAGATTTCTTTTTTTGTTTTTTTATTTATTTATAATAATTCTTAAGTGAAGAAGAAAAGTGAAAAATATGTATTTATCTTGAGGGTTGAAGATTGTGTAACTAGGTTTTTGTAATGTGTAGGCAATTTGCAAGTTACTTGAACCTGTTTTAACTATAACGTTAGAATGGGACTTTATCTACTGTAAATTCTGGTGTAACCACAAGTTTTGTCAAATTTTGAGTTGGTTTTTTAGTGTTTGTGTTCCCTTGTTATGATTTGAAATAATACACAGTGCAACAAAAGAGGACTCCATAATACAAAATGATGAAGTTTCAGCGTGAAGATTTGTAAGGTCTTCAAGAAACTATTAGCATTTCTGTTTTGGCCATTTTACAGACAGTGTATGTGCAAAAGATGGTTGGTCTAACCGTTATGGAGGGTAGGCGACGTTGACAAATTTTCGAACATGCATGCAACTTAAACTTCTGAGCTACAATATTCTATCATCTCACATCTTGAAGTTTATTTCAATGGATTCATCTCCATAATCTTCTATTTTTCTTCAAGAGTTTCTTTCATTGTGATTGTTCTTCAGCTATACTAAATTTGTCTTTTGCACATTGCATTATGTACTTTGCTTTTCATATTTTTATTTCCTTTCTTGGGTTTTATATTCTGATCTCTGCTTTATTTTTCTCCATGTTTACTCGTATGTATTATTTTATCTTTATTTTCACTTATGATTTCCGTTTCATTTTAAAATGTACTATTTTTCCCTTCTCTTTTTGAATTTCAGTGCTGCCTCTATTTTCATGCTTTCAATTTATGAGTCCATAAGTAATCAAAAGCTTTTGTTGGAATTTCTTAGATCGGTCTTTGCAAATTTCTATCAACAAGTATTTGGATTGCTCTCATTGTAAAAGATTCACAAATCAAGAATATCTTCTCTAAATGAAAATGCAACAATCCACAAACTCCATCTCTTCACTCATTCTTCTTAACCCCAGTCTCAATCAACCACCAATTGATCTACCTTCCATCAAATCTTAAGTCAAATGTGCAACCATCTTCATATATCACAAAATTTCAAGGGTTGACATCTACCCAAGTGCCAAAATAGCCTTTCCAATAAAATCCCAAGAAACAATCTCTCTCAATTATTTATTTATTTTTTAAATAATCTAATGGCTAAAATTTAATTTTTTTTAAAGATAAACAAGTAGGATGTCGTGGGTTCAAACCCGCACCCTCACATCTAACGTACTTACACAACTACTATCAGTGTTGATTTAACAAAATCCATTATAAGTTGTTATTCTAAGTGCAATTATATATGACAATTTTTTTTAATAAAAAAATATACTAACAAATAAACTGTTTACTAATAATGATATTGGCTAATAATATTAACTAACAATATCTATTATTATTATTACTATACTAATTGAGGCTCGAGTGAAATAAAAGAGTAAATCACTTCAATTGATAAAATATTAGGATGTAATTTAATTCATAAATTCATTTAAGTAACCAAATCCACTTACTAAGATAAATTTTGTTGTATGTGTATGTCTGATCCCTCATAATATCACGATGTCTGAGTGCAGGCAGGCATATGACAGTAAAAAGAGTATGCTTAATTGAGAGCTTAATTCAAGGGACCAAAATAACCGCAAACCTTCGTGAGTTTGTTTCTCTTGCAGATTTATTATATGGCAAACCTGTGCCACAGCAAGCAAATTAGCATATCCATATAGCTGGAGCTACTAATTACAATACAAAAGGCCCATAAATATTGCAGAAAACCAATTATAATACAAAAGGCCCATAAACATTGCAGAAGACCGCGCACAAATGTGGCATCTGACACTACAATGCAAGACTATTTGACAAAAAAAACAGTGAAAGATTAGAAAATCTATGGACAGATAACAGCTTTTCCGCAGTGACCCATAACAGAAAATATATAAACAGAGAACAACTTTTATGCAGTGGCCCATAACTTCGAACAACCAATACGACGACTAATTCAAATCTCGTTTCGCAGAGTTTCTGACAATGCTATGTTAAGTGTTGATCTATTTGATTGATTCTTCTCAGATAATCAAACATATAATTTTGACAATCATCTAAGCCTTTTTTCAAGAGCGAATTTTAATGTTTTGTTTAGATCCAGTTTTGGGTACTGTCTTATTTCCTCACCAATTATTATTAGCTAAACATTTGATACGTTCAAATAACATGGAATCTGTCAGGTCAGGTAAGAAAAACATAGTTCTTTCATATAGAAAACTGAAAATTATGCAAATTGAAGATATGTAATTACATGAGATCAGAATTTAATCAAGGCAACAGCTATAAGTACTGTATGATTGTATGAATATTATTTCTACAAGGACAGTGATTACCTATAACAGCATAAATAAGTTGAGCAAGACACTAGACTTGTGAATATATACAAGAAATATTTCAGTATTCGCAGGAGAAAAATCCAACTCTAACATTAAGACCTGTAAAATAAACAGCTATCCAGGTAGAAGATAGATAGTTTACACATGACACATAAAAACTTTTTCAACTAATCCTGATAAAATGAGTTCATCTGTCAAAACCATCTTATCTTATAATATACTATCCACTCTTTCTCTTTATGTGATGCAATACAGCAGGGGATCCTTCAAATAAATCTAATAAAAAAGTCTCTAGATCCTCTGGCGAATACTTAATGTATTTGCTTGAATGTCTTCCTTCCAGCTGACAGCTAAATCTCCCTACAAATGAGCGGTATGCAGGAATCACCCTCTCAGATATAGATATTCGCATCTCTTCACGAAGCTGCTCATCAGGCACCTTCCAACCTGTCTGAACCCTGTATATTTCTTCAAAACATGCATTGAAATTCTTGAACCTCTCCTTCAAAGCCATTTTTGATGCACTATTAGAGCTCCCTCCAATTCCTTCATCCTTCAAACAAGACAAGGCCTTGCTCCAAGAGACTCTGAGGTATCCTGTAGAGTATTGTCGTACCTTAACGCTGCGTTTACGAATCCATTTTTCCCTCAAGACATCTTTAAGATCCGAGTCTTTCACTTTGCGCACTAGGTAATAGAGATTGTTCATCAAAAACACTTGCTGCAATGCAATGTCTTCATAAAGTTTTGATTTTTCCTCAAGATTGTGTTCAAGTTCCGACATCAACAACAGTATTTGTCGGCCTAAAGGGGACAAATCCTCTAACTGTGAAACCTCGCCTCCCAAATCATTTTTAAAGTGATAAAGGGCCTCTTCGCTGATTTCCAAAAGCGAATCCATAGCATCACTATAATCAACAAGCAGTTTCAGGTAATTCATAACATAACGAGGCAAAGGATGAACATCCCCAGTTATAACTGGCTTTCTAGAAGTCTCGTGCCGAATACAATTCTCAAATTCAGCAAATGTCCCTTTTACCGCCTCACCAAGTCCTTTGAGCACACCCTTTGCCTCCATGATCACAAGCGCATCCAAAACCATTTCCTCCAAATCAGGCAAAGCATCTCTCAGAGCCTCATACATATCCAATATCCTAAACAACTTCTCAGGTGACCTCTTACAAATTGCAACGGCTTCACCGAAATTCAACAGCATCATTATACAGGCTTTAGCAGTTTCATTGAAACATGTATCCTTCAAATCATAGAATTCACCAAAAAGACTATCACAAAGCCTTTTTTCCCCACTCAACAAAACTCCAACAACAGCCTTCACCGCTTGCACCCAATGCTTCATTTTCTCATCCAAACTCTTCCACTCAACCTTCTGAACCTCTTCAATACTCATCTTCTCAACACCCAGAATAGTCAAACACTCAATCAAAGCATCACGACGAACACTACTATAAACCTGAAGACACTCCCTCTCATAACCGGACCTAACCATACGATCAATGATATCTTTAAGATTCAGAATTGATTCAGGACGCACTAAATCCACAAACAAATCGTCTCCTAGGCTAACACCACGCTCATGAAACCTATTCGAACCAGCATCACTTGCCTCACCAAAACTCCCAGAATTATCATCTATACCACCATCTTGGGAACTGAAAGAAAGCGAACTCCTCCGGTTAGTACTGCATCGGCTAACAGCGTTCGGCGGGATGGTATTACAAATCAGCACATGACGAAACTCATCCTCGAGCCTCGACATAGCAAGCTGGATCGCGGTCTCAGCACGATCCAAAATGATCCGATCAGTTTTCCCGGTAGAATGATCCGGCGAGATCGAGAAATGTTCGATCCACTGAATGATCTCATCAACAGCGAGAAAATACTCGACAGGATCATTAGGAGGATCAAAAAGCGAAGTAGACTGACGAGAAGACTCGGTGTAGAGAGAAGAATCATCGAGTATAATTTTCTCAGCGGCTTCAAAACGGTCAAGCTCTTCGTCTTCGGAGGATTTAGAATCGTCACCGTTGATTAGGTCAGTAATACCGGAGAGACGGTTATCGAAGGTGGAGAAAATCAATAGCATGTCTTCACGATCCTCTTTAGGAGCTTTTAGGCTTTTCAGGATCTGTTGAGCTGTAGCGAGGACACGGTCGTCTCCGCCAGCGCCTCCGCCTAGGCTGGTGGTGGTTGTGGCGGCCATGATCGGAATTGAATAATTAGGGTTTGTATTGGATTGGTAGGTTTTTGTAGTGTGGAAAATGGTGAAGTAAAAGGGTTTGGTACTGGTATTGGAATTGGATTATAGAAAGAAGTGATGAAGGTGTAAGGAAAAAAAGGAAAATAGAATGGAAGATACGTTGGTGGGTATTATTCTCGAATATTGTCAGATTTTAATTATATATTTGATTTGATTATTTAATTTTTTTTGTAGGCGATGATGGGTTAGGTGTTGTTTGGGAATGGATGAAGAAAAATTAGAGAGAGAGAGAGAGAGGGGCAGTTGTTTTGTGTTAGTTTGGCCGGCTCGTTGGAAAATGGATAGATACAAAAGTTGTGGTGGGGGGTTTGGGTTTTACTAACTTATTAAGCACCTTAACTTACAAATCACGCGCTAGAATAATTTCTAAGATTTTTTTGACGGGTTTCTGGTTTTTATTTTTTTTTACGGGTTTTCTGGTTTTTTTTTACGGGTTTTCTGGTTTTTATTTTTTTGACGGGATCAAACATTAGTTATTTTTTAGGGAAAAAAAAAATAATTATGTATTTTGTTACTTTATGATTTTTTTAAACGAATAATATTCGATAAGTAATTTAGAAAGATTTATACATACAATATATTTACATTAATTTAGAAAAATCGCATCATAGAAGATATAATGTAGTAATTGTATTTTTATTTAAAATGTAATAAATATATTATGATTATTTATTAATTAGGAAATGTCGTTTCATAAATTGAGAAATAATATTCTAATGTCTTGTTGTTATAAATATGTTAGAGTGAAATACTTTTGATTCATTATAAAAATGATCTTTTTTTTCTGTTAGGAATAAAAAATTTCAAGTTCTAAAATTTTAATAGAAAATACTTAATAAGATTTATATATGTAAGTAATTTTTTCCTAATTTACACTTATATACCTTTCTTTTTATTACTATTGATGTTTTCTGCCGATAAATGTTTTATTAGTCATTAATATTTCTTGTCCAATTCACATTTATATTCTTTTTACTGTTTAATTTAAAATATTAATAATAAATCATTAAAAATATATAAATTTAGGATTTAAAAATACTTTTATAATTTCTATAAACTATGAATTTAATATTATTTTTGCTAAATATTTAAAGGAACTCTTATGAATGATATGATATTTAGAGTCTATTTGATTGAGAATTTTTGAAGGGGGAGAATGTGAGGAAATATTTTAAATAAAGAGTGTTTCGTTTAATATTTTAGGAGATGAGAGAATTTTGGAGGGAAGGGGAGAGATGTTAAAATATAATTTATTCTATTTATGAAATAAACCTCAATTTTTCATAAATTTTTTATTTTATTAATCTCTAAGAAAATATTAAAAATTGAGGTTCTAAATCAAATTTCTCATCTTATTTTTTTATGGCTTAAGTTAACCTCATGTTATAATCATTGTTACTTCCCTTCTTTTTTTTCAAATCAACATTATTTTTAGTTTTATTTTTTTACATAAACTTTATCATTTTTATTATAAGGATTATATATATTTTTTCATTATTTTATTTTAATTTTTAGTTGTGGTTTTATTATTATTTTTTTTTAAATTTTGATGTCACTTTTTAACTATGTTAATGTTTTTCTTTAGATTTTATTGTATTTGACTATCTTTTAAAATTGTATATTATCACATTTTTACAAAATATTTTATGATGTTCTCTAATTGGATAATTATATTTCGTTAATGAATTTTTGTTTGAATTATGAAGGGTAAATATCATGATTCTTATGCTAAAAATACAAGGGAAAATTTAGTTTTAAAACATCTCTCATCCCTTTGTGATTCAAACATGTTTGTAATTAAAATATTTCTCTTCCCCTTATTTTTTGAACCAAACATATATGTAAATCAAATTCTTCCACTCCATTTTCTTCCATTCTCATTCCTTCCCTTTGATAAAAATCCCCCTTCCCTCTCCTCAATTAAATCAAACAGATCCTTAGTGTTTACAATTGTATACTTAAAATACACTAAGTAATGGTTCTACCAACACATGTCAACTAGAGTCGTAAATCCTTTTTTTTCTCTTTGATGACTGTAGGTATAAATAAAATCCAAATGATATGTGTCATTAAGACTAACTAATGGTCATTAAGACCAAATTTCTCATAAGAACATAATTTCAATTTCCATTGTCCCACACATTGTGTAAAAGATATGTCCTCCTAAAAACAAAATTATAATTTCCATTATCAATAACTTGAGTTTTTTCACCAAAATCAACCTAACACATTTTTGTTACAACCAAGCTTTTTATAGGGCTGGCTTGCAACCTCCAAAACAATTACATATGTACAAGAGAATTATGTTCTTAATTTTCAATTAAAGCATAACAACATAAAAAACACAACTCTCAATATAATACTTTCATTTTCTTAAAACTAAAACAATGTAAAATGAATAAAATCTTATTTCAGAAAAAAGAATGAGTGATATAATACAATAGAAGTCAGAAAATTTGTGTTTTAGTAGTGAGCACATGACTCTTTCATATAGGAAGAAATTTGGCTAAAAAGAGAAGATTTTTGAGTCAAATTCTCTCTCTAATCGAATAGACTGACGTTTTAATAAATTAGACAACCACCAGGATTATGTAGACCTAGCAAAAAAAGGAAAGATTTGCTAGATTTGTTCTATAATTGATTAATGAGAGATTTTTGTCCCGTAATTGATTAGATATGATCCACAATCAATTGTAGGTAGAATTCTTATTATATAATCTATTAATAAACATCATGAAATATAAAACACATGAACACAAGAGAAATCTTCAACTCCTTTGATGTTGCTCTTAACTATTGATTCTCTCGTGCCAACCATTGAAACTTCTTTCTTTTTAATTTACTTTAACATCTTTCTTCCTTGATGAGATTCATGATAGTTTTGTTGTATTTTCTTTGGCATCATCAAAATCTATTATTCATGTTAATCATATAGAGCCACAATGAAAATTCAAAATTTAATATGGTGAAGAATTGCAAGATTTATGTCATGTGAATGTCATCTCAGTCTGACCAGTGGAGTATGTTGATATGGTCTTTGGACTCAAAGAATTTGAGGAAGATTTCCAAAGTTTAGACCTCGAAGAAATTTATTGTGTGGTATCTTATGTTCCAAAATGAATTAATAAGTCTATATAGGATTCTACAATCTTTGATCGTCCAAATAATTAAATGAGAAGCCATCTGAAACCCATGTTCATTAAAGTTGAAGCTTATGACATGAAAGTAATTAAAGTGTTGATTGATGGCAGTGCAATAATAAACACGTTACCTAAATTAATTATACAAAGGCTTCGAAAGACTGAGAAGGACTTGGCTACCCACACATGGTTATTACTAACTTCAACGAAATAACATTGAATTTGAAAGGTGTTATTGTGTTATATGTGAAATTTTGGTTAATGATTCGTCCATCTAAGTTATACGTAGTTCCTTCAAAAGTCATTTACGATTTGTTGATATGAGGAAAATGGATTCATGGCATAGGTCACATCCCTTCCATCACTCACCATATATTATCCATATCGGACAAACTAGGAAATATGAAATATTTAGAAGTTAATTGATTACACCAACTATAAAATAAAAAATACAGGAATTCTGAATATTGACAAAATGATAGGAGAAATTGGTCAAGATTGATACTTTAAGGATGGGAGAAATGCTGCCTCATGGAATGAAAAATGTATCAAGATTACCCTAAAGACCCAAGTAGGTTTTAAAATGTATTTCATAGAGAAAGATGATGAACACAACCATAAATTGGCCACCAAGAAAGTTTTTAAATGGATACAATGGTTTTTTTTCTAGAATTATAGCTTATATAGTCAAAATAAAGTTAAGTGCGGTCTTTGAGGCTAAGGATGAACTAAAAATGGCCTTTGAGGCCAACAACAGACATGTAACAATATTTGAAGAGGAGCAAAAAGAAACAATGATATAGTTGTCTATAAAAAAGTTCTGACGATCAAGTTTCAAAATTGAAAGACAAAAATTTAACCAATTTAGCAAGAGAATGTGACATACCTAAATATACCTACATAAGTGTTATACTTAATAAAGATTTAAAATGAGAAATAATGGAGACACTTTGAAAATATAAATATTGTTTTCTTTGAGACTACAACGATTAAAATATTGTTAGGGAACAAATTCATTCAAACAGTAAGGTATTTCGAATATATATATTTGTGTGTGTGTGTGTGTGTGTGTGTGTGTGTGTGTGTGTGTGTGTGTGTGTGTGTGTGTGAGAGAGAGAGAGAGAGAGAGAGAGAGAGAGAGAGAGAGAGAGAGAGAGAGAGAGAGAGAGAGAGAGTTTGTCTAGATTTTAGAGACTTAAATGTTTTTTTATAAGCAATAAATTTATATATAAGACATATTATAAGTACACCAATCCATGTACAAGGATCACATCAAGACACCAACAAAATACAAGAAGATACACAAAGACACAAGAACTCCAAATCACAAAAACCAAGAGGATACTTGCACGAATTATAGAAGTTACACTTAGGTTTAATTTTAAATCTAAACTCCAACCAAGTCCAAGAAGTTTTTTTTCACTCTTATTGGAATATCTTCAAGATTACCAACCTTATCATTGAAAATGATCTGATTCCTAATCCACCATATTGACCAACATGTAACGATCCAAATAAAGCAAGCTGAAGATTTGGAAGTTTACTTCACTACTTTCAAGAACCAAGCAAACAAGTGGTCTCACATATTTCCCTTTTCTAACCAATTAATTCCTACCCAATCCGTAATCTTTCTCCACACCATGACAATATACTGACATATACATAAGATGTGATTAATATCCTCCACCGCATTGAATCAAAACACACAAACTAAATCATGAGGCTTGTAGATTGTTCCCCTGGCCACCAGGTTAGCTCGTGTAGGTATCCTATCCCAAACTACCCTCCAACCAAAGACACCAACATCCAAAGGAACTTTAGTAGACCATATGACTTCTAAAGCAGCCTTGGGAATAATCTCATATTCCTCCACAACATAATGAAGCAAAAAAGAATTGTAACATGTATTAACATAAAAATTGTTGTGACAACCCGATTTCCAAACAAAATGATCCTCAATTCCAAATCTTGGCATTGTATCTACAAGCAACTCCTTTAAAGCTTCAAACTCCCCCCTTAATTCCAATGGTAGATCTTGGTTCAAGAAGCATAGATCCCAACCCCACACACCACTCTCCCAATTACCCATATCAGAGACCGCATCATATTTTGACATGGAAAATTTTAACACATTATAGAACAAAGTTTTAAGCGGTACTTGACCCAACCAGCAACTATTCCAAAATGAAATGCATTAGCCATTGTCCATTTTATAAGACAACAGGTCCAAAAAACAACCATCTCTCATGGAGTCACCTATTTTTATGATGTCTTTCCACCATAAAGAATCACACCTCATAGCCCCAAGCTTCCTCTTGAGCACGATTATGTCATATAAATTTCCATATTTGCACTCTAGGATTCCATGTCATATCGCTATTGGTTCATTGATGAAACGCCATAGCTATTTCGAAAGAAAAGCGATATTAAAGATAGATAGATCCTTGATGTCTAACCCACCACTACTCTTATGCAAGCACACTTTGTCCTAGCTTATCCAAGCAATGCTTTATTTATCCAACGAGCCCGACCACAAGAATTTCCTTTGTATGGAAATTAAGTCTTTCAACACCTTTGAGGGCACCTTAAAGAAGGGAAGGTGATGAATAGGGAGGTTAGAGAGAACAAGGTTGATAAGTACTATCCTGCCCCCCATTGATAAAATCTTCCTACGCCATGATGACAGTTTTGATTTGAATCATTCTCCCCCCCCCCCCCAATACACATTAAGACTCAAAAATCTGAAAGGTAAATAACTAACCCTGCACGCCAAGAAAGTTGCAACAACATTTAAGAAAGAAGACTCCATCCCAATGCCATATAGACTACTTTTCCAAAAGTTAATGTGTTGGCCGTAAAGCAATTCAAAACCTCTCAATAACGCTTTTATGTCCCATAGATTTTGCCACGATCCATCACTTACACAAGTATCGTGTCGTCAGCAAATTGTACCATATTCACATGTTCATCCACTCTCACTTTGAAACCTCGCAAAACATCCTTAAAATTCGCAAGCCTCAACATCTTAGCAAGTCCCTCCGTAACCAATGAGAACAATAATGGAGAGAGTGGATACCCCTGTCTAAGGCATCTAATTACCTTAAAATCCATAATTGTACCACCATTCACGATTACAGATAGAAAGCAATTTAAGGAACCACCTTTTATCCACCTTATCCATTTAGGATTAAAATTCATCACCTTCAAAACCTCCTCCAAGAATTACCAATCAACACAGTCGTAGGCTTGTTGGAAGTCCGCTTTGAAGACGATACATTTATCTTCCCTCCTCCTTGCCAAGTCCGGAAGCTCTTTCATAAGCAAAACTCCATCTAACATTTTCCTTCCAGGTATGAAGGCCATTTGTGTTGTTGATACCAACTTTCCCATCACTTTGCTCAACCTACTGGCCACCATCTTAGCTATTATCTTGTACACACACCCCCAAGCCAATTGGTCTAAAAAGTTCCTACCTTTGCAGATTGTCTCTTTTTGGAACGAGTGCTACAAAAGAAGAAGCCAAGGCCTTTGGTAAGGATGAAAACTTATGAATGTGTCTTATCACCTTTGAAACACCACTTCCAATTGTACCATAGCATCGCCTCAAGAAGTCAAGATTGAAATTGTTAGGTCCTAGGCTTTTACAACCATCGTCTCCTGAAATTGCCTCCCATATTTCTTCATCAACAAAAGGTTTTATCAACATTGCATTATCCTCATCTGAAAGTTCGCGCAAGCCAATCATGTTGAGATGAATGCCCACTTCATCAACTCTTTTAAATTTATCTTCAAAAAAGGTTTTGATTGCATTCTTTACTTGATCCACCTTGTCCACCAACTCGTTACCAGATTCCACAAGGGTGATATTGTTCCTACGTGTCCTTATTTTAAGCATAACATGAAAGTATCGTGAATTTGAGTCTCATTCCCTAATCCATTTTGACTTGGATTTCTGCAGAATCATACTCTTTTTACACTTCAGATTACTCCATATCTTTTCAACTTCATTGCTCCGCTGTTTGAGCTGCTCCTCTGAATCTATTTCGTCCACACACTCTAAAACATCTTCAAGTTCTTTAAAAGACTTCACACCTTCATCTATGTTTAGATTGACCCATCCAAATATATTTTTGTTCCACCACCTCAGTCGATCTCTTAGAATTTTAAACTTCTCCACTAGAATATGACTAAGGCTGCCTTGAATTTGTATCACATTTCATGTATAATCAACAAATTCTAGAAATCCAGAATTTTCAAACTAGCATTTGAATACCTTAAAGGGTTTGGGACCCCAATTTTCTAAGTTTTCCTTCAACCATATTAGTTTGTGATCGGATATGTCTCTTACCCCTACCTTCTAAGCTATCACTCCCCATTTGGCTAGAAGACCCCTCAGATATCAGGAATCAATCTAACTTGCTTTTACAACTACCATTAGCCTTGAACCATGTATATTTGTTACCTATTATTGGCACATCAATCAAGTCTATAACTTCAATGAATGTTGAGAAGTCTGCCATCTCTGATGCACTATTACTTCCTTTGCCCTTTCTTCCTTCATCCGATTTCACTGTGTTAAAATCACTAGCTACTAACCAATCTTCTTGAGGTAGCTTATTTTTTTTTATCACTAATAGATATGCCCAAAGTTTCCTCTTGTCCACAATATTACATGGAGAATAAATATTTAGCAGATAACATTTCTGCCCTTTCCACAAACTACAAACTCCCCAAAAACCTCTTCCTCTAAAGCTAAATTCAGAAGTAAATAAATTTTTCCTCCAAATTGAAGGGATATCACCCGACTAGACTAATGAAGCTGATGCAGACCACTCCAGATCAGCTATACCCCAAATACTCTGAACACATGCATCATTCATTACCTGGACCTTTGTTTCTTGTAAAAAACAAATATCTTCCCTTCCCTCTGATAGGATCTGACGAACCTCCTCCTCTTTAAGGATCCACACCCACGCGCTTTATAGGAAACACAATTCATGGGACTCTTATTTCAGCCTCCATCCCCATATTGTAAATCTTTCTATCTCTGCTTTCCATGCCTCAGATTACCCGCTCAAACACTTCATCATCTTCTTCCCCTTTCACACCCATATCTTTAATTGAATTCTAAACCCCCATTGGAATAACACCAATAGATTTTAAAATCCTGTTGTTTTCCCTGTCAACATCAGAATCACAGATTGATTCACAATACAATATCAAACCTCCAGAGAATTGAGAAGATTCATTTCCATCAATTGAAGTGTTAGAATTCCCACCACTGAAAGCACAATGAACATTATTCTAGGGGATTGAATGATGGATTAGCGCAGAGAAATAAGAAGGGGAAAAGGGTATTTTTATTTGATTGTAAATTTCATTGATCACTTTGACTTTTCTAGGCTTAGAGACCCGAAAAGGCCCAACTGGTATTGTTTCAGTGCATTGAATTGGATCAAACTCAACCCCAATGGGGCCTAAAACTAATGGATTACACTTCTCTAGGCCCATCGCTGGAACATTTGGTAAAACAATCAAATACTTGCCAAGCTCCACGTGCTCTAATCTTTTCCTGACAGCGACCTCCTTGCACAATAAATTACAATTGTCGGATACGCCCACTCCAAAAGGGGACTTTTCACTTGCTAACACCTTTTCATTGCTGCTCCTCTGTATGATGTGATTTTCTCTTCCCTATTCTCCTCAATTGGGACTTTATCAGCCAAATTAGCAGACATATACTTATTGGAACTAGAGCCTATAACATTGTTACCTTCACCCTTGTCGTCATCTCCAACTTCACCTTTCTCCGCTTCCACTATGTCGTAACTGCGAAAAACAACCTAGCGGAAAAAAATAGAAGATTCGCCACCAAATGTTATTTATCCTAACGGGGGAAAGGAAACGATCAAAGAAAATCTCAAAGAAGGGAGAAGACATGGTCATCGCAACCAAATCCTGGGTTCGGCAGTTGATTACGCGAGAGGAAGATATTAGCACCTACTCATATCCATTGTACTCAACGAGATCCACATTTGTTGTCTAATCAAAGGGTGTGTTTATCTAAAGTCTACTGCTAATGGAAACTAACAGGGGAAAAAAAGGAGACTCGATAGGACTTTGCCATCCTAGGCCTATGTATTCGCTCGTGAAATGGAAAAGTCAGAGTCAACGTAGTTTGGAAAACTATGGGTGAAATGGAAGGTTGCTCGCCAAGACATCTCCATCTTGTGCCTACGCATTCTCATCTGGTATGAGAAATCAGATCAGTTGTAGTTCAGTATACGAGTCGATACACATTTTTTATGAGTGACGTTAAGTTTCCATTCCAACAGTTAGGGTCGATGCCTGTTTGCGGTAGAACGGAAAAATAACGTACTCTTTCTGAAAAGGAGTTGGCAAACAATCTCGAAGGATGAAAATGATTTGTATTTATTTGTGAGTTTTAGAGAAGTGAATTGACTTTATTTGGAATATGCATCGCAATAAAGTCTATGACATAGGATCAGATACTTCACGCTAACGATCCAAACGTCTCGCGTGAAAAGTACCCTAAGATGAGGTTAGAAATGCATCCACTCATCTTTTCCCATGTGCTTAAGGCTCGTGGTGCACAATGCACATCATATTTATTAAGTGTTTTGATGTTGTTTTGTGAAACAGAAGAGAAAGATGCACAAAAGGTCTAAGGGGAAAACTCGGTCCTAACATTGTCATACAAAATAGTCCTAAGGCCGGGATGCGAAATGAGTTTATATCCTAAAGTTAGCATGCAAAAGTGGACCTATGGTTGAGGTTAAATGGAACTGCCCTAATGTTTTCATGAAAAGGATTGAGAGCCTAATGTCTATCCTACTTCGAACCTATTAAGTTCAAACTAGGAGCCTTAGGGGAGCATGTGATCAAACACAAGTAAATATCAAGCAAACTCAATCACAACAACAAAAGAAATCCAAGACTTAAAGGAAAAGAAATGAGATGAAGAATGGATTAAAGCAGCACGTGTATATATTAAATAAAAAAACAACAGCAACAACAACGCTCTTGCACTGCATAGCTATAAAAACCAGCAAATAATCCAAAACAACATTTAATAGCTCATGTTTTCAGCATATAACAGGTGTAAAATGCAACAGGCAGAATGGACACAATTAACAGCGTGTAAAAAATCAAGACAGCAGGTGTAAAAGGCTCAGGCAGCATATATGCATCAATAATAAAGTAACACTTTAAGCAAGCAAGGATCATAAATGAACATGCATAACAAGTCAAACCAAGCATCAAGATTGCCAACAACCAAGATTGAGCAATAATTGGCATATGATCAAGTCATCCAAGAACACGCATGATTATACATAAACACTTCAACAGAGGCATATGACATTGTACGAGTCAAGTATGTACATGCATCAAGAAAGTCAATTGATGAACATGTATTAACACTTAAGCATAAGTAAGCTCAACAAGATTGCACAATTAAATATTTAACAAGAACATCATGCATATTCAACAACAATTAATCGTTTCGAATAATCCTGCATTTGCAGAATCAGAAATAAACATGATCATGTAACACAAAGCCAACAAGATAAACATTGAGAACAAGCAATCACCATTGTACAAATGATTATGTGACATGATCATCACACCAAGAGTGCAAAACAAAGATTACGGACATGCCTCACAAAAACCACGAGTCGCACGTCGAAGAATCACACGCATGCTATCAAGTATGATGAAATAGCTCAAAAAAGTCCACAAATATGCATCATATCAATCCATGAAGATTAGAAGTAGAAAGAAATCAAAACAAGCTTGAAAATGCACAAAAAACACATTCTGCATCAATGTTAATCGATTAACCATTTGCTAGGCAAAATGTGTTAACCGATTAACACACTTAAAAACAACAAAAATACATTGGTTAACAGATTAACCATTTTTCCTAGCAAATTGTTAATCTGTTAACACTGTAAAAAACAACAACGTAAAATTCAGCATAAAAGCACTTTTTAGCAACTTAATCATTTAATCTCTACATGTTATAACATGCAATTGATCATGAAAATTACATCAAATAACAACAATTAAACACCAATTGAATCCATCAACAACAAGATCATAAATAAAAAGCAATCAATGGATCAATTATCACCAAAAATCATAAGATCTACATTGTGAAATGCAAAATTAAGCCAAATCAAAGCTAGATCTGAAAATTACCAACCTACAAAGCTGAGATTTGCTTTGGTGAGTGTTGTTAAACTAAAGTTGATGAATGAAAGCAAGAAAACCAAAGATCTATGAAGCTCTTGCAAGAAAATTTTAAGATCCAAGCAATCATCCACGAATAAGCTAAAATCTCTTTAAAAAGTGATTCCAAAACTTGATCAAGATCCAAATAAGTTGCAACTTCATAATTGAATAATGGATGATGATGTAGTGAAGGTTTAGCTCAAGAATTCACAAATTGCAATGTACAATTTGTGAATTTTTTGATTAAGGAGCTTTTGTGAGGGTTTTGGAATGAGAGAAAAATGAGAGAAAAGTTTAGAGATTTGGAATGAGAAGAGTAGTGAAATTAGAAAATGAGTGAAGTTATGTGAGGTTTAAAGAAAATTAGCTTAAGTAAGCTCTAGGTTAGGAGTGTAGGTTAGAATTTTGGTTTGGGATTAGGAATGGGATTATTTGAATTTTTAGAGGGAAGTGAAATTAATTTTGAAAAATGAATCAAATTTTAGAGACATTCTAGATCCTTCTACTGCTGCAAATGTGGATTCAAGTGATTGGAATGAAGTTACAAATGCTGCAGCGCTGAAAATTGAAGTTTCTGGGCAAATTTCACTTAGGTTAATCGATTAACCAAATTTGTCTAGCAAATGTTAATTGATTAACACATTCAAAATTTCAAATTTAGCGCCAAAAGGAGGGAAACTTGGAGAATTAACCGTTGCTATTTGTTCTGAGCATAGTTTTGCCTCTGAAACTTGTCATTTAATATTGCACCGGAATAATGCCTGAAAGAAGTTGTGAATTCCCTCTTGCACTTGAAATATCCTGCTAACAAGATATGGTCTGGTACCAAGTCACCGAGTAAAACAAATGATGGGGCCTCTGTTGCTTGCTGCTTAAAAACTTGGAATAAAAGGAAGTCTTGAGCCATATAGACAACTTGATCCCATGTCTCAAGACCCAATGTCATGATATGATTAATGAGGATGCAAATGAATGAAGCATAAGCCAAAAGATTGAAGAAGAGAGGGTAATTTTTTGGGTGCTACAGCTTGGGATGTAAATGGATATCCATGGGGGAGGATAGTATCATATCCGTATATGATATCCGTATCTGCCCCATATCCATGCGGATATCAGTTAAGTGGGTAATCCACGGGTTTTAAGGTATCCGCGGATATTTACAAATATCCATGAATAACTTTTTTTGTCTAAAATTATTTTTTAAAAATATATTTTTTCGCTCTCAATTTAACAACTAAACTTTATCATATTATTTTCATTCTTTTTTCACTAAAACATAATAACATTCAAACATAATATCCATATATTTCATTTTTAACAAAATAAAATTCATCATACCATATAATAATTGTTTAAATAAAACAAAAAGTAATAATGCAAATAGTTTTCATCAATCATTACAAAATTCCATATTATGCATTCCTTGCTTAACATTCATACTTTGGTTTCCTAACTCCTAAATTAAAAGCTTAAAAGATTCCAAATAAAATATCCAAAATAACAGTGATATTTGTAACCAAATCTTATAAGATACACTAACAATTTCATTCACTAATAATGTCAGCATCCATATCTTCCAATACTGAATTAATTTCAATAACCTCAACTTTTGATTTGGTATAACCTGAAAAGAAATAAGAATATGTCAAATAATAATTTATTATAATTAATCACTGTAATAAAAATATGTCAAATAATAATTTATTATAATTAATCACTGTAGTAAAAACATGTTATAAAATTGATTACCTTTAGGTCTAAAATATAGAAAAAGCCTAAATAAATATAAAATGACTAAATATGATTTTTCTTGGAATGTGAAAGGTTTTCTTTTTCTTCCAAGAAAACGTTAAAAAAAAGAAATATGAAAAGACTAAATTTCTTGGAAGATGTAATGACGTCTATAATAAATTAAAAATATTTAAATACTTTTTATAATTTATTAACGGGTATGGATATCCGCGGGTACGAGTATCATTAAACCCGCATCCACATCTATTAAATAACGAATATTTAAATATCCATTTATTTTATCCATGGATATCCATTAAGCTATCCACATTGCATCCGTGATGGATTATATCCGCGGATACCCGCGGGCACAGGCTTTTTTGCCATCTCTAGCTACAGCTGCCCCTATTCAGTCAACTTGGACCTGAAGAGATGATAGCAACGACTTTCAAACATTCAAGGTAAAAGGAATTGAATACAAAAAGAAATTGAAAATTAGCACTCCGTGGGGAAAGAAGAAAAGGCCAATTGGACATTAGTCCGAAAATGGATTTATAACTAAAGGTGAAGAGAAGATGACTCTGTTGGGGAGGGAGAAATCTTAGGCAAACCACTCTACAGGGAAAATGCCAGCTATTTAGAACAATGCTCCGCTAGGGAGACACATCATCAAAGAGATTTGACGAAACAAAAACTACACCAAAGAAACACATCGTCAAAGGGATTTAACGTCAAGAAAACTTGACCGAAGAAACACATCGCCAAAGGGGTTTGATGGAAAGAAACACATACCAAAGAAACACATCGTTGAAGGGATTTAACGGAAAGAAAACTGAACCAAAGAAGCACATCATCAAAGGGATTTAACGTCAAGAAAACTTGACCAAAGAAACACATCGTCAAAGGGGTTTGACGGAAAGAAATATGTAACGAAGAAACACATCATCAAAGGGATTTGATGGAAAGAAAACCAAACCAAAGAAGCACATCGTCAAAGGGATTTGACGTCAAGAAAACTTGACCGAAGAAACACATCGTCAAAAAGGTTTGACGAAAAGAAAACTTGACCGAAGGAATACGTCGTCAAAGGAATTTGACGAAAAGAAAACTGACCTTATCAAAGGAATTTGACGGAATAAAAATCGATCAAAGGAATGTCTGCTGGGGATATGCCATTGTCTTGATTAAGGGTTGATTCAGGCTTTCACACAAGGTACCAAATCCGGCTTATGCTCTGCATGTTTGCATTTCCTTTCAATGGCGTAATGCTTCATATAAAAATGAAAATGCAATGCAATGATGCTTATGATATGCAAAAGAACACACTCCAACAAAGTAAATGATGAAGAGACGAAGCCAACTCCTATGGGGATAACAAACTGAACCGTCTCTGAGGTCATAACTTCTGCTGAAGAACCCAACCAAACTTCCATTCTGCAGGAAAATAGGAACAACAGATGACTGCTGGGGAAAAATCACTGAGATTATGATCTTCTGCCCCTCTGTGGGGAGATGTACTTCCTCGGTTGGGGGAATGCCAATGACGATCAGGCTTTGACCTACTGAGGAAACCATCCACTATTGGGCTTCCATCTAGTTAAAGAAATAATAACCAATGACGATACCGACTCCACTTGGGGATGATGTCAGACTCTCTTCTCTGCTGGGGGAAATGACCAAATAAGCCAACTCCGCTATAGATAAGCACTTCATGAAGAAACTTGTCTACTAGAGATAATTATGTTGCTTCTTGGGGAAACATAGAACTCTCAAGGTCTTTCTAGGAAAAGATATTCACTGAAAAGCTAGGGGAGAAATCAAAGTCCTCACTGAAAATCTTTAACCCTACTAGGAGTGCTACCTATTGGCTATCAACTTGAATCCTGCGATATTCTGCCATAATATTCTGGAGCTTGGAGAGGTGACTCTAATTAACTATCATCTATAAAGGATAAATCTTCATGCTCTTAAAGTGATCTGTTTCAAAATGAGCTTTTGAAGTAACTTTGCCCCTGTCTGATTGATCTTCGAGAGATTTACTAAATCTCGACTTGATTTCCCCCAGATTAACCGAACCTTGGAGAGACTTCTCAACGTAACTGCCCTAGATTGACTGAACTTTAGAGATATTTCTCGACATAACTACCCCAGGTTGACATCTTTTAAGCATATTTTGCTCATAGGTCACTAGGACACTTTTGTAGTACATTGGAAGATCTTTCAATTGACCTTTGGAACTCAAAAAATGGATGTGTGGATTGAAAGTTGTGGCATTTCAAAGTTGGTACCAAAATTAGAGTTTCTTCCAACACTTAGAAAAAAATTCAAGTTATCCAAGTTTTCTTCTTTTGCAAGAAACCTCTCAAATATTGGTTTCTTCATGATCAAACTCATCAACTAAACATATTTTGATGAAATTTGGCTTGGAAGCTTTAATTTGAACTAAAAACCCTAAAAGCCAAAGAGTTGACTTTGTCAAATGGATTTTGTATCAGGTGAATTCAACTGTGTGATCTTCAATGAATTTGCATCTTGGACTTCTCAAACATCCCAGATAGGCTCCAAGGATGTATATGAACATCTTGAATCATGTCCCAAGGCTTGGGATCATGCTTGGATTAAAAGTCAAAGGCACAATTGACTTTTCCTGACAAAACCCTAATTTGGGGGCAGATGAAATTGGACTTCAATTGACTTGTAATGAGATCAATTAGCACTTGATTCTTATTGAATATAAGCTCCTTGAATATATGAGAATCTTGATTTGATGATGATCAATCCAAAATATTGACTAATCAAGCAGTAGTCTTCTTGATTCTAATGGTGCAAAACCCAAATTCAGGTAGATCTCAACAACAAAAACTTGAAACAAGGTTAGGGTTAGGAAACAATGCTTGATGCTCCTAGAATGGTAATGGAATTTAGGGGTCAAAATTTAGTGTATGACACTCATCTTAGGGTACTTTGCACGTGAGATGTTTGGATCATTAGCGCGAAGTATCTGATCCTATGTCATAGCCTTTAGTGCGATGCATATTCCAAATAAAGTCAATTCACTTCTCTAAAACTCATTAACAAACTCAAATCATTTTCATCCTTCAAAATTTTTTGTCAATTCATTTTCAGAAAGAGTACATTATTTTTCTGTTCTACCGCAAACAAGCATCGACCCTAACTGTTGGAATGGTAATTTAGCGTCACTCATATAAAACACTTATCAACTCATAATCTGAACTATGACTGCTCTGATTTCTCAAACTAGATGAGGATACATAGGCACAAGACGACGATGTCTTGGCAAGTAACCTTCCCCCTTTTTCACCTATAGTTTTTCGAACTGCGTTGACTCTGACTTTCTCATTACACGAGGGAATATGTAGGCCTAGGACAGAAAAGTCCTATCGAGTCTCCATTTTTTTGTTTTTAGATAATACACCCTTTGATTA